>OX459059.1:19296005-19896005 GCA_949775005.1 Orthosia gothica
ATACATGTAAGTTGTTTATTTGTTACCAGATACATATTGAATAGTGTCTTCAATTTCAGATGCGAATACTTTCTTGTTTCATATTTTTTATGGCGTGATTATTCAGTAATCGGGTTTGAGTTTTGAATTTATTATTTGTTTTTTTTTTGTCTGCTGATAAGCTGAGTCCAAGTTTTTCTATAGAGATTATCTTGTTTTATTCCTACCGGAGTTATTTTTTACAATCTAAATTTATAATTGGCTGAAGTTTTTACTACAAAACATAATGATCGTGACGCTACAGATTTTGCGTCATTAGTAATATTTTCCATCAGAACCGGCTGCTAACCGGTAGTATTGATAGTAAGTTCCAGATTGTTAATATTACCTACTCATTCATCGTATGTATTATGACAGTTGTTTACTTATGTATTTTTAGAACTACCCAAGGTTAACTCTGCGTTATCTGATTATGGAACTTTTTAATTCCATAGCGGTTTTTTTACGACGATGGAGTTTAATCACTGTCGCGACTCCCTAATTTATTGTTTTAAGAGCTTCCTAATTATAGCACGATAACTCTTAATAATTAGTTCTTTAAGCAGATAGACATTGCCTACATCAATGCGGAAGGCGTTTCAAATGATTCTTAAAATCAGACTATCGTTACTAGACTTTGCAATTACCGGATTATAATGTTGCTTTGCAAGTAGCATTTATATAAAAAACATATTCAAAATTATTGTAAGCAATTGAACAGCTAAGTAGGTTTTTACTGCTAACTCATTTTACAGATTAGGCGTTATTTAAAAAAATCTTAACGGCGAAATTGTAAGTTGGATGGTAAAACATTCAATAAACAAATAGAGAAAGAAAGACAGATATATACTTCATCATTCTGCCCATACATAGGACTATAGGACCATATTTATAAAAAAAATAAACTCGACGCCCGTCTTTTAGATTAGCAGGTTCTTATTTTTATTTTTTTTAAAGTCAATTTGAATTTAGAACCTGCTAATCAGTTGCCAAAAGACCTGCAATTTTGATTAATTAATAACGGTCATCATCATCATCATTTCAGCCGAAAGATGTCCACTGTTGAACATAGTCCTCCCCCAGGCGTCGCCACATTGACTGATCCCGTGCGTCTCGCGGATTCATCTTAGTGGGAGGCGTTCCAACGCAGATAATAAGTGTGAAATAAATAAAACACCAACTACTCACGTTTCCCGTCCTTACTCCTCATCACATCATACGCCGTCCCCAACACATTGAGCCCCACTATTAGAGCGGCCACCCACGCAAAGGCCAGATCCCAGTCATCCACCATCCTCCTGCTACCCGTCTGGCAATACTTCAGCTGCGTAAGGTTAGCTTCGAGCCCGTACTGCGACCTGGTGAGATGGTTCACGCAATTGTGGAAGCGAGCCCGTGGGGAGGAGCCACGGATGTGACTGCACGAGGTGGGTAGACAGAGGCCTCGGTGGATCAGGGTGTGGTTGAAGCGGTAACGGTCGGTGGAGAAGTGCTGCAAGAAAATTGTGATGTTAGACTGGACTAATACTGTCTCACACTGCCCTCAGCAAAGGCCTATCATTTATTTAATAACTAGTAACCCGCCCCGGCTTCGCACCGGTATTGTTGTCGGCACATAACTTGACAAGAGTTGTTAGATGCGCACAAGTCGTTTTTTAGGTCTCTTTGGTTATCAAGCGGGACGCGGTGAAACTTTTAGCACCGTTCCGAGCGCGCAAACATTTGAACATATAAAAAAAAAACATACATAAAGTCGAACATCGAACCTCCTCCTTTTTGGTAAGTCGGTTACAGAAAAGATAAGCCTCCCGTCATCACCTTATTGCAAAAATTGTAAAACTAATAAACATGCGCTTCAAAAGTCTGTGTTTCTTTATTCTTTAACCGACTTCAAAAAAAGGAGGAGGTTCTCAATTCGTCGGCAACTTTTTTTTTTTTGTGTTTTGTTTTCCCCGATTACTCCAAGACGCCTGGACCGATTTCAAAAATTCTTTTATTTGAAAGGGTATACTTCCTAGTTGGTCCCATAGTCATCAGGTCAGGATCTGATGATGGAATCCTAGAGAAATCGAGGGAACTCCTCAAATATTATAGGCAAACATATAGCGATTTTGGTATTTTCATCAACAATGCAATCACTTGCACTCAGAAAGTATCATTTGGTGAAGTGGAACTGATGAAGAAGACCACAGATGGCCACTGGAACTCCTAAATGCTAAGTATGTCACGGGCATAAGATATCTCGAATAATTAACCGACTATAATGAAGCAAATACTTATAAATAAATGGTACTGATGAAAATTGCACCATCGAACTGATCGGATGATGAAGCCGGAAGGTAGGCACTGGAACTCTGAAATAAAACAATGTATCCTAGTCGTGTTTGGGCTTATTGGAATCGCCATGAGATGTACTTTGGCCGTATATGATAATCATGTTAATTGGAGGTAGGTACCTACCAAAACTAAAAAGAGAAAAATAAAAACATTTTAACAAAAATCAAACCGACTTCCAGAACAAAAAACTACAAAGCAAAAAATAAATTTCTTTGCCGAAGTCGGTGTCGAAAAACGGAATACAATGGGTACAATAGACACCGACTTCGGAAAAGAAATTTATTTTTTGCTTTGTAGTTTTTTTTCTGGAAGTCGGTTTGATTTTTTGTTATAAAGTTTTTTTATTGAACAACAAGACATTGCATTTAAACAAATTAATAACAACATTCATGTACAAAGGTGAGCTTAACTCCAAATGGAGTTTTCTTACAGCAAACCTTTGAGTGATACGAGTTCGACATTTGAGTGTCATACATACGCACGCGTTATCGTTGGGCTTGTATTGCAACAGTAGGCGAAAGCGATATATTTTGGCGCGCGTTAGTTTTAATTTTGCGATAACTTCAAAGATAAATCTACATTCTACATTTAAATTATATGGTGCAAAATATTGTCATAATGTGCATTCAATTCAATTCAAATTCAATTCAAATCATTTAATTGCATAAAACATGGTATAAAATGGTGTTAAATATAATGGAAAACACAAACATGTTCAGCTAAATTATGACATAGCATGCAATTTTTGGGTAACACACAAACTAGTTACAAACAAAAAAAAAATAAAAATAGATTAAAATTAATAATTAAAATAATTAATAATATAAATTAATTTCAATAATCAAACAAGAACAATTAAATCATGAGCTATTGAGTCTTTCAGAGGGTTTCAAAGCCATAAATTCTTTTATATTATAAAAAATATATTCACATAACCACTTGTATAATTTAAGTTTTAACAGTCTTGTACTCATTGTCTTGAAGTGGTTTGGTATCATGTTATAGATGTGCACACACATTGCTAGGCAGCTTTTATTGTATTTGGTAAGTCTAGGCATATAATTTAGAACCAATTTGAAGGGATCTCGTCTGTTCCGAGGGCACTCTTCATTTGCTGTCTTAAATAGTCTTTTGTTTGTTACTACGAATACACAAATCTCAAAAATGTAGAGCAGGCAGCGGTAGCAAACCAAGTTTTTTAAATATTGGTCGACAAGAGTCATCAGGTTTAAGACCATACATTGCTCTTATGCACTTTTTTTGGGCAACAAATGTTCTATTCAGATCAACGCTATTACCCCACGTTACAAGACCATAGCGCAATAATGATTTCACATATGCGTGGTAAGACATAATGGCCGTTTTTATGTTTGTTACGTTTTTTACTTGTTTTAGCGCATATACGAACTTATTAATTCTAGTGCTAACATTATCTACATGGTCTTTCCAATTAATATCTTTATCTATTATTACCCCTAAGAATCTAGTATTTGTTACTTCTTTCATTAAATGCTTAAGACGGTACCCTGACCAAAAAATCGGCATGTGATATGAGCATTCCTATTGGTCTAGCGGCACTGGTGGCGCATGAATTACAGTAGTGAATACGCCCAGATTTTAGAATAAAATCTTTATAAAATCGAATTTTGGTCTTTTGAAAAAAATAATTCTACAAAAATGTTCGTTATTAAATTGTCTATCCATTAGTGTTAGTACAAAAAATAATCAATGAACACTTTACGAGGAGACGCATAATATAAATAATTATTTCTCATTTTTATGTTTTTTTGGAAGTAGATTAGTGAAATATATACAACATTAAAAAAAAACTAAATCTACCATTTTAGAATCAATATTATGTAGAAATTTAATGTATTTTTATTAATTGATATTTCTTTTTAAATAACGAGTAGATAGCTCCTAAAAACAGCACAAAAAACGACTTGCGCGGCGTTTTGCTCGGGGTACCGCCTTAAGGTAACCAACGGATTTAAGTAAATAAAGATTAATACTGTATCCGTCTAAATAGCTTTCCAATTACCGCATTATATAGTTCTCGCCAAACTTCTTGGCCACCCTGCAGTTGTCTACAATGGCTGCGCAGTAGTAAATCTCATACAAAGCAGCATCTTTCATGTCTTGTGCATCGGAAAGCCAACTTCAGGCCGGCCTAGAAGTTTTGAGAAGTTAGAAACGGTGTAGTAAGCTATCCTTAAAATACAGATATATGCTATTGCGGAATTTTCTGTACATCTATATAAAAAATATTTTCACCATACATTGTTTTGTTTTATCTCAAAGGGATTAGGCAGCGTTTTCGATGAAAGTACAAAGGCGGCTAGACTTTATCCGACATTTTCAACAATTATATATTTCACCGAATATACACAAAACCTTAACAAATTATACACCTGACCCTTCCTCATGAATCACTCTATCTATTAGTGAAAAATCGCATGAAAATCCGTTCAGAAATTCTTGAGTTTATCGCGAACAGACAGGCAAACACCGCGGCGGACTTGGTTTTTAACCCCCGAAGGAAAAAGAGGAGTGTTATAAGTTTGACGTGTGTACCTGTGTGTTTGTGTATTTGTCTGTTGCATTATAGCTCATAAACGGATGAACCGATTTTGTTTTAGTTTTATTGTTTGAAATGTGACATTATCGGGAGTATTCTTAGCTATGTTTGATAAAAATCGGTTCAACTTTTCAAATGTTTGGGCGTTTTACTGTTTCTAATGGTATTTTCGCAAGATATCGTGTCATAATTATTAAAGTGGTCGATAGATTGTTGATCGAAGCGTGTCTTCTATTAGATAAATTATGTAGCATGAAGTGAAAATGTGACTTTAAAATTTTGAAATTTTACTTGTGTCTTTCTTTCATAATCACCAAGCTAGCTCAAGTGGGTTGGCGTTTCAGACTCATATTCCTCCCGATATTTTCCTTCAACTATGTCAGTGATGTCTTAGATAAGGTTAGACGCGAGTAGTTAACATGAATTGAAAAAGTCACATTAGTACATGTCCAGATTAGAACACACAACCTCATGTTGGGAGGTCAGGCCATAACCATTCTACCTATAGGAACAACTCTGTTCAGAAAGTGTGGCCACATGAGCACAAAAAACACTATCAGTTCCACCACCAGTAATCAACTTTGAAGGACTCGAATAAGAATAATTACACAATTTTTTAACAAAAAAAAAAAAATATGTGTAAAAATAGCAGTCTCATCACTGACAGCGATATCTATTACCATGCAACCTTTGGATAGGCTGAAATAACTCGAAATAAAAAATAACAAGTTTCGTTTATACGTTATAGTTTTTGTCAATTTAAACCAGGGGGGTAACCACAAGCTCTTAGAGTAAGGTTATTTTGAGATCGAGTAAGTGACAGATGTATACAAGTCAGATACATCTGTCCCTTACTCGATCTCAAAATAACCTTACTCTATGAGCTTGTGGTTACCCCCCAGGTACTGATTTTTTTCCTTAGCATAGGCTCAGCAAGGAAAAATTCAAGGTAAGCAAGATCATTCAAGGTTGGCAGATTTTAGCGATGGCAAGACCTGCCATCTCTAAAATCTGCCAACCAGGACAAGGAGCGTGTGAAAACCCCGGATCTTGGAGCTTGAAACCCGGACATTTCCAAAAACAGATTTTATTTTCATTCCTTTTTTAACCTAAATGTAATTTTAACATATTTTATTTTTACAAAAAAACTAAAAATACAACCGATTTCCAATTAAAATATACAAAGTGAAATATAATTTCAATTTCGGAAGTTGGTGTTTATGGTTTCGTTGGTGACATGTGGTGACCTAGTTAGTGGTAAATTTCGATAGAAATCTTACTTCTCGGATGTATGTTACTCAAACACGCCAGAACGGCTCAACGGATCTAGATGAAATTTGGCAGACAGATGGATTATAGTCTGGAATAGCACATAGGCTACTTCTTACCCCGGTATAATGTTCCCTTGGGGTGATAAAACACTTTTGACGCGGGCGAAGCCGCTGGCAAAAGCTAGTGTACAATGCAATCCTGGGATATTTGCCTTAATTTTTGAAGAGTTCCGTTCAATATCCCAGAATTTCTTCATCAGATCTTCATCAATTTTAATGGGACAAATTCGGGATCATAATACATACATACATCAACTCACGCCTTTTTTCCACGGGGGTAGGCAGAAACTACAGAACGCTACGATCCTTACATATTTATTTTACTTCACACACATTCATACATCTAGTCATACACACACGCGGGTTATGGGTACTGCGCACTTGGCCTTTCTGAAGAACATCACCTATAAGGATCATAATCTAACAAGCTTAAAAGTTTTTCAAAATCGGTCTACAATTGGCGGAGAAATCGGTGAAAAATTGCTGTTGGTGATTTGAAGACTTTAAAACCCGGACTACAAATAAAACCCCGCCCGCCGGATGATTTCTGAACTAGGACAAAGCCGGGGAAACCCGGACGGATGGCAACCCTATGTGTAAGGGACAGATGTATAAGACTTGTATAACCAATGGAAATAAGCTTGCTTTAAGAGCTCATTGTAGGGCCCCAGTGGCTCTACACTAATTCTCATTCTATCAGCGATGGTTATGGTCGAAAAGCCAAAACGCAAGCGATTGGTCACGCACGGGACATTTTGTTTCAAAACCGTTCATCTTTGACTTTTTCCAATCGCTATCGCGTCGCCTTTGTTGGTAGAATGTCACTTGTCGGGAGCCACAGAGGTTGCCCGACAGAGATCCTGATGATCCAGGATCAAAGGTTCCTATTTGTGTTTTGTATATTTTCTTTCGTTTCCTTATACCTACCTACTTCTCTTTCAAAGGCATGTGTTACCTGTATAACGCTGAGAAGGCGGCCGTTCCTGTGAGGCATCAGATCGAAGGTGCCCATACAGAACATTGCTCGCCTCGCCCGGCACTCCTCCCAGTCATCCAGATGGAACAGCTTTGGCATTTCATAGTAGCCCTCATCTGTGGAACAAGCTAACTGTTTAATAAAAATCTTACTGTATAAAGAGCTACGTACAGCGATGCGCCCTAAATGGAATACTTTATGTATACAGCTATGGAGAGGAATTCCCTGCCGGAGTCTGTGTTTCCTATCAACCTAGGGGTCTTTAAGTCAAGACTGAGTAGGTTAGGTACTTCTAGGCAAGCGTGCTTCACCGTCGACAACATCATCGCTTACCACCAAGTGAGATATACCTGCTTTGCCGACGAGAAAGTCGAAAATTATCCCGGGATGAAAAACCTATATATCCTAATTCAGAACATGGAATTCTTTTGTGCCGAATAACCAGGTTTCATCCAAATCCATTCAGCTGTTAAGAAGTGAAAGGTAAACTGAAAGACTTTCGCGTTTCAAATATTAGTATGGATAAGTAGTTAAGTAAGTTGTTTTCTAACCGTCTTTCCATGGAGGAGGAGGTTCTATGTTCGACTTCATGTATTATTTTTTGTTGTGTTTTTTCACTACTTATTCCGTCAATTATGATTTCTCTAAATGATTTTTGTATATGCTATAAATTATTTTCATGGTAATTTACGGTAACAAAACTAAAAGATAAATGTAAAAACTTTTTACAAAAAATATAAACCGACTTCGACTTCTTTTTTACTGATTATTTTTGTTGCCTTTGATATTGTTGTTTGTGTTTTGTGCTAAATCATTCCAATCTATTAACTCTTTGGTAACTTACTTATTTTTGCTTGAAGACGCGATAAGTTGAGATTGACAACTTAATAATTTGTCTTAGAGATGCGGTGATTGCCAGAAAGTTATATTTAAGCTTGACACAACCTTGACCACCACTGACTAATAAGAGATTGCAGCAAACAAACGCTTTCCTTTATTTGTTTGTAGCTGTTGTTTGCGACTTCTTCCGCGTCAAACTCGTATAACTTTTTCCTGTCAGGAATTGTGATATTTGCCGGGTTAAAAAGTAGTCATTTTTACTCCTTATAGCATAAGCTATCTACCAGTGAAAGTCCCGTCAAAATCGGTCAAGCCGTTTCGGAGATTACCCGGCACAAACAGACAGACAAAATTTTCAAAATTTGCGTATTTGTCATTAGTAAATTAAATACTTTCACATGCATTCAATAAAACGTTGGTATTTTGATATTATATACAGACACTTAAATTTTATTTATTTGTATAGATTGACTTAAGTTGACTTCCGTAAGTAAAACCGCAAGTTGATTTCCTGTTATTATATGTGATAGGAAGCAACTTAATTCGTCTGCTCGGCTTTTCCCAACTATGTTACCTCGACTGCCTATCTGACCTCCAAGTTTAAGTTATTATCCGACAAATGTGTGTAAACTGAAGTGACGGCATCCCAGCTGCTCATGACATTTCTTCCGAACGAAAGAAGATATGATTATGTATTATAGGCCGCACAAAAAATAAGGCATAATAGCTTCCATACGCAGCAAAAAGATTCCGTGCCAAAAAAAAAAAAAAATTTCTTTGGATGAGGTAAGGAGCGGTGTTGCCATCCCATGCGCTATATTATTAGTTTGAACTATAATAATAGACTGGGACCCGATTACACAATTTAATCATAGGTACTATGTAAGTATTGAGGTTTTTATACTTATATTGTGTTTAAACATAGGATTTAATAAAAAATAAAAATCAAATTATCGCTTCGGATGAGGTAAGGAGCGGCGTTGCCATCCCGTGCGTTATATTATTAGTTTGAACTATAACCATAGACTGGGAGCCGACTACACAAATTAATCATAGGTACTATGAAAATATTGAGGTTTTTTATAGTCATATTGTGTTTAAACATAGGATTAAATAAAATTTAAAAGTCTTTTGAAAAAAGACAATTTAGGGGTGTTAAAGTGTTTTTGAAGGATCTTTTTGTGCTATTCGTGGATATCGCACAATATCGGGTGAGGCAGCATGTGCTCTTGCTGGGTCGGTGCCATTGGACCTGGACGCAAAGTCATTAGCGTCCTTATACCTGGCGCAAGGAAGTGGGGACACAGATCCCAGCAAGCGTAGTAAGACGTAAGCAAAATGAGCTCCGAGATGAAGTTATTGTAGAGTGGAGGGAAAGATTGATGCGACCTGGGGCTGGCCTAAGGACCATCGAAGCCCTCCAACCTGTACTTGTGGAATGGGTGGAGCGGCGCCACGGAGTACTGACCCTCCGGCTGACGCAGGTGCTTTCTGGGCACGGCTGCTTCGGGAAGTACCTGTGTCACATTGCCGGCAGGGAGCCGACGTCAAGCTGATAATGCCCCCTTCCATCCACCGTAAAGTGGCCTACGGGTGACGGACTTGAGGAAGTCTGTTGTCCAAGCACATAGGCCCGAGTTTGCGTCGCGTGGTGTTTCCGCGCGCTTTTATCAATGAAGTAAGGGTGAGGAGCAGCTCACTCTTCTCCTTGGCCATAGATGGGGTTTGCTAGCGTAAACCGTCACTGCTGCAGTGATTTTGGAGAATGCATCCGTGTCCCCGCACCACAGCAAGAAGTGACGAAGAGAAACACCGTGTGGTTTTAGTCAGTAGGAGTCTGACAGACCCCTCCGCCTGCCCCAGGGCGGAGGACATCCATGAGGATTTCCAAACGAAAAAATAAATAAAAATAAAAGTATCAACCTTTGAAACAATAAAGGTTGTCATTATAAGTTTTTCGAAACTAACCCCAAGCTACGAATCTAGGTTTCTAGGGGAGCACAAATCAGCCATTTCCGGAAAATCTACCTTTAAGGAGGTGAAAAGGGGCAAAATTTCTTGGATAAAAAATCGAATTCCTTGGGGGTAAACAATCGAAATTTACATAAAACGTTTTTTAAAACTTAACCCAGATAGTGTTAAGGGGTGTTAAAGTATTTTTGAGGAATCTTACTAACATAAATTAAAAAAAGAAGAAAAGAGTGAATACATATTTGGGTTGTTCATACCTCGACCCTTAACGGGGCAAAATAGGGAGACCTGCTGAAACGGAGACGCTTCACTCATGCTTCCGAGCCAATAAATGTAAAAGTTACCTTTTCATGCTTAAACAGCTGAACCGATTTAGATGAAATTTAGTATGAAGATAGTTTGAGACTTTGGGAAGGTATTTTCATCCTTAAGATGGGGTGGATGTTTGTATGCTCAACCAATGATTTCTCAAGTAAGTAAAAAAAAATAGGCTATTCGAAGTACTAATGCCACGCAGACAAAGTCATGGGCGAAAGCTAGTTAGCTAGCTACATACAATTTTACCTATTTAAGATTTCAAGCCTATAAACTCGGGGTCACCGTGACAATAGTTCCTCCATTCAATGCATCGTTCACAATAAGTCATAACTTGAACAGTTCCACCGCTAATATAAGGCGTTCGCCGGCAGTTAACGAGTGGTTCCGTACTGGCTCATCGCGGTGGCCAGTGAGTCAGTCGCCTTAGTGGGTGGGTTATGTGGTGATAGGGTTACCAGTCCTCAAAAAGAATATTGTAGATTTACATATTGGGTGCCAAAAAAAAGTAAACATATTTTTTTTTGTAAATCTATATCTATAATATAAAAATGAATCGCAAAATGTGTTGGTAAGCGCATAACTCAACAACGCCTGGACCAATTTGGCCAATTCTTTTGTTTTAAATGTTCGTTGAAGTTTAAAGATGGTTTTTACGTATATATATATATATATTTTTTTTGTGTAGGGTGGGGTAGTGTAGGGTAGTGTATTGTAGGATAGGGTAGCGTAGGGTAGGGTAGTTTATGGTAGGGCAGGGTAGTGTAGCGTAGGGTAGGGTAGTGTAGCGTAGGGTAGGGAAGGTAGGGTAGATAAATGTTTGGTGTTTTTATGGCAAAACAAATAGGCATATTATAAAGACGAAATATTTATATTTTTGTATGTAACGAATAAACTTAAAAACTGCTGGACCGATTTCAAAAATTCTTTCACCGTTGGGAAGCTACACTATCCCCGGGTAACATAGGCCACTTTTTATCCCTGTATTCCCACGGGGACGAGAACTAAGCGTGTGAAACCGCGAGGCGTCGTATTTAAATAAAAATGTATATTTATTTGACCCAAGGATCTGAAACATGTTATTATTACTCTGACTATTCTGAGAGTAGTGTGAGAGACACCCACTCTTGACAAGTTATTAAATTATGTATGTTTGTATTACAAAAGCTTCTACTGCATAGAGCAGTTGTTTACATTCACACGAAGGAGGTAACAAACGGGAATTTTGTTTAGTATTATATTACCTTATGCTAAAATATATAATTTTGTAGTAGGATACTATAATATATTATGTAGTATATTTGGCAACCCTAGTTACGATGGTGATGAACTGATGACATAATAATGTGTGCGGTAATTGGTCAGTAATTATTTTATATGTGATTTAGTTATTTGCATAAGTAGATAATTATGTATCACTCCACATAAAGAAAACTGTTTTACTCGATACAGGATTTGCTTAGTTTGAAGGACAGAGTGGTCTCAATCATGTATTGTGTAATATAATAATAACCAACTATGCCCATTTTCGTTATAATAACACTGAACTAGGCTAATCTTTTATGCAAAAGAGGAAAAAAAAAATGGTATTTATTTTATACTGCCTCGTTGGTCTATAGTGATAGTGAGCGTTTCTACTGCGCATAAAGTCCAAGGTTCAATTCCCGACTCAGGAAAATCGTTCTTGAGTGTTTAACACGTTCCCTGTGTAGCTAGGATAATGTTCATCGTACCTTATGTGTAATCGTATTACACTTTTTTTTTATTTATTTTTTCATTGCTCACGCGTGTATGTCAACAAACATAAATAAGATATCGCGCGCATAAATTTAAAAGACTATAAAACTTGTTTGAATTCATGCCCCATGACGATATCATACTCAAAATGCACCACCAATGGGTTATGCGCTGTGAACGTGTATTAGGGATTTCTTAGTATCAGTCCGGAGAGTGGATTTGTCTCCCCCCTCATCCTCATCAGCCTTTTTAATGTTCCCACTGCTGGGACACAGGCCTCCTCTCTGTGAGAGGGAATGGGCCGTAATTCACCACGCGGGCCCAGTGCGGGTTGGTGGTTGTCACATGTCTTCGAATTGTTGGTTCTAGAACATGCCGGTTTCCTCACGATGTTTTCCTTCACCGTTTTGAGAGCAGTGGTGATGAAATAATTTACACAAAGTAAAACGCCTGCCTGGGTTCGAACTCCCGAACTGCGACACGTAAGTCGCGGCCGTTACCGCTGGACCACCACTGCATCGCACTTCTTCAAATTTTTTCGAGAACAATAGAATCGTGGACCTCTGGGAATGAGCCCTTCCCCGTATTACATGTGATTTGAACCTAACTGGCTAGATTAGGGTGTAGGTACATTAGGTACTCGTTTAGCCGGAGCCCGCTTTTTCGGTGAAGTTTTCAAATTATGGGTAATTATTATAAGCGTAAGAGTTTTTTAAGAATAATATTTATTTATTAAAACATCATGCAACATACAGATACATAGGCAATATTATACTTCTGTTGTTTTTAGCATCATATCAAACCCGGAAATTTCTTACATGTGTGAATACTGTACGCGTACAATTTAATGTACATATTTCAGTCTTTTCTTACCTACATATTGTTTCGATAATTAATTAAAGAAACTGAGGTTAAAATGTGTTTTCTTGCCATTTAAAAATTGCATACATGATACTATAAATGTTATAGGAAATCTGTAAAAACCAGAATTGTATACAATTTAGGATATGTGTGAAATGATGATTCTAACATTAATTAATAACACATTTCCTAGAAAATGCATACATATCCTAGGATTTGTGTACAATTCTTAAACGGTTTAAAGAAAAGTATTAAATAAAAGAATTAAAGAATAAATATATGCAATAATATATTTTTAAGATTCTCAGTCTTACCGGATGCAGCTGTGGACCAGTTTTTGACATGGAGCGACTGCCTATCTGACCTCCAAAACCCAGTAACTACGTAATACAATACTTCTTGGAAAGACTGGTGTCAGATTTCCTGGCTTCTGACTATCTGTAACGACCAACGGCTTAATGTACTTTCCAAGGCACGGAGGAATCTCGCTATGTAAAGATGGTCACCCATCTACAGACCAACCTCGGCAAGCTTTGCTTACCCTTGAAGATTGACCCGTGCGGCTGTTATGATTTAGCCACGAGCTCCTCAATCAGAACACTATCATCGATCACGCGAGTGATTGAATACCTAATACCCTCCGCGCCCTCGTTTTCCCCGTAACGGGCGGATATCCTGTTTTTACCCAACTGTTAACAGATTTCCTATTGCCTTTTAGGAATCTTATAGAATTCCTAGGAAATGTGTGAAACACAATTTATTTCATAACTTTCCCGTCGATTTTCGGAACGCTATACATTTTCTAGGAATTGTATAGAATTTCCGATTTCCACTAACATATACATTAAAATATACTCTAAAGGACGCCTCTATAATCCGGAATGTCCTTTTTTTTGCCTGTCGGAATAAGTGAGGCCCTACTGTAATAGTATATACTATATACGGTACGGTATACCTCTGCCCAACCCTCCGGGGCATACAGGCGTGAATATATCTATCTAATACCGTTAAACGTAAACGAGCAATTCTTGTATATATATATATATATATATATATATATATATATATATATATATATATATAATCTGAATTGAATCGGAAACGGCACCAACAATTTTCATGAAATGTAGTATGCCAGGGGGTTTAGGGGCGATAAATCAATCAAACTAGGTTTCATTTTTAGAAAACGTCGTTTTCTCAAATTTCACCCGAGCAGAGCTCGGTCGCCCAGGTACATTGTCTGGACAATAACAATGGGTACACCTCGTCTCACCCACTCGGAGCCTACAGTCGTGATGGTTATTGATTCTGCACGATAAACAAATGGCATCATCATACGTACTATTATTTATCTTTAATGTTTACACGCCTGTAAAATATTATGGGGAAAATGTCGTCAGGAAACTTTTTTGTATGAAAATGGATGGCTGTAAGACTAAATAAAATTTACTAGTAAACTGTGTAAAAATCTGAAAGACAATAATGACATCACCTCAGAACACCTCTATTTTAATAATTGTTATTTTTTGTTCGCTCGGCCAAAAAAGTTAAAATAAGGAAAACCCCAAAAACATAGTTTTAGGTGGTATGAAGTTCACCGGGTTATAATAGTATCGTCTATACCTATACTTATAATATTATTTCATAAGGAGGAAATATTTTTTTGTTTGTTTGTACCGAACAGGCTCTGAAACTACTGGACCGATATAATAATTCTTTTATCCTTAATTATATTAAAAAAAAACGAAATCGGCTCCTGTGGGGTGGTCCGCGGGGTACAGCTAGTATGTGATAAATGTATAGAACCCAAATAAATTACCCTTCTTATGTTGTTGATAGGAAAACAATAGACCGGCGACAATATTTGATACCGCCATAGATGAGCGCATAAGGCTAGCAAGCTAATGATGGCAAAAAATATATCTCAAAAGCACCTTACCATTAATTTCAAAGCCAGCGCCAGCCACCACCACGGCCATCAAAACCACCCACATGGTGACCATCACTGTCACTCAATGTCAGTCTAACACTTTTCAATTCAATGCACTTTTTAACAAAATATTTTTTTGATGAAAGCTCTCAAGACCAAACTTGATGTATATACCCTAATTATATAGGCAAAGAGAGATAGAATATCACTGCCACTGGTGAATTTAACTACCGGTGGCTATCCGGCTGATAGGTTCTGAGTAAATGAGCGTCAGTGACGTGCGGACAGTTTTATATAGAGAACTATCGAACGACGCTCGGAGAACACGCCTTTACGTTCAGCGAGCAAGGACTCCGATGCTAACTGTGCACTAACTTGTGCTGGGATATCCCCGCTTGTTGTTTTAGTCATTTAGAGCAGTTCAGTTTAACCTGCCAGCTATAAAAAAAAAAACAAAAAATTGTTTATTTTCTCTCTGTTGACATTGTTACATAATCAAGAAAAATTTATACAATTTTGCCATAAGCTCTTAGAGTAAGGTTATTTTGAGTGTGTGTTAGGGACAGATGTATATGACGTGTATACATCTGTCACTTACTCGATCTCAAAATAACCTTACTCTAAGAGCTTATGGTGAGTTAAGGAGGGTGTCCTTGAGTCTGAACTAGGTTTGGGACCTGTATGATAGATCTCCAGGCTCACACCCATCTATTATATATTAGTCTATGCTCAAACCCCTTTAAAATAATCATATTTGACGGCAACATAATTCAGATCGTAGCAGGTGGCGTTCTGTAGTTTCTGCCTACCCCCATGAAAAAAGGCGTGAGTTTATGTATGTATGTAACATAATTCAGATTATTAAAAAAAAAAATTCAAACAATTTTGCTAGTAAATCTATATTAAAGGTGAATATATTTGTGGAGTGTGTAAAGTGATAGTATTGCAGTTATTGAATTATTGGAGCGATTTGAGTTGAATACCTATCTATTACAAGCTTTTTATTAACGTACAATGTATGTATGTATGCGTGTTCGGGTCAAATTTTGCAACTGAATTTTAAATCAGTTATCCTCAACCGATTAAGACGAAATTTTGCATACACGTTTGATTTGGATCACAATGCACGGTAAGCTAAAAAGCTTATTTAAAAAAGTTATTTTTTATTGAAAAATATATTTTATTTTGACTTTAATCTTTTTCCAGCAATTCTCTGACTTTTACTTAAATAATATAACCCTATACCTAAGGTGTGTCATTCTGACTGTACAAAATTTGCTTAAAAAAGGTATAGTCCGAAACATCACTCAAAACTATTAATAATTTATTATGAATTTCCTGTTTCGACCGGATCGGACGGAACTCAGCGACCGAAACGCCTACTAGGACGTTTTACCGCAGTTAAAGTGTGATATTTGCCAACTTAATTGAATAGGGCTTTTTGAAAGTTTTATGACCAGACAATTCATTTTTTTTATTACCTATAGGCTCGCGCTTGACCACTATCTCACGTGATGGTAAGCGATAATGTGGCCGACGGTGAAACACGCTTGCCTAGAAATAACCTATTGACTTTTGACTTAAATACCTCTAGATTGTAGCTGTCGGGCAACACCGACTCCGGCAGGGAATTCCACTCCTTAGCTGTACGCATAATAAAAGTGTTCCCAAAACGTATTTGTTCCTATGGGTGGGATGTCTACTGTCATTTAATTTCAGCGATTGGGATTGTTGCATACATTTTTGATATTTTTCCAATTCCTTTCGCGACCTGAGTCCCTGGGATATCCCCTCTCGTTGTTATAGTTATTTTCGAGCAGTTTAGTTTAACTTGCCAGTTATTACTATTATATTATATTATATTATATTATATTATATTATATTATATTATATTATATTATATTATATTATATTATATTATATTATATTATATTATATTATATTATATTATATTATATTATATTATATTATATTATATTATATTATATTATATTATATTATATTATATTATATTATATTATATTATATTATATTATATTATATTATATTATATTATATTATATTATATTATATTATATTATATTATATTATATTATATTATATTATATTATATTATATTATATTATATTATATTATATTATATTATATTATATTATATTATATTATATTATATTATATTATATTATATTATATTATATTATATTATATTATATTATATTATATTATATTATATTATATTATATTATATTATATTATATTATATTATATTATATTATATTATATTATATTATATTAAATACCAATTTAGGTTGGTGTTGCCACAGTTAAACTGCGGTTTAAGCCTCTACTTGATTGAATAGGGCTTTTTGAAAGTTTTATGACCAGGCTTTAGAAAAGGTGTTATTAAATCATATAGATAGTGCTTGGAAAAACTTCAAAAATGTATGGGAATGTCAATGCTGCAATGGGTTTGATCACATGTCATTTCGATAGCGCTTGATAATCCCATACATATTTAAATTACTCATCGCTATTGCGACGCTTTAGTCGATAGAAAGTAGTTTGTCTAGATGAGCCTATGTTACGATAGCAAATAATAAGGCTAGGCTACTTAGGCTACTTTATTCCGGAAAATGAACGGTTTCAGTGGGATTAGACCACGGGAGCGGAGCCGCGGGAGAAAGCTAGGCCCTAGGTAGGCACTCGATTATGGATTTACAACTTTAAAAAGTTAGGTAGATCACTGATACCCAAAGTGGTCTATATTAAATAGACCCCTAGAGGTCAAAAATGTTATTGTTAATATCGAGGCATGTGACTTAAACTATAATAAATAGTAAATTTTATGGTTCATCGCTGTTAGAATCGAGCGGAAACCTTATTTTATTTCGGTTTTAATAAGAATGTTAATGATTAAAAACTTTTTATATAATTATTGGAATTCCATTTTTTGAAAATTCGTGCTTTCAACATAATTATGTAATAAAAAATAATTATGTAAAATAAAAACAAAACCCGACTGCATATGAAGCGAACTAAAAAGACAAACGAGAAAAAAAAGTGATGTGCAATCAGAGGATACAAAGATAGAAAACTAGTTTATTTGGCACACAAAGATACACACAATGTAGGTACAAATACATTTGAGCGCACGGTTGGCGCAGTTGTTGAGCGATTGACTGCTGCGCTGCGTGTCGCGTGTTCGATTCCCGCACTGAACAAATATTTGTATGACCTACAGATAGTTGTTCCGGCTCTGGGTGTTTGTGCATGTGAGTTTATATGTTTGTAAACGCACCCACAACACAGGAGAAATTCCTAGTGTGGGGCATCGTTTTTTTAAGAAAACAAAAAAATATTAAAAATAAATAAAAGGGAACTTAATTTTAAAACAATTACATAAATAGTGTGGCCCGCGGCTGCGCCAAAAAGGTCCAGTTCAGCAATATGTCCGACAACTGGAAGTTGCCTGACGCTGGTTTTCAACTGAACCTTACGTTGAAGTGTACGTTACGTTACGTTATAGTTTTTCTTTTTTCAATTTTAATGCATCCCGTGACATTCGTAAGGTTAAGACGAAGCGATTGACGTCAAAATCGTCAAAATCTCCCTACGCGTTAGGTATAGGTGTACCAGAATCTCATGGCATTTTTTATTTTTTTTAAATTGTGATTTTCATATGGCAATGTCAATTGTCACCTGTCGAATCAAAGTACTTGATGTGTCAACCGCTGCTGAAATTTTTTGTTATTATCTTGAAAGTTTGTTATTTTTGTGAAAATGTCGAAAAACCCACTTCGATCTCATGCGAGACATATTGTTTTCAATGTGTATCATAAAATAAGGGAAGAAGAAGGCGTAAATCAAACTCAATCTTTGATTTTAAAGTGCGTCGTAGAGTGGACCGGTAAGTTGGACTGACTTGTTTTGATACTTTTAGTTTAATTTATATTTTTCTTACTTAATTTTAATTTCTTTCCATTACTATTATATGGTAAATCGTAGGTCAGGGCACATTGAATGATGGCCGGAAGGAAATGGCAACAGTAATGTAACTGTTACTAATTCTTCGACAAGATATTGATTTTAACGGAGATTGAGAATCTTTGACGTAAGAAAAATATTAAGTAATAATCTGCGCCCTGCAGTGGGACGTGTATATAGACGGGAGTTTTTGGCGGGGTTTTGTCGAGTGAAGTTCAGTGGCTGTTAATATTATTTGCAAATTGATTCCTAGTGGATATTGTGATATATTATTGGTGTAGTTTTGTATCTCAACTATCTCCGCAACTGGACAATTTGTAAAATCATTGACAAAAGCGATCTCGGGATAGTGGAGCGGTGTATTTTATTGTAGTATTGACTGCCTCTGCAAAGCTTACTGGGAAGACTGACTCGATACAATTTGCTGCCAAATACTCCAAAAAACATTAGAATCTGTTACATCCGCATTCTAATGCATACTAAAGAATAAATATAAGATCAAAAACTCTTTCCAAAGACGTGGCTAAAAGGTCCTAGCAACCAGGCCATAAAACTTACATAAAAAAATATATATAGACTGATGATGATGAATGACTTTAAGTAACATGATACATTTTATTATTTTTTACAGACTTTATACATTATTTTTTACAGGTTTTGAATATGTTATTTAACAATAGCCAATAGCCAATGAAAAAGAACCATTTTGAAGGAGAGAGATGACATAAAACTACAAAGATACAAGTTTTTGAAATGCCAGTGGAGTTCATAGAATCGTATTCTAGTTTTCTAGTTCTGAATGAGGTTTTAAGTTATTAGTATGATTTAAATGCTAAATAATAAATTAGTACATAAATGAATATTCAATTGATTTATTTGTCCTATGTTAAGAACACGATGTACCTATAACAACATTATTCATACACATACCTATAATACTCACAGTGAATCTTTGTGTCTCTGAATTGGTTGCAAGACCCCGCGCAGTAGCTATTTTTGTGTCAATGTTGAAGGCGAAGATAGCCTTGTATAACTGTCTCTTTCACTCGTTTATGTATGTCACATAAGCTTACGGAGTTTCTTGTGCATTCTTCTCCATAACAAGCTACTTTCCGAATGCACGGTAGAATCAACTTTTATTCCATGTAAATTTAAATTGTGACATTCAAAAGTGCTGCTTGGTGGCCCAGTTGAAATAAATATCTTTTGTCTTTTTTGTCATCGTCCTATCTCGCTTACTCTATGCAGTATACTCGATGACAAACTGTTTCTAACGCAATGGTTGGCAGGACCAAGTTCAAAGACACAAAGATCCGTTGTGAACACTATAATATAGGTACCTCATGTTCATTAATACTAAAGACATAAATACAAATTAAACAGTATCAAGATCGTTTGATCCAATTTCCCCAGTATTGCATACAACAAATTTTTATTTCCCTTTTTGCCATGAGATTCTGGTAGACCTATATCTAGAACGATAAATAAGAACAAACATAAATAGATATACCGATAAACAAATTACCCTTCTTTGCATCGCGCAGTTGGGTACAAAGTCTGGGGACTTCGGCTAATGACATTCTCCCACTCGCTACCGCGACGTTGTTGTGGATAGAATGTCACTGGCTAGTGCTCTGGACTCGGCTAAGTACGCGGGCCCAGAGGCTCTACACAATTGACATTCTACCACTCGCTACCGCGACGTTGTTGTGGATAGAATGTCACTGGCTAGTGCTCTGGACTCGGCTAAGTACGCGGGCCCAGAGGCTCTACACAATTGACATTCTACCACTCGCTACCGCGACGTTGTTGTGGATAGAATGTCACTGGCTAGTGCTCTGGACTCGGCTAAGTACGCGGGCCCAGAGGCTCTACACAAGTGACATTCTACCACTCGCTACCGCGACGTTGTTGTGGATAGAATGTCACTGGCTAGTGCTCTGGACTCGGCTAAGTACGCGGGCCCAGAGGCTCTACACAAGTGACATTCTACCACTCGCTACCGCGACGTTGTTGTAGACAGAATGTCACTGGCTACTGCTCTGGACTCGGCTAAGTACGCGGGCCCAGAGGCTCTACACAAGTGATATTCTACCACTCGCTACCGCGACGTTGTTGTAGACAGAATGTCACTGGCTACTGCTCTGGACTCGGCTAAGTACGCGGGCCCAGAGGCTCTACACAAGTGATATTCTACCACTCGCTACCGCGACGTTGTTGTAGACAGAATGTCACTGGCTACTGCTCTGGACTTGGCTAAGTACGTGGGCCCAGAGGCTCTACACAAGTGATATTCTACCACTCGCTACCGCGACGTTGTTGTAGACAGAATGTCACTGGCTACTGCTCTGGACTCGGCTAAGTACGCGGGCCCAGAGGCTCTACACAAGTGATATTCTACCACTCGATACCGCGACGTTGTTGTAGACAGAATGTCACTGGCTAGTGCTCTGGACTCGGCTAAGTACGCGGGCCCAGAGGCTCTACACAAGTGACATTCTACCACTCGCTACCACGACGTTGTTGTAGACAGAATGTCACTGGCTACTGCTCTGGACTCGGCTAAATACGCGGGCCCAGAGGCTCTACACAAGTGATATTCTACCACTCGCTACCGCGACGTTGTTGTAGACAGAATGTCACTGGCTACTGCTCTGGACTTGGCTAAGTACGTGGGCCCAGAGGCTCTACACAAGTGATATTCTACCACTCGCTACCGCGACGTTGTTGTAGACAGAATGTCACTGGCTACTGCTCTGGACTCGGCTAAGTACGCGGGCCCAGAGGCTCTACACAAGTGATATTCTACCACTCGCTACCGCGACGTTGTTGTAGACAGAATGTCACTGGCTACTGCTCTGGACTTGGCTAAGTACGTGGGCCCAGAGGCTCTACACAAGTGATATTCTACCACTCGCTACCACGACGTTGTTGTAGATAGAATGTCACTGGCTACTGCTCTGGACTCGGCTAAGTACGCGGGCCCAGAGGCTCTACACAAGTGATATTCTACCACTCGCTACCGCGACGTTGTTGTAGACAGAATGTCACTGGCTACTGCTCTGGACTTGGCTAAGTACGTGGGCCCAGAGGCTCTACACAAGTGATATTCTACCACTCGCTACCACGACGTTGTTGTAGATAGAATGTCACTGGCTAGTGCTCTGGACTCGGCTAAGTACGCGGGCCCAAGATCGATGTCAGCGACGGCGTCAGTCAAAATGCCAGAATGTAAGGGATTGATTCCATGACATTTCGATTGCGCTTGATATTTCCATACATTTTTACGCTTTTGATGATAGAATGTCACCTGTCTAAGACCTCGGGGCTGTATGGCAGACTAGTTAATTATATTATTAATGTCTTTACCCTATAGCCTGACGCGGACGTAACATTTTATAAATCAATTATCACATTCTCCTCTTTAAGGGCGACATATAAAAGAACTTTCTAAATACTCGTATGTACTACAATGTGATGACGCACGTCGGTTCTGATAACTGTATCCTTTTATAGCCTCGTTGATCTCGCGCTCGCAATTGCTACCGCTGTGCGTGAGGTCCAAGGTTCGAATCTCAGGTCGGGCAAAGTGTTATTGGGTTTATCAATTAAATATATTTATTTAATTAAAAAAAGAGACGTTTCCCCACACTAGGAATTTCTTCCTGTATCGTGATGCTGCATGTGTGTGTGTGTGGGGTATGTCTCCAAAACTAACATTATAGAAAATAATAAGTTTTATTTTTACGAAGTGTTTAGTAGTTTCTCTGTGTTGCCGTAATCCAGACCTTTTAAGAAAGTTTTGATATC
Organism: Orthosia gothica; assembly: GCA_949775005.1. Classification (NCBI taxonomy): domain Eukaryota; kingdom Metazoa; phylum Arthropoda; class Insecta; order Lepidoptera; family Noctuidae; genus Orthosia; species Orthosia gothica. Next base: position 19,318,694 of record OX459059.1, read on the forward strand.
TGATTTACATTTTGATTTTGTTAAGGGTAATAAATTAATTTTATCATTGATCTTATTATAAAGGTGTGGCCCCATTTATTGATAACACTTTTTCCCAAAATCAAGTCTACGCTTTGGCTTACGCCATCTAGGCTTCCTTCGGGAATGTACATTGGAGTCCACCTTGACTGGAGCCTCTTTATGGAACCTTAGGGCTACGGCCATAATGTATATCTGTCGCACGCACATTGTAATTAAATTACCTGACTTAGTTATTATAAGATAGTTAAGATAAGATAAGATAAGATAAAGATATTTTATTTGCTTAAAACATGGTATAAAAGGTGTTATTGAAAATAGATAGATCAAACATGTTTTGCTTAAAACTAAGCGTGCAAACTTATTCACTAAAATATTATGTCAAAATTGAAATTAATTACATTAAAAATTCATTTTAGGTCACTAATACTATAACAATTATTAAAAATTCATTTTAAAAAGTCATTAATATTACAACAATTATTAGAAATTCACTTTAAAAAGTCATTAATACTGTAATAATTATTATTATTGAGCCATTCATACAGTTGCATTTTTAATAGCTTACAATTTAATGTTCTAAAAACACTTGGTAATTTATTATACAGTCGTATACACATAGCCAAACAATTTTTATTATATTTTGCTGATCTAGGTAGCTCTTCCAGCACAAGCCTATATTGGTCACGTCGACTTCGAGAGCTTGTAAATAGTTCTTCTGCTGTTCTAAATAATTCCAAGTGCTTCCGAACAAACATACATGCTTCATATATATATAATGAAGGCAACGGTAGCAAACCAAGTTCCTTAAATATTGGTTGACATGATTCGTCCGATGGAATCTCGTATACAGCTCTTAGACATTTCTTTTGGGCAACAAATGCTCTATTACGATCAGTACCATTTCCCCACATAATTAGTCCATATCGAAGTGAGGACTCCACATATGCGCGGTATGTCATCACAGCCGTTTTTATATTAGTCACTTGTTTTATTTGTCTCAAAGCATACACAAACTTATTTCTTTTATTGCATACAGCATCTACCTGTGCTTTCCAGTCTAAGTGTTCGTCAATTACTACTCCTAGAAATTTAGTTTTTGTCACTTGTGTAATTTTCGGAATATCCATTTTAAAATTAAATGTATTATTATAAGATTGATTAAATTGTATATATACTGATTTATTTAGATTAATTGATAAATTATTATTATTTAGCCAGTTAATTAGATTATCTATTGTATTATTTATGTCCATTTCATGATCCTTAATTGATTTATATTTTTTATCGGTAGTAACGATTATGGAAATGTCATCGGCAAAAAGAAAGCATTGATGATCAGTTACATTAACTATGTCATTTATATAGAGTAGGAATAAGATAGGGCCCAATATGCTACCCTGGGGGACGCCCCGTTTTATATTTCTATATTCAGACGAATATTCTGTCATGTTCCTACTTTCATTTAGTATAGTAACAGTAACTTTCTGTTGTCTGCTAGTTAAATACGACGATATCCATTGTAGTGGCAGTCCTCTAATACCAATAGCCTCAAGTTTTTTTAATAGTCCTTCATGTGAAACGAGGTCAAAGGCCTTAGACAAATCAAAGAATAGCCCTGTTGTTAGCTGTTTGTTGTTGATATTAGTCAATACCGCTTTCAGAAGTGAAAAGATGGCAAGAGATGTGGACTTGTGTTTCTGAAACCCAAATTGTTCTTTTTTTATAATATTGTACTGTACTTTGCGCAGTAATCGACTATTCTTTGATACATGCACTTTTCATAGATTTTTGACATGATGGGTATCAATGTTATGGGGCGATAATTATTCATGTCACATTTTTCTCCCTTTTTAAATATCGGTTTGACAACAGATATCTTTAAAGCGTCAGGAAAGACTCCTTGTGAAAAGGAGAGGTTAATGAGATGGGTCAATACTTCGCTTATTTCATTAACACATGCCTTAATAATTCGGGTACTGAGTCCATCATAACCTACAGAATTGGTATTATTTAATGACAAAATGTGTTTTCGTACCTCATTTTCGCTCATAGGTGTAAGGAACATAGAGTTAGCAATTAAGGCATCACTGCGATAACTATTTGTACAATTTTGAGTAGGAATAGAATTTGTAAAATAATCATTGAAGGCAGAAGCTATTTCTACTGGTTTGGTAAGTACGGAATTATCAATTTTAATACATTCAATGTGGTCTTTGGGGTCCGAGTTAAGTATTTCATTTTTTACGACTGTCCATGCGGCTTTACATTTATTGTCATTATTATCCATAAACTTTATGTTAGCATGTCGTTTAGCCTTGTAGATACACTTTTGTAATAATTTTGAATATGTGATATATCTACTCTTGTTCATTATATTTTTATTTTTGTAATATTGGTATCGTAAGAAACGCTTTGTTTTAGAACTTTGTTTGAGCCCCTTACTTATCCACGTCCGTTTTTTATTGTTTAAATTTATCTTAACCCTAACTTTTGGAAAACAGAGATCAAAAAATAAACATATTAATTCGTGGAAAACGCGGCATGCTGTATTTGCATCGCTTTCCATATAAATATCTGTCCAGGATAGATTTTGTAAGCATTCCCTAAATTTACGCATATTATCTAGACTGTAGTCTCTTTTGTAAATATGGTATAATGCGGTCTTTGCTGTTTGAAGTGTTAAAGGAAAGCTTAGCATTTGTGCTGTGTCGTGGTCAGAGAGGTGTAGTGGTAGTACTGTTGGGATTGCATTAGGTATGTTGCTCAATATATGGTCTATACAAGAAAGTTTCCGAGTAGCCACCTCAATATGAATTTTCATATTGTGATTATTTGCCAGGTCTTGAAATTCTTGAGTGATTTTACTTTTTTTTAAGGTATTAATATTGAAGTCACCAGTCAAGACTATACGTGTGCTAGATTTGTATTTCTTGTGTAAATCCTGTAAGACTCTATCTAACTTAATCAAAAATTGATTAGGGTCCGACTGAGGTGTTCGATATAAGCAAACAATCACTAATTTTTTATTTTCTATTTCTATACCACATGCTTCGAAAGTATTTACCGATGCATATGCTTTAATAAACTGTAATTCTTTGTAGTGTAAACCCTTTCTGACTAGAATGCAAGTGCCACCTCTATTTTTATCCCTGCAAAAACTTGTAGCCATTTCAAAATTTAATAACTTAATATAGTTCTCTTGACCATTTTTAATGAAAGTTTCGGAGAGGCAAATTACATGAGGTTCATTATGTAAGTCACGCATTTCCTGTAATGTTAACTCCAACAGTTCCTGTTTAGATAAAACACTCGCAATATTTTGGTGGAGTATTTTAAAGTTGTGTGATATAGGTGTTATATTATTAGGTACGAAAAAATGTATCGTTTTTTTTTAATGTGGGAAAATAATATGGTATTGTGCCTTTTTTGTGATCTGCAGATAGAAGATGAGAGCTGACATTTTTTTCAGTCCCGTTATTTTTGATAATTCTGAAATAAAAGGGAATAGTTCCTTTTTTGGGTATTGTTTCCCGTTTTCGTAAAGAACTTGATTTGCTACTCGCGAGGTGTTTCCTGACTTCGGCTGGATTTAAATATTTTTGGTTATAATATTCACAATCTATTATGTAATTTATTGTTTTGCAAATGTCAGATACGTTATTATGAACAGAATTAATAAAATTACAATTTTTATAATGTTTACAAATATCTTTGATACGATAATTCAATTTTTCGACATCTAGATGGTTACTTTTCGCAACATTTAATATTATTATACTATACTTAGAAAATGTCTTTAATATTTTTTTCAATTGAAACAGTACATGTCCCATATTATTGTCATTTTCACCTAAAGATATTAAAATTTTGTCACCTGGTTCAAAGTTTATGTTAGTACAGCTTTTCGTTATTGTGTCGCTCTGCGCATTTGGCATCGTATGGGCGAGGACTCTATATTTTTCATACTGTGTAGTCTCTCTCGAATGTATAAGAGCAGCAGCTAGACCGACGCATTGTTGCGCACCAAAGATCCTTATAGTTTTTCCGAATCTTTGTTTTTTTAAGCCTGGGGAAATTGTGTTTGGTGTATTGGCTAAAAAACTCTGTTCTGGTTTTGATGTACTTTTATGAGATTTGTTAAAAATCTGTATTTGTGTATTTAGATTTTTTATCTCATTCTCTGCGATTTGTAGTTCCTTTTGTAACGCTGAGATATTTTGTTCCAGATGCAAATACATAAAGTTATTATTGAGTTCGACATTTGTAGTGAGTTTCGGCGAGGAGGGAGTTGAAGACACGATTTGACTCAAACGAGAGTGTCTTTTCTTTTTGTCAGTGCTTATAGGGCTGCTTTCTTTATTTGTAGACGAATGACATAACGACTTTAAAACATTAATTTCTTGAGTAAGTCTGCTCACTTGTTTTTTTAGTTCATTGTTTTCTAATATTGTGTTTTCCAACTCATTCAAGTTAAGTTACATCATAACAAATCGATTGAAGAAAAGAGAATTTATTACTAGTAAATGGCAACACTTTTATTTTATTTATCCACAAAGGAATTTGCCTAATTTCATTTTATCTTTTCGATACCTTTTTTGTGCAAAAATGGTATCGAAAAGATGAATTAATAAACATACAAAAGATGTCTTTTTATTTCTTAACAAAAGTATATTGGGCATTTGCCTTTAATTTGATTAGATTTGACTGAGCTGACTGTACCAAATTCAAGATGTTGCTATTCTATCGCACATTAAATTTAATTAATTAATTATTTACTATTATTATTAATTTAAGGTGAGATAGTGGTCAAGCGCAAGCCTAAAGACGATAAAAAAAAATAAAGAGTGGTATCCGTTCGGAACAGAAAATAAATATGGGTTGAAACAAATACCAGTGGTATTAGTTGTTGGAATTAGAACTGAATAAATCTTTATATTATCTGTGACTCTATCTCCCGCGCCGATCGATGGCTAGTCGCCGTTGAGATTGGTCTGAACCAGAGAGTTTGTATAGTAACCTAGAGATAACATAATTAAGACCAATTTCAACAGACAACATAATTATTTATTGCAGCTTATTTATTTACGTTGGTTGTTTGTTCCTATCATTGAATAATTTGATTTTTTGGGGCACAGAGGACCGCGACCTCCGGCGTAGGTGTGAGATGGAACACCGGGGTGGTTTTTAGTCAGTAGGAGTCTGACAGATCCACGATTTTCCACCATGCTACAAAAAAAAAAGGAGGTGGAGCATGGTTTGCGACTCAGCACCACATGCACACCCTGCCGCTGTTCCGCCGAGGTAACTCCATTTTGCGAGGTTGGAGTTACACCTATCTACCTGGGTTCTGAGGCGGTTCAGGGACTTCCATGAAGACCACGGCAGTTAAGATCCTGCGGGAAGATGCTCGCTGGGTGGTAAATAATGTGTCGGTGGGGGAAAAGTATTCTGTCACAGTCTGCAGCGGGCGTCGGCCGACTCTGCTGACTTGGAAACCACCGCTTTCAGGCAGCTATGTCTGCTTTTCAGCCGTTGCGTCGGTAGTTGTGCACCGAATAGTGTGTCAAAGTCAAAGTCAAATGTGTTTATTTCAAGTAGGCCATTATGCGGTACTTTTGAATGTTAAAATTTACAAGTAATAAAAATTGATTCTACCGTGCATTCGGAAATGTAGCTTGTTATGGAGAAGAACGCACAAGAAACGCCATACTTAGTCTTTAAAAAAAAGTTTTATACAATATTTACATAAGTACATACATTAATTAATTCATATACGTGAGGACGATGTACCCAGCACTACTATACTACATATAGGTATGAGAGAATTACAAGCACTAACAGGTAAATTCCTTTACTTGATAAATAGGAACATCGTTCTCACGTACTTACAAATATTGCAAACATAGGTACATTACCTAATTAAATAACAACAGAACAGTGTGCGAGTAACTTTTTTAAACAAAAAGAGAAGAAAAAAAATAATAAAAATAAAGCGTTACTATAATTATGAATATAATACAAATTAACCATTTTGATTTTGTCCACACCAAAGATAGGCTTATGGAGCAGGACCAGCATGTTTCCAAACATTCTTATCTTGAATATAATCATCTAATTTGTAATATGCTTATGTACAAAGTGTGCTTTTAACTATTGTTTTAAATTTTATTTCATTTAACTTTATTATCTCACAAGGTATTTTGCTATAGAATTTAACACAGTACCCCATGATAGATGTGTGTACTTTAGCTAATCTTTAAGATGGTTGATCTAACTTATCTTTATTTCTAGTATTACAATTGTGTCTATCACTAACTTTACTAAAGAGATTTAAATTTTTACTTACATACATAATATTTTCATAAATGAATTGGCAAGAAAATGTCAAAATATTTATCTTTTTAAATAGCTCCCTAAGAGATTCTCGGTGACTTAACTTATATATGGCTCTGACAGCTCTCTTTAACCCCCGCCGGAAAAAGAGGGGTGTTATAAGTTTCACGTGTGTTACTGTGTATCTGTGTGTCTGTCTGTAGCGTCATAGCGCCTAAACGGATGAACCGTATTTGATTTGTTTTTTTTAAAGGTAATTTTATCGAGAGTGATCTTAACTATGTTTGAATACAATCGGTTCAGCCGTTCAAAAGTTATGGGCGTTTTACTGTTTGAATCGTGGTGTTTTCGCAAGATAATGTGTCGGGGGTTTTTAAATTTTGAAATTGTACTTGTTTGCAATATAAATATTGATTCAATGTCAGCCGCCCTACCCCACAGTAAAATACCGTATGACATAATGTTGTGAAAGTAACTAAAATAAACCAAACGCGCGATTTCTACATCCGTTAACTGTCTTATCTTTCTAACAACGTAAGCGGCTGAGCTCAGCCGACCTGCCAGAGATGATAACCCTCAAAGTGTCAATTTCCAGACACAATAGAAATTACCATTGTTTTAATCCGATTCGGAAATATGGACAGTTGAGCTGGAGGCCCCCATTGTAATTTGTCATTTAGAGTGATTCCTAGGAAAACTGTTTGATTTACATAGTCCAGCTTTTCTCCATTCAATATGATGTCGCATTCGCTATTTCTAACATTCGGCAATGTGAATCTAATACATTTGGTTTTTTTTTTCATTTAGTACCAAATTGTTTGCTGTGAACCAAATTTGGACCTGATGAATAGACTTATTCACATCATCAAGATTTTGTGATCGTCGATCAATTTTAAATATCAAAGATGTGTCATCAGCAAATAACACGATCTTCGGTTGATTTTGAAATAATTGGGGCAAATCGTTAATGTAAACTAAAAAGAGGAATGGACCCAATATAGAGCCTCGAGGAACGCCCATTGTCATTTCAGACCCTAGTGAGTTTACGCCGTTTACCTGAACTTTAAATTGTCTGGCTTTCAAATATGATCTAAGTAATTCAAGGGCCGTATGCCTAATCCCAACTCGAACTCCAGAATCGTTTCGAGTGCCTAGGGAGCTCGGTGGACGAATACAGCGACGGGTTCGTGGAAGCTGTCCATACGGTCAGGTCTAAGTTATTCAAGATCCGTCTTACAGATAGAAACAAAAAGCTCTCTGATCATACCCTGAAGCTTATGAAGGAGAGGCGTGAGATGATCCTGCAGTCTTCAGTTGAGGCGTGCAAATACCGGCAGATCAATAGATAGATCTCTAAATCCTTGAAAAGAGACCTCCGCCGCTTTAATACCGACCGTATTAAAGACGCGATTGAGCGAAATAAAGGCTCCAAGGTTTTTTCAAGGGATCGGGCTATTGGGCAGAGCCAGCTCACGAAACTGAAGACCGACAATGGCGGGATCGTATCTGCCAAACCGGAGCTTCTGAGGGAGATCGAGAGTTTCTATGGGCAGTTGTACACATCAATCAGCAAACCCGATGCGAGTCTAGCAAACGACCCAAGAGCTAGATTGACCCGACGCTATACCGAAGATATCCCGGACGTCAGCCTGTACGAGATTAGGATGGCTCTGAAACAGCTTAAAAACAACAAGGCACCGGGTGATGACGGGATCACGGCTGAACTCCTGAAGGCGAGTGGAAAACCAGTCCTCAGGGCTCTTCAGAAGCTGTTTGATTCCGTCATACTCGAGGGCAATACGCCACAGGCATGGTGCAGGGGAGTGGTGGTACTCTTCTTCAAGAACGGCGACAATGCCCGGCTGAAGAAGTATAGGCCCATCTCACTTCTTAGTCATGTCAACAAGATTAAGAGTCATCACGAATTGTCTCGCGCGCAGGTTTGACGATTTCCTGCTTCCTGAACAAGCCGGATTCCGAAAATGCTTTAGCACCGTAGACCACCTACATACGCTGCGGCAGGTTATACAGAAGACCGAAGAGTATAACCTGCCTCTCTGTTTAGCGTTTGTGGACTACGAGAAAGCCTTCGATTCGATAAAGATTAGGGCTGTACTGCAGTCTCTCCAACGGTGCCAGATCGACTGCCGGTATATTGAGGTGTTGAAGTGTCTGTAGAAAACGCCACCATGTCAGTCCGTCTTCAGGATCAGACCTCAAAACCAATACTTTTCCAACGCGGTGTGAGACAGGGAGACATCATTTCTCCGAAACTGTTCACTGCTGCGCTGGAGGACGTCTTCAAGGTTCTGGACTGGAAAGGGCTTGGCATCAACGTTAAGGGCGAGTACATCACTCAACTTCGGTTTGCCGACGACATAGTGGTCATGGCAGAGACGATGGAGCGCCTCAGTAAAATGCTCGATGACCTCAGTATAGCTTACGGAAGAGTGGGTCTGAAAATGAACATGGACAAAACCAAGGTCATGGTGAATGCCCATGTAACACCCACTCCTATCAAGATCGGAGACTCTACACTTGAAGTTGTAGACGATAATGTCTACCTGGGACAAACGGTCCAGTTGGGTAGGTCCAACTTCGAGAAAGAGGACAACCGTCGACGGCGTTCGGGAAGTTCCGTGGTATCTTCTCGTCCAATTTACCGCAGTGTCTCAAGACAAAAGTCTATGACCTGTGTGTGTTGCCAGTGATCACCTATGGGACCGAGACGTGGACGCTCACAATGGGCCTTATCAGAAAGCTTAAAGTCACCCAAAGGGCAATGGAGAGGGCAATGGCTATGCTCGGCATTTCCTTGCGTGATCATGTCAGAAATCATGATATCCGCATGAGAACCAAAGTTACCGACATAGCCCGCAGAATTGCCAAACTTAAGTGGCAGTGGGAAGGGCACATTGCTCGCAGAACGGATGGCCGATGGGGCCGAAAAGTTCTGGAGTGGCGACCGCGAACCGGAAGACGATACGTTGGAAGGCGTCCCTCTCAGGGAAGGCGCTGGATGCGAGATGCATGGGATCTGTCAATGTGGCGACGCCTGGGGAAGGCCTATGACCAGCAGTGGACGTCTTTCGGCTGAAATGATGATGAATGATGATGATGCCTAATCCCATGGTGCTCGAGTTTTAACAATAGTGTCTCATGGTTAACGCAATCGAACGCTTTCGAGAGGTCGCAAAAGATTCCAATGGCGTCTTGTGCTTCTTCCCAGGCGTTAAAGATGTTCTTTATTAGGGTGACGCCAGCGTCAGTTGTGCAACGCCTTTTGGTGAAACCGTACTGTTGATCATGAAAGATGGAATGTTTGTTAAAATTACGCAACAATTGGTTGAGCATTAACTTTTCGAAGACTTTACTGAGAACCGGCAGAATTGAAAATGGCCCATAATTATTGGCTTCTTTGCTATCCCCGGATTTAAACAATGGAACTACTTTACTGTGTTTAATGAGGTCCGGAAAAAAATCCTTGATTGACACTCGTATTAAAAATGAAAGCTAAATAGGGTGCAATAGTTTCAATGATTGATTTACATACTTTTACAGATAATCTAGCGAATGACCCAAGAGCTAGATTGACCCGACACATACCGAAGACATTCCGGACGTCAGCCTGTATGAGATTAGGATGGCTCTGAAACAACTTAAGAACAACAAAGCACCGGGTGATGACGGAATTACGGCCGAACTCCTGAAGGCGGGTGGAAAACCAGTACTTAAGGCCCTTCAGAAGCTTTTTGATTCCGTCATACTCGAGGGGAAAACGCCACAGGCATGGTGCAGGGGTGTGCTGGTACTCTTCTTCAAGAAGGGTGACAATGCCCTACTGAAGAACTATAGGCCCATCACACTCCTTAGCCATGTCTACAAGCTGTTAAGAGTCATCACGAATCGTCTCGCACGCAGGTTTGACGATTTCCAGCCTCCCGAACAAGCCGGATTCCGTAAAGGCTTCAGCACCGTAGACCACATACATACGCTGCGGCAGGTTATACAGAAGACGGAAGAGTACAACCTGCCTCCCTGTTTAGCGTTTGTGGACTACGAGAAAGCCTTCGATTCGATCGAGACTTGGGCTGTACTGCAGTCTCTCCAACGGTGCCAAATCGACTACCGGTACATAAAAGTGTTGAAGTGTTTATACAAAAACGCCACAATGTCAGTTCGACTTCAGGATCAGACCTCGGAACCCGTCCTTCTGCAGCGAGGTGTGAGACACGGAGACGTAATATCTCCGAAGCTCTTTACCGCTGCACTGGAGGATGTCTTCAAGGTTCTGGACTGGAGAGGGCTAGGCATCAACGTCAATGGCGAGTACATCACTCACCTTCGGTTTGCCGACGATATAGTGGTTATGGCTGAGACCATGGAGGACCTCAGTACAATGGTCGATGATCTCAGTAGAGCTTCCGAAAGAGTGGGTCTTAGGATGAACATGGACAAAACTAAGTTGATGTTGAATGCCCATGTTACACCCACTCCTATCAATATTGGAGACTCTACACTCGAAGTTGTGGGCGACTATGTGTACCTGGGACAAACGATCCAATTGGGTAGGGCCAACTTCGAGAAAGAGGTCAACCGTCGAATCCGACTCGGCTGGGCAGCGTTTGGGAAGTTGCGCGGTATCTTCTCGTCCAACTTACCGCAGTGTCTCAAGACGAAAGTCTATGACCAGTGTGTGTTGCCAGTGATGACATATGGCTCTGAGACGTGGTCGCTTACAATGGGCCTTATCAGAAAGCTTACAGTCACTCAAAAGGCAATGGAGAGGGCTATGCTCGGAGTTTCCTTGCGTGATCGAATCAGAAACGTAGAGATCCGCAAGAGAACCAGGGTTACCGACATAGCCCGAAGAATTGCCAAACTTAAGTGGCAGTGGGCAGGGCACATTGCTCGCAGAACGGATGGCCGATGGGGCAGAAAGGTTCTGGAATGGCGACCGCGAACCGGAAGACGTTGCGTTGGAAGGCCTCCTACCAGGTGGACCGACGACCTGGTGAAGGTTGCGGGGATCCGCTGGTTACGAGATGCACGAGACCGGTCAATGTGGCGACGCTTGGGGGAGGCCTATGTCCAGCAGTGGACGTCTTTCGGCTGATATGATGATGATGACAGATAATCCCCAAAGATCTTCTGTTGATTTAATTTGTAGATCTTTAAAAGCTTTTAAAATAGCCTGGGGGTTTGTATGTTGAAACTTAAATTTACATTCTTTCTAAGTAAGTCAGCAGAGAGCACGGATGAGGAGTTTAAAGCTGCTGTAGTTTTAAAAGGAATATTAACAAAAAAAAAACAAAAACCTGTGCAACCTCTACATCTGAATGTATGGGACCATGTGCAGTCGCTAAATTAATTTCAGTATTACGCTGTTTTTTTGTACCTGTTACATTATATATTATTTTGCCAGTGTGTCTCTTGTCACGTTTCTTCTTACCTTCGGACGTGTGGAGGTGCAATCCCCGGCTGTGGGTTATAGTACGCTGACTGGGTTTGGTTTGTGGCAGCCGGTAATTGTAAGGCATGTGTCGTAAAGAGCAACGTCTACTTCCTTTCATAATAATGCGGTCTAAGAAAAGGGTGTTTTGTTGTTAATCGTAAACCAGCTCACAACGTCTAGAAACGGAGGCATTTGTTTTACAAAATGTTTACTGTTCCAAGTACATTTTATAAGTTGGTCGACTATTACTCGTAAACTTTTAAAGCCTACTTAGCTGTGATAGTTTTCCTTTTAATTTCGTTATATATACTACTGCCGTGATTTTTTTCGCATAACCAAAATAAACCATTTTGCTGGCAGGGAGGGGGGCACTTGACTCTAACAAAAGTTTGCAATTTGAAGCTTAATTTAAAGCAAACGGATCTCTGAATCGAAAAATGGTTTTAAGACCCGTAATATTTTTGAATGGCGAATAAACGATACCCCACACCATGGGATAGACGAGAAAAAAATATGTTTTTTACAAAAAATACAACCGACTTCCAAATAAAAACACTACAAAGTGAAAAACAACTTCAATTTCGGAAGTCTGTGTTCCTGTTTTCGTTTTTTGACACCGACTTCCGAAATTGAAGTTACTTTTCACTTTGTAGTGTTTTTATTTGGAAGTCGGTTGTATTTTTTGTAAAAACCTTTTTTTTTATTTTTAGGTGTGGTGCCTACTTTGCTTCTTTTAATTTTACTGTCCACCTTCTAAGAATCGAGAAATGTTTGTTTTATTTTTCTTGAACAGAATTGGGCTCATTATATCAGCTTCTACACTACTTGGGGGGTGACCATACGCTCTTAGAGTAATGTTATTTTGAGATAGACTAAGTGACAGATGTATACACGTCATATACATCTGTCCCTTACACACACTCAAAATAACCTTACTCTAAGAGCTTATGGTCATCCCCTATTCTATAGGCTAGATACCTATAATGCCAAAAGTGAAGCCAGAATAGATTAAGTAAATAACATGAAACTTAAACAAAACCGGTGGAATGATAGTATAGCAAGGTGAACACTATTCACACCTGCGTACCCCTTAAGAGCGTACTAGTGTGATGTAATGTTATGAAATGGTGTAAACAATAAACAGAACACCGATTGCGGCTATACCGAGTGATTTGCCGTCATTTATTGAAGAGTTCTGGTGTATATCTTTTTTTTTTTTATTCTCGATAGGCTCGCGTTTGACCACTACCTCGCCTGATGGTAAGCGATGATGTGGCCTACGGTGAAGCACGCTTGCCTAGAAGTAAGCTATTCACTCTTGACTTAAAAACCCCAAGGTTGTAGCTATCAGGGAACAAAAACTCCGGAAGGGAATTCCACTCCTTAGCTGTGCGCACAATGAAAGTATTAGCAAAACGCTTTGTGCGTATGGGTGGGATGTCCACCATGTACCGATGGCGCATGGCGTACGTCTTGTATATCGCCGAAGTTCTTCATCAGATGATGATGAAATTTAAATGGGACCACACGACAAGCACCAACTATCAAATAAAAAATTAACCATAAAATCGCTTAACGCAGTAAAAAGTTCTGCAGTAACACAAAAAATAAAAATAAAACAGTCTAATTGATAACCTCCTCCTTTTTGTGGAGTCGGTTAAAATACATCTGTTCCACACCTTCTTTCTAAACTAGAAGCTATTGGTGTACGAGGTGACACAATAAAAATCTTCCAAGATTATCTCGCTGATAGAGAGCAATGTGTCAAGATTGATGGGATGGTTAGCGACGCTGAAACCATGAGTTTTGGTGTGCCGCAGGGCTCAATTCTGGGACCGACCCTTTTTCTTGTTTATGTCAACAAAAACAAAAAAATATTTTTTCATGATTTTATATTACCAATTTATCGGAATAATTGATATGTATATCCATGACAAATTATAACTTTCTAGTAGCTTTCTTAGCTTTTTTAGTACTAAGAGTCTCTGAGTTAAGCTGTGGATGGACAGATGGACATAGTAAAACTATAAGGGTTCCTTGTTGACTTAGGACAGTGGCGTCTTCAGCCCATGTAGCGCCCGTGTGCAATCATTACCCTAGCGCCCTCTAATAAGCGCGCGGTCAAAATGGATTGGGTACAAATAACATTACATTACCACAAACTGTCATATTACCCCAATAGATAATAAACTCTACTGTTTGGATATTAAATTGAAAATCGATTGAAGAAATTTGACAGTTTTGGATGCCTTGACGTGCAGTATTTAGAATTATACTTTACCCTAACAAAAACGTACGAAAACAAGATGGAGAATTTCATATCTTTTTTTTCTAAATCGGTTAATGATGAAGAAATTTTTTATAATTCTTTTCGGTTATCAGAAACTGAAGGAAATCCATTTCAGCAAAAGAAAGATTGGTGCTACTTTTCCTCGGTTTTTTTATAATCGTAATTCTTCGCATCGTATAAAAAACGTCATTCAGGTACTACAGGCCGCCCATTGTGTCACCCAGTGTAATGTTTTTTTTCGTCTATATTTTCTGTAACTTATATGGTGTACATAATAAAGAGTATTCTATTCTATTCTATTCTATTCTACAGGTCTAGCGCCTAACTGTGTCAGTTCCTGAGGTATGGGAGCGGTACGGGAGGGGTGTGTTTACGAAACGTTAAATGACGCGTAACTTTGGACGTTGTTGGGCGTCAGGCTTGCTGTCGTCAACACGTGTTAATTGGACAGGTCGCTTCAAGTAAAACGCACACGGTATTCGCAACCAAAGATGTGTCCTCCAATAAGGTCTCAAACTAAACAAGTATTTTATACAGTGTACGAAAAAATAAAAAATAAATTAGATCCCAATTCTGCTGAGTTTAAAGATGACATTAACACACATAAATAATAATATTAAAAAAATATCATTAGATAGCCACACGTTATTTATTTACTATTTATTTTTTTAGTGCTTATCAATAAGCTTGGAGAAAACTGTGAGACTCGATTCCTGAACTACTTATTTATAATATTTACCTACAAATTTGTACCCTTGGTAGGCGAGTCCGACTCGCACTTGTCCGGTTTTTAGGGTTCCGTAGCCAAATGGCAAAAAACGGAACCCTTATAGATTCGTCATGTCTGTCTGTCTGTCTATCTGTCTGTCCGTCCGTATGTCACAGCCACTTTTTTCTGAAACTATAAGAACTATGCTGTTGAAACTTGGTAAATAGATGTATTCTGTGAACCGCATTAAGATTTTTACAAAAAAATTGAAAAAAAAAAACAATAAATTTTGGGGGTCCCCATACTTGAAACTGAAACAAAAAAAAAAATCCATCAAACCCACACGTGTGGGGTATCTATGGATAGGTCTTCAAAAATGATATTGAAGTTTCTCATATCATTTTTTTCTAAACTGAATAGTTTGCGCGAGAGACACTTCCAAAGTGGTAAAATGTGTTCCCCCCCCCCCCCTGTAACTTCTAAAATAAGAGATTGAAAAATATATGATGTGTAAACTACCACCGAAAATTGGTTTGAACGAGATCTAGTAAGTAGTTTTTTTTTAATACGTCATAAATCGTAAACCGCAATTTACCAAGTACGGAACCCTTCGTGCGCGAGTCCGACTCGCACTTGGCCGGTTTTTTTGTTTTTATTGTCACACGCCGAAATATTAAAGAAAAATAAATAAATAAAAATAAAAGCACAAAAAAAATATCATAAGCATATAGTAAGAGATATCTGCATTAAATTATATCACATGTATAGCGAGATAGTTAGGACCAAAGACCTTATACGTATTTCCATGGTAGAACAAGACATGGTAGTCTCTTCCCGTGACAGCAGGGTCACGTGATTGGCCTAAGACTACGTCATCAATTGCGTTGCGGTTCTCATACTTTTTTAGTGGGGAAAAAGATAAAAATAATACAATAAGTACAAATGTTTTATAATTCTTAATTAATCGTCATATTTGATACTTTTTGTATTTATTTAATTTGCTTTCGTTTATTTGATTGTATTTTAGTATTTTATTTAGTTCGGAACAAAAACCCACAAAACTTGACTTGACTAAAATAAGTCAAAAACTAATTAGATTAGGTTAAGTTCGGGCGTAAAGACGTATATATTGACACAACTATGCCTTAAATTATGGAATTTACAACGCGTATATAAATTAAATAATAAATGTTGTGAATAAATGTTGTGTCAGAAAGCGTTTTATACTATTAAAGATTACGTTGAAGACAAAAAGGCTTGGGATTGAGCTGCTCCAATTAATTTTGATTTTTTTATATTTTGCACCGTGAATTTTGTTTTTAGTTTTGATATTTTTTTTTTTGTTTTCTTGCAATGACAAGAATATTTACTTTTTAAAGTATTATATTTTTTATTATTGTGAATGTGAAGACTATGTGGATTTTTGTTTTTTATTTAACTTAGTTAGTTTTTACTCATGGTCTGGCAGTTTGAGTAGTTTATGCGGCCTACCCGAATGTCCTTTCTTTGGTATTGTTCGTCGAATCGTTGAGCTCCGTAAATTCTGAGTTGAGCTGCTCGGTTATTGACAAATGCGTGCACTGACTGGACAGGTCCACTCAATCTGACTGGTTCTTTCCTCAAAAGACCATTTCAGACATATGTCTACATGGTCTTCACATGATATAACCAAGTTTTTGTCAAGACTTTAAAAGAGACTGTGACCTCTGAGTTTGTTTCGGCCTTTCTTCTCAGAGTAGTCAGATAGGAAACGCCGACCTCATCTAGTTTTAAAAAATATGATCGACATGTAAAAGTGTTTGTACAAACCAACTTACAGAAATAAAATCATTTATCATTTATTTATCATTTAATTAATGAAAGGCACATACCAGTTACTTTAGGTGAAGTTAGTTACAATATTGAAGCCACGCATATGATAGCGTCTCTCCATTGGGAAAAGAAAAAAAATATTACACAGCCTTTTATACTGCTGTTTTTACAGTTTACGGAACAATTAACAATTTTTCTTGTGTATCTTTCAAAGTTCACGGGTTCATCACAAATGTTTGGGAGCCACAGTATTTTTCTCACCGAGCGAAACAACGCTATAGGTGTGAGCTACACGACAATAGCGATGAAATCGCTAGTTGTCAGTATGACACTTGTCAATTCGATGTGTTGCCACTGTGTGTTATTGAAATACCCGAGCAAAATGCATGTTTTATGTTAACAAAGCAATTATGAACTAATAATTCAAAATATAAATTAATTCAACACTAAATATATATGACATAGATGAACATAGATGAATCACATGAGTTACTAAATAGTTAAGCTAGTTAGTAATTTATTTTATTTTCATTAACTACATGAGAAAGTACCTAAATTTTCTAAAAAGGACAATCAATGGTAACACTTATCGTGACGTAGGCTTAGGCCATCCTGGGAAGAACATACCAGGCGAAGTATACGGAGTATGTTATTATACCATGCGTATTTCTTACTACTAGACTGTGCACCAAAAATTATTGTTTAGCTAAAATGAAATCTATTATCATAGGCCTAGGTTAGCTATTTCCTTATAAGCGGTAGCTAACCAAAAGCGGTCCTGGCGAGAGGGTTCCCGCTGGTAGTGTGTCATTGTCTGACATCTTGCTAGCTCAACTAATCATTGAATTTGGTAGAAATGGTAGAAAACTTTATATTTTTCTTTTTTATGTTATACCAAAACGAACGAATAAAAAATATTATTGAAATACGTTTCAAAGTCTATGAAACTTTGAAACGTATTTAAATATTTTTATAGTTCCTATATTTAATCAATTCATTGTATTTAAAAAAAAAAACATTAATACTGAGTAAGAGTAGTACTTTTAAATGTTTGGGCCTGGTAATACTAAATGTAAGACCACCAGGTTGTTGTTTTTGCCGGGATTTTTTCGAGTGAAGTTCAGCGGCTGTTAATATTATTTCCAAATTGATTCCTAGTGGATATTGTGATATAAAATTGGTGTAGTTTTGTGTCTCAACTGTCTACGCAACTGGACAATATGTGAAATCATTGACAGAAGCGATCTCAGGATAGTGGAGCGGAGAATTTTATTGTAGTATTGACTACCTCCGCAAAGCTTACTGGGAAGGCTGACTCGATACAATTTGCTGCCAAATACTCCAAAAACCATTAGAACCTGTTACACCCGTATTCTAATGCATACTAAAGAATGTTAAAATTGCACCGAAGACGTGTGCGCGTGTTGTACGTTGCCAGGTCCTGTCGTCGGTATTTGTTGGGGTAGCCGGATCTCGTCCGGGATTCTTTGCACCCCATGCCATACCGTAACCTAGACCGCTACCGTAGTCGAGGTTAGGCAGGCTGCCGGGCACTAGGGGCTATGTTTTATTTGTGCTATTCATGGGGAGTGCTTTGCAGGCGGGTTGGCGATCCCAGTATGGTTGTTACAAATGCACAGAGAACGCTGCTGATCATTCTCTGGTTTGTCCCTTAGTAGCCTCTTACGACACCAATGGAAAAACATGGGATGTCGAAATTCTGTACGCTCGACACCGACTCGGTAAGTGACGTAGATTCCAAAAAATTTACACACATATTTTTTTTCAATAAATTTGGTAGGTTTAGGTAGCGTAGTTAGGTAGCATAAATACATATATTGGGATACTTACACTATTGTTTTTACAATCAATTTGTCCCGTGTTATGTTTGGTCATGGTCACCTCATTAGAAAGAGACACACTACCAACGGGAGCCCTCTCGCTCGGACCGGTTTTTGCGCCATAGTGCACAGTCTAGTAGTAAGAAGTATAAGGTCTTTGTTCTAATGCATACTAAAGAATGTTAAAATAGCACTGAAGACGAGGCAGTATGGTCCAAGACCTTAGCCTGCCCGAAAAGGGCGAACAAATAAAAATAAAAAAAAGACCACCAGTTTTGCGGCGTTTTTGGCGGGATTTGTTCGAGTAAAATTCAGCGGCTGTTAATATTATTCGCAAATTGATTCCTAGTGGAATAAAATTGGTGAAGTTTTGTTTCTCAACTGTCTACTCAACTGGACAATATGTGAAATCATTGAGATCCTTTGGGGTATTTCAAAGCATCGTCTGAAGACTGCAGGATCATCTAACGCCTCTCCTTCATGAGCTTGAGAGTAAGATCAGAGAGTTTTTTTCCTATATATTCTTGAAGAATAAGACTTATGCAGACTTGGGATTTGAGGATTATCGAGTCCTCCCCGAATACACCATCGTAAACTGCTCAATTCCTCTTCGAGTTCGGTCATCTTATCGTCGGTCCGGAGTCCGGAGTTTGCGCGTGTTGTACGTTGCCAGGTCCTGTCGTCGGTATTTGTTGGGGTAGCCGGATCTCGTCCGGGATTCTTTGCACAACTTGCCATACCGTAACCTAGACCGCTACCGTAGTCGAGGTTAGGCAGGCTGCCGGGCACTAGGGGCTACGTTTTATTTGTGCTATTCATGGGGAGTGCTTTGCAGGTGGGTTGGCGATCCCAGTATGGTTGTTACAAATGCACAGAGAACGCTGCTGATCATTCTCTGGTTTGTCCCTTAGTCGCCTCTTATGACACCAATGGAAAAACATGGGATGTCGAAAATCTGTACGCTCGACACCGACTCGGTAAGTGTCGTTGATTCCAAAAAATATACACTCATTTTTTTTTCAATGTATTTGGTAGGTTTAGGTAGCGTAGTAAGGTAGCATAAATACATCTATTGGGATACTTACACCAATGTTTTTACAATCAATTTGTCCCGTGTTATGTTTGGTCATGGTCACCTCATTAGAAAGAGACACACTACCAACGGGAGCCCTCTCGCTCGGACCGGTTTTTGCGCCATAGTGCACAGTCTAGTAGTAAGAAGTATAAGGTCTTTGGTTAGGACGCGTCATGTCACGTCACTTGTCACCTCTCCCGTACCGCTCCCATACCTCAGGAACTGACACAGTTAGACGCTAGAGCTATAACATAATAAGCTTTTCAGTCTCAATCTTCCTTCCAATTTGGTCACCGAAACAGAAGTGAACGCGTGAACACGTATTTTCTGGTTGACCGACGCGGTCAGAATGCTTCCTGTGTGGGTATATCTATGTAACGTAATACCACAACAAACGAAAAACTAACCTCTCGAACGCTTGACCGCGTGACCGCTCTCTGTCTGATAGAACCCTTAGAATGAAGAAATTTGACAGATGTTGGAAGATTAAGAGAAGATTTGGGAAGCATAATGCGAAGCCAACTGTACACGAGTAAAAAGTATTTCAAGGTAGGAAGGAGTGACAAGAATAACAAAATCAAACTTTGTGGTTATTTCAAAGCTCTGACCCCGATAAAAGACGCAACAGTTTAAGATAAGATAAGATATATTTATTTGCCCAAACATGTGTATACATACAAGAAATCATTACACTTGCATGCAGGATGACAAAAAGAAACAAAGGTTCAGCCATGTTTGCCATACTATGGCGTGCAAATATTATTTAAAAAAATAAAATTGTAATAATTAATTCCTCTTATGAATTTAAAAATAAAATAATTCCAAATGTTAGTTGTTAGTTGTGGCAGCTAATAACAAATCTTACTTAATAGGTATATTTTAATCAAAAGAAACGCCAACGTACTTCATATTTATATGTTTACTCAAACATAATATTTAATCCATTGTTGGCTTACTTCGCAAAATTACGTGTAGCGGTAGAACACAAAGTGTGGCACGCG
This sequence comes from Orthosia gothica, assembly GCA_949775005.1. Lineage (NCBI taxonomy): Eukaryota > Metazoa > Arthropoda > Insecta > Lepidoptera > Noctuidae > Orthosia > Orthosia gothica. Next base: position 19,339,231 of record OX459059.1, read on the forward strand.
CCACGCGTAGGTACACACGCTTTTGAGAATTACCGCGTGCGTGACGTTCGTCCATGGCAATTTGAACTTTGTTTCTAATTCTTAACAGCCGAATTTGGGATTCGCAATATAATTGTCGGCGTGTTTTCAAACGAATCAAAACAGTTGCTTTTGGTAGCGATTCGACGCTCACTAGTTACTACACCAATATAATCTTTTTTTTGTTTATTTCACTTACGCCCTCTACAGCAACTACTAGAAGAACATAGGTCTACAAATTACGAAATTAAAGTCCTTAATGATAATAGAATTAAAATCCAAACCAAAACACCTGAAACTTACAAAGAAATTATAAAACAGCTGGAATGTAAGGAAACCGAGTTCTACACATATATACCTAAGCAGGAACGGTCATTTAAGGTAGTCTTAAAAAATATTCATTCGTCTACCGACACAGAAGACATACTACTAGCCTTAAAAGAAATGGGTCATGATACTTTAAACATTTGGAACATGAAACAGAGATTAACAAAAAAGCTCCGCACATGTTCATCGTAGAACTGGCACCAAAAAGCAACAACAAACAAATATATGATGTCAAAAGTCTCCTTAACTGTCGGATAAAAGTTGAACCACCGAGACCAGTACGTAACATACCACAGTGCGCTAACTGCCAACAGTATGGACACACAAAATCGTATTGCCGCCGTTCACCAAACTGCATTAAATGTGCTGGGAATCACTTATCCACCGACTATTATCGCAAAGAACGATCCGACTCCGTCAAATGCATCTTGTGCAGTGGGAATCACCCCGCAAACTATAAGGGATGCCAAGTATACAAGGAACTACAGAAGCAAAAATATCCACCCCTTTTTTTTTTTTTTTGCGAAACAAAAAAGTAGCAGACCAGCCCAATCTTCAAAACACTAATACATCTTCTATACCTAGTGAGAAAACCAACCAACAAAATAAAAAAACCTATGCAGACCCTAAAATTAAATAACAATGATGCAATTAACCTTTCTGCCGTGAACCTTGATCAATCGAATAACATGAAACAGCTAATAAAAATGTTCAAACAAATTATGAATCAGATGTGCACAATGACAAACTTGCTCACAAATCTAATGTCAATAATGTCTAAAAATTCAACCAATTAAAATTAGTAATTTGGAATGCCAATGGCTTGTCACAACACTTCTTAGAAGTAAAAATGTTCCTAGAGACTAACGAGGTAGGTGTATTACTGGTGTCAGAAACGCATTTTACCAATAGAACTTACTTTAGCATCCCGAAATACAAAATGTATCACACCATGCATCCAGACGGTACTGCACATGGGGGCTCGGCGGCTATACTAGATAAAGAAAACATTAATCATTATACAGTTTAATCTTACTGCACAGAGAAAATACAAGCCACCAACATAATGGGGATCCTTGCGAAGGTGAGACGGTACTTCACGCCTGAACAGCTGCTCAACTTGTATAAAGCGCAAGTTCGGTCATGCATAGAGTACTGCTCTCATCTCTGGGACGGATCTGCCAGGTACCAACTTGATGCACTTGAGTCGATTGACAGACGGGTCAAGAGACTTATCGGCAACGATGCGCTGGTTGACTCAAAGCTCCAGAGCCTTGAACACCGACGACGAGTTGCCAGCCTGTCGGTTTTCTATCGGTTACATTTCGGGGAGTGTGCGACGGAACTGCACAATTTGATTCCACCTAGCCCTTTCCATCATCGGACTACAAGACGTACGGCAATGCGCCATCGGTACATGGTGGATATTCCACCGATACGCACAAAGCGTTTTGAAAATACTTTCATTGTGCGTACAGCTAAGGAGTGGAATTCCCTGCCGGCGTCTTTGGTTCCTGATAGCTACAACCTAGGGGTCTTCAAGTCAAGAGTGAATAGGTTACTTCTAGGCAAGCGTGCTTCACCTTCGACCACATCATCACTTAACATCAGGCGAGGTAGTGGTCAAACGCAAACCTATAACAAATAAAAAAATAAAAAAATAATGATTGAAGATCCCAAAGGCCAATTATTGTTATCAGCCATATACATCCCTCCTAAACATAACATGAAACAAGAGGATTACACTACCTTCTTTAAAACTCTTGGCCATCGATTCATAGTTGGAGGAGATTATAATGCAAAACACACTGAATGGGGCTCAAGATTGGTAACTTCCAAGGGGCGTGAACTGTTGGAGACAATAAGGTCTCTTCAACTTAGTGTGGCGTCATCAGGAGAACCCACATACTGGCCTAGTGATATCAATAAAAAACCTGATCTAGTAGACTTTATAATAAGTAAGGGATTGCCCCGTTCCTCCATACAGTGTAGCTCTTGCTTTGAAATGACGTCAGACCACTCACCTGTAGTGACACTCGTTGGATTTCATGTCAAAAAAGTAGCTAAAACATGCAGGCTTCACACCAAGAAGACAAACTGGCCATACTTCCAGGAATTAGTAGAGAAATCACTGGACTGCCAGATACCCCTTAAATCAGACGAAGACATTATCCAGGCTGTAGATCACTTTAATAAAACAGTACAGGAAGCTGCATGGACTGCAACCCCATGCCAACCCGATAATAACAATTCTAATTCTTACTACCCGAAAACAATAATAGAATTAGCAAATCAAAAACGTAGTGCCAGAAAACTGTGGCGGGTAACAAGATACCCTGAACATAAGACCAAGTTTAATAAACTAGCACGTGAACTCAAAGAAGCCCTCACAATGCACAGAAATAATGGCATGGAACTCTATCTCAGAAGCCTAGACGCAACACCAAATACGGATTTTTCTCTCTGGAAAGCGACCAAACAACTTAAGAATCCAATAACGCACAGATACCCTGTTAAAAAACCTGATGTTTCTTGGGCGAAAAGTGAAGAAGAAAAGGCCAAAATATTTGCTCATCACTTGACAGGTGTCTTTACAGCAAATGATGACAACGGCTCCAACAAAATTGAAGAAATCCAATCTGTACTGGGCCAGCCGCACCAGATGGAGCTACCCATTCAGAAATTTACCAAAAGGGAAGTTCTGAACGCCATCAAAAAGCTTAACATTCATAAGGCACCTGGGTATGATTTGATTACGGCTAGAATCCTGATGGAGTTACCGGATGTTGGCCTCTCATTCCTTACTCAAATTTTTAATGCATGTCTGCATAGAGGTTTCGTACCACCGCAACGGAAGGTTGCGGAGATAATATTGATTCCAAAGCCTGGAAAGGATCCTAGCGACGTTAAATCTCACCACCCAATCAGTCTTCTGCCAATTCCATCCAAGGAAATGCTTGTACTCAGTCGCATGGTTCCGGAAATCGCAGCAGCTAAGCTAATACCAGAGCACCAATTTGGCTTTAGACAGGCCCATGGAACAATCGAGCAAGTGCATAGACTAGTGGAAAAAATCAACTACGCCTTCAAACATTAATTGTACTGCTCCGCCGCCTTTCTGGATATTTCACAGGCATTCGATCGAGTTTGGCATGACGGGCTCTTATACAAAATTCACAAAAACTTGTCCCTAAATTACTATCTCTTCATAAAGGCCTATCTTAGTGAAAGACATTTTTACGTTAAATACGGCGATGGCTCCTCAGGGCTCTGTGCTATAAAAGCGGGTGTCCCGCAGGGTAGTGTGATGGGTCCAATGCTCTATCTTTTATACACCTCAGATCTGCCAAATACGATAGAAGTACTTACAGGGACTTTCGCTGACGATACCGCCTTGCTTGCAGTTGATGAAACTGCTGAAGAAGCTTCTACAAAACTGCAAAACAACCTGAATGACATCACAAAATGGTTGAAGGATTGGCGCATAAAAGCAAATGAAACCAAATCAGTTCATGTCACTTTTGCCTTGAAACGGGTTACCTACCCAGAAGTAGAACTAAACCAAGTAAAAATACCTCAGTCGGATGATGTTCGATATTTAGGCGTTTATCTGGATAGGCAACTTACCTGGAAAAAGCTCATTTCCACTAAAAGAAAGGCTCTTGACCAGCAATTAAGAAAGCTACATTGGCTTATGGGACGCAAGTCTCAGCTAACTCTGGAAAACAAATTGTTGTTGTACAAGTGCATCCTTAAGCCTGTCTGGACTTATGGCTTGCAGCTGTGGGGCACAGCATCCGCATCGAACATAGAAATTCTAACACGTTTCCAGTCAAAAACTCTACGTATGATAACTGGAGCCCCATGGTATATGACCAATAATCGCATTCACCACGATCTAAAGATAAAAACAGTAAGAGAGGAAATCAGAGACTCACTACTGACATATACAAAACGAATACATAAACATCCCAACCAACTAGCAAGAAGCTTGATGGAAGAACAACCAACGAAAACGTTCATAAGACTTAAAAGACGTGTCCCACAGGATCTTCTGTAAATCAAGGAAAATGAACGGATATATATGGACGTATCACTGGATACTGTACCATGCACGACAAAGAATAACTCCAGATGCCACAAAATTAATGCAAACCGAGGATCTTTTTACATGGATCATTGAAAGTGCCGTGGCCGGAGGGCGCTGCGCCCGTCTGCCTCGCACACACTGCACTATAGGTAAAGCCGCCCCTGACTTCCGAACCCTAAAAAACACGATATTTGAATCTTAGTGTTTATCACGTGTCACGTACATTGCATACCACATAGTCCTTCCAGTCTTTACATTTTCATAACTAATGATCAAAAGATCAAAAATGTATTAATATCGGAATTCCGGTATTACTCCACTCAATTCCGGAATTGAAAATCAGAAAATTTGTACGCCCTTCGGGAAACTAAAGTAACTACGGATTTTAACAGCTGCCGCTGGTAACTTAATACGTACCTACGAGTATATCTGAACTTGTAGTATAGTATAGTAGTCTGCTGAACTTGTAGTTGTCGTCCAATGATGTACAGTTGATACTCAACATTCCTTTGCAGGTCTTGTCATTTATACCAACGCCAAGTAATAACTCCCTTGCAGTTCTGTCGTGGCAACCTTAGCTCTTGCGCTGCGTTTTCGGTGATCAAGGAAACTTGGGATCCTTGGTCAATGAGGGCTCGCATCGTTCTTTTCATTCCATCAGCTCATTTCTTTAGGCAGTTGCTAAAATAACTGTCGAAGCAAGTTTTTTGCAATACTTGCAATTCTTGCTCGGGGGGCACGTGGCTGGAAACGTTCGATGACGTCGTGTTTTCATTTGCATAGGCGTCATGTAACACCGTATTATGTTGTCCGTTGCATTGCCAGCAACGTTTGCTGGACGTGCATTTTTTTTCATTGTGATTGTACAGGCAATTTGTACAAAAGTTGAATCGACTTATAGTTTTTCTCTTTAGGCCTGGTGCTATTTTGTCATTTTTGAGGCTGGGGAATTATTAGACTCGGTGAAATACAATGCAGAGAGATATGAGTCTCTGACTAATTCCTCTTGCAGCTGTGCCAGCTACCCACCACCTCCCCAGCTACAAGGTGACTTGTCTACACCAATGTTGGCTCTTCCTGAAAAGTCATGTGTACACAATGTACAGGAATGTAAAACAACATTATTTAGTGATGAAATAGGTTCAGGCTTTGGAAAAATATTACTAAATTACCTTAGCCATAGTTTTACAAATCATTGTTACCATAATATAAGTTTTAAGCAAATGATCAATAGAATGAATGAATTCAAATATAGATAATTGTTCTACAATGGTATTGCTATTACCAAAAATGACATAATGGCTGGTATTGACACCTTGTTACGGTTAAATGTAGAAAATGGCTTCTCAGAAGATGAGAACAAGCGGATTTTTAAATTAAATAACATTTTACAAATGTTGACGACTTGTCATTGTGACAAATTATTGTTTTTTGACACTAATAAATTTATTAGTGGACTACAAGTAACGCAGAGAGCTTTCTCTCTGTCACGTAGATGTAGACATAAGATTGCTATGTTGATAGCATATTCTATTAATGAATTGATAGCAAATCTATCAAAATTTATATTAAGTGACGACCCTGTGTTGCCTAGTTCAACTAGCAACATAAATTTAAACTAGTCCATAAGACAATAGAAGTTACCCCTGGAAATAATCAGATATTATTAGTAAATAGTATGAAGGTATCTTCTGGCAATCCATTTAATGGTACTAAGCTGAGGGGAGAGTAATACTCTTTAAAATTATTAAATCAGAACATTCAAGGTTGCTCTTCCAAATTATTAGAAATTGAACTATTTCTAAAAAAAAACAAATTTGATATTATTTGTCTAACAGAACATTGGTTAAAAGATCACCAAGTAAGGTCCATTAATTATGAAAATTATTTATTTATTTAAACTTCATGTACAATGGTGATACATAGGCGGACTTAATGCAGCAAGGCATTCTCTGCCAGTCAACCTTTGGGTTAAAAAGAACACAACAGTGGTAGGAGTCCAAAATAAAAATAAAAAATGAACAATAATTAAAATTGGTTATTAAACTATCTAACTAATAAAATACATAAATAATTTCTAAAACAATAGACTAATAAATATTATAATAAATACTATATTCTAAACAAAACAGAAATTTTAATATAATATATATGACGAAGACCGAGCTATGTAATAGAGGACAAGTAATAGTTCCGGATTGATTTGGAATAAAGAAATTATAAATAAATTAACATCTGATCACAGTGGACAAATCATAACGTTTAGCACCTACATACCTTTGCAAAAAATGCAAATAAAATTTAGACCAATTACATGTAAAAATTTAGAAAAAAATAATAAAACCTTGACTAGTAAATTATGTGTTCAAAACTTTATTAATATAGATGACCCAAATGAGTTCGATGCCGAGTTTTTTAAAGTACTCAACACGCAATTCAATGACACTTGTCCACTGAAAGCAAAAAGTATTTACACCAAGTTCATATTTAGCGATTGCGCGACTCCAGGCATTCGTAAAAGCAGGGAAAAACTTTATGAACTCTATGACCTAAAGCAACATATGAATAGTACAAGTTTTGATAAATATGTTGCAAAATATTCAAAAACCTTTAAGATTGCATGCAAAATAGCTAAAGCGCTGTATATTAGCAATAAATAAAAATCAGCAGATAAATATCAAAATAATAATCAAAAGATAAAATAATAACTACCTGGAAAATAATAAATAATGAAACAGGTAGGAAAAAACAGCGTAATACTGAATTTAATTTAGCGACTGCACATGGGGCCATGTGCAGTCGCTAAATTAAATTCAGTCACACTCAGATATAGAGGTAGCTCAGGAATTTGAAAACCTTTTTGTTAATATTCCACTTAAAACTACAGCAGCCTTAAACTCCTCACCTGCACTGTCTGCTGCCTTACTTAGAAAGAACGTAAATGCGTGCCCTTCGGCTTTCAAGTTTCAACATACAAACTCCCAGGCTATTTTAAAAGCTTTTAAAGATCTTAAAATTAAATCAACAGAAGATCTTTGGGGACTATCTGTAAAAGTGTGTAAACTAATCATTGAAACTGTTGCACCCTATTTAGCTTTCATATTTAACACTAGTGTCGAGCAAGGAGTTTTTCCGGACCACTCCATTGTTTAAATCTGGGGATAGCAAAGAAGCGAATAATTATAGGCCAGTGTCAATTCTGCCGGTTCTCAGTAAGGTCTTCGAAAAGTTAATGCTCAACCAATTGTTGCGTCATTTTAACAAACATTCCATCTTTTATGATCAACAATACGGTTTTACCAAAGGGCGTTGCACAACTGACGCGGGTGTCACCCTAATAAAGATCATATTTAAGGCCTGGGAGGAAGCACAGGACGCCATTGGAATCTTTTGCGACCTCTCGAAGGCGTTCGATTGCGTTAATCATGAGACACTATTGTTGAAGCTCGAGCACTATGGAATTAGACATACAGCCCCTGAATTACTTAGATCATATTTAAAAGCCAGACAAGTTAAAGTTCAGGTAAACGGCGTAAACTCACTAGGGTCTGAAATGACAATGGGTGTTCTCAAGGCTCGATATTGGGTCCTTTCCTCTTTTTCATCATCATATCAGCCGAAAGACGTCCACTGCTGGACATAGGCCTCCCCCAAGCGTCGCCACATTGACCGGTCCCGTGCGTCTCGCAACCAGCGGATCCCCGCAACCTTCACGAGGTCATCGGTCCACCTGGTGGGATGCCTTCCAACGCAACGTCTTCCGGTTCGCGGTCGCCACTCCAGAACCTTTCTGCCCCATCGGCCATCCGTTCTGCGAGCAATGTGCCCTGCCCACTGCCACTTAAGTTTGGCAATTCTTCGGGCTATGTCGGTAGCATTGGTTCTCTTACGGATCTCTGCATTTCTGATTCGATCACGCAAGGAAATGCCGAGCATAGCCCTCTCCATTGCCCTTTGAGTGACTGTAAGCTTTCTAATGAGGCCCATTGTAAGCGACCACGTCTCAGAGCCATATGTCATCACTGGCAACACACACTGGTCATAGACTTTTGTCTTGAGACACTGTGGTAAGTTGGACGAGAAGACACCGCGCAACTTCCCGAACGCTGCCCAGCCGAGTCGGATTCGACGGTTTATCTCTCTCTCGAAGTTGGCCCTACCCAACTGGATCGTTTGTCCCAGGTAGACATAGTCGTCCACAACTTCGAGTGTAGAGTCTCCAGCCTTGATAGGAGTGGGTGTAACATGGGCATTCAACATCACCTTGGTTTTGTCCATGTTCATTTTCAGACCCACTCTTTCGGAAGCTCTACTCAGGTCATCGAGCATTGTATTGAGGTTCTCCATGGTCTCAGCCATGACCACTATGTCGTCGGCAAACCGAAGATGAGTGATGTACTCGCCATTAACATTGATGCCTAGGCCCCTCCAGTCCAGAACCTTGAATACATCCTCCAGCGCAGCAGTGAACAGTTTCGGATAAATGACATCTCCCTGTCTCACGCCACGCTGGAGAAATATTGGTTTCGAGGTCTGATCCTGAAGACGGACTGACATGGTGGCGTTTCTGTACAAACACTTCAACACTTCAATGTACCGGTAATCGATCTGGCACCGTTGGAGAGACTGCAGTACAGCCCAAGTCTCGATCGAATCGAAGGCTTTCTCGTAGTCCACAAACGCTAAGCAGAGAGGCAGGTTATACTCTTCGGTCTTCTGTATAACCTGCCGCAGCGTATGTATGTGGTCTACGGTGCTAAAGCCTTTTCTGAATCCGGCTTGTTCGGGAGGCTGGAAATCGTCAAACCTGCGCGCGAGACGATTCGTGATGACTCTTGAAAACAACTTGTAGACATGGCTAAGAAGTGAGATGGGCCTATAGTTCTTCAGCCGGGCATTGTCACCCTTTTTGAAGAAGAGGACCACCACACCCCTGCACCATGCCTGTGGCGTTTTGCCCTCGAGTATGACGGAATCAAACAGCTTCTGAAGGGCCTTAAGGACCGGTTTTCCACCTGCCTTCAGGAGTTCAGCCGTGATTCCGTCGTCACCCGGCGCCTTGTTGTTTTTGAGCTGTTTCAGAGCCATGCAGCCATCTCGTACAGGCTGACGTCCGGGATATCTTCGATATAGTTCCTCTTTTTAGTTTATGTATAAAAACTGGAGGAAATTCTTGGGAATTTTGGTAATTAAAACTCAGGATGTAGCACGCAGTGATCCACCTTTTTTATTTGACTACGAATGACAGTACATGAATTTTTGGACCGTAAGATAGTAACGCCTGATAAAACACTTATAGCTAAAATGTCTTATTGTCTACAAATTGCGCTGAGTTAACTGATGCTTTAAAATGCCCCCGGCCGTTGAAAGCTCGCCTTTCAACAGTTGTCTTCCAGTAATGGACAAATCTTGGAGAACGCCCGTCTGATAGTTCCATTTTGAGTCCTGATGTCGGCAACTCTGCTTATGCCATCTGTGCCAGGATGAAGACCAACAACGCGTCCCAACTTCCACTTCAACGGTGGCAGGTTATCCTCTTTTATGACGACGAGGGAGTCCAGATTCAAGCAGTCGTTGCTGGTACGCCAGTTTACTCGCTGCTGAAGCTCGGAGACATATTCCTTGCTCCATCTTGACCAGAAATGCTGCCGCAGCTGCTCAATGCGCTGATGGCGCGTCAAGTGATGAGTGGATTCTCAATTTATAATCTTTTATTATCGAATCGCTCACAAAGAAGCTCCCATGCCACATTGCAGTTTTGAGCAGAAAACTCAATTGACTGGATCACGACAGCAGCAGATTCCGATAAAGATGACCTAAGGTAATGAAATTTATTAATCTCGTCTATGTCGTCATTGCCATGAATGAGACTTGCGAAGGTATCGCGAAATTCGAGCCAGTTATCATATGATCCTGTGAATTTGGGTAATTGGATTGTAGGCAACTTGACGAACTGACGCATAACATTAGAAGTACTGCAATTCGATTTAATTTCATCTTGCACAGATTTTGAAAAGTTATGTAACATAATTTTAGCTTGGGCTACCAACCCATAATATTGAGATTCAATTGTAGTTCTTTCGAGTGTCTCAGTATCAACATTACTACACAAGCATTCTAATTTCAATTGAACCTCATTAAATTCATCAAAAAGATCATCTAATTTGGCGACTCGCAATTGCAACTCCATTACCTGAAAAGAGGTTATCTCGGCATCTTGTCGATTACTCAAATAGGTTCCAAATACTGTTAACCTTCCTTTATAACTGCTTCGCTTCCTTTTAAGTTCTTTAATCTCAGTCATTTCGAATGGAGAGTGTCGTACACCTGTAATTATACAATTATAATTTTACCGAAACTGTAAAAACAAATACCTATCGTAGTGACTAATGAGACTGTCAGCTAAAACTAGCCCAAGTTATTAATTGTACAAGTTTAACTGTTAAGTTGTATCACTGCAAATATTTATAATAGCTACTGTAGGAAAGTATGTAAGGTTTACTATTTCTAAGAAATAACGTGAAAAACAAATTAAATATCTGCCTGTTAAAAGGTTTACAAAGCAACAATGAATTTTAAAGGTTTAAATTAGAAAATAATAGTTGTATATTGATAAATAAATAACTAACTAATGTAGGTTAGCAATAACACTACTGTACTGTATTTTAAGCATACGTTAACTATATTATACAACTGTGATGTAACCTAATGCTCTGTAAATAATTCCTTGTAAATATGTAATACACAAAAGAATAATAAAAATTAAATACATAACTTTGTGAATGTAATACAAAAATATTTTACTAACCTTATTTAAGTTCTTAATACCTATATTTTATTTTACCTGATTTAATATTAATGAGTGTTGGGTGAATGTGATTAATAATATAATGCTTAAAACTTCCTGTTTTATTTCACTTATAGTCCGATACACATTTTTTTTCCAAACACGTGTTCGTTACCTCGTCACTCCGGTACTCATTCAATTTCCAATTTCCAGAATAACCAATTCCAGCTTATTCCACTTTGCTAGTATGAAGATAATAATCCGGCTCGAAGGACCATGTATAAAAACTGGAGGAACTTTTTGGGAGTTTTGGTAATTAAAACTCAGGATGTAGCACGCAGTGATCCACCTTTTTTATTCGACTACGAATGACAGTACATGAATTTTTTGGACCGTAAGATAGTAACGCCTGATAAAACACTTATAGCTAAAATGTCTTATTGTCTACAAATTGCGCTGAGTTAACTGATGCTTTAACACACATGTTATAGCAGTTTTGGGTTTCTGAGAACCTTTTTCAATGTTAATCTATTGTCAACGAGCCTTATTTATAATTATTGGATAATGGTCGAATATTCGCGGATTAAAATTAATATTATATGATTTTAAACCCTTATATTCACTAAAAAAAACAATAAGGCCCGACGAAATCTTTGGTATCGGTTCAGTTTAAAAAAATATGTTAATAAGATCAATTACAGTTGTTCACCACGTTAAAAAAAAACTGGTTTTTTGGTTTGGTAAAACTTTTTAAATTAATTAAATTATAAAAACTTGACACAATTGTCAAAAATAGTTTTTTGTATGTAAATAAAAATAAAAACCAAAACTGTTACTGATCTTGAAATTGAAAATTCCTCACATGCATGAATGTTGACTGTACCTTGTACTTAGTACTTACCAAGGTCAGTTTTCGGATAGGTTTGTGTTTCACTTGAAGCGGCCGGGATGGCTGACCCCACCAGGGTAAGCAACACTTACCAAGGTCAGTCTTTAGATAGGTGACCATTTTTTTTGGGATCACTCCACTTTTTTTTTTTAAACTTATGAAACTACCGTGAACCTGTGGTCCGCGCACTTTTTACTTTAAATTTATTTTTCGCTGATTTGCAATCCTTGTTTTTTATTTTGGAAAACTCCGCTCTATTATAGCCATCACAATTCATTCATGTTGGTACAATTTTCTTTTAAAAATACGTAAATAATAAGTAAGTAAGTAGGGTCCATCACCCTGTATAAAATATTAAGTTTAACATAGACTAAGACTAAAAGAATTCTATTTAACAAAAATTAAGCTAAGACCAGCCCCCAGCCTCTCAGCGCCTGATCACCTCGACTTGGCGATAGAGCGCCAATGGCCGGGGGTAACAAACTATAAAACACTTAACCTTATTACTTATACCAATAAATGTTTTTTTTTCGATCGCCAGCCGTCCAAAAACAAACGAACCAAAAATAAGTTGTCACCTATCCAAAGATTAACCTTGGTAAGAGTTCCTTAACTTGTGCTAGGTATCCTATCAAAAAACAAGCAAGCCAATAAAAAAAAACCATCCATAAACAAGCGATCCAAAAATCAGTGGTAACCCATCCCATGACTGACCTTGGTAAGTTTTGCTTACCCTGGTGGGGTCAGTTATCCAAAAACGAACAAAACAAAAAAAATGGTCACCCATCCAAAGTTTAACCTTGGTAAGTGTTGCTTAACCTGTATTGGCTCACCTAACCGAAAACAAGCAAACCAAAAAAATATGGTTACTTATCCAAAAACCGTCCTTGGTAAGGTTTGCTTAACTTTGCAGCTTCATTATCCCAGCCGCTCAAGATAAATACTATTTATAGTTACTGATTACTTTATAGTATATATATAGTAGTATATAGTAGTAGTATTTAGTGTATATGAAGCGAATGAAAGCTAGGGTAGCTAACACAAACAAATTGATGCCGATTATTCAATGAAACAAGCGATTATGTAATTGTTCGATGATGCAGTTTTGGGAAACCCAAAACAAACAGTTCACAACTGACGGTTGGATAATTTGTGACCTATTGTTAGCTAATTCGAAATGTAACAAGCGGCTGAAAAACTGGGCCTAAGCCTTTGGTTAGAATCACGTGATTTTCTCAATTTTGTGCTTTTAGTTTTAATACTGTTGCCTTCTTCAATAATTCTTCTACAGAGACGCTTTTTGATAGGACTATCGATACTAAATAAGAGTTTGTTTATTTAAAAGAATCCTATGTAAACAGTGCCACACTGAGCAGTTGATATGAGTAGAGCACAATCAGTTCAAAGTAAAAATAAACTAAATTGTTAATTTTTAAATAATCAATTTAACTAAATTATTTTATTCTCATAAATAATTAAATATCGATCATCAATACTTTTCGATAAGCAAAAAACGTATTTTTCGTAACATAATTACTTATGAGTGCAAGGGATACAAGTAAAATTTCACAATTTAAAAAACCCCCGACTCATTTATCTTGCGAAAACACCCCGATTCAAACAGTAAAATGCCCATAACTTTTGAACGGCTGAACCGATTTTATTCAAACATAGCTAAGAACACTCTCGACAAAATTACCTTTCTAACAAAAAAACTAAATCGAAATCGATTCATCCGTTTAGGCTCTATGATGCCACAGACAGACACACAGATACACAGATACACAGGTGTATCTGTGTATCTGTGTGTCTGTGTGTGAGCAACACACGTGAAACTTATAACACCCCTCTTTTTCCGGCGGGGGTTAAAAATACATCAACGAGCGCTTCTGTAAAGTGTGCAATTTTTATTTACTTACCATTATAACTTGATCTTTTTTAAATTAGTTAATATTTATTACTATATACCGGTGGAAGGATATCCCATCTTTTTTTAACATGAAGGGCTTTTTAATTTTCCACACCATTTCACTGCACAATTCGTAATGTTTTCTAAGGAAAACCGTTGATAACTATTTTTAAATAGAATTGAAACTAGAAATCGATTGAGAAAATTAGAGCTAGAGGGACTCTAGCTCTAATGTATGGTCAACACTAAAGAGATCATACGTGCACTAAGTTATACCAGCCTAAATTGGCCGATGTGTGGTGCGCGTTATTTGTCTTCTATTCGGAATTTATTGGGAGGTAATCTGTGCCTCAAATCCTCTTACGTCATTCCATTGAGTGCTTACCAAGATGGGCTTTTTTTATTTGTGATAGGCTCGCTTTTGACCACTATATTGCCTGATGTGGTTGACGGTGTAGCACGCTCGCCTAGAAGTAACGCTTGAATACAGTAGAATCCGAATATAATATAATATAATATAATATAATATAATATAATATAATATAATATAATATAATATAATATAATATAATATAATATAATATAATATAATATAATATAATATAATATAATATAATATAATATAATATAATATAATATAATATAATATAATATAATATAATATAATATAATATAATATAATATAATATAATATAATATAATATAATATAATATAATATAATATAATATAATATAATATAATATAATATAATATAATATAATATAATATAATATAATATAATATAATATAATATAATATAATATAATATAATATAATATAATATAATATAATATAATATAATATAATATAATATAATATAATATAATATAATATAATATAATATGTGGACGTCATACAAAGCGTTTTGTGAAAAAGACACTTTTTTATGTAAATATGTACTTAAGTATTTTTCCCGCCACAATGTTTTGTCGAACATTAAAACGACTGATCCAGCTTGCAGAACAATTGAAGTCGAGAATAACAAAACGCGCGGCAAAAACATTTGCCTTTTCATGTAGCATTGGGCCGCTGACAGGTATTCCTTTGTTTCTTATGATAAAATGGGTCATAATAAGGGACATATCCTGTAAGGGAAGTCATTGTATCCGACTTTTTTATAAAGAATTTTATATGACAACCAAACTTCGTAGTGTAATTACGTCATAATAATCGGTTGGTCAATATAAGCGGAGTCATAATAAACGGATTCTACTGTATATTGTCCAGTATTTCTTAAGTTTAAATTTTTGATATATTATACGAGTATTCTTTTTAATTTTGCTGTGCCTGACAGGGTTCATTATTGTTTCTTTTATTCATATTTACTACCTAAACTGTAAATACGTTATGGAAGCAATAAAGAATTGAAATTACTGATCGAAATTTTCAATTTCAGGTACCACCATTAAATGCATTGCCTCGTTACCGTTGCGGCGAACTTATCGAAAAGCCGTTATGTTACTATGCAGAAGAATATGAGTGAAGAGTTATCTCGAAACTTTCCCAATTACGAATTGCTGGCTCAAGAAAAAATAAAATGTTGTCCAGCCGCTGAAGATTTAACAATTACAGAAAGCTCTGCTAAAATCAAATTGACCTCAAAAAAAACCTCGAAAAAGCTCGCAAGTGCCATAGACACCTCTTCCGTTGATGCCAATCAGCAACTCATTCTGACCAGCCAATGGGGCTTTGATAGATCCTCGAGCCACAGTGTATGCCATAATAAGACGTTACGAATAGGCGACGACTGCGACCTGGTTTATAACTTAATGAAATGTGTTGTGCCTCTAAGCCTCGTATCAAATAATGACACTATATGGCAAAATAAACAACCATTCTCATTGTCATTTTGCCGCCCTATATTATTTAAATTTATGAAGGACACAAAAGAAAATGTGCGGGCAGAATTGGCTACAATTAAAGCCGAGATTGAGGCCTTGATTCCAACTACCCTTATAAATGGAATGACTGTCACTCACCAGATGAAGTTGAGAATGATAGACGATGAATATCAACCAATTACTATGGATACAATAGCTTCAGTGTGCCAATTATGCAAGGCAAAAGCTATAAAAACGAATCCTCATTTGCAGTTAGGAAATTGGACAAAAAATAAACAAGCAAATAAAGATGAATATGGCCTAAGCTCTCTTCATGCTTGGACACGTGCAATGGAAAGTCTGTTAGAAATATCTTACAGATTAGTTAATAAATCGTAGGAAGGTGGCAAAAAGGCAAAATTGAATGTTATGAGACAGAAGAAGAAAATAACATTAAGCTTTAGACAGAAGCGTTTTGTTGTCACACCGTGTGAACAAATTCTTGCTGGCTCCGTGTCTAATGGCAGAGCCGCAAGACAATTTTTTGAAGAAACTCATTATTTTTCTAATCTGACTAAGCTAGATTTTCAGCTGCTAAGAAGAATCTGTGTTATTTTGCAGACCATTACATCAGGACGAAAGATAATTGTTCCTAAATTCCGAGAGTTTTGTGTAGATACCGCCAAGCGTTACATGGAACTATACCCGTAGTATCACATGCCTTCTCCTCTTCATAAACTTCTAATACATGGACCAGACTTTGTTAAGAACATGACTATAATACCAATAGGTTCACTTTGTGAAGAAATAACTGAGGCTACCGATATCGAGTTAAAGAAGTGTCCTGAATTTAACAGGTCCTCATGGAATGATAAGTTATTCCGTAAACTTTTACTGTCATCTGATCCAGTTCTTGCAAGTATTCAACCTAAAGTTAAAATGTCTTCATTTAAGGAATTTTATATTCTTACTGGAATTAAACATGAACATAATGAATATGTTGATTATAGTCACGATCTTCATTCGGAATTGACTGATGATAGTGTAGATGAAGATATTCGGAACGGACTCACAACAGTGATGACGCAGGTACTCAGTCTGCAATGACTGAAGATAGTGAAATTGAGTCAATCTGAAATGAAATATAGTGAAGATGAACTAAATAGTAATTCATGGACATTATCGATGTAACGGAACATGCTGCAATTTTTTTATAGATAAGTTTAGGTATATTATTGCACAAAACTTTTGTGAAGAGTGTTAGTATGTAAGTGTGTGTGTGTCTAGTGAGTTCTTATGTATGTCTTTTGTATGTCTGAGAGGGAAGTGATAATGGTACGGAACCCTTCGTGCGCGAGTGTCCGACTCGCACTTGGCCGGTTTTCACAGATAAGTTGGTCGGGCTGTAACAGCCTAATCTCCAAAGGTTCCGCATCTTAAATCTGCAGGTATTTATGGTTTTGATAAAACTTAATTTTCAAGAATGACATTTGGTTATAGGATTGCCTCAGGATTGTTTGACAATATTTATATTTGGAAAATTAATAAAATATTTTTCTTTCTTTCGTCGTCGTCCTTATTATTTAGTTTGCAAAATAATACGCTATTGTCAAGAAAAGTTCAAGAAATACTCGACAATACTGTTATATTTTGGTTGTTTAAAGCCCGTGAAGGGTCGATACGGTACATGAAACAGTGTCGTTAAGTAGGTACCTAAAGAAAAAATATAATAAAATACACACATGAATAAACTGACTTCCAAAGCGGTTAGTGCGAGATCCGGTATAAGAAACCTGGTCACAGTACGGTCACAGCTCTTTTAAAGGTGACTGATGACATTCGCTGGGCTATGGATCACAAATCTCTGACGCTACTTGTGCTTCTTGATTTCAGCAGTGCCTTCAACTCTGTTGACTTCGATATCCTTCTTGGTATCCTTAAATCTTTAAATTTCTTCTCTTCTACTATTGATTGGTTCGACTCCTATCTCAGGGGCCGCTCACAGCGGGTACGCCTTGATGAGTGTTCTTCGGATTGGTGCTCTCTTGCTGCGGGTGTGCCCCAGGGTGGCGTTTTCTCTCCTCTTCTCTTTTCTATTTTTATTAACACTGTTACTAGAATCATCTCCTGTAACTTCCATCTCTACGCTGACGACCTCCAGCTTTACCATCATTTTCTTAGTTCTGATGCAGAAGCTGCCGTGGCTGCCGTAAACAGTGACCTGGAGTTGATTGGTGAGTGGTCGCAGTCCTTTGGGCTGCAAATCAACCCTAGGAAGTCTCAGGCCATGGTTATTGGCGGTAGGCATATGCGGAACAGGCTTGATGTTGCGTCGCTGTCTCCACTCTGGTTGAATGGAGTACAGATTGGGTACACTAATACGGCTAAAAACCTGGGGGTAATCATGGACTCCTATTTGTTGTGGACTGCCCATGTCGCTGAGGTAAGTCGCAAAGTGCACTACTCGTTCCACTGGCTGAAATGCCTCCAGAGCTTTTTGCCCTTGAAAACCAAAATTTCCCTTGCCCAAACACTCATTCAGCCCATCATTGACTACGCCGACGCCTGTTATTTGGATGCTACCGAGGAGCTTTTAAATAAACTTGAGCGTTTGCAAAATGTATGTATTCGTTTTGTTTTCAACCTTAAAAAGTATGATCACGTTTCAGATTTTCGCAAGTTACTCAAGTGGCTCCCTATTCGACTTCGCAGGAACTCTCGCATATTGTGTCTATTATTTAACATCCTTCATAATCCTAAAACACCTTCCTACCTCCGTGAACGCTTTTCCTACTCCCGTCCTTCCGATGCACTTTGCAGGTCGCACCTTAAAAATCTCCTTAATATCCCTTCCCACACTACCGACTTCTACTCCTACTCTTTTACTGTGTACGCCGTGCGATTGTGGAACGCTCTGCCGCCTGACATCAGGGACTGCCAACGGGCGCACCCATTTTGTCTCAAATGTCACATTTTGACAGATGATTTAGAAAAATGTATCACTTTCGTTCGGAGGTAGTGATAAAATTTTATAGTTGAAAAAATATATATTTGCCTTCAAATTACTGCACCAAATGGCAATAAAATCATTTTGTGTGTATGGTGATCAATGCTTATTAATTAATTGAAATGTTACAGGATTATTAATTAATTTTATATTATTACTTTTTCATAATTGTATTTTTTTTTATTGTTGTTTTTTTTATTTTGATTATTATTATTTTTATACCATATTCTTCTTACTTTCTACATTTTTAAATGTTTCTTAAATAAAATCCCCAAAAAACATATAAAATATAAAAAATAGGGGCCCACCGGTATTGGTCCAAGCTTTTATATTTTTTAGTAATTATTAAAATTTTCACAATAATTATATCTTTCTAACAAACACTTTCAAACAAACAAAGAAAAAAAAAGTGTGCATAAGTCTAAATAAAGGGGGTGGGTGGGTCGTGGTTAAATATTAATTTATTACCAACAAAATTAAAAAGCTGTTTAGCTGTATGAACGGCATACTTTTAACGTATTATTTTATTTGGTCGTCTATTCAAATTATGTCGCACTATGAAGTCAACAACAAGAAAAGCAAGTCGCGCCTGTAAACTATGTCACATGGTTGTCCCGTGCTAGCATTTAAGACAAATTGTAAGACATGACATATTTTATCATAACTTGTCATGACCGTAGTTCAAGTCGAAAACCAAGCAATCTAAAAAAAAAAAATACAATTCATGTTGGGATGCTGCTAACATGGGGGTAGCAAAGGGGGGGGGGGGGGGGCTAAATTTTGGTTATTTTTTGCCTAGGACATACCGTTTTCGAGATATCATTTTGGAAATATAGAGCGTTTTATGCAATATAAAATAATATACGGAGCCCATAATTCGGCAACAGTGCGTCGTAGGGCTATGCTTCTCAGAACCTAAATGGTTTTTATGGCCAAGGTTAAAACGAAACGGCAATAAAATTGCCGAAAAAAAAACAAAATTAATGTCAAGAATCTATGCCACAAGTCAAGAAAATATCTTACGCCGCCGTGCTATCATTTAAGACAAAACGAGTTTATCGCCCAAACTGTGATTAAAAGTGTGACTTAAGCGAAGTCACAGTATGCCATGCTTGCCGGGCAGGGGTAACAAATGCAAGATGCCCTGTGAAAGACCTTTGGAGCGACTCGATACGATCAGAGTGTACAGCATAGTGTGGATTCCAGACAACACTGCCGAATTCAAGCACACTACGCACCAAAGCATTTAATAATGTTATCCTAGAGGCAGTATGCTTGAAGTCTTTGGTGTTGCGTTTTATGAAACCCAACATTTTTGCACCCTTCTTTACCATGCTGCTATAATGAGGAATAAAACTTAATTTAGAGTCCAGAATCACGCCTAAGTCCCTAACTTCTGGTACAACAGCGATTTCCTCGTTATTTATAGCGATTTACTCGAAAGCCCGTCTCAATCACCTTTCTTTTTCGTGTAAAGCGAATATGTTGGCATTTTGACGCATTAAGCTTCATTTTGTTGACGCAACACCACTCATAAACCCGGTCCAGGTCTGCCTGTATCATATTGGCGTCAGATACTGAGCTGATGCGACGTGAGATTTTCATGTCATCGGCTAAAAGGGAGCATCGGCAATGGTGGATTTGAGTCACGATATCGTTGACAAAGAGTAAGAACAGTATTGGGCCCAAATGGGACCCTTGTGGTACTCCGGATGTGGCAATGTATTTGTTAGACTCGTGTCCGGTCAAAATCACCACCTGCTCACGATTTTCGAGGTATGATTCAAACCAACTCAGCATCGAACCACAAATACCACACTGATTTTGCAGCTTTCTAATAAGTAGTTTGTGATCTACGCAATCGAAGGCGCTAGCAAAATCAGTGTAGACCGAGTCAATCTGCTGGTTTCCATCAATTCCGTCCATGATAGGCGTGATGTAAGCGACAAGGTTAGTCAAAACCGATTTGCCTTCCTGAAAGCCGTGCTGCTCCACTCTTATCAGGGATTTGGTATGACTTGTTAGTACTGGGCAGATGATACTTTCAAATATTTTTGAAAAACATGACAGCATCGAAATAGGTCTGTAGTTTTTAACATTACCACTGTCACCCTTCTTAAAGACTGGAACTATCCGCGCCCGCTTCCATTCAACAGGAAACGTGCCGCTTATGAGGGATTTATTAAAATTTCCTTCAATGGGTACGACAGAAGCGGGGCACATCTTTTAATGAAGAGAGTAGGGATGCCATCGGGCCCTGCTCCTTTATTAGGATCTAAGGCCTTCAATTTGGAAAGTATATCTTTCTCAGTTATTCTGAGACAAGAGAGCTTGCTGTTGTACGAACCGACTGATAGGTTGTCGCTACTAAAAGAGGGTGCGGAAGCAGGAATAGAGTAAACAGAGCTGAAGTGAGACGCGAATAAATTGGCAATATCAGGACCACGCGAGGAATGGTGCTCGTCATCGTTGTGCATTACTGAAGGTAATGCACTTGACGACGACCTTTTATTTTTAATAAATGTCCAGAACGTTTTGGGATTATTTTTTAGACTGTTCTCAACAGTGTTTATATAATTAAAATAGCAGTTACGCAACAATTTATCGCATTGTTGTCGAACGCTTTCGTATTTAAGCTTGTCCCGAGGATTTTTATAATTGCGATATTTAAGTCGTAACTTATCTTTCTCCTTCAAGACATGTACCAGATCACGGGTGAACCAGATGGGATGCTGGTCATTGCGAGTCCTGCGTTTGGGTACATGTTCGCTGATAATAGCATTTAATCTACTATAAAATTTTGAGACCATTTCTTTATAATACAATATGTGCCCTTGCTTGGTAGTTTGTGCTAAATGAATTTACTTTATTTCTTATCTTTTCCTCCTTGGGATGATAAAACGCTTCTCACGAAGCCGTGTTATTAGTGAGTAATTGTTTGTAAAGGAAGCAAAAACAAAGTGTTATGTGCTATGCTAAAATACACGGCGCTGAGATGAAGAGTATGTGTTAACAAAACATGTACTATGTATGTATTTTATTCACACATAATACATGTTTTGTTTTAATGCAAAACAGTCATACTTTACTGTTTTAAATGCACCCATATAACCCACCCATATTTTGTATAGTTAGTTGTATTTTTTATTACAAGTATTAAATATTACCTTGCTTCCGGTGTGTCCTGTAACTTTGGCAACATTGAAATAATATGGTACCATGGAGCTGGTCTCATGATGGAGTCGGATGGTGGCCACTGCAACTTCTCATCCAGACAAGATATCACCATCGTGTTTGGGCTCATTGGATATGTTTTAACAAGCAATATTACATTTCATACTTTTTAATCCGTTAAAAGCTTATTAGGTTTAATTATTTTATCCTACAGCTAACTGCAGTATAAACTATTCACTAGACATTTTCCATCGATAATAATGACTTAGTATCGGAAAGCATACGATACGTCAATGATGTATCATAGTGTACCTACACATTTTATTTTATTAGAATTAAAACGTTTATGACATGTATCTTCTCGTCTTGATGTGATCCTAGACGCCAGACGTTGTACGATAACCTAGTGACATTTGACCTTAAATTGAATGCTTCATGTTCTGTCTGGGTTTATAACACCGTTGAATTTTAGTCGTTTAAATCTCGTGGAGGGTCGATCCGGTACATGAAATGGTATCGATTTGTAAAGATAATATAAAAAAATAAACTGACAAACTACACTTAGGTACAAATCGAAAATGTTTCATGTACTGTATCGACCCTCCACGGGATTTAAACAGCCAAAATAAAACGGTGTATTATCGAGTATTTCTTGAACTTTACTTTGCGTATTATTTTGCTAAACAAAACAATAAGGACGAATTTCACCTATGAAACTGGATTCAAACAGCAGATCAGAAATAATGAAAGAAAAATAAGTGTTTATATTTTTTTTCAATATTTCCATGCAACCTTTCAGCAATCTTATTTTACTATCTAATGTCATTCATGAAAATTAAGGTTTGTCATAACCAAAAATACCTACAGATTTAAGAAACGGGAGCTTTGGCTATTCGGCAAATCTAAACTGTATTCAAAACCTCTACCATGTCATCGTAGATGAAGTATATTGAAAGAAAAAATAAAGAAAATACGTTTTTCTTTCTATTGTGAGTAAAAGCTCTTGAAAGGATTTTAGATGTGCTATTCGCGTCGTGTTTCATTGAAGGAATTCATCCTACAACAACAAAGAATCCTTATAGTTTGGCCATGTGCGTCCGTAAGGCCAATTGTACACGCTAAAAAAATTCACCGGCCTACGCCAGAATTCGTGTCGTTCATGATCAATTCACCATGTACACGACAAGAATTTTGTCACACCTAGGCACGAATCTTGTCTGCGCAGACAACATTGTAACAAGAAACAATGTACACATTTTGTGTGTACAAAAACGACACAAGTTCTATCGTAGGCTCTGTGACTTTAGTGTGTACAGGTGGTCACGGTTTATGTCAGGAACCTTTGATGCTACGAAACTGTAATTTGTCTTGCTCAAAAAAGCAGGTTTTTATTTGTTATTCCAGTAATTGGCAAGTTTTGAGTTATGCTTTTACATTTGAAAGCACAATAAACCTGATCAATATATCCTAGTTTTAGTATCGTTATAAATTGCGTTACATATTATATAATCGCGCGATGACTCATGTCCATATTTGAGGCGCGATATCAGCAGGGTTAATAATAGGTTACATATTAATAAAACAAAAATAAATATTTCTTATTATAATTTATTAGCGAGCAGGCTTTGAACATAATACATAACACGCTTTTTGCGAAAGTTAAATTTAAAATACCAGTAAATCGAATACGCATATTTGTGTAGACTGTGTAACTTAAGTTTCTAATTCAATTGAACTAACTGTGGGATGTTACAACCTTTGCTGCGAAGAAAATATACATCCGAGCAAGGTAACCCCGCTCCGCACCCCCTCGGGAAAAAGAGACAGGCTCATTATTTTTTGACACATTCGCTCAATCGTTATGAATGTGCAACGGGCGACTAATGGAAGTGGACTCAGTGGTTCAGAAACATATTTGTTGGGTGCTGAAACAGTATCAGGTTTTCAGAACAGCCCAAACGACATTACGTTCCGAAATAAGGGAAATTTACCGACGACATTAAGGAATAACTAAGCAAACATAATTCAAAGAACGTGAATTAAGGAGAAAACATATCATAATCATTGGCATAAAAGAGCCATTCGCAGCATCTACAGACGAAAGAACAGATATGGACATGGACCAAGCCCTCAAAATTATAATGATGACAGGGGTAAATTGGTTACCTAAGAAACTTTTCCGCCTAAGAAAGTATGCTTCAAATCATCAGAAACGACAACATCTACCTTACGTGGCAAAAATGATTTTAACTGTGATAATATCAAAATATACTCGGATCCGCACCCCAACAACAAGAATTTCTGAAAAGTCTTAACGAAAAAATTAAGCGTCGATCTAAAAATGGCGAGAGTAACTTAAAAATTAAGCATTTTAGAGTCAGCCACCAGCCATAACCTTTTATATTTAATTACCAAATAAGTAACAACTATGCCGATATTACCACAAGGCCACCAAACCCATAACATTCTTGTATGCAAATGTGCATAGCGTCGTGAAACCAGGAATCTTTTCGTAGTACCATACACATTATTATACTTACAGAAACATGGATAAAACTGAAGATGAAGCTAAACGACTTCAAATGCCTGGATATACACACAATCATAACTACAGACACTGCGCAAGGGGTGGTCGAGTATCAATTTTCGCTCACAACAACTTAAAACTTCACCTAGTTAAAGAACTATCCCTGAATGACAACCACTACGTATGGATCCATCTTGAAAGGTATTACCTCGACATAGCTGACATCTATCGTAAACTAAACGCCTCTAATTTGAAAAAGAACCTTGAAACATACCTACACCAAACAATTGAATAAGCGATAACAAGTAATCATACTGGAGACATTAATATTGAGCTAAATTTGGACCAGACCGCTATGAAATACCAAGATGAACTACAAAGCAGTGACTATAGACTGCTAAACAAAGTCGAAGCGAACTATTGTACTATACAATTAACACATTGTTTATGTTTATTATGATTGGCATTATAAATCAGTATGGTGACTTTTTGTCTGTCCCTTTCAGCTACTTGTTTTTGTAATTAAAAAAAGACGGGGAAGAACACTTGACACATTTGACTATGGTCGACGGAAAAGGGCGGACGCAGCTGTGGTCATACTGTGCAGGGGGAATTTCTTTTCAAAATGATCACACATAGATTTTGGTGATAGAGAAATTGCCACAACGAAAACTATAATCGACCATGTCTGAAAAAACCTTGCTGATACCAAGTTCCATCTTGCTATAATTGCAACTGCTATGTCGGTTCATAGTAAAATATATTTAGAAGTTAAAAACGTCAACCAGAACCGCCTAGGAGACTAAAATATGAAGCTATGAATATTTTGAACTCTGAACAATACTGTGAGAGAATAGAATGACACCTATGAATACGATATATACCAACTATTTGTACAAAACTTACTATCCAGTATCAACAGTAGTATAATTACACAATCTAAGGTATTGAATCTGCTAAGACTAGATTAGATAAACAAATTCATTCTAATAAATAAAAGAAACATTTTATGGAACATGCATAAAAAAGGCAAATGATCAATTGTTGCAGCACAAATTTATCATCAATGAAATGAAGTCAGTCAAGTTATAGAGCAAACAAAAGGAGCTTATTACCAAAATGCTTTTGGTCAATAAAGATCAAAGTTGAGTCATATAAATGATCTCTCTAGCAACAAGAGTAGAGAGCCACTAGCACCGAGTAAACTTTTGACGCCATCTGGAGTTTTTACTAATCAGACTGAAATTTGTGAGTGTTTCAAAGTCTTTTTCTCAAAAATTGGACCAGTTCTGGGTAGGAAAATCCCCAATCAATACAAAAATTATTTAATCCACACTAAAGTAGCACAAGCAACTAGAAACATGGACACACTTTCACATTTCCAGGGATCGTTTTATACACACGAAGAGGGATCATATAACCTCAAACACCAAATTTTAAGATATCGATCAAAGTATATAACGTTCAAATACAACGTGTGGTATTTAAACATTGCTTAAATATAGCTGAACGATATTGGAATCCGATACTAAATCAACATTTTAATAAATCATAACATGCAGAAAGTAATGAAATTCGAAAATCAGACTTACCATAGATTATTTTTTTTTCTAATAAAACCACGCTAAGTGCTCACACCGCCATGACACTCGGAGAGGCAACTAGAGTGCGCGCAAGTTAAGTCTGCGCGCGGCCAAAAACGAACTAATCGTTTGTCATTTATGTCAGGTGTCAAGAGAGTGTGTTGTATTCCGTGTTTTTATTCGTTTCCGCAGTAAATAATCGCCATCATTATGCTAAAAGTAATTTAAAGTGATGGCAGGGATGTTTTCTTCAAGTGCACAAGACAATAACGGGCCAAAGGTACCGTTTTACAATGATAGAGCCCGCGTTGCTTATTTGACAGGTAACTCTTAGGTATACCACAATACTAAAATTTCCCTAAATTTTCGTACTACCGGGGCCCGACAGTATTGGTTTTTGGGTGGTACATAAATATACCGGCGGGACAGGACCGGCATCTTGTAATTTAATGCATCATTGTTATTTTGTTTTAGGCGTTCTGAACGCACCGTCACCCAATTAACTCAAGAGGGTTATGTGGCAGCAGCTTCTTCAAAAATTGTTGAAGAAGAAATTAAAAAAGAATTGAAATTGAAGGTATTAGCCACTGCAGGACCATTGTTAGACCAAATTTAACAGTAGGTACTACTAAGTATTCAATAAAAGATTTACAATAATTTCATGAAGCTTCTTTCATCATATTCTATGCAAGTAGAAAAAGCTAGTAATTAATTATGCTTAACTTAAATTACTTTTAAGTTTCGAGAGAAAAATGACTATTAATTAAATGTAGGAAAAAAGATCAATTATGCTGGCAACATTAAGCACGCCACCCATCGCGCGCAGACTTATCGTGCGAGCACTCTAGCGGGGTTGTGAGGATGAAGTATGTTGCGCATTTCGATAGATGGCACTAGTAGTCAGTCGTATGTGGTGGGGAATCATTTCACCTCGAGGGATCGCATTACACGCGTCTCCCCTACTAAGGTCAAGCGAAATGACAGATACGATGTTAAGAAATTGTATACCACGGAAGTGCCAAAGAGAACATCTAGTTCAGCAGATAACATGAAAAAAAAACCGGCAAGTGCGAGTCGGACTCGCGCACAAAGGGTTCCGTACCATTTTCGTAACAAACGGCAAAAAAATCACGTTTGTTGTATGGGAGCCCCCCTTAAATATTTATTTTATTTTGTTTTTAGTATTTGTTGTTGTAGCGGCAACAGATATACATCACCTGTGAAAATTTCAACTGTCTAGCTATCACGGTTCATGAGATACAGCCTGGTGACAGACAGACAGACAGACAGACAGACGGACCGCGGAGTCTCAGTAATAGGGTCCCGTTTTTACCCTTTGGGTACGGAACCCTAAAAATGGCCAGGTAATGGAAAAGAGTGTTGATTGCTTTTTTTCATTTTTTAAATTTGTTATCATGCGTGTGTATTGTTTAGGTTTTTAAAATAGCATTGTTCAGTGTACTCACGAATACAAAGTATGTATTATATATTGGTATGTGATACATAGAATTTGGACAGTACAAGTGTTAGGTTTTGATTATTTTTAACTTATAATGGCTTGTTTTAAATAAAAACAAATGATCTTATTGTTACAGTTTGGTTATTTGTTATGGTTTTTGTTTTATATAAATACCTATATGTCTTAATAATTCCAAAGGGCTGCCATGGAGGCGATATTTTTTATGGTAAACACTCGGGAGCTTGTCGAGTGTTTCTAGCGGTAAGCGGACACATTCGGTCGATGGTCGTCGCCTGAGACGCTTGGTTAAAATATAGTGTCAAAGTCATAGACATCTCTTTAAAAATGTAATCCTTTGTTAACAGTTTTCTCAGATTATAAACCTAAATGACCAGTATGAGTTTGATTTCACATATCACATCCAAGTATTCGTAGCAGGCATAGTTTTTACTACATTTCAGAAGTGACAAGAACAACCAAAACGTAAGTACACGCCCAAATTGTAATTATAATTTGATTGATGTGATCATAGTTATTGATGTTGGTCAGTCACGGATCTTTACAATATAACGAGACCCGTGAGACCATAGTCTTCTTAAGATGATACATTGACTTAAACAATTAAGTACCATTACTTTCTTGTTTTTCATTTTGCCAGCATCATGTATCATCATGCTGAACGTTAAAATTTTGAAATCTTGTTTGGCTTGTCTATCACGTTTTATATATTACTGATTAGTTTTGTGAGTTTTTTCAAGAGTTTTTACAGCGTGAGCACTTTTAAATCTAAATCTGTTCACACCTTAAACAATTGTTGATTTATGTGTCTTGGGTTCGAATCCTAGTCATTACTTAGCATCTTATCAATAAGATAAGAGAGCCAGAGAAGTTATAAGGTTATTTAATAACAATCAACAAAGAAAATTGTGTCGTATTTGGTATATATAGATATCCCAGAATTTAGTCATATTGCGTTTTGACGGCGCTTACCAAGCGGGGCGTCACCCGGTACCCCAAGCGAAACACTTGATACCGCATTCTTCGCATGGGACTCAAGTGTTTACACTTATAACAAAGGTCCCTTTGTTTATTTTTAGAACAGGACAAGTTAAGTGTCAAAGCTTGTTTGTATAACATAACATGCTGACCCGCGTGAATTAACTATAACAAAGGAAATGATAATCATGCCTAACTGGTGATAATATGTTGAACGTAATGTCTAGACAATTAACAATATGAGTTATGCGGACGACATGGTGCTGCTGAGCGCGTCGATATGTGGGCTGAGGAGACTACTAAGTACGTGTACGGAATACGCGCATGGTCATGGGCTAAAATATAATGGGAAGAAGACCAAATACATGGTTTTTTTGGGCCATCGGTGTGTCGAGCCCTGTGAACATACCAGTTGTTCAGCTTGATGGTGCTGCGATAGACCGAGTGGATCAATTTAAATATCTGGGGCATCTACTCACCGAGGACCTTAAAGACCATGCTGACATTGAGCGGGAACGGAGGGCACTGTCGGTGCGAGCCAACATGATAGCCCGCAGGTTTTCGCGGTGTTCTCTTGGTGTGAAGATCACGCTTTTCAAAGCATACTGCACATCACTGTACACGTGCAGCTTGTGGGTTGACTATACTGAAAGGGCGTACAGTCCCCTCCGTGTCCAGTACAATAATGCGTTCCGGGCGATGTTGGGGCTGCCCCGTTTCTGTAGCGCATCAGGGATGTTCGCTATGGCGCGCACTGATTGTTTTCACGCTGTTATGCGTAAGCGTTGTGCGTCGCTGGTGCGCCGGGTGCGGGCAAGCCCCAATACCATCCTGGCAATGATCGCCGACAGACTAGACTGCCCTTATGTCCGGCATGGCTGTGGTAAGCATGTGGCGGTTCCAATGCCGGTTAGACAATTATAATTATTAAAAATTTATAAGTGTATTTCAATTTTGACATGTTGTGTATTTATTGTATGTGTATCTAAATTTCAATTTATGGATTTCTTATCTGAGACAAATAAATAATAATAATAATAATTAATTGTTTTTACCTTTTGAGTAATGAGTGACTTGAAAAAGGGTTAGACGGATGCAAATTTATTGTCTTCTTACAACCACTTCACAGACTATGCCGAAATCTCCGGGCTACGGCCCACTCTGCCAAGCGGCGCGGAACTCAGCTGCAGCGATGAAGCCCAGAAGCAGATATCGAGACGGGCCGTGCGCAGCTTAAGATGCTGAAGTAGGAAGTACGGCGAGAGCGCGAACGTCAGCGCGTCGCCGAGACGACTGTGCTGGCGCCGCCGAAGACCTGCGGAAGCGTCGCGTCGTGGCAACGAGCTACGGACGGCCAGGCGTTGATGCAGCAGCTCAACGTCAGCGCGTCACCGAGACGACTGTGCTGGCGCCGCCGAAGACCTGCGCAAGCGTCGCGTCGTGGCAACGAGCTACGGGCGGCCAGGCGTTGATGTAGCAGCTCAACGTCAGCGCGTCGTCGAGACGACTGTGCTGGCGCCGCTGAAGACCTGCGCAAGCGTCGCGTCGTGGCAACGAGCTACGGGCGGCCAGGCGTTGATGCAGCAGCTCAACGTCAGCGCGTCGTCGAGACGACTGTGCTGGCGCCGACGAAGACCTGCGGAAGCGTCGCGTCGTGGCAACGAGCCACGAGTGGTCAGCCGCCATCGCAGCGTCTCCGTGTGAAGACGAGACAACGAGCCACGTGAAAAGGAAAGCGCGAGGCGCGGACAGCGGCATCGCGACCGCGAAACATGGATTGACAGGTCACGTAGTCCTTCTTTTTATTTGATAGCATTAAGAACTTTAGGAACGGTCTAGCTTTGCCAACCGTGATCCAAAGCGCAGCAAAATCACTACAGAAACATCATCAAATTTGATTTTTCGTCCAAAAACCATCGAATAGACGTTTGGTTACATATTCTCGTGCGTAAGTTGAATGCGTGCGGTTCGGTATACAGTTGGGATGAAAGTATCACCATTAATTTTGCTAACTAAAAATAACAAGGGTTGTCCACGATGTGGCACAATAGTTTAAGTAGGTGCTATTCTATTTATTGGGCAAGAATGGCAAGATAAATTATTGAACGCGTTTCCGTGCGAACTAAACTACGCCTAGAACTTTAAAAATATGATTAGCAGAGAGCAAGCGTAACGAGGTGTTTTATTATGTAAAATAACGTCTTATTTATCAAAGCGAAATACAAGATAGTTGTAGGCGCCTCATTTTTCACACAGCACTAAGCCACTGTGAAGTGCACACGTTGTAATAAGATTGGTTGTGCAAAAGAAAAGTTCTACAGTAAAATAGAAGATAGAAATAAAAAACAGTAGTGATGCGGCACACAAGCTATGACAACTTATTTTAAACGATTAAACCACAAAGACTGTTCATAATGAGTAATAGAGTCTGTTTCTAATCGGTATATGGATAATAATTATTACCTACAAATAAAACAATAGCGTAAGTTGTTTTGTACAAACTCACGATAATGTGCCCACGAATATGAAGTAGTGGTGGGCGATACAAACCGTATATAGTTACGAAATCTATATATCGGTACAATATCTAAAAACCGCTTACTGGTTCGTTTGAAAACCATGTATTGCAAAATCTAGATATTTACATACCGCTCGCTCCGCATCGGCTTCGGCAGATTTCGGCCCGTTGCGGTGACGTGACTCGTGTGCGACAGAGCGCAGGTGATATAGATTTGCAGTAGTTAGAGCGGTATAGGTATGGTAATATTATTTGCAACTTACACAATACAAATTTGAGCTCATTTAACATATTTTAATGACATAGTTTAGATCTTAAGCTCGTGTATTTAAAGTTTAGTATAACAACGCATTTCAAATATTAAATTAAATTATTGGACGCTTTCATTGGTGAAGATACTCATTTCGAAAGAGACCAATAATTTTTGGTAATACCTAATTATATAAGTGAATTTGTTATACTCTTTTATGGGATCAAAGACTTTGCCTTGCCGAATTCACTTACGAAATTAGGCTGCACAATAGTTTTAAAAATACATACGCGTTCGCACAGTATCTAGTTAAATTTAAACAAATCTAAAATACCGATTTTCATCAAATATCGTAGCAACCAAAAAGTAGCGTATTGGATCCGTTTGAAAATATCGCGTACGGACAATATCTAGATATTGAAATATATAGTTTTGATATCAGATATTGAAACTCGAAATCTGATTTGGGTACGATTCTCAGAAAAAGCGATACGACCCCAGGCCTAATATGAAGGGTTCTGGAATAGCGCGACATGGTTGTCAATGTAAAGACTGTTAATGTCAATTTAGTGGTAGGTCATGTGACTAACCATTCTCTTCCCTATGTTTACAGTAAAATGCAATTTGAGTTTTAAGCTGTTGTATACCTATAATCTAATGTTCTACAGAGAGAGGATTCCAAATCGTTAAATGTGATGAGTTATTAGTGTTTGATTGAATGTAACTAATATAAAAATAAATACCAGCCCGTTACTGTCTCACTGCAGGATAAAGGCCTCTTCTCATACAGAGACAGCACGAATATTGATACCACTCCTGCTTGAGGCGGTTTGGCGTTTTACAATTTAAATTATCTGTAAGTCCAGACTTTTACACCGATGCCAGCGATGTCCAAGATAAAATTAGAAAGTATTAGGAACTGACTGACTGAAGTAACATCGGCACTTTTCCGGATTTGAACTCACGACCTTCCAGCTCGAGAGACGATGTCTTAACTACTGAGCCACCACGGCTAATTAAGTAATGCCATTTAAATATTAGATTAAGATAGTTTAAAGGGTACAGTCAACCTAATTTATGCATAACAAACTTAAAATATAGAAGTTCTCTTAATGTGCAACTTATGTTAAACTGTCAATACCTATGGTATTGTAATTTTGACCATAGTGTTCATTGTATTAGATCATAAAGAGAATAAAAAAAATAGATAACGCGATAAAGCAGACATTATGTTTTTACACAATTGTTGTTATAGAAAGAATACAGAAACATATTTTATTACAAAAGTTATAAGAACTATTTATAGTCAAATGATGAAACGTCTAGTAGATATTATCCTAGTGTCGAGTCTTTTAGTAAAGCAAGATGGGTGCACTAATCGCCACCATCTTACTCAATTGATACCAAGTTTGTTGACTAAGGAAATATCACCTTTAAGCAAGTTTATTCGTTATTGTCAGCAGTAAAATACGCTGAGGACCAGGAATTATTCGAACCAACAGTGGTTTCGTTTTGATACATTTTTATAACATTATTAATGGTTCATAGTCGCACTATTGAGTTGGATTTAAGATCTATAAAAGATGAATATGAGGAAGATGTATTAATATTCATTCACGGAGCAGTTCTGAGACTTTTAAAGACAACGAAGGCAATTTTTTATTTGCTCTTCCTAGAAGAAAAATGAGAAGGATGATAAGAACTCTATAACAATTAATATTGGGAAGGAGTTGCTTTGTTCTGAACTTGTGTTAATATTGACATCTTGTTGAGGCTTTCACAAACTAGTATCAATATGTTTGGTATAACAACCATCGTTTGAGGTTCTATACGAATTATACGAAAAACATTGACTCATTGCTAAACAATGTTGGTACCTATCTTTGCACGCATACAATTTAAGAATAGTATGAAAAACGTGATAAACGAGGTAGCTCGACCTTAAACAAATGGGCAAATAAAGTACGGGTATAGTGATGGATAACCACACCATGTTATCAAAGTTTTAGACATGGATTGGTATGTTTTAACAATGATACCGCACCAATCAATACCGAAAGCAGACGCAAAACAACAGTAGTTGTGGAGCGTATGAAATTGTGATTCATTTAACCAGTGGTCCGATTGTACCATTTACCACCGTAGCTAGAGATTTTTGCATGAAGTCGTGATAATGCCAGTTTATTATATCCTAAAAGTTGCTAGAAATAACTGACAAAAAGCATTGAGTAATGTACTAGAACTCAAAGTCAAAAAGTAAGATTTAAAACAAATATTTGTTTTAAATATTATTCTTTCAGGTAGAACCTCTTTGTCG
Source organism: Orthosia gothica (assembly GCA_949775005.1). Taxonomy (NCBI): domain Eukaryota; kingdom Metazoa; phylum Arthropoda; class Insecta; order Lepidoptera; family Noctuidae; genus Orthosia; species Orthosia gothica. Next base: position 19,372,942 of record OX459059.1, read on the forward strand.
AAGATTTAAAGTAAATACTGTTGGTATGGGTACAGAATGCCAACTTAACAGTTTAACTTGATGATTTGATTGGCTGTGTTTCTACATCCTGGGAAATTAATGGCTGTATGAAGCCTTTCTTATACTAATTATACCGAATTTAAGAAACTGTTATGTACAGAATATTATTGGTTGTAATTACAGGTCAGGACGCGAGGCATCCTGGCTAAGAGAGTCCTTTCGGCTATCGGCTTGAGCGTAAATCGAGGGCTCTTGCTGGTGTCGCGAGGGATGATAATGGATGAATGTCAAGGTCCACCGAACTGATGGCGCGAGGGATGATAATGAGTGAATGTCAAGGACCTCCGAACTGATGGCGCGAGGGATGATAATGGGTGAATGTCAGGGACCTCCGAACTGATGTCGCGAGGGACGCCTGCTGCCCGGTTAAGAGAAAAGTCCTTTCGGCTATCAACATGAGATTTAACTGATCGGCTCGTGTTGGTGTCGCTAGGCGTCCTGATTTACTGATCGTTCAGGATGTTAGGGCCCTGATTTACTGATTTTCCAGGGATGGTGTTCGTTCACGACAAATGATCGGTCGTGATCTTTCTCTTTGATGTTGGATATTAATTAAGAAATTGATAATTTCTACAATTGTATAATTGTTAAAAGTTCAATAAAGCTATTTTGTTGGTTTGTATAAATCATAATGAAAAGTTTGTTCTCCATTGGTGTCATAGCCCCACGGCGTTCCATTGCGAGGATAAACGAATCATAAATAAATGATATTGTAATAAGCTCGAGGTGCATTATCCTCAAAATATTGTAAAACTTTTTTAAAAGAGTAAGTATGGAGTTTCTTGTCCGTTCTTCTCCATTACAATCTACATTTCCGAATGGACAGTAGAATCAATAGGTATCATATTTTTTTAACTTTAAATTTAAATTTATTGAAATTTAAAAGATAAATGATTTGACTAAGACTTTGACACTACTCTGTTAGTATGATATTTGTTTGTAAAAATTATTAAAGTATTTAATTAATCAATAAGGTTGAACGAGTAGCCAGGAACCCGATTGTTAGGTTTCCACCTGGAGTCGTGTGCAGGGACCCACACGATGTCAGGACGGACGATTGTTAGGTTTTGATTATTTTAACTTATAATGGCTTGTTTTAAATAAAAACAAATGATCTTATTGTTACAGTTTGGTTATTTGTTATGGTTTTTGTTTTATATAAATACCTATATGTCTTAATAATTCCAAAGAGCTGCCATGGAGGCGATATTTTTTATGGTAAACACTCGGGAGCTTGTCGAGTGTTTCTAGCGGTAAGCGGACACATTCGGTCTATGGTCATCGCCTGAGACGCTTGGTTAAAATATAGTGTCAAAGTCATAGACATCTCTTTAAAAATGTAATCCTTTGTTAACAGTTTTCTCAGATTATAAACCTAAATGACCAGTATGAGTTTGATTTCACATATCACATCCAAGTATTCGTAGCAGGCATAGTTTTTACTACACAAGGCTATTTTGTAATTAAAAATAGATTTAGTGCTTGACTCAATTGTTATTGTTTTTCTTTTGTTGTGATTTGTAAGCGGATACAAAAGTATTGTTATTTTATGTTAATTGGTATTAATTGTAGTTAAGTTTTTAAGATTTAATAAGTTTTTCATCCCACCATCTCGGAAAGAGTATTTTTAATCTTCAATATCTGAGTGGAAAAGCTGTTTTTATTCACTAAAGGATAAAGTAAATTGAATTTAGAAAATCGTGTGCACTAAGTTTGTGAATTAAAAAAAACATTAAACCTATTTACTGCTACCTCTATGGTGCCGAATATATCATACAACTTTTTTTAAATTTGTTAAAAACTCAGACTCGGAACCTTCTTGGTGTTCTTTTTTCAATTTGCTTTGTACGCGGCATTTTTTCACGTCATTGTTAAACCTTATATTAAAAACAAGAAACTTGAAAACAAGTGAAAAAACTAAAATGAGTGATTCTAGCGACGAGGAAGTTTGTTTGACGCCAACAGAATTGACTGAAACTGTTAATAATGCGCAAATGAGCTTTCTCCCTCAACAATAACTGTAGCAACGTTACTTTAAAATTTTCTTAATTATACCTTAGTATTATTTTGTTATAATTTAAAGATTATTCTGTAATACTTACCTGTCATAATGTAGTAATTAATACCTAAACTGAAATAAAAGTGTACCTATTTTGTGATTGTAAACGTTTTTTTTTTGCATTCAGTCATTTCCTCGCTGAGGTGGAATGAAAAGTTACGTGTTGCACTCGAGTGCAAAGATTTTTCACCTCGTGCTCTTTTGATTCCCTCGCTAACGCTCAGGATTCTAATTTTGAATCACTCGCTGCGCTCGTGATTCAATTTTAGAATCCTTCGCTTGCTCGGTCATTAAATTGAACACGCGGTTAAAAAGCAACTTTGCACTCTTGTATAACAAATAACTATTTCCATACTTAGTAATTTCCTTTTATTGTGTTTTCTTATTTAGGTATAAAATGTTCTAATTTAGTAACTCTGTGTAAAGTTTAGAGCATAAGAGGTTTGGTAGTAAGTGTATTCTTTAGGTTAAGGTATGGTGGATTTGGAAAGATATGCAAGTTTCAGTGAGAGTGTATAGCTGCTATGTGAATGAGGTGTGGAAGAGTGGCATGTGTGGAAAATATGCATATCTGGGGACAGATATGGGAGCAGGGTGGCCGAATGTAGGATGAGTGTTCATTAGTGTAAATCTATGAAGAATGGAATGCAACGTGGTGATAGGGAAGGAATGACAGTGCGAGAAATAGGCGGAAGGCGAAATGTCAGTGGAGTGATGGTTGGAGTTTGAGAGCGAAGACAAGAGGATGTATTAAATTATTATATGAAATTTGTTATTGTGTCATGTTGGGAAAATAATAATAAACCAATAGTAAACTGTTCAGCATTTTATTTGCCCCGCAAATCAAACATTTCAACAATTACCTTAAAAAAAAATTGCAGTTCGTTCCATTACATCGATAATGTCCATGATCCTCATCTTCACTAAAGTCAGTTGCATCGGAATTACTATTTAATTCATTTTCACTATATTCCATTTCACTCAAGTCATCATCACTATCTACAGTCATTGCAGACTGAGTACTTGCATCATCACTATCGAGAGTCCTTTCCGAATTATCTTCATCTTCACTATCATCAGTTAATTCCGAATGAAGATCGTGACTATAATCATTATATTCATTATATTCATGCTTAGTTCCAGTAAGAATATAAAATTCCTTAAAAGAAGACATTTTAACTTTAGGTTGAATACTTGCAAGAACTGGATCAGATGTCATTAAAAGTTTACGGAATAACTTGTCATTCCATGAGGACCTTTTAAATACACTACACTTCTTGAACTTGATATCTGTAGCCTCAGTTATTTGTTCACAAAGCGTACCAATTGGTATTATAGTCATGTTCTCAACAAAGTCTGGCCCATGTATTAGAAGTTTATGAAGAGGAGAAGGAATGTGATACCACGGGTATAGATTCATATAATGCTTAGCAGTGACTGAACAAAACTCTCGAAATTTAGGAATTATTATCTTCCGCCCTGATGTAATAGTCTGCAAAATCACACAAATTCGTCTGAGGAGCTCAAAATCTAGTTTTGTGAGCTCTGAAAAATAATCTGTTTCCTCAAAAAATTGTCTTGCTGCCCTCCCCTTATACACGGAGTTATGTAAAATTTGGTCAGCAGGTTTTAGTATAAAACCTTTCGCCGTTAAGCCGAGTGATATGTACATTTTCATCCATTTTACTGTTAACTTGTCTTTTATGTTCTTTTCTTCGAATGATGCATTTTCAATTCTGTACGACATCTCCAATAGGCTTTCCATTGAACGAATCCCAGCATGGAGGGAGCTAAAGCCATGCATTTGTATATCTTTATTCGCGTGTTTCCCATTTCCTAACTGCAAATGAGGATTGTTTCTTATAGATTTTGCCTTGCATATTTGGCACACGGAAGCTATTGTATCCTTAGTAATTGGATGATATTCATCATCAGTCATAGTCAACTTCATCTTGTGAGTGACAGTGATTCCATTAGCAAGGGTAGTTGGGATCAAGGTCTCAATCTCTGCTTCAATGGTAGCCAATTCTGCCTGCACATTTTCTTTTGTGTCCTTCATAAATTTAAATAATATAGGACGGCAAAACGACAATGAGGCAGGTTGTTCATTTTGCCATATCGTAACACCATTTGATACGAGGCTTAGAGGCACAACACATATCATAAAATTATGAACCAGCTCGCAGTCGTCGCTTATTTGAAACCTTTTATTATGGCATACACTGTGGCTGGAGGATCTATCGAAGCCCCATTGGCTGGTTAGAATGAGCTGTTGATTGGCATCAACGGAAGAGGTATCTATGGCACTTGCGAGCCTTTTTGAGGTCAAGTCCATCAGGGCTTGCAATTTAATTTTAGCAGATCTTTCTGTAATTGTTAAATCTTCAGCGGTTGGATAACATTTTATTTTTTCTTGATCCAGCAATTCGTAATTGGGAAAGTTTCGAGATAACTCTTCGCTCATATTCTTCTGCATAGTAATATAACTCATTTTTGATAAGTTCGCTGCAACGGCAATAGCCAATGCATTTAAAGGTGGTACCTGAAATTGAAAATTGCCATCAGTAAACTCAACTATTTGCTTCCATAACATACATACACAGTACAGGTGGTAAACATGAATAACAGAAACAATAATGGACCCTGTCAGGCACAGCAAAATAAAAAAAAATACTCGTATAATATATTAAAAACTGAAATTATATGAAATACTGAACAATATTGTCAAGAGTGAATAGGTTACTTCTAGGCAAGCGAGCTTTACCGTCGACCACATCATCACTTAACATCAGGCGAGATAGTGGTCAAACGCGAGTTTATCACAAATAAACAAAACCCATGTTGGTAAGCTCTCAATGGAATTACTTATGAGGACTATTAATAAATAAATAAATACCACTGCTACCTACCTCCATAGTAATTCGTAGCAGAAGATCAGTTTGAAGACTAGTCAGATTTAAAAAAAAAATCCCCTTAAGCAACTGAGTCGATGATTCTTCTTGTGGTGACGGCAGGGTGGTAAGGTTAGCCTCGAACTCTAAACTTTGTGGTTGATCTATACTATAAGTAGCTGTAAGCAAAATACAATTTTTGTAAGTAAACATGTATTTTATTTTTCATATTTTAAACATTTATTTAAGTAGGTATATAATTAAAACATTATTTTTAAACCACAATCGACACATATATTATTTACATTTTTTTTTAACATGAACCTTCTGATATTGTTTATGTTTAAAAACTTGATAGAACTTGAATTAACTTAGGTGAAAAGGGAGGTTAAGAAGGAATGGAAGTTGGTAGGGAGGGGGATTTTAATTTTGGGAACGTTACGGTGCAAGTCATGGGACTGGGACATGAGACCACATTCGCAAAGGGAATTGTCACGAACAAATAAATGGCGAATATTATGGATGAACAGTGGACTAGAGCAGTGGCCGAGGTTAAGGCCAATTGTCAACGGAGGCGTAGCTTCATAGACGCTCCAAAATACGCCGTACAGCTTGTGCAGCCCAGCGTGCAACGTACTGAATTCTGTCCACGAGGAGTATTGCACGCGTATCTTTTCAATCATTTCAACAGATTCCGCTGCCGTTCCCGCCATTTTTACAAAAAAATAACACGTGCGTCCACGCGAAGTACGCGGGCGTCATGATTTTTATTTGTTGTAAACATATTTAATTTTTGACCGACTTCGCAAAAAGGAGGAGGTTATCAATTCGACTGTATTTTTTTTTTTATGTGTGTTACCTCAGAACTTTTTATTGGGTAAACCGATTTTGATGATTCTTTTTTTGTTTGAACGATAGTGCTTGTCATGTGGTCCCATTGACATATATATTACGTGGTCCTATTTAATTTTCGCGTAGCCGAATCCTTTAGTTTATTTGCACCTGACCCATCATTTATTTATTAGGTATTATAAAATTATTCATTATTTTACTAACCGACTTTCCAAAAAGGAGCAGGTTCTATGCTCGACTTTGTTTTTTTTGTATGTTCATCGATATCTCCGTCAATTATGGACCGATTTTGAAAAATTGGTATGTTCTGAAATTGGTCCCATTTTAATTTGGTGAAGATCTGATGAAAATCTTCGAAGATATACCACAGAACTCTTCAATAAATAAAGGTAAATCTCTCGGGATTGCAATCGTATGTCTGTTTATTGTATACTAGCTGAACCCCGCGTCTTCGGTCCCGTCAACTGGCTAACCTACCCTAACTACCAACCTACTCACCTGCTCCACCTACCAACCTACCTACTCTACATACCTTATCCTATATACCTATCTACCAATTTGTTATACCAATTATTTGAATAAAAATTAATACTACAATACGAATGTAACCAACTTTTATTTCTGCCCGGTAGAAACAAAAGTTAAAGTAAAAGTAGAAACTAAAGCGGTGATCTAATTAAATTTTAGAACACAAAAGCTGCTATTGTGACTATGATAGGTAGATATATTTCCCCTGAACTTTTTTTTAGGTAATAATGAGTACTTTAATCATGTAGAATATAATTTTTATGTATCATTAATAGTTTTCTCAGCGCACGCCAAATAATGAATTTTACAGGTCAAACTTTGCTACTTTGGGTTACATTATTTCCAATATCCATAAGGATCTTTATATAATTTTATTGAAAATAAATTATAGCTTTTGTTACTTGGGAATATAGTAGCTTTCCATCCGAGAAAGAATTTTTAAAATCGGTCTTGTAGTTTCGGAGCCTATTCGGTACAAACAAACAAACATACAAAAAAATCTTTCCTCTTTATAATATTGGTATAGATACCATTCCATAACATAACCTCGGTACACTCTTATTTCACCGGTTATGTTCAAGTTGACGTTTCATGATATTCGGGTAATCTATTCTGGCATTATAGGTACCTTACTAAACAACTTGCCTATTAGATAGGTACAACTAAAAAGTCAAAAATAAAAGATTACAAAAAAATACCGACTTCCAAATAAAAAAAACTACAAAGAGAAAATAACTTTTGTTTTGGAAGGCGGTGTCCATAACGAAAAAAATTGGTACCTACGAAAGACACTGACTTCCAAAAAGACAGTTATATTTATTTATTATATACTTTATTGTACACCACTTAAATAATTACAGTATATACAATAAACAGACATGCGATTGCAGCAATTCCGAATGATTTGCCGTTATTTATTAAAGAGTTATGTTGTATATCTCCGAAGTTCTTCATCAGATCTTCACCAAATTAAAATGGAACCAATTTCGAAACACACTCTTTCAAACAAAAAATAATTTTCAAAATCGGTCCGCAATTGACGGAGATATCGGTGAACATACATAAAAAAAAAACATACAAGAAGTCGAACATAGAACCTCCTCCTTTTTGGTAAGTCGGTTAAAAAAGCAATTGAAACATCTGGTGATTCATGCTAACGTAAAAATTGTGTTAGTTTTTTTTTAAACTAGTTTAGCTCTAATCATAATTACATTTGGTAAACTTATTAAATAAATAGATGACGTATAACTGTGCATAAAAAAAAACATATATGTCGCCGCGTAGGCGTGAGTTTGCTAATTCATTATCCTAATTTATCATTTTAATGGTCAATTAACACAAACTCGTCAATCCTGTCATCTCTGGGATACTACTAGAACTATTACAATGTCTATTTAAGTTGGGTTTTGGATTCAGCGCCATCTATTGGGTTATTGTGGAATCAGTTATTGATCTGTTGAGTGAAGATCATTTGATAAGCTAATTTCAATGTTTAATTAATACGAGATGTTTAAATAAAACGGACACACTTATCGTAGGACTTTTAGATTTGTTTTCATTTCAACTATTGCACATTTAACGAAGTAAATGTGTTTGATTATGACCTAATGTTATTCTTATTACGCAAAGTTGTCAACAATGGCGGATGTTTTAATTTTAATGACTAATAACTAGATTTCATCATTTAATACGAGAACTTAACAAATTTGAGTAAATGATTAAATACTAAAGAGTCATAAGAGTATTTTACACACCTATGTAATAATGAGAAACCTTCTGATTAGTAAGATTGTCAGATCACCAGCAACTTTGATAGTCTTATGATGAGATTCCTATTTCAATAAATTAGACTAAAAACAAATTTGTATTTGTGAGTATTGGGGTTGTTTAATGTTAAAATAATTAACTGATCAGCATTTTTTTTTTTTTTTTTTTTTTATAACCTATAGGCTCGCTCTTGACCACAATCTCACCTGATGGTAAGCGATGATGTGGTCGACGGTGAAACACGCTTGCCTAGAAATAACCTATTCACTCTTGACTTAAAGACCCCTAGATTGTAGCTATCGGGAAACACAGACTCCGGCAGGGAATTCCACTCCTTAGCTGTACGCATAATAAAAGTGTTCCCAAAACGTTTTGTGCGTATGGGTGGGATGTCTACCATGTATCGATGGCGCATCACCGTACGTCTGGTAGTCCGATGATGGAACGGGCTAGGTGGAATTATATCGTGCAATTCCATCGCACACTCCCCGAAATGTAACCGATAAAAAACCGACAGGCTGGCAACTCGGCGACGATGTTCAAGACTCTGGAGCTTTGACTTGACCAGCGCCTCATCGCCGATGAGCCTCTTGGCTCGCTTTTCGATCGACTCTAGTGCGTCAAGCTGGTATTTGGCTGATCCGTCCCAGAGATGAGAACAGTACTCCATGCATGATCGAACTTGCGCTTGATACAAGTTGAGGAGCTGTTCCGGCGTGAAGTACCGTCTCACCTTTCCAAGGATCCCCAGCTTTTTGGCAGCCAGCTGAGCCTTTGCCTCAATGTAAGGGCCAAAATTGAGAGTAGATGTCAACGTAACGCCAAGAAGCTCAAGATGGTCAGTTATTGGCACGGTCGCATCTCGGAAAGTTGGATCTGGGTAAAATTGGCTCTTTTTAGCGGGAAAAAGACACGCCTGGGTTTTAGCGGCATTAAACCTGACCAGATTGGCTTCGCCCCATTCGGAGACTGCCTGCAAGGACAGGTTCAAGCGCTCCACCATGGCCTCCCGGAGAGACCGGATCTGAGGCCCGGTAGCACGAGCGTTGGACAAGTATCTCTCAGCAACAGTGCTGTCGTCTGCATACCCAAAGGTGCCGGGTTTAAGCAGATCGTTAATATGCAGCAAGAATAAAGTTGCTGAGAGTACCGACCCCTGAGGGACCCCGGCATTGATATCCAATTGGTCCGACGAGCAGCCATCGATAACCACTCGAATGGACCGATCTCTCAGGAAGTCTGCAATCCAATCACACAGACCACCGGGCAAACCGAATGAAGGAAGCTTACCAATAAGGCTTTCGTGCCAGACCCTATCAAAAGCCTTCGAGATGTCGAGGGAGACGGCAAGCGCTTCCCCGTGTCTCTCGATGGCCTCACTCCAGATGTGAATGGCATACGCTAGAAGATCCCCAGTAGACCGATTTCGGCGGAAGCCGTATTGGCGGTCACTAAGGATATCGTTAGCTTCTAGGTATGCCAGGAGCTTCGTGTTAAGTACACGCTCCATACTCTTACAGAGTATGGACGTTACAGAGATGGGTCTGTAGTTGGCCGGGTCAGCTCGACTACCCTTCTTGGGCACGGGCTGTACGTTAGCTAGCTTCCAAGCATTCGGCACTTTTCCAGTCTCATACGAAAGGCGGAATAGGCGTGTCAAGATCGGAGACAGTTCAGGCGCACAGGTTCTGAGAACTATTGCTGGTATTCCGTCCGGGCCACTAGCCTTGTTCACGTCGTGGTTGCGCAGTACCTTACGGACGTCCTTTTGATGGATACGAATGTCCGACATACTCGTCTCGCATCCATCAGGATAAGAAGGGGGCCGCGCGTCACCAGGGTTCAGACGTGAAGATTCCGCAAAAAGAGAGGCAAATAAATTTGCCTTCTCCTCAGCAGAGTGGGCCAGCGACCCGTCGGGTTTCAGCAGTGGTGGTAGTGAGGGACGGCTGAAGTTGGACTCGACCGACTTAGCCAGGGACCAAAACGCTTTACTAACTGCTGGGTAAGAAGCAAGTTTGGCCCCTATTCGGCCAATGTGGTCAAACCGAGCCCTTCTCAACACCTTCTTGCAGGACTTGGCAGCCCTGTTATAGGCTTTCTTCCTTTGACCCACGTCACTCGCTTTGCGCGAACGAGCGTCAACCCATGCCAGGTACGCCTCATGTTTAAGCGCGTCGGCGCGATGACATTCAGCGCCAAACCATGTCCGGTCAACATTGGTCATTGTTACGTCAGAAAACGGAATGTAGTACTCCATTCCCTGACGCAACACATCCGTCACGTTGTCCGCGCACGCCGTAGGATCATCCGAAGAAAAGCAAGTAGGCTGCCAAGGATAACATGCGAAGAAAGATCGCATGCCATCCCAATCTGCTGACCTGTACCGCCGCATTTTAGTATTATTTGCTAGCTTTACTCAACTATCCAAGTAATAAGTGTCTAAACAAAAACAATATGAAAGTTCCGCCCACTTGTGTGTAGTATGTATCTAGTCCTAAGTTTATGAATGAATAAATTTAATTTAATTTAAAATTTAATTTAAACTTAGAACGCGCATCGCGCTGACTGTGTGTGAAAAATAATAACTGATTAATAAATCTAATTGAATCTGTTTGAAAACCTAATAAAAATGTAACGTTAATTGTCATAAAGTGATTGTGTAATCTATAAAAAGATTTAAAAGAGTATCCTGGCGTTTCTTGCTAGATCTTCTCCAGCGATCGATGAGGGCTTTGCGATCTAGCGAGCCACACGATGTGGTTTTAACTTCAAGTTCATTTGAAAACTCAAAGTGCCTTAACTAAGTCAAATAAATACTCTGAGTTTCAATCCAGTGTTGCGTGTTATTGAAGTTCACCCGTTCCTATCAAGAATAAAGGAATTGCCTCTAGGCATTGGGGTTAATGATGGTGGTCCTATGATTTATAGGTACTTCGATGTGACATATATGTAATGGTTATTGAGAAATGTGCACAAAAATTGCTATTTTCTGTTTTTATTACGCGTAAATGATAGGGCTCCTAAATAACCATAGTTTCAGCAGGATGCCGGGTTGTATACTGCCGTAATAGGCACCTTTAAGTTTTGAACTTACTTTCCATGCTATAATATATTTATATCTTACAAAAAATAATAATACCAGCCTGTTACCATGAATATAAATGTGAAAAGAGTTCTGAATATAAATTTGGATGGATGGAGCCGAGGGAACGGCCAAAGAAAATATGGATAGACTGTGTGAGGAGAGATATGAAAGAAAAGAGAGTATGTGATAGTGTGACGGGGGACAAGACAGTATGGAAGAATAAAACGAGTTGCGCCGACTCCAAGTAACATGGGGCAAGGACAGGACGATGATGATGATGCAGGGCAAAGGTCTCTTATCATACAGAGAAGACACAAGCATATGAGAAAGAGTGGTGATTAATACCACGTTTGCTCAAGGCGAGTTGGCGACTCAAAACTTAAATTAACTATCCTTCACCGATAGAAATTTAAAATATTAACTTACCTAAATTTTATGGAACTGCACACACACAATGTGATATGTTTCACCACTTCTAATTTTGTTTTCTTTCATTTATTTAGACGCGTTTGGTTGCGGCGCAGGACGAGTTACACGAGTGATCACTAAGAGTGTCTGGACGAGTTACACGACTGTTCACTAAGAGTGTCTGGCTGAGTTTAATTAATGCAAGAGCGTGGCCCATCCGCCGCAGGAGTCGAAGGGGTGTCGCAGGTAACCACTCGCCGCGTGGTGGGGTTGAGTTCGAGAGAGATAGAAATAAAGCGGCGATACCATCAAGCCCCGTAGTTACTTCATAAATAATAATAATAACTTAACCAGTTGTATATTTTTTATATACTTTGATACAAATTTAATTTTACGCCGTACTTGTCATGTGCGTTAGTCTTGTTTCAGGCGTCGCGTGTTTTCATTTTTTTTAAGTTTAAAAAATAATAATTTTACTTTTACCGAACGTACAATTTTGTGCAAATAGTATTTACAATATAAGCATACTTTACGCCGTCTTATTGTAGTACATGATTTTGCTTTTATTAGCTCAGAAATATACCAAAAACTATTTCTTGTGCAGTCTTAACAGAATTCTAGAATCGTAATAATAATCTAGGAACTGACACGTCGATCACCTTGTTTACAATCATATTAATTACGGCAAAAGGTGGTATGATTAGAACGATAGTGCACAATTCATAGTCATAATTTTATGAACAGAGTCAATCTAATTAATGTGATTGTCAGTGAGAGTATCCAAAACATGTATTTTTACAAATAAATCTGAAAGATTTTTTTAAATATTATCTTGATCAGAGATAAAGTTATTAATCGTCAAAGTTGAGAATTAGAAAGAGAAGCCAGACCTGCCATTTGACGTCAAATTGCACGACGCCCATACAATTACCATAGAAAATGGCATTTTCGTAGAGAGGGACAGATTCATATCTCTTTAAATTGTTATATCTCGTTCGTTTTTCGATCAATTTTATTTATTATTTAACGATAAACTGGTCAAATTACAAATACATTTTTCATGAATATGAGGTCAGATCTGAATAGCCTACTGGCGGCAGTGTACATTCACCCCTCGCACGTGTTGATTTTTCAGGTAAATAAACGCTGTCTTGTCGAAGGTAAATTGTTGCAAACAAAAGCCGTTTCGGAGAAAAAGGTTCGTTAAGCTCATTTAGAAAAGCAGTCCAGTGGTCTTTGTGTAGCTATTTCTTTCTTTAATTATTTTCACACCAAAAATCTTTATCTTATCACTGTTCATTATGTTATAATGAATAGTTATTAGATAGTTCATGTACAAAAGCAAGCTAAACTCACAGAAGTTTTGTTGCCTAGAAAACCTTCGACTGATTGTTCATAGAACAATAGGCGCCCTGGAACTCCGCAGTGAAACGGTAAATGAAATACCTTTGTCAGCAATTCATATTACTTATTATTTTTATTATCTTATTATATATGCGACCAAGAACAGCACTCAAACATTAAAACTTAAATTGCCTCTAAATACTGGTGACTTCGGTCAGCTTTGCAGACATGTTAAAAATCTTATCCTGCTCTACGTTAGGTAATATCAGGTTTGATAAATATCAATGGCGCAAGAAAGATTTTCCGGTCTAACTCTTCTAAAAATAAAAGTTTGAGCGTGGATATTGATGAAATTTTCAAGGTTTTCACAAAAAAAATATTTGAGTTTATTGGTAACATATGAGAAAAATATGGTTTCTCTTTTTAGTGTATCTTGTTAAGTACATGGAATGGGTGTCCACAATTAGGTTTATGTTTTAGAAACTTTAAAAAAAGGAGGAGCTTCACAGTTCGTCTGTTTTTATTGTATGTATGTTCAGCGATATCTTCGCCAGTTATTATCAGATTTTGATTAATAGATATTAAGTTATTTAAAAGAGTATGTTTCCGAATTTGTTCCATTTAATTTTGGTGAAGATATGATGAAGAACTTCGGAGATATTAAATCACCCGAAATTGCTGCAATCATTCATGTCTGTATATTGTTTTCATAACATAACATCGCGTCAGTACACTCCGAAAGGGTATGCTGATGTGTACAGTTCAGTTCCCTGGTACACTCTCATTTCACCAGTTATATTCAAGTTCCCTGTTATTTGAGTTCTGATGAATCTTTTTGTGTTTGGTTTAGTTGTAGGTCCATGGTGGCCCCATAGCTGTCATTTCGTTTGCATTAAACCTTGAACTTCCAAAATATAACATTTACTGATATATTTTGGAAGTTCAATGACGCCGTATATTAAAATTTAGTAGGAAATGTACAGTAATTAAGATATGTATTAAGCGGTTGTCAAGTTCTAGTTCAAGAAATAAACTAATTGCACTGTCAATGTGGAATTTCAGCTCAATCGAACTGCGGTAAGTGGGTCAAATTAAACTTGTAAGCTTTGATTACACAATGACACCCGGACAGGTGAAATTAAATAATCATCATATTTCTGCCCTTGTCCTATGTCACTTGGGGTCGGCGCAATACGTTTTCATCTTCCATACTGTCCTGTCTATCAAGCTATCATTGACTCCCCTTTCTTTCATATCTCCTATATGGGTTCCTCACATAACATCTCTTGCGGGTCGGCTAAGCTCAGCCGCTTATGCTGTTCTCGGAAAGTTCTTTCTTTCAGATCATTTGTGTTATCAATTCTTGGGCTGTAAGTAATGCCAACTGTGAAAGGATATTTAGTTTGCTAAATAATTTATATAACAAAAAGAGAGTTTGTGCGGCCTTTGATAGAGATTTAGTAGTTAGTAATTAGACTGAACTTTGAATTTTAAATCTTAATTGGTGGACTGTCCTATGCCAAACACATGTGGCACCCTTAAAACGTAGGGTACCCTTATCTAAATTAGTTATGTGTCATCAATATTCAGTCTTAATTAACCTAATTTAAAAAAAAAACCTTTTATAATACATTTTTAATTTTACTAGTATAATAACTTCAAAATCCTGACATTTTAAACAAACCATCTTTTAGATTAACTAAAGTTCACATATATTACATGGGGTACTGTGTTAAATTCTATAACAAAATACTTCGTGGTATACATTAACCCTCTTACTAATAAACGCGGAATAAAGTTATACCAGGTATAACTAAGGTATACCCATACATTTTCATAGGTTTATACCTGGTATAACTTTATTCTGCGTTTATTTGTAAGAGGGTTAAACTTCAAGAAAATTTAAAACTTTGGTTAAAAGCATATTATGTAAACAAGCTTAGTACAAATTAGATGATTATATTCAAGATAAGAATGCATTTACTTTAGCCGGGACAATAAGTAGCCTATGTGCTGTTCTACTAGGCTATAATCTATCACTGTGCCAAATATCATCCAGATCCGTTGAGCCATTCTGGCGCGATGAGTGACATATATCCATCAATCCATACAAACTTTTCCTTTTCTTAATTCTTCTTTTTGCTCGGCCCGCAAGGATCGTAACTTCTGTAAAAATTAAATGCAAAAAATAGGAGTAGGGAGTACTCAGTAGGAAAAGAAAAGAGAAGTTCACGTTCAAACAAAAAATAACTCTTCAGTTTTATTATATTAGTAATTTACTACTATTATAAATGTACGTTTTTGTAATAGTATTCGTTTCGCTTTTGTTTAGTCACAAAATTAAGAAAATACCTTCGGCAGGCATAACTAAAGGTTTGGCTGTAAAATATTTTGAACAAATACACATTTTTATCAGATCAATGAGCGGTCATAAAACCTATTCTGGGTTAAGCTCGCCTTTGTTGTAAGCTTTCCTATTGTATTTGTATCTGTTTGTGTGCATTGGGAAAAAAGAATAAAACTCTTGCAAAATTACCTGCATATAACATTAGATAGGCACCTGAGTGACCCCCAAAGTTCCCTTATCGTAGAATCTTTAATATCTGGCTACTTAGAAACGTTATCTAATTAAAATACCACGTGCCTGAATCCCTACTAATAGTTTAGTAAACGTAACTGTCTGACGGTTATCAAAATCAAAAATCAAAATCATTTTTTTATTTATTTCATATAGGCCTACATGGGCACTTATAAAACGTCGACAATGTGCACGGTTCGGGTTGGTCGATTCCTATGGAGAAGAACCGGAAAGAAACTCCATGGTTACGCTTTTAAAAAAAATGGTTTGGTTTTACAATATTTCCTTGTTACAGCATTAGTACTTAGATATGTGGGGACAACGTGGGCCCGACAATAAGTCGTAAGCTAACAAAAAAAAAAAAAGATTACATATTATTTAAACAAAAGAAAATAAAACGAGTTAAAAAGTTAACAAGCATCTAGAAGGCCTACAATGTTCACACATTTACAAAATAATCGGTAAAGGAATCTATACAAAAGTAAAATAAAAAAAAAAGACTAAATCTAACATGTGGCACAAATATTGTTATCAGTGCTGTAACTATTCTTAGCAAAAGGCTATGAAGATGATTGAAAACCATTGTAAAAAGAATAATCAAAAGAAGGAAAAAAAACAAAGAATTAATGAGATTGAGAATAGTTAGAGACAACCACATATTTGTGCCGTTTATGAGTTACCAGGGAAGCCGCATGCGCAGAAGGAGCTAAAGCCAAAATTTTTATCTTCAACGTAGTCCTTGATTTTATAATATGCTTTTTTAACAAGGAGACGTTTGATGTAGTTTTTGAACTTGCCATCGGTCAGTTCTATAACTGACTTTGGCAACTTGTTATAAAAGCGTATACTGTTTATATAAAAAGACTTGCTAGTTTTTGTTAATCTGAATTTGGGTATTACAATTTCGTGCTTACTGCGTGTATTTAAATTATGTAAGTCGCTTCTAGTTTTGAAAAGCCCTCGATTTTTGCGGACATACAAAATACATTCCAAAATATAGAGTGAAGGTAGAGTCAGTATATCGATTTCTTTAAATTTTTCTCTAAGGGACTCGCGAGGACCCATTTTATAGATCGCGCGGATTGCCCTCTTTTGTAAGATGAAAATTGAGTCAACATCTGCTGCTGATCCCCACAGCAGAATGCCATAAGACTACTGTGGAAATAAGCATAATATACTAACCTAGCTGTGGCTACATCGGTTAACTGCCTTATTTTCCTTACTGCATATGCAGCTGAACTTAACCTACCCGAAAGAGTTCTAATGTGCGCGCCCCACTGGTTAACTTTTCAATTCTTAAGGGATTAAGATGAAACGTAGCACACGGTAGACCAACTCTTGAATTAAGACATAAGATGCTTTTTATCTCGGGAGTATGTTCCTTTAGGATAATTGCCGAATATCTAGCGGGCGAAGCCACTGGCAGCAACTAGTCGATAATATTGTCCTAGTTATGTTAATCAGTTGCGCCAAAATAATATACTTAATACATATTTTTGTAGTCTTTGTGCTGTTCTTGTAATCGGATAAAAACTATGTCACGTCGTGTTTAGGAGCCATCTCTTAGGTCAAAAAAGTATTATTATTATTTATTATATACTTTATTCTACACCACAAAAACATACAGGAAAAACATTTACAAAAACAAGTGTACAATGGGCGGTCTTATCGCACAGGGCAATCTCTTACAGACAACCTTTCAAGTATTTGGGGACTCTAAAATATAAAAAACTACTCGAGTGATCATTGGTGAGTTATCTATTTTAAATTATTAATACTGCTTTATTTTTATTTAATTTTAAAATGTTAAAAATAACATACAGACATATAAAAAAATATGTGGCTCACCGGTACCTATTGGGAACAGGAATTATTTTTTATTAACAACAAATCAAATCAAATATTTTATTAGAACATTAAACATGTTTTCAAAGTATTAGTGATCGTTAATAGCTACATTAGTGTGAAACTGTGTTGTAGCCATTAGAAAAAGCACTCACTCAAGCACTTCCTGGTATCCGAATAAACTGAAACTTGGCGTGATTATGTAACTTTGGAAACAATAAATAATATGGTTCTATGGAGCTGGTCTCATGATGGAGTCGGAAGGTGGCCATAGCAACCAGGCAAGATAGCCCCATCATGTTTGGATTAATAAGATATGTATTGACAAGTGATAGTGCATTCAGTATCTACCTTTCATTAAGATTGTTTAAAAAAACTTATATAGATAGATTTGGACCTTGGAGAATGACACAGAATATTTTTTAATACCGCGAGTACGATCCCTTGGGATAATTACCGACTATCGCACGAACGAAGTCATTGGCAGTAGCTAGTCTTTCGAAACATTATATTTACTAATAACAGTATTATATTATCTGTGCTAATAGCAAACTACACTATCTTGATGCCTCGTAAAAATTACCGGGTTCTGCGAGGTGTGCCGTTTTCTATGGCAGTTGTGTGGGTGTCGTGTTATCTGACGTCAGATGGCATGTCGGACTTTTCTTTCTAATTCTGAACTTTGACTCTTTATAACTTCGTCTCTGATCAAGATATTTGAAAAATCTTTCATATTTGTTTGACATAGTTAAATATTTATTTTATTTAGGCAAAGGTTACATGCATATTTTGGGAAGTCCCAAAAAATTAAGCTTCTGTTAAATATCGGGGTGATTGTATAATCTTTAATCGCTGAGGGGAAACGGGGATGACGTCATAATGTCATAAGTTCACTCTGATAACTTACACATATTACTGGGGACCGTAGCTATTACTAATTGTATTCTAATCGTAACTGACTAGACGTGTGTTATTTGTTAATTTGCTAATTTCGCGTCATTTACAACTAATTATTTTAACATTGGAATATTTAACTTAATTTGATAATTATTTTAATGATTAGTACCATCGATTAGTATACGACGCTTTTACATTAGTGATGTGTTGAATTTTCTCTGGATTTATTTTTTATTATAGAGTATTTCTTGAACTACTAGTTGACAACAGCGTAATACGTATTTAACATGATACATTTCCTAATAAAAGATTAAGGGATGTTTTTAATAGCGCTTTAAATTTGATGAAAACAGCTATAAAATTTTATAACAACACTTTAAAAATAATCATACATCTATAATTTAATATTATCACTTTTAAAAACTTGAACCAAAGAACCTAACCCATCCGTGTCGGGGTGCCCTAAGCTCCCGAGCTTGCTTCGCTCGCTATTGGTCTGATTCATTGATCTTAATTATGGAATTGCCCAACCGTAAACCGAAAATGAATGGAAACCATTATTTTTATAGTTCATTCAATTAATTTTCAAGCTAAATATATTAAAGTGTGAAACATTATTTTTAAAGTGTGTTTATTGATGACCCAAAGTTTAATATAAAGAGTTTTCTGTTATATTTTGGAAATTGAAGGTCTAATGCAAACAAAATGACGAATATGGGCTACAACTAAACCCATCACAAAAATAATCATCAAGATCGATTCATAAGCTAAAAACTATGGCCAAATATATGTCGCCGCGTAGGCGTGAATTTGCTAATTTATTATCCTAATTAATCATTTTAGGGGTCAATGTCTATTTAAGTTGGGTTTTGAGTTCAGCGCCATCTATTGGCTCACTGTGGAATCAGGTATTAATCTGTTCGAATGATCATTGTTATGCTAATTTTAATGTTTAATTAATACGAGATGTTTAAATAAAACAGGAACACTTATTGTAGGACTTTTGGATTTGTTCTCATTTTAACTATTCCACATTTGACGAAGTAAATGTGTTTGATTATGTTATTCTTATTAAGTTGTCAAACAATGGCGGATGTTATAATTTCTATGACCAATAACCAGATTTAATAATTTAATACGAGAACTAAACAAATTTGAGTAAATGATTAAATACTAAGAAGTCATAAGACTATTTTACACAGCTATGTAATAATGAGAAACTTTCTAATTAGTAAGATTGTTAGATCACCGGAAACTTGAATAGTTTTGTTATTAGATGACTATTTCAATAATAAACTACAAACCACTTTGTATTTGTGAGTATTGAGGTTGTTTAATGTCAAAATAATTAACTGATCAGCATTTTAGTATTGTTTGCTAACTTTACTCAACTATCCAAGTAATTAGTGTCTAAACAAAAACATTAAGGAAGTCCCGCCCATTTTTCAGAACACGCATGGCGCGTACGGTGCATGGTGTGTGTAAAAAATAATAACTGTAAAACTGTTTAATAAATCTGCTAATTGAATAGATGTTTGAAAACCTAATAAACATGTAACGTTAATTGTCATAAAGTGATTGTGTAATCTATAAAAACATTTAAAAAGAGTATCCTGGAGTTTCTGGCTAGGTCTTCTCCAGCGACCGACGAAAGCTTTGTGACCTAGCAAGCCACACGATGTGGTTTTAGGTTCAAGTTCATTTGAAAACTCAAAGTGCCTGTAACTAAATCAAATAAACACTCTTGAGTTTCAATCCAGTGTTGTGTGTTATTGTAGTAACCCGCTCCAGTCAAGAATAAAGGAATTGCCTCTAGACATTGGGGTTAATGATGGCGGTCCTATGATTCATAGATACTTCGACGTGACATATATAACCCTAATAACAAGGCTTTTTAACATATCTGGTGAATTGAAAGTGTACCAGGGTGAACTGTACACATCTTCATACCCCTTCAGAGTGTACCGGCGCGATGTTATGTTATAATAATTCAAAAAATAAAAAAACCCGACTGCTTCAAAAGCGAACTAAAAAGTCGTAAACAAGGAAAAAAACATGCTGTGCAGGCGGAGGATACACCAGATTTTGGTCAGCCAGCCCGCGAATATGTATCCTCCGACTGCACAGCATGTTTTTTTCCTTGTTTACGACTTTTTAGTTCGCTTTTGAAGCAGTCGGGTTTTTTTATTTTTTGAATTAAGTTTTTTTATTTATAACTTTTTAGTTAAGATTTTTTCGAATTAGATACATTTAAACATATAAGTGTTTTATATTTATGAAATCACGTCTTAAAACTCTTTATTTTGATATCCCACACGATGGGATTGGAAGAAAAAAAAAATTGAGTCCCCACAATATGGCACCCAAAATCCGCCATTTTTCTATTGTCCAATTTTAATGTAGCCTATGACATTCGCTGGGTTAAGACGCATCGATTGACGTATGAATCATCAAAATCGGCCAACGCGTTTGGTCTCTGGAACGCCATATAGGAACAAACATACATACATACATACATACATAGACTGATAAACACATTACCCTCCTTCGGCAGTCGGGTAAAAACATTATACAGACATGATTGCAACAATTTCGGACAATTTTCCTTCATATATGACCTCCATAGAATATCTCCGAAGTTCTTTATCAGATCTTCACCAAATTGAAATGGAACGAATTTGGTAACATACTCTTTTAAATAACATGATATCAAAATCTGTTTACAACTGGCGAAGATTTCGCTGAACACACATAAAAAAATCTGACGAATTGAGAAAGTCCTCCTTTTTTTTGAGTCAGTTAGAAAGATATGTCAAACCTTGTTTTTTTATACAGAAAATGCCACGGTAGTGCTTATTTCTTTTGTTGTTGAATATATACTAGATTATTCAGTCCAAAAACATAAACCAAATTCTGAACACCCATTCCATGTACATAACAAGATACAATAAAAAAGGAAACCATATTTTTTTCGATATATACTTTAAACAATCAACTCAATCTTACGTTTATATTTAGCGAAAACTTTGAAAATATCATCGATAGCCAGGCTCAAACCTTTGAGCCCAGATAACCTTTTTTGCGCCATTGATGTCAAACCAGATTTTACCCAGCATAGAGCAGAAAACGATTTTAAACGTGTCCGCATTAGCTAAGCTGACCAGAGTCGCCAGTATTTGCTATAGTTTTTATGGTTGGGTGGAATTCTTGGTCGCATATTTATAAAGATAATTTTAAGAAACAAAATTTGTCGACAAAAGTATTTCAATAACCGAAACTACTCTGCGGAGATCCAGGGTGCCTATTGTTCTACGAACAATCAGTCAAAAGCTTTCTAGAAAAAACTCAACTTTTAGTTAAGCTTCCATTTTGGCATGAACTACCTAATCACTATTCATTTTAACATAATGAGCAGTGATTAGATAACGATGTTTGGTGAATAGTAAAGAGTTATAGAAAGAAATAGCTATACAATGGCCACTGGAATACTTTTTGTAAATGAGCTTAACGAACCTTTTTTCTCCAAAACAGCAATTGTTTGCATCAATTAACTTTCGGCAAGACAGCTTTGCTTTACCTTGAAAATCAACACGTGCGCAGTGGTGGATTTACACTGCCGCCAGTAAGCTATTGAAATTCGCCCCTATTGACCACTACAATTCGATACACTAGCTGACAACCACATTAGTAAAAAAAACCTGTTACTATAATTATAACTTTATGAATTGTGCACTAGGGGATCAATAGGTATGTCAGTTCCTAGATTATTTTTACGTCCCTGTAATTCAGTAAAGATTTCACAAGAAATAGTTTTTGGGTTTAAATATGTCTGAGCCAATAAAAGTTCAATTATGTAGGTTCTATTAATAAGGCGGGGTAAGGTATGCCTTAAGACGATACCCTGACCAAAAAATCGGCATGAGATATGAGCGTTCCTATTGGTCTAGCGGCACTGGTGGCGCATGAAATACAGTAGTGAATACGCCCAGATTTTAGAATAAAATCTTTATAAAATCGAATTTTGGTCTTTTGAAAAAAATAATTGTACAAAAATGTTCGTTATTAAATTGTATATCCATTAGTGTTAGTACAAAAAATAATCAATGAACACTTTACGAGGAGATGCATAATATCAATAATTATTTCTCATTTTCATGTTTTTTTGGAAGTAGATTAGTGAAATATATACAACATTTAAAAAAAAACTAAATCTACCATTTTAGAATCAATATTATGTAGAAATTTAATGTATTTTTTTTAATTGATGTTTCTTTTTAAATAACGAGTAGATAGCTCCTAAAAACAGCACAAAAAACGACTTGCGCGGCGTTTTGCTCGGGGTACCGCCTTAACTTACACATTTAATTTTTAATTACATCCAGTAAACGTAATAAAAAATAGAATAAAATAAAAAATATGTTATCAATAAAATAACGCTGAAAGATAAAAATGACGATCAGACGAGACGCTGATGATGATGATGAATGCTAAGATAGTTTATCATACATTTGAGAGGGCTTCTTCAGAACGAGTACCTATCCTTGTTCAACTTTATTTCTAATTTATAATGTATTACTTGCTTGGAAACCGTAATAAATATAATCTGAATTCTGCTTGTATTGAATACAACAAATTAGTCTATCCGATCACTAATCTGTTTGATAAATCAACTTACACTCTTGACTACATTGTCTCCCATCAAATATATGTAATAATTTTGCTCGTACATTTGCTGAGGAAATAGAGAAAATTAAACATATTTGTAGTATTAAGTTTCTAGATAGAAGCTCCTACGTTGGACAAACGGACAGAAGTATGAGATGGCAGCCCGTAGATAGTAATTATGTTAAACAAATAATAACTCAAATGAAAAAAAAAAAAAAAAAAAATGGATAAAAATAAGTCACCGGCGGGCTTATTACGTAAGGAACAGCAAGTAGCAATAATTGTACAATTATTGCGCGATCAATTTAGTGACCTGGCTACTGAGGCTTTTAAGCCAAGTCTTTTTTTTTGACGGTCACTTTTAACAGAAGCTATTTTATCTGTCCGATGATTTATAAAATGTATCGTTTGATGAATTAACCAGCTTATGAAAGAGCAACACTTCGTGGAGGCTGTTTTTTTACAATAGTCAATTTGATTACTATTTAGCTCCAATATTCCGATAAATTAATATTCGCAGATGTAAAGAATTTGTGTTAAGTAAATATGGCAGTGAAAATTTGATATTTGCATTTTATTTATTTATTATTTATTTAAACATTTATGCACACACACATAATATACAAACAAGAAGAAGAAACAGAAAAATAGGTACATTTACATGTATGTCAATGTGTAAAATCAATTAAAATTTCTTCGATTTGTCGATTGTTTTAAAAATTGAATCGATAACGCATTAGAACATCACTTAGTAGACTACATTATCTCGTATTTGAGCTATGAAACGTAAAAAAGATTTTTCAAATTTAATTTAGACATTGGCAGAATAGTTGACATCGGTGTTTGCCATATAAAAAAAAAATATAATAGAAGATACTTATTGCGGACTTATCACATTCTCATGTGTTTGTAAGTATTTAGTAGTAAACATATAAGCTTCGCTGAGGTAGCCAACACAGATTTTTTTTATACTGTATATAAAAAAATCCTCCACTTTACCGTGATCACTTCTGTTTCAATGATTCAACAAATAGTCCAGTTGCGTAGACATTAGAGACTCAAAACAACACCAATTTGTCATTTACATTTACAATATTCACTAGGAATTTGTTATTGCAATATTTATTCTTATATTAATATTCTAATTTGCGGATAATTAAAGTAGCCACAAAATAACATACGAAAAAAGCCACCAAAAACTCAAAAACTTTTGTACCTACTCAGCCATCAGCGAGCGATTGGCAATCGACCAACAACAAGGGAAAAAGTAATCGCAATTTGACAGCCACATTTGCTCGCCGATCGCTGTCGCTCTGCTGTCAAAAACCATACGTAATACGAAATTAACGCGATCACCTTGCGATAAATGCACATTTCAGATAATAGATTTTTATTGTTAGCAGTGCTGTCGTAAAATTATTATGGTGTGGCTATAGCTCATATATAATGCGGATTCGCGATTGAAGAGCAATTATTTCGCAAAAATATGCCTTCCAATTTTTTGACGTAAAGCGATATTCGCGCGATGATTGTACAATCTCTGCGCAAATATTGTTAATTGCTGTTTCATACGTAATAAGCCTGCCGGTAGCGATCTGGTGCGAATGTCCGATCTTAAAATTTTGGTAGATTCAGTTGGCCCTGTGATCTCTAACCTAGTCAACTTGTGTGTACAAAATGGTGTGTTTAGTCCCTAGTATGTTAAAAGAATCCATAGTGCGACCAATATATAAAAAGGGAGAACATAAAAATTATAGACCTATATCAATTTTATCCAGTGTAGACAAGATTATTGAGAAATGTATCATTAACCGTTTGAATAATTATCTGCTGAAAAATAATGTAATCAATTATTGTCAACATGGTTTCCAAAAAGGTAAAAGCATGGTATAATAAGATAAGGTAGTCTCCTCCCGTGACAGCTGGGTCACGTGATTGGCCTAAGACTACGTCATCGATTGCGTTGCGGTTCTCAAAATTTTTTAGTGGGGAAAAAGATAAAAAATTTACAATAGGTACAACATATTTATAATTTTCAATAAATCGTCATATTTGATACTTTTTGTATTTAATTACTTTGCTTTTTTTTAATTGTTTGCATATTAGTATTTTTATTTAGTTCGGGACGAAAACCCACTAAACTTGACTTGACTAAAATAAGTCAAAAACTAATTATGTTAGGTTAATAAGTTCGGGGGTAAAGGCGTATTGACACAACTATGACTTAAATTATGGAATTTACAACGCGTAGAAAATTAAATATTATGTAGAAAGGCACATACATACCAGTTATTTTAGTTGAATTTAGTTACAAATTTGAAGCCACGCATATGATAGCGTCTCTTCATTGGGAAAATAAAAAAACCTTATTACACCGCCTTTTATACTTCTGTTTTTATAGTTTACGGAACAATTAACAATTTTTCTTGAGTATCTATCAAAGTTCACGGGTTCACCACAAACGTTTGGGAGCCACAGTATTTTACTCACAGAGCGAAACAACGCTATAGGTGTGAGCGACACGACAATAGAAATGAAATGGCTAGTTGTCAGTATGACACTTGTCAATTCGATATGTTGCCACTGAGTGTGATTGAATTACCCGAGCAAAATGCATGTTTATCTTAACAAAGCTATTATGAACTAATAATTTAATATACAAATAAATTTAACAATAAATAGATGAATCACATGAGTTACTAAATAGTTATTTTAGTTAGTAATTTATTTTATTTTCATTAACTACATGAGAAAGTACCTAAATTTTCTAAAAAGGACAATCAATGGTAACACTTATCGTGACGTAGGCTTAGGCCATCCTGGGAAGAGAATACCAGGCGAAGTATACGGAGTATGTTATTATACCATGGGTAAAAGTACTAACATTCTTCTTACTCGATTTACTGGTGAAATTAATACATATTTAAGTGAAAAAAAGTTTGTAGTCGCGGTCTTCTTTGATTACAAAAAAGCCGTCGATACCCTTGAAACTGAGACCTTATTGAATGCCATGGAGGAGTGTGGAGTGGGAGAGCCGCTGAACAAATGGTTCCGCGACTATCTCACATCACGGTCCTATCGAGTAAAGGTAGGTGATGAGTTCAGCGACGAGAGGAAGGTGGGGTGCGGGGTGCCGCAGGGGTCCGGATGCGGGCCTGTGTGCTACTTATTACATGTGAATAGTGTGTGCGGCGTACTGCGCCACTGTTCGGCGCATATGTTCGCGGATGACCTGTGACCCTGACGCCTGCACCACTTTATTACCCGTACCAAATACTAACCTTACCGTGTTACTACAAACCATTCGCAGTATTCATGCTAATTTCTCTGGGTTTTTAACTTTAATGGAACGAATTAACATACCTAGTGATGTAATTATATTATCCGAGTGCTGGCTTTCGTGTAATCCCATCATTCCCACTATTGATGGCTACAACTCTTTTAAAACTTTAAATAATTATAACCAAAATGATGGTGTGATCGTATATGCTAAAACGAGTTTATCTAATATAAAAGTTAAAGAGCCAGTAATTTCTGAAGCTAATTGCCTGGTTATTACTAAAGGTACCTACGTAGCTATTGTTGCTATTTACAGACCATATGCCTTTTCTGATCCTCCAATATTTATAGAATCGCTGGACAGTATCCTTAACGATCTTAAATCCTACAGGAACATTGTCCTCATGGGAGACATTAATATTGATATTGCTCACGGTTGTCAATCTAAACATTCTCTAGACTATCTGGATCTTCTAGCACACCATGGACTTTTCACGGGTCACACATACCCCACCCATGGCTCCACTTGCCTGGATCACGCTAACCTGAAAACTTCTGTTCCGGCAAAAATTCTCATATTAGAGACTACCATCACCGATCACTAAGCAGTTATGCTCGCCCTTTGTAAGAGGAAAACTGACAAAAAGACACAGCCTTATTTTGTCAAGGTCAATGAGGATGAGCTCGCAAGTAATATGGAGAACTTAAATTTTGAGCTTGTATACTCCGCTACGGACCCTAACTTGGCGACTAAATATTTAATCGAACCAATTATTTCTGCATTAGCTAAAAATACCACAACAATAACTCTGTCTCACCGACGCAGACCTATCAAACCCTGGATAACTCCAGGGCTGTTGAAATGTATGCGTCATAGAGACAATCTATATAGAAAACTTAAGATCAACCCCACAGATGAAATTCTCAAGGTCTCCTATAGAAGGCACAGGAACTATTGTACTAACCTGTTGCGAAAGGCTAAAACAGATTTTGAAAAATTAGAATTTAAAAATCCAGAATGACACAAACTTAACTAGGTCGCAGTCGTCCGCATATGAACTTCTAGAATCCTCCAGTGATAAGCAATCTTCCTTAAATAAGGTTAATTCGTTCTTCGTGAAAGTGGGCAGTGATTTGGCTGAAAAAATTGTCAAGAGCCCTCGACCCCCTTCTCCTTCGTCAACCTCCTGCTCTCAATCAAAATCCTTTGTGCTATTAAATACCGATGAGTCAGAGGTTCAGCGGTTGGTTGGGACGGCATTTCTTCTGAATTTCTTAAGAGGCACAAACAAATAATTGTCTCTCCCCTCACATATATCTGTAACCTAACTTTAAACACAGGTATCTTCCCTGACCTTTTCAAAAAGGCACTACTGCACCCGATTTTAAGTCTGGAGATCGAGGCCGTGTCGAGGACTACCAGCCTATCTCTGTTCTACCCGCGTTGTCCAAGATACTTGAGAAAATTATTAACTCTAGGCTGGTTGCGTATCTGGAGACACACAGCTTGCTATCACCTAATCAATTTGGGTTTAGGAAAAAATTGACAACTGATGATGCTGTACATAATCTAACTGATCTAGTAGTCAAAAAACTTGATAAAAAGCAAAAGTGCATTGCGCTGTTTCTGGACCTTGCGAAAGCCTTCGACACGGTTTCCATTTCCATGCTCATTCATAAGCTCGAGTCTCTGGGAGTAAGAGGGGTGCAGCTGTCCCTATTTCAAAGTTATTTAACAAAGAGAACCCAAAGTGTTAAAATTGGTCTTATACTAGCTCTGATTTACCAATAGATTACGGAGTGCCTCAAGGGAGTATCCTTGGCCCTACCTTGTTTCTGGTCTTTACAAATGACCTCTGCAACCTTACCCTCCAAGGCGGTAACATATTTTCATATGGCGACGATACAGCACTTATTTTTTCATCCAACTCCTGGCCGAATACTATCGCCTTGCCCAAATTGGGTTTGATACAGTTAGAGAATGGCTAAATAACAATTTACTTACCTTAAACACAGCTAAAACTAAACTTATGAAATTTTCTATTCGAAATCCATCGAATTCTTTAGACCCCTCTTTGCAGATATCGGTGAAACCTTTATATCTTACTAATAACTGTGCATGTGATAATGTGTCAGGTGATATTGTGCTTGAACACGTCACATCAGCTAAATACCTAGGGATACTAATAGACAGTAACCTAACATTTAAATAACACATTGAACAGTTATCAAAGAGGGTGAGAAAGCTTATATACATTTTTAAACAATTGCGTCAATCAGCTGACGCAGATGTCATGAAAATGGTGTATCTAGCATTGTGCCAGTCCATCTTGAGCTACTGCTCAATCACGTGGGGTGGTGCAGCCAAATCCAACCTGATAAAGGTTGAGCGTGCGCAAAGGGCCGTGCTTAAGGTGTGCTGTTTTAAGCCCCGTCTTTTTCCTACTAAATTATTATACGAGTACTGTCAAGTTCCCACTGTCAGGCAACTATTTATTCTAGTTACTGCAATGAAACAACATTCTCTAACACCTTTCGACCCGGATTCCACTACTCGTAACCGTCTGGTAGCGAAATCTACCGCAATAAAAACATCCTTTAGCCGCAGATTCTTTGTCTTCCTTGGGCCATACTTATATAACAAACTCCATAAATTGTTATTCATACATAACTTAAATCGTTGTTTATACAAAACTACGCTACAAAATTGGCTTCTTTCACAATTCTACTCAGAAACAGAAGGCCTCTTGGAGGTCCTCCAGTAATTTCTCCTATATTTTGAATGATAGTTAATATAAAAATTTTACGCTATGTAATTGCACACACTAGCATAATCACCCACATACACCCCACACACACACCACCCCAACACCACTCATACACACTCCCCATATACACACACACACACTTATACACAGGTACTTCTGTTTTTCCTAATTTATGTTTTTTAAATATTGTAACCCTAGCTTACTCACCAACCGTTTTCTGATCTTTAATCTTGTCATTGTATACTCGTCTATGCTAATATTATCTGCAATTGTAATTGTTTATAAGAAGCGATGTGAGGTGGAGGCCTGGTGACCTGTAACACAGGTTTTATTTACCTACCACAGGCACCAGCGATCCACAACCAAATTTGTAAATAACAAATTTAACATAATATTTTTCTTTTGTTTTGTAATTGGTTTGTGGTGAGAAATAAACGATTTTATTATACATATTATCTATACTAATACTAATATACTAATACTAATTACTAATTACTAATATATATAATATATAATATAATATAATTTATAATTTATAATTTATAATTTATAATTTATAATTTATAATTTATAATTTATAATTTATAATTTATAATTTATAATTTATAATTTATAATTTATAATTTATAATTTATAATTTATAATTTATAATTTATAATTTATAATTTATAATTTATAATTTATAATTTATAATTTATAATTTATAATTTATAATTTATAATTTATAATTTATAATTTATAATTTATAATTTATAATTTATAATTTATAATTTATAATTTATAATTTATAATTTATAATTTATAATTTATAATTTATAATTTATAATTTATAATATAATATTATAAAGCTGAAGAGTTTGTTTGTTTGTTTGTTTGTTTGTTTGAACGCGCTAATCTCAGGAACTACTTGTTGGAATTGAAAAACAATTTTTGTGTTGGATAGTCCATTTATCGAGGAAGGTTATAGGCTATATAACATCACGCTACGACCAATAGGAGCCGAGCGTAAATGAAAAATATTGCAAAAACGGGCAAAGATATTCCTTTTTGAGAGCTTCCATTGCGTGCGCTGCGTAAACGGTTTAAGTTACGCAAATATAATGTATGATGGAAATGTTCCTCTTTAAAAGTTCTGCAAAAAAGTCCGCAACAGCATATGTCTATCTTTTAAGATTGACTCACAATAGCAACTTTTATGTTCTAAATTTTAATAAGATCGCCGCTGCCGATAGAAACAAAAGTTGGTTACATTCGTATAGTAGTATTTCATTTCTTATTCAAATAAATAGTTCAACGAGTTGGTAGGTAGGTAGGGTAGGGTAGGGTAGGGTAGGGTAGGGTAGGGTAGGGTAGGGTAGGTTAGGGTAGGGTAGTGTAGGGTAGTGTAGGGTCGGGTAGGGTAGGGTAGGGTAGGGTAGTGAAGGGTAGTGTAGGGTAGGGTAGGGTAGGGTAGGGAAGGGTAGTGTAGGGTAGGTTAGGGAAGGGTATTTTTTTTTTTTTAATAATACTAATCCCTCTCAACAAAGTTGGCGCCTATTCTGTGCAAACCTTTCATTACATTCCTCTTTCATGCCTCTCGTACTTTCATTCTTCATACTAATTGTTCTTCTTGCTTACATCTCTTGTATACGGTGGGTGGGACTCCCACTTTCTTTAATTATGTAAAGGCAGCTTTATTTATTTAAAATTTGGGTCAAAAGACAAAAAGTGCTAATATACAAGGTTACAGAAAATTACAAATGTGCGAGAAGTGCTGTTTATAAATACAATATGCAAAAGTGCTATTTATCACAGTCAGAAAATATATCACAGGGGAAAAGATCAAAATGTTATTAATGTGTGTGCCTTACAAATAGGGATGAGAAGCACAACAGTGCTTTTCACCATACAGACAATCTGTTTTCTTAGGTACTACCCCAGTGCACAGTTCATCATTGCAGTTTTGTGCGTGCTATTCTATGCTTCTTACAAAATATTCTTATAATACTAGTGAAGCATAGTGCCGCTTCAACTTCGGTTTCGTGCGATGACGGTGGAGGCCACATTAACACAGTACACTAGGAACTTTTCCCTGTGTTGCTTAGTCATGAGCCCATGTAGGCTCTCCTTCGTCAGTCGCCTGTCCAGCTCACATTCGAGTTGGTAGCGTTCCCTGATAAATAACGGACAATCTACAAGTATGTGCTGGACAGTCTCTGCCACGCCTGGATCGCAGACGCACGATGGGCTCTCCTTACACTTGAAGCGATTCAAGTATTCAGAGAACCCGCCGTGCCCCGTCAAAACCTGCGTGAGAACGCCTGTGGGCCGCACCTGTTTTATAATACGGAAAGGCGCTATGGCATCCGGAAGAAACATTTTCGTCACAGAGGCTGTCTCACCTGACACATATCTTCGGTTCCATTCATCAAGCGATTCCAAACGGATCTGTCGCTTGATAAATGACACCGGACATTGATCGTAGTTCGGCTTCCTCCGCAACGACAATGCTGCCTTCTTTGCCAGCTCGTCCGCTCGCTCATTCCCCGGCAGGCCCGCGTGGGCCTTGATCCAGAACAAAGACACAACTTTGCCTTTTTAAGTTTGAGATTCCGGACTTCGCCTTCATTATCCCAAATGGATAATGCGGCTCCGACCTTCCCCTCAATCTTGCTGCCGTCGGTGAAGATTCGCACCGCCTGCACATTGTTGCTATCTAGCAACTGTTGGTCTGCCAGGCGCATGAACTCCAGGGGCATTTGTGTAGCTGGATGAGGAGCCTCTGCAAACCTTACAGAACCTTCGATCTCCCTATCTCCTGGCACAAACCGGGATGGCCCTCTCCTCGCTTCATACAGGGCGGCTGCCTCCTGTATGCGCAGATCTAGAGGTAGTATTCCGGACAGTACCAGTGCCGAGTTCAGGGAGACAGTACGGTAAGATTTACAGATCTTCTGGACGAATCCTCGTTGGACCGAGCCTAGCTTCTTCCGTATTCCCAGCTTCTTCGTAGCGGGAGCCCAGGCTGCGGCCGCGTACGTTATTATGGGCTCAATCATCGCAGTGTAGATTGTGTGTATGATCTGTGCGTCCAATCCCCAACTCACTTTAGCGGCGCGGGACAGCTGTTTATAAATGTTAGCTGCCCTCCTGCAGACGTTCGCGGTGTGCTCGTTGAAGGTGAGCTTCTCGTCTATGGTTAGACCCAACAACTTCATCTTCTTAACCATACCAATGTCGACCCCGGCCATGCTCAGCCTTGGGGTATCATACTTGCGCTTGTTGGTTACGACCATCGCACAGGTTTTGTGCGGTGCGAACCTCAGCTTGTTTCTGACGCCCCAACTCTGAACATGGGCGAGGGCTGCATTGGCAGATGTTGAAACTTTGGTCGCTGAGTCCCCATCCAGAACTAAGACGATATCATCGGCGAACGCCTGCCCGAAGATTCCGCGCTGTTCCAATTCCTGCAATAGCGGGTCTAGAATGAGATTCCACAGGATGGGACCACCTATTGACCCTTGAACACAGCCCTTGCTAGTCACTCGCGTGCATTCCTCCCCAGCGTAACGAACCTTGACTTTCCTACTGTCGAGATAGCTATCTAGCAGCCTTCTTATGTTCACCGGGCACTTTTCCTCAGCCAGTCTGACCTTGATGGCTGGCCACCAAGCACTATCGAAGGCCCCCTCTATATCCAGTGACACCAGGACAATTAGCTTCTTCAGCCTCAACTTGTCCTGTACGTGCTTCACTAGCTTATAGAGGGCGTCCTCAGTAGGGTAGAGTAGGGTAGAGTAGGGTAGGGTAGGGTAGGGTAGTGTAGGGTCGGGTAGGGTAGGGTAGTGTAGGGTAGGGTAGGGTAGGGTAGGGTAGTGTAGGGTAGGGTAGGGTAGGGTAGGGTTGTGTAGGGTCGGGTAGGGTAGGGTAGTGTAGGGTAGGGTAGGGTAGTGTAGGGTCGGGTAGGGTAGGGTAGGTAGTGAAAGGTAGGGTAGGTAGGGTAGATAAATGTTTGGTCTTTTTATGGCAAAACAAAGTTTGCTGGGTCAGCTAGTATATTATAATTTCTGTGTTAAGATTCTCCGGCGTTCAACTAGGTCAAAAATGTTAATTGTGTTTTTTTTGTGTGAGTAGCAAGCACTGTGGATATTTATATTATACGCGCTGAATACAAAGTCCAGTGTTTCATTTAACCACCCTCTAAGTCGACAAAACAAACATCAAACAAGTCAATCAAACATTGGTGATGATAATCAAAAGAACAAAACCTCGCCTAAGAAACTTGTTCAACAAGTCTTTCATCCTGCTCTCTTCAACAAACACCGTTCCAATTCACTAAGCAATGTCCAGGCAGAAGGGAACAAGAATGTAGCATTGGAGAAGGATGAGATACGTTGGCAGAGAGTTCCCGAAGTGCGCAACCCCAAGAGGAAAAAACCTTCAGACAGTCCTTCACAGATACTGCAAACGAACAACCGATACAACAGCTTACCAATAGATCTAACAGAAGAAGAAACACCAACAGTGAAAAAGCCAAGCAAGCCCCCACCTATTATTTTATACGGGATAGACGACGTTAACAAGCTTATAGAACTGCTAGAAACTGTTAGTGACAAAAACCATTTTACGTACAAAATCGTTAATAGAAACCAGTTACGAATTACAAGTGTCAGTGTAGAGGTCTACAAGAACCTTATTGCAGTGGTAAGGAAAACTGGACTCATTGGCCATACGTTCAACAAAAAGGATGAAAGATGTTTTAGGGTTGTCATCAAGAACCTGCATCATTCGACTCCAATAAACGTAATAAAGTAAGAGCTAGAAAGCACTGGAAATATTGTGAAGGGTGAGATTATTAATGTCAAATATGGACACGACAAGATACACCTCAACTTTCTTTGCAAATTTTGTACCAGGACCAAACAACGTGCTAATTAAACAAATAAAATATATATACCACCAATCTGTGGACATAGAAGATCCTAAAAGAAAAAGGGCAATTGTACAGTGTCAGAGGTGCCAACAATACGGTCATTCCAAAAATAACTGTATGAGGCCGTTTCGTTGCGTCAAATGTGCAGAAGCGCCCAAAACCTCGGAGTGTCCTAAAAAAGACCGAAATACACCAGCTCAGTGTGCCCTATGTCACGGAGCCCATTCAGCAAATTATAAGGGTTGTGAAGTGTATTTGGAGATCCTATCTCGGAGGTATAACTGTACGCAACATGAAAGAAAACCGAAACACAGTAACGAAACAAATAAACAAAATAATACAAACAATGATATTGTAGTATTGCAAGATAAAACCGAAATTCGTCCACCCAGCGCACGACATTTTGATAAATCTTATGCCGATACCGCAAAATCCACGCACGCACCAAGAGATAAACCAAACCCAGAAGAATCCCATACTATGATAGAAAAACTCTTAATAAAACAATCAGACAAATTCGAAGCAATCCTCCAACAAATGAGTACGCTTATGAGTCTCAAAACAATCCTTATTGAAAAATTGCCAAAATAGAGAGCCATAAAATTGGAACGCTCAACGCAAACGGGTTGGCACCGAATAAACAAGACGTGGAACTCATTATCAATGACCACAAACTGGACATTCTCCTTGTTTCGGAAGCCCACTGTACTAATGCAACGTCCAACATTAGATTAAACGGCTATCGTACCTACGTCACGCAACATCCTGATGGGACTGCTCACGCAGGAAGCGCAGTCATCATTCGTGAATCCATCAAACATCACCTGATGCCTGAGTTTAAACAAGACTTTCTTCAAGCTACGACCGTAGCAGTTGAGGATGTACAAGGTTGTTTTAATGTCTCGGCTGTATACTGTCTACCAAAACACAAAATTGACGAATCGATGATCAACACCTACTTTCATTCCCTTGGAACCCGCTTCATCTCTGGGGGAGATCGGAATGCGAAACACACATACTGGGGCTCTAGACTGATAACCACAAGAGGCAGGCAACTTAAGTCGAGCATAGATAAAAAACACCTCACCGCAATTTCTACCTGCGAACCTACCTATTGGCCATCCGACTCCACAAAAATGCCAGACCTCTTAGACTTTTTCATCATTAAAGGATTTTCTAAACATTACGTCAAGTCTGAATCATGTTTGGATTCCTTTTCAGATCACACCCCAGTTATCTTAACCGTCAGCACCTTGCTCATTGAAAACGAAAAGTTGGTAACTCTTTACAACAAACGGACTGATTGGGCCTCATTCAGAGAAGAAATTGAGATGGGCATCGACCTGAAAGTAAAACTCAAAACACCAGAAGAAATTAAAAACACCGCTAAAAATCTAACTAATTTAATACAAGTATCCTGCTGGAAAAATACACCAATGATTAAACCGACATACCACCCAACGAATTATCCTCTAGACATCAAACAAAAGATAATAGAAAAAAGAAGACTACGTCGAATATGGCACCAGAGTAGAAACAGTTCGGACAAAACCGCATTAAATAAGGCAATTGTGGATTTGAAAGATCTGATCCGCAACTGGCACGACGATACATTGCAGTCTAAGCTGGAATCACTGTCTGCTACTCCTTCAACGAACTGTTCTTTATGGAAATTTACAAAAACATACGACAGGCCGCAGATTGCAATACCACCCATAATGAAAAACAACAATGATTGGGTTTGAACTTCTCAGGAAAAGGCCGATGCATTTGCAGAACACCTGTCCAATGTATTCACCCCAAACGAGACCGACGATTATGAGTCCGAATTGAAAGTTAATGCAGTTTTAAACCAGGCATATCAAATGTCGATGCCCCCAAAACCAGCATCAGTGAAAGAGGTTGCCAAAGCTATCAGAGAGCCAAAGGACAAAACAGCACCTGGCTTCGACCTAATAACTAAAGAAATTCTAAAAGAACTACCTAAGAAAGCCCTGGTACTTATAACCATCTTGTTCAATGCAATCCTCAGAGTGCAACATTTTCCCAGGATATGGAAAGTCTCACAAATCATGATGATCCACAAAATGGGAAAGCCAGCGAACGAAGTAACTTCGAATAGACCAATCAGTCTGCTGCCAATCCTGTCAAATCTGTTTGAGAAGGTGCTGCTACGCAGAATCTTACCAATACGTACAAAAAATAAGATAATACCCCCCGATCACCAGTTTGGTTTCCGCCAGCAGCACTCTACAGTCGAGCAAATCCACAGAGTTTGTGAGACGGTATGGTACGGTCCTCACGTATATGAATTTATTAATGTATGTACTTATATAAATATTCTATAAAACTTTTTTTTTAAAGAGTATGGAGTTCTTCTCCATAACAAGCTACATTTCCGAATGCACGGTAGAATAAATTTTTATTAAATGTAAATTTTAACGTTCAAAAGTGGCACATAATGGCCTACTTGAAATAAACACATTTAAAAATAAAATAAATTTAAATTTCAAACTATTTATTTCCACAAGAATACATACAATTTTTTACTTTTAAAATAACGCTCAATCTTTTTGAGTTAAGATTATGTGCGCTATCGATTCAGGTTTAGTTACTCGCTCACAGTTTATCTGGTAGTGGACCCACACATAGGCCCCTCCCCCATTCTAAACTTTTCAGCGGTAAAGTAGATTTTTAAGTTTTTTTTTACTTGTCGAGGTTTATTGTTTTCCAATTTTTTGGCTATTTCCTTTGGTAACTTATTTAGAATGCTTGGAAGAGCATACGTCCAGATCCTTTTACCGTATTCATTATTTACTTTCGGCATTTGACTTTGACTTTGGTAAGAAAGGCCCTAGAAAAGAAAGAATATCGCGCATACGTATTCCTGGACATTCAACAGGCATTTGGCAAGGTATGGCACAATGGAATAAACGACTCTCGGCGGTCAGATCAGACTCTAGACTAAAAAAGCTGACGCCCGTTTTTCACTCGTTCTGCCATCCCTTCTAAATTTCAAATTCAAATCTCAATAAGACCAGAACGGCTTTACAAAGGCGGGTCAGTCTGCGCTGCCCTTACAATAATGTACAACTACAGTGCAACATAAAAGAGTAGAAGTTAAATATTTGGGAACTAAAAGTTTTCATTTTCTGGCAACATCTAAAATGAGTACTTGAGCTGTCAATTCATCTCGATCGGTTTCGATTTTCGTAAAAATTTTGGTTTTTGTGTGATATTTCTGTGTGTGGATAGAAAAACAGTGGAAAAACATGAATAAGGGAATTCGTGGCGGTGCCCGTGATATAGTTTACAAAGTTTATATACGGTGTATAGCCGAATTCCAAGCTGGGAAGCTTCTATCCAACTAAAAAGATGTTTGTCATCGTACAGCAGATTTTACTGGTAAGTAACTATTGAAAGTTGCACTAAACGTTAATTACAAACGATTAATATATTCAGAGAGCAAAATTTTCGAACCAAATATCATTTTCAATTTATTTGTTTACCATTTTTGAGGTTATGCTAAGATAAACAAATAGCGTTGTAGTTATAGCGCGACTTAACAACGTTGATGGTAAGACAACAAAAAATAATGTAGTTTATTGCGGATATGAAATTTTTTTTTTGGTATACCATATTTGTTGATACAAGCGACTAGATGGAAAGAAACAATTTTAAAATATATTCACGTTTATTTACCGCGGAACTTCGTTCGTCGGTCTGACAGTGATTCTTTTCTTTACTTGTTTTAGGTGTTTCTGTAAGCACAGTGCGCAGAATCGTGCAACACGGCATTGAAAACGTTGGGAAATTCTCAACACCAGCTAAACACAGGAAGGGTCGTCCCCCAAAGGCATTGGACGACTTTATATTGAATGCAATTGATTATTAAAAATACTTATTTTTTGTGAAGTTGTTGTTTTATTACTACTTAATATAAAATATTTAATAAACATACTTATTTAATTTATTACTATTTTTAATTATTTACTCATAATTAAAACCCAATAAATAAATAATACTATTCAAGTATCAAGATCAGCTGGGTCGTACTAACTGGGTTGCTATCTGAGCGATTGTGGCGCCCTCATTTATTTTCTACACTTTTATGTCGCACTGTAGCTTAAGGAAAGGTCTAGGTAGTCCACGGTACTTATGGTATGTCTATGGCTTAAGAAAATAAAATAGACAGACAGATGTCATGTCAGATGAAAATGTCAGAGTATAAAAAAAACCATAATTTTGCAAATAAACACAAAAATTAAGTTAAAGAATACAAATCAATCAGAGATAACTAAAAATATTTATGCTTTACAGGTAATAAAAACTATCAAAGAAAACTTCGATCCGTACCATTATCGCAAAAAACGGCAAAAAAATTACGTTTGTTGTATGGGAGCCCCCCTTAAATATAAATTTTATTCTGTTTTCAGTATTTGTTGTTATAGCGGCAACAGAAATACATCATCTGTGAAAATTTCAACTGTCTAGCTATTACGGTTCATGAGATACAGCCTGGTGACAGACAGACAGACAGACAGACAGACAGACGGACCGCGGAGTCTTAGTAATAGGGTCCCGTTTTTACCCTTTGGGTACGGAACCCTAAAAAGTAACAAAAATGGATACAATATCAAAGGATATGAAGTTGGTTTGTATAGTGTTGTGAAACGTAAGTAGATGTGGAATAAATACCACAAGTGTTACGATGATCAAAAAGCAAATATAACTGGTGCGTAAATAACAAGGGGATGATGGTAATACCTAAATTGTGGACTGTAATTTAAGATAGGTGCTGATTGACTGACTCGTAGTTGCACATTGGACAATTGTACCTAGGCTTGGACGTACCTGTATATCCCGAAAGCGAATGCTCCTGCCTCCTCCATGCTGTACACCTCTTCAGGAACTACAAGCGCACAGGTTTGCTATCACACACAGTCTTTTTAACGTAGAATCTTCAGAAAAGACAACCGAAAATTGTGAGCGGCAGAAAGATGCATTAGCTCGCGAGCGCCGACATTAGAAAAGTTTTTTATTGCTTGATGATGTATGACAGTTTGGGGTTCGCACTCCAAACGGGCCAATGGCGAGCGAGGGATCATATTAAACCGCGTAATATACAAGCATCCAAACCAGAGTAATTTTGACATTAACAACTACGAGTATTTATTACAATTTAAAAATAAAGCAAATACTTAAGCTCTGGTATGTCAGGAGACTCATTTAGAATGAACGCCTTTATAGGCCATTCATGCCTGGGTAAACTAACCCAGGAGGGTCCATGCAACCCCAGAGGGTGATTCACAAGTTGTGTTGGAGCTAACCCGCGGGACAAACAGTCACTAGAGTTTTGGCTGCCTTTAATGTGGTAAAAGTGATCAGACGACAAATTATCCTGAATTTTTGAAATTCGATTGGCAATAAACGTGTGCCATCTATGAGGTGAAGAGTGGATCCAATTTAATGTTACGGTCGAATCTGAAAATGCATATATAGAATTGATTGGATATCTGCTCGAATAAGTTTCAAAAACCCTTTTTATCAATTTAGAAAGCAATAAGGCTGCACATAATTAATATAATATAATAATAACTTTATTTCCAAAAATACAATTTTCACATTTTAAAATTAAATTTACAAGTACAAAAAAAAAAAAACAAAAACATAATCATTATAAAAATTGCATACATTACAGATACATGACCTCTGGCACCCAAGCTAAGATTAGAACCAGCCAGCTGTTTTAGAACCCAATGGCTTGGCACGCGACGATGGGAAGAGACCAGACGGGATGACCATAATGCCTTGGAAGGTGGGTAGGCCTTTGGTGTGGGATGCAACATGTGTCGACACCCTTGCGCCATCCCATCTTCTTAGCACGGCGGGCTGTGCTGGGGCGGCTGCTGCCGGTGCAGAAAACCTCAAACGGCGCAAATATAACAACCTTATTGGGAATTATATGTTTGAGCCGTTTGGGGTTGAAACATTAGGTCCATGGGGTCCGAGTGCGCATCGAGTTTTTCGAGAAATTAGTACAAAGCTCGTCGACTCTTCACGTGACCAGAGGGCTGGCCTTTTCTTCGGCCAGAGAATCAGCATTGCCATCCAACGAGGCAATGCTGCCAGCGTTCTGGGCACGTTTCCCATTGACATCGATGTGGACGAATTTTTTGATGCCCAATGAGGTCTTTTCCGTCTCCCTTTTGTATTTGTATATAGGTTTGTTTTTGTTTTTAGAATTTTCAATTGTATATATGTTATGGTATCAATAAAATAGAATAGAATAAAAAAAAAAAAAAAAAAAGCTAAGATTTAACTTGTGATATGAGTGCCAGGGCTCTCTCGATTAATTGACTAACAATAAAAATTATGTCACCAAGAATAACGAAAAAAATAATGTAAAGCCTCTCTTAGTATGGATGCGAATGTGAATGTGTAAGTGTTGTGTGTATGGATGGTGTATGGTTGTATTGTATGAAAAATCAGTAAAGCTTGCCTAACATCTTCTCAATCTCCAGGTAATTAAGAGTCATGAGCCATTGACTCACCCTCTTTTTACATTCAAATTTTGTAATGCCAAGTATGTTGCATTTTTTGTTAACAGCATTATAAACTCGACAACCATGACCTGAAAGTGTCTCTCAGCCAGTTTGGTTCTATAACGAGCTACAGGACAGACATATTTACATCTCCTATTAGCCCGATAACCCACACTGTGTTCCAGATCCAGTGAACCATGTTTGCGCAAAATAGTGCTGAGAACAAAGAGCTGTCTGACGAGCCCAAATGTCAGTGAGTGTTCATCGCTTATTTCTGATCCAATTTAGACGCATTGTGTCCGCTCAGAGAGGTAGCTCTCAAAAATTTTAAGTGCAGGACCCCTCACGCCTATCCTCTCTAATTTAGTTAGCAATTCCAGACGTACCGAAGAGATAACCTTTAAAGGTGCAACCTTTGATTTCGCGCACGATAACATGACAGTTGTCTGACTCTGTTCAGTGTCTACTCGGATATAAACGACAGCACCATAAGCTTTCTCGCTTGCATCAGCGAAACCAAGAATGGTCACTAAACAACCCTCCACCACACTAATGTGTCGAGGAAATCTCATTTTGACAACATCGGGAAGTTCCTTTTGGAACTGATTCCACAATCGTAAAATCCGTTTGGGGGGAACATCGTCCCAGTCAATTTTGGCAATCCAAAGCTCTTTGATTAAAAGCTTGGCTTACAACTTCTACATTTTCTTCGTTGGATGCTGTTGCTCCAAGGCGGGCGGCATGTCTACGCATCGTCATCAGTACGAGCCTACTACTACTGGTCGTCACGGATGCAGTACCGAATTCCTGCACGCGCGGCGCCTCGGTCGCATTCTACAAATCGATCGTCAAGCAAGAACACTACAAACGCTTTATAATTTTTTAAAAAACCTAAAATTTTGATTATACGCCTTATTGCTATCGAAGAAGATTTTCATTCATCTCCACAACACATTTACTTATTTAAAAAAAAACCGCCAATAACCACTAAAACTTGTATTGAAGAGCAATTATTGAGAGAACGATTTTTAACAATTTTAAGAACGGAATGAAGTACTCCATTCCTTGACTCAACACATCCGTTACGACGTCCGCGCACGCCGAAGAATCATCCGAAGAAAAGCAAGTAGGCTGCCGAGGATAGCATGCAAATAAAGATCGCATGCCTTCCCAATCTGCTGACCTGTACCGCCAAACCCGCCGGGTGCATCTCGGGATGGGATCGGGCGGGGAGTAGACGGACACAGACTTCACCAGACAATGGTCGGAACTACCCAAAGGTGAAGTTATCAACACAGAGTATCGGTCTGGCTCTGTTGTCAGCAGAAGGTCCAAGCAATTGGCCGTGTGCGAATCAACATCCGGCACCCTCGTTGCCCCCTGAATCAGCTAGGTAAGGTTAAGCGCAAGCTTACGCATCTCCCGTCTAGCATGGTTAGTGCACTGGTGTGGGAAGAGCCACTCCTGGCGGTGGGCATTAAGTCCCCCAGTAACACTAATAGGGCGGAAGGGTACCGCTGCTGTGCCGCATCAGCCACCTCACTGAGGTACTCTGTGAGCCTGATTGTCTCCTGATCGCCGCTATGCGAGTGGTAGACACAGGCGTAGATAATTTTATCCAGACCTGTGTCCACTAGGGCCCACAGCGTCGAAAATCTTGGGTCCTCAACATAGCACCAACCAACATGAACGCACCAACGATAGCAAGTGTCGTCACGGGCGTACATACACACTCCCGCGCGTGGTTTATAATTGTGCTCCAGGGTAAACGGGTAATATAGGTACGACGCGTCTGACGGACTCGCTATCTACGTCTCCGTAAGGAAAAACAGCGCTGGTTTTTCAGTCTCCAGATGGTAGTGGACTGCCGAGAGATTTGAGTGCAGACCTCTAATGTTGGTGAGGTGCACTTTGTGGGGGAGGAGGTGCAGCCACTGTTTAAATCCTGTATTCTTTTTCCTTGGCATTTTCACAGTTAGAAGAGTGAATGGAGTAGAGGAGTAGGAAGTGAGACGAGGTTCCACGCTGCTAACCTACAGACACGCACTGAAAGGACGGAGATTGCGGGGACGCCCAAGCCCCCCCGGAATGTCCATCGGGCCCTCCCCATCTGGTCGCCAACACGCACGATGGTGCATTCCGGGATTTTTCGATAGTTGGTGGAGCAGCCTTTCATGTGTGGCTGGCACACTACTTGGGCCCCCAACTACCTGCGGTCGGCCAGCGGTGCACCGTGCCTCGGATCCCGCTACCCTCCGCGACTAGTCTCCCGACACGCCCATAACAGCGCGTGTCAGGCTGGTCTGCCTACAGTGGAACAGCTATCTCGACCCAACTGCTCTAGATGGCTACATTGAGTATCGTAACCGGAACACGGCCAGGCCGCTTGGTTGTACGTCTTTGCTCAGTGGGTGGTCACAAGCATTCGGCCGAAGCCTGCCACCAGTTGTGTCACGTGATTTGCACCACCCGGTGACCACGTGTAGGAAATCAAAGGGTACTATCCTACGGACGTGGGTGACTCGGCCCCCAAATATATACAACGATTATAAAAAAAGCATTCGATTCAGTATCTCATATTTACATCTGGGAAGCTCTAAAAACACAGAATGTGGAAAAAGAATAAGCACAAACAAGTAATCAAAAGCATATATTATAATAACAGCAAAAGTATAGTTCAACTAGAAACAACGGGCTCTTGGTTCCCTGTTAAGAGAGGGGTAAGACAGGGACACACACTATCACCTATATTATTTATAGCCACATTAGAGTCCATACTAAACAAGGTTGACTGGAAAGAACGTGGCATACAAGTAAAAAATAGGTATCTAAACCACCTACGTTTCGCCGATGGTTTGGTGCTAATATCAGAGAAAGGAACAAAATCACAGTACATGGTAGAGTCATTGAATAACGCTAGCAAACTTGCTGGCCTAGAAATTAACCTCTTTAAAACTATGATAATGACCAACAGCACCAAGATACAAATATATGCCGACGACGAGCCTCTTCACTATACCGAACAATACATGTACCTCGGCAAACAAATTAGCTTCGACAGATCAAGCAACTACCAGGAGGTAGAACGCAGGCCACAGTCAACATGGAATAAATACTGGAGCTTAAAGGAAATATTCAAGAGTAACATGCCGATCAACCTGAAGACCAAGGTTATGAATTCCTGCCTAATCTCATGCTTGACCAACGCCTGCCAGACCTGGCAGTTCAATAAAAAAATAAAATTACGACGTGCCAACGCGGAATAGAGTGCAGTATGCTCAATATTTAAAAAAATACAATAAATACCACATACATAAATAAGAAATATCACAAAAGCAACATACGGTCTGACACAAGCTCTTGCACTAAAATGGAGATGGGCTGGGCACGTAGCTCGCCTCCAAGACCAGCGATGGACAAAAATTGTGACTGCGTATAGGGCAAATAGGCAAAAGAAGGAAAGGAAGACCCCGAAATAAATGGGAGGACGAAATAAAATGCACAGCGGGTACCCAAACTGGATGATTTCAGCAAAATGCATAGAAGACTGCCTCACTTTGGAGAATGCCTTTACCTGTAGAGGGGTTCTTGTAGAAATAATAAAAATAAACTATTTATCTTGTTATAAAATCAAAGAAAACAAACTAACACTAAATTAAGAAATAATTACACT
This sequence comes from Orthosia gothica, assembly GCA_949775005.1. Taxonomy (NCBI): domain Eukaryota; kingdom Metazoa; phylum Arthropoda; class Insecta; order Lepidoptera; family Noctuidae; genus Orthosia; species Orthosia gothica. The sequence goes on from OX459059.1 coordinate 19,417,101, forward strand.
TTAAATAATTACTAACACCACTATTTTGTAAACCTAGATTCTGTAGGAAATATAGGCTTTTTTATCTTATTACATACATACATAAACTCACGCCTTCTTCCCATGTGGGTAGGCAGAAACTACAGAACGCTACCTGCTACGATCCTTACATACTTCTTTTGCTTCACACACATCACAGAGTACTTTTTTATATATGACACACATTCATACATCTAGTCATACACACACGCCGGTTATTATTATTTTTATCTTATTTTATTTATTTATCTCCGTAACGGCAATTCTGCAGTATTTAAATTATTAAGTGACGCTGGTTATAATTATTTATTACAAACGCTTACCTCTACCCGCGTACTTAAATAGTTTTTTTTTCTAACTTCATTTTTGAAGTTGGATTTTATAACTCATTCAGTTGCCATCGTCCGATGTGGGCCCGATAATAGACGTTGTGAGCCGCTGAAACCGTTTTAATGTTCATGTAACAATAAAAAACCCTCTTCTTAGTCCGGATTATTAAGCAACTACGGAACCCTATTACTGCGCATGGCCCGACACGCACTTGGCCGGTTTTTATAGAAACGGCTAGCGGTTTTTGGCATTAATTGGAGAAGTTCCAAGTGAATTAGCGAATGGCAAAACAGTTAAATATCTAACTCAAGTCATTTCTAGTGATTTTCGTCCACGTTCATAATTCTGGTCATAGAAGAGAATAAAATAATGTGCAGTGGATACGGAAGGTATAAATAAAACATTATTCACAGTTTATATTTTTATTTTAGATTTGTAGATAATAATTTAACTAAGTATTATTAAATAATCTAAATATCACTTAAAGCACCATTTTCTAAAAGGTAAAATACTAATTGTCCAGCAGGAAGCATTTTTGTTTGCAGCACATCATGCGTTCATATACAAACAGTGTGACAAAGCGATCTTATGTACAGGTTAGGGTCAAAAGTGTAATGGCAAGCACCCAAAACTAAAGTTGCATCAAGTTTTTCTGGAGAAGTTCAATGATTGTATCAATAGTAAAGAATCTAAAGTTTAGACTCGAGCTCGACTAGTCGTTCGTTGAACATCGCTAAAACTGCTGACGATGGTCTCAATGCCAAAATGTAACATTGTTCACGTGACATTAAGTCCCATACGTATTTGATATTGTTGTTCTAATCGCTATCGCAACGTCTTCATTGATAGTATGTAATTTGCCTAGAGCCTCAGAAGGGCAAAAAAAAAATTGTTAATACTTTAGCTTTTGGAGATTGCAACTGCACTTTTGACCTTTGACTGTTCACACGCGTTACTTAGCCGTGCGCTGCATTGAAGCGATGACCTTTTTATCCACCTGTATTTATTGAAGAGAGCTTTTTCCCAAAGAGTTTGTCCTTACATACTGTAATGTTATTTGGCTTATTTGCTAAAAATTATTTACAAAATCCTAATCGAATACAGGAAGTTGCTTCAAGATATATTCTTATCTCTAAATATTGCTAAAGTTTCGTGAAATCATTTGGATTCTTTATACTATCACAAAAAAAAGCCGTACCATCCCTACACCTACAGCGATTAAATAATCTCATTATTAAACAACAAACTTTTACAAAATAACATACATATACCATCACGCCTGTATACACCGAAGGCATAGGCAGAGATGCACCTACATACACAGTATGTTAGTGTAGTAGCATAGTAGTATTATTTATTTATAATTTAATCATAATCAACAGTTACTTTAGGAATAATATTAGTCGTTGGTAAATCTGTTACGTTCAGATTTTCTTACAAATCTGAGAAACACTATTCACCATGTAGGGGTTAGAACTACGCAAAGACCTCTATCGTCGAAAACTTGTTCCTTTTAGCGGCTGTGGAAAACCAACATCAACATGTGGCGTCGCACGAGCGCAGGTTTTAGTTATAAAGTAAGTTCAGAGCATGAGAATCATACCTTCAGTCAACACCTATAGAACCATGATCATTGCATTAGGTATAGAGATGGGCTGACAATGGAATTAGCCGAGTAGCCGATGCTCAAATGATCGATTAGTCGTCAAACTCAACGTGCAACAGACTCAACCCAATCTAGAACTGGGTCATTGTACTCATCATTATGAACAACTTTTAATATAAAAAATCATATTTTCAGTACGAATAGATTTTAGATTTCGTCCCTATAGTGCAAGTCTTACTAATATTATGAATGCGTAATTTTGGATGGATGTAAAGTTTGTTACTCAATCAGGGCAAACGGCTTAATAGATCTGGTTGAAATTTGGCACAGAGATAGATTGTAGTCTAGAAAAGCACATAGGATATTCCCGTGGGATAATTTCCGACTATCACGCAAGCGAAGACGCTGGCAGAAGCTAGTTGTTCATAATGATTTGTAAATAAGGTTTTGTGTTAATTCTGTTAGCATTGTATCGTGACCGGAAAGTCTGTTTTCCTGACCAGTAGGTACATCTTTAATAAGAATGTGATTTTATCGTTGATAGACTGCAATCTTATTTCGCTATTCGCAGTGTGCTAAAGCTTGCTAGAAGCCTGCTACTTCACTGGAGACCGGAAACTACACCGCAGACTACACCGCAGACTACACCGCAGACTACACCGGAGACTACGACTGCTTGGTCTCTTTCTGTACCAGCGAAGTGACGAACCTCATGGCGGGCATCTCCAGCATCAGCGTCAGCGGCACCGCCAGCACGTACGAGCTGCAGCAGGTGGCCACGCAGTCCACCAGCTGGAGACAGGAGAAATATTGCTATAACTCGGAAACATTTGAAAAACAGTCACTCTGTTTCCTGTGACAAAATGGGCCTGTACCTAATGGTCAAAAATCCAGTCACACCCTACCACGACTAGTTTAATCTATACTTTAACTTCCATACATTTATATTTTAATTTTTGTTTTAGACCCTTGGTAGTGTGACTACATTTTGAACCCTGACTATACAAACAGGTAAGAGTGGGTGAGAGATTGACAATTAATTGTAACTTTGCGTGTTTGCTGCGGATATGGAAGTGTCCCATAGAGAAATAAATGCTTACCACACTAAGCAGCGAGGTGGTAATGGGCTGCGGTCGGCTGGCGGCGATGCTGAGGTTGAGGCTCCAGTGCAGCATCAGCACCGCCAGCGACATGCGGCCCATGGCGTGCCAGCCGCGCCACGCCATCACGTGCTTCAGCCAGCCTGCGCCACACACGGTAACTCACTACTAGGAACATCACGTCACAAACGTTGAAGCAGCGAAATGTAGGTGAACCTATAGTACACCTACATTTCGCTAGAGTAAGTCTCAAGACTCCCAGGAATGAGAGGGCGCGCCTATTTCCATTAACCGAACACAAGTCTACACTGTTGCTGACAAATTTTAGTTGAAAAATAACAATAACACTTAGTTCGACCCGGGAATCGAACCCTCATTCTCACCAGTAGCGCTTTTTTTTGGACAATCCCACCTCTCTATTCCTAAACCACGGCAACTCCTGACAGCCAGAATCAACCGTGGCGACCACCAGAAAAGCGCCGAGCGCCCCATAGCAGACACAACCCAGGTAAGTAGCCCCATATAAAGTCTTTAAAGTTACAAGTAAAATTTCAAAATTTTAAAAACCCCCGACACATCTATCTTGCAAAAACACCCCGATTCAAACAGTAAAACGCCCATAACTTTTGAACGGCTAAGAACACTCTCGACAAAATCACCTTTCAAACAAAAAAACTAAATAAAAATCGGTTCATTCATTTAGGCGCTGTGATGCCACAGACAGACACACAGATACACAGACACACAGATACACAGCAACACACGTGAAACTTATAACACCCCTCTTTTTTTCGGCGGGGGTTAAAAAAAGACACACCCCACGTAGATTTAGATATTCTTGTTAAGGCATAGAAGTTCTTTTTAGGGTTCCGTAGCCAAATGGCAAAAAACGGAACCCTTATGGATTCGTCATGTCTGTCTGTCTGTCCGTCCGTATGTCACAGCCACTTTTTTCCGAAACTATAAGAACTATGCTGTTGAAACTTGGTAAGTAGATGTATTCTGTGAACCGCATTAAGATTTTCACTCAAAAATAGAAAAAAAACAATAAATATTGGGGGTCCCCATACTTGTAACTGAAACTAATTTTTTTCCCCATCAAACCCATACGTGTGGGGTATCTATGGATAGGTCTTCAAAAAATATATTGAGGTTTCTAATATCATTTTTTTCTAAACTGAATAGTTTGCGCGAGAGACACTTCCGAAGAACTGAAGATCAGAACTTCTAAAATAAGAGAATGAAAAAACTAAAAAAAATATATGATGTACATTACCATGTAAACTACCACCGAAAATTGGTTTGAACGAGATCTAGTAAGTAGTTTTTTTTTAATACGTCATAAATCGTAAACCGCAATTTACCAAGTACGGAACCCTTCGTGCGCGGGACCGACACGCACTTGGCCAGTTTTTGCTTTTTCACCGACTATTTAATATGATCTGTAAATGCAAAATTCCTCTCTAACACTAGACCAAGATGGAACACGGACTGCTTCCTTTTTACGCGAATGTTATTAAATTTAATAGTAGGCACGATTTAAGATTACATTTCAAAATGAGTTGATAAGTTTTATGCGGAGCAAAGGTCAGGCGGTTTCAATCGCCCCACTGAGATATTAATCGTAGGCAAGTGTTCTCGAGTCCATCTCGAGTACTTGATTGAATGAGCAGAAGACCGTCGTCCGCGTAACCGGTTAATGAACAGTCGCTTGGAAGCGGAATCGCGAGGAAATCGATCAGCAGTAGCGCTTGCGAACACTACAAGTCTCTCAGTAACGCAGCTCCTCCTTGTTGTCAGTTGTCATGCCCAAGGAGGCTAAGTGCGGGCTCTGGCACATACCCGTTTCTTCTGACTTAGATTGTTCACTCGTGTGCCCGATTTACTGTCGTACCAGTGACACAAAGAAGAAGATGAATGCCTCACCCTCCAGCCCATTGACCATGCCGAGCAGTATCCCGCCCGCCAGCAGACTGAGCACAGGTCTCTCCAGCGCCACGTACAGAGCGGTGAACCAAGGAGTGTCGTACTGCCGCACGTAGTTCCCCGCCAGGATCCACGACACTATCAGCAGTGGGGCCAGCATGTAGGGGCCGCGGAGCCACTGCAAACAAGTTGAAGGTTTTACAATGAATCAAGAATGCCATTAAGAAATGAGTCCATGTTCAGTCATATACCTCTCACGTAGTTTTTTATCTGTGATGCGAGAGTATGATATATGTAGTACTCACTTGATATGAAGACACCTTGACCCCTGCCTCCTGCAGCTCGAAGTGCAGGAAGGCGAGTAGCAGGCCGATGAGGCAGGCAGGCAGGCTGCCCCACGGCGCCTGGTACAGCCGCGAGAATGATGGGATGCCAGCGTACATCGTCTTCAATGTGCTGAACAGAGAAGGAGAAAAGTGAACACTGGAAACCAATAGACATCTCAGTTATACGGTACGAGTAAATACACGAAAAGTCATCTCGTACCTCGGATATGCGAAGTACATGATAGACTTCCAATGGAAAGCATACGCCAGCACTCCGTTGAGCAAACAGGACAGCAGCACCAGCGCCGCCAGCGTGCGGAGCGCCCGCTGGCGGCGCTGAGCGAGGAACACGGTCAGCACCGACGCCAGCACGTACAGCTGCATGTCCACCGCCAGGAACCTGAGGGGAGGTGTTATGGTTACTGAGAACTTCAGAAGCCCATTAACCAACAAGACTACCAGCCTTGTCATGATTTGGTTTTATTGTGACGGTATCATTAGTATAACTCGCCAGGTCTGCACGAGACAGATGTCCTCGGGTTCCACCAGGTTGTTGACGTAGAACACGTGGCTCCAGAACTTCCTCCTGCAAGCGCCACTCTCCGCCCCCACAGTGGGCGCCCACAGCGGCCCGGCGCCCGCCCCCTGCCACCACGTGGCCGCGTAGCCTATCACCAGCAGGTACACTGGCGAGATCCTGGAACAGTGTGTGCGAGTAATTGTAATTGTATGTCTATATGTTATATTCTTTAGTTATTTGTACAGAGAGAATTAAAACATATGAAGTCTTCTTCTTCCAACCCGCCTGCACGGGGTCGGCTTTCCTGGTTATGAGGCGCCACTAGTTCCGCTGATAAGCATAGTCAGAAGATAGACCGCACACCCAGGTGTCAGCGGTCCTTTCTTTTGTGTCGTCATGAAAAGGCACTTTTTCACGATGTGGTCATCGTGTCTCCGCATTAGATTACCGTACCATCTAAGTTTAACGGTAACTAGACTTTGATGGTATAGTTGTGGGCACGTAACTTGGCAAGGTTTTGGCTTAGTGGGGGTAAGTTCGCGCATAGTGCGCGGACTGACCAACCTATGTTGGTTGGCCAGTAGAGCAAACGGAACGTGAACGCTTCGCGATTAGTCAGTCGATCTTTGTGTCGACTGACCAACCAATCGCACGAACGAGAACGGTGAACGAAAAGAAAACAAGAACGGTGCTAAACGTTACCCGCTTCCCACTTGGTAACCAATGAGACCTTAAAAACGACTTGTGCTCATCTAACTACGGTTGCCAAGTTACGTGCCGACAACATACGGTTTATTTATTTTTTGAAGCGTTGAAAGTAACTTTGACATTTTATTTGTTTCAAGCTGCCTAACACAAGGTGTGCAGCTACAGAATAAATAATAGTACAAGTAGTGTAGCTAAGGGTCGCAAGATGCGCGTCTATAGTGGGGTTGCTGGACAGCTGAGTTAAATATATGCGTAATCACTGTAACAGTTCCGACTGTCGGCGTCGTCACCAAAACATGATATCACATCTGTATCCCACACATTGTTAGACAAAGCCTTTACATGCATACAAACATACATAAACCTACGCGTTTTTCCCCATGGAAGTAGGCAGAAACCTACAGAACGCTATCTGATCCCTAAATTTATTTATCTATATTATTATACTAACTGACCCCCGCGGATTCGCTCCCGTCAAAATTATAGCCTATGTTACTCGGGAATAATGTAGCTTTCCATAGGTGAAAGAATTTTTTAAATCGGTCCAGTAGTTGGAGCCTATTCGGTACAAACAAACAAACAAACAAACAAAAAAATCTTTCCTCTTTATAATATTGGTATAGATATATAAAAGCGAAAGGTCACACACTCACTCATCACGAAATATCTAAAATCACTCGACGTATAAAGATGAAATTTGGCAGGGAGGCTCCTCAAGTGAATTAAGTGCACACTAAAAAGTATTTTTGGAAATTCCACTCCTAAGGGGGTAAAAAGGGGGTTGAAAGTTTGAATGAAATTTATACAGTTTATAAATTGGACACGTGAAATTTTACATTTAAACTCGTGATTGATAAAAAGAATTCATGTATTTATTGGGTTTGGAAATTCTACCCCTAAGTGTATAAAATAGGGATTGAATCTTAATGTGATTTTTTTTTTTGGTTTGGAAGTTAAAACATCTAAAATTGTTGGTATAAGCTCTTGGTTAATAAAAAACAATGAGATTTATTTTTTCGGAAATTTTGCCCCTAGTAGTAAAAAGAGGGATGAAAGTTTGTATAAAATTTCTACAGTTTGTATGTTGGACACCTTAACTTTTAGATATATACTCTTGGTTGATAAAAAGAATTCATGTATTTATTGTTTTTTGGAAATTCCACCCCTAAGGAGGTAAAACGGGGGTTGAAAGATTGTGTGAATTTCTACGCTTTTAAGTGTGACAGGTGAAATTAAAGAATTACGCTTTTTTTGATAAAAATAATTCATGTATTTATTGGTTTTTGGCAATTCTATCCCTAAGGAGGTGAAAAAGTGGAAATTTGTTTGGCTTACATATTTTAAACTTGGCAATAATACTTATAGGCCAAGAAAATTAGTCAAATTAGGGCAAGAATCTCGGAATGAGAGATAGTCAGCTATAAAGTTGTATAAACCTTTATTTTGGCACCCTAAAACTTGTCTCCAAACCTACTAATCGTAGGGTGTCCGCAAATACAGATATTCCAAGATCAAACGTTAAAATATCGATTTTTACACATTTATTGCAAATATTTCGTTTCCTATGGGTTTTATGCTATTTGAATGTGTTATAAATATTATCGAGGATGAAATTCTCTACAAATTCAGTTCAATTTTTTTTTTTATATCTTGAACCATTTTCGAGATAGAGGACAGAGCGCGCGTCCAAAATTCTGGTATAACTGGAGACAAATGTAGCTAAAGACGAGAACAGAGGAATTTGAAATTTTACAGCGATTGGAAGACGATGATGAAGAAGAAGACGAAGAAAATTGAAATTAGAACTTGTAGTTCTTATTATTACACATTTTTTTTAAATTTCAATGTTCTTATAATGGTATTTTTCAATAAAAACATTAGTCAAAAATTTAATTATTTTCTTTTTATTTAGTTAGGAAGTAATTAGTATAAATAAGATTAAAATAAAATAAAAATTGAAGTATTTCCTTTATAACTTTATAATTACATGAGTAGGTAAGTTTTATTAAATGACACTGAATGATGATACTGAATTATTGAAAACAAAAACTAATTATAACGTAATAGTTAATTAAAAATGCATATTATTTAGAATCATACATTTATCAATAATTTATAGACTTTATACGGCGTGTTTTTAATCGGGACTCTCTATTTAGGGTAACATTCGGTGTACCGAATGATACCCTAAATAGGAAAACACTGCCCGCACTCTGCCCTCTATCTCGAAAATGGTTCAAAACATTAAAAAAATGTTTAATCAAAAGTAGTAAAGAATTTAATCCTCTACCATATTTATAAAGATAAAAGATTTTATTTCTGTTAGTTGCTTTGTACAAACACTTTTACATGTCGATCATATGTTTTAAATAAACTTTTTTGCAAAAAAATACTACCGACTTAAAATAAAAAACTACAAAGTGAAAAATAATTTGCAAAAAAGTTTTTTATTTTTCCCTTTTTAGTTGTACCTACCTAAAATAGGCAAGTTGTTTAGTAAGGTACTCTATAACGCCAGAATAGATCACCCGAATAACATGAAACTTGAAAATAACCAGTGAAATGAGAGATCTGCGTACCCCTTTAGTGCGTACTGGCGTGATGTTATGTTATGAAATGTTATATACAATAAACAGACATGCGATTGCAGCAATTCCGAATGATTTGCCGTTATTAATTGAAGAGTTCTGTTGTATATCTCCGAAGTTCTTTATCAGATCTTCACCAAATTAAAATGGGACCAATTTCGAAACATACTCTTTCAAACAAAAAAAATATTTTCAAAATCGGTCCACAATTGACGGAGATATCGGTGAACATACATAAGAAAAAAAAAAAAACATACAAGAAGTCGAACATAGAACCTCCTCCTTTTTGGTAAGTCGGTTAAAAACTAGATGAGGTCGGCGTTTCCTATCTGACTACTCTGAGAAGAAAGGCCGAAACAAAATCAGCGGTCACAGTCTCTTTTAAAGTCCAGACAAAAGCTTGGTTAGATCATGTGAAGTCCATGTAGACTGATGTCTGAAATAGTCTTAAAAAAGCCAGATTGAGTGGACCTGTCCAATCAGTGCACGCATTTGTCAATAACCGAGCAGCTCAAGTCAGAATTTAAAGAGCTCTACGATTCGACGGACATTACTAAAGAAAGGACATTCGGGTAGGCCGCATAAACTACTCAAACTGCTAGGCCATGATTAATAACTGACTAAGATAAATGAAAATTAATAACAAAAACAAAGAATGATCCCCATAGTCTTCACATTCACAATAATTAAAATAAAATGATATAATACTTTAAAAAATAAATATTCTTGACATGGCAAGAAAACCAAAAAAAAAATCACTGTGCAAAATATAAAAAAAAACAAAATTAATTGGAGCAGCTCATTCCCAAGTCTTTTTGTCCTCAACGTAATCTTTAATAGTATAAAACGCTTTCTGGCACAACTTACGTTTAATGAATGATTTATTAAGACTTAGATCTTGTACGTGGCTTGGAAGCTTATTATAAAAGCGTACACATTGACATCTAAACGAGCCACCTATTTTCTTGAGCCTTGTTATAGGTACTACAAATTTGTGTTTGTTCCTAGTATTTAAGTTATGGATATCACTGTATTTTTAAATAATTTTATATTTTATGGGCATATAAAAGATTTTCAAAAATATACTGAGAAGGAACAGTCATTACATTAATATCTTTAAATTTCTTTTTTAATTTAAATGTCTTGGGCTTAATTTATAAATTGATCGAAAAGGTCTTTTCTGCAAAACAAAGATAGTCTGGATGTCGGCGGCATTTCCCCACAACAGAATACCGTACGATATTACACTTGTGCGTTTAGTGTACGTAAAGTACACTAAACGCGCTATCTCTATGTCAGTTTAATTACGAATTTTTCTAACAGCATATGCTGCTTTGCTATTTTCAGGATTCAAATCTTCGCCCTTTTTCAACACATCAGTTTTCACTTGCCTAAAGTGAGGAAGGGTAAACTTAATCCATTTGGTTTTTTTTCATTAAAAAGTATATTTTTAACATTGAACCAGGGAACTACTTTTGCGATCGCACTATTTACATCGTCAGTAACCAGCTGCTGACGTTTAAGTTTAAACAAAAGTGAAGTATCATCCGCAAACAACACTATATCATGGTTATCCTTTATGAGGTAAGGCAAGTCATTAATATAAATAAGAAACAAGAAAAGGACTAAGAATTGAGCCCTGCGGAACTCCCATTGTTACTATAGATCCGCGCGATCTTTTTCCATTGTCGTCAATGCTCTGAATCCTATTACTCAAGTATGAAGTAAGAAGATCCAGAGTGCTCTTCCGGATCCCGTTATGGTGGAGTTTACTGATTAGCGTTTCATGAAGAACACAATCAAATGTCTAGGACAAGTCACAAAAGATTCCCAAGGCATCACACTTATCTTCCCATGCATTATAAATATGTCCTAAAAGCTCAACAGTAGATAACACACATACACAACAACAAAACACTACTCTACATCAGTAGTTGAACGACCCCTGGTAAAACCGAACTGCTTGCTATGTAATAATTTATGTTTATCAAAAAATGTTTCATTTCATCTAAAATTAATTTCTGAAATATTTTACTAAACGTAGGTAGTACTGAAATAGGTCTATAATTTGTAGGGTCTGATATACTACCTGATTTCAACAGATATTATTTTACTATTTTTGATTAGGTCAGGAAACTCCCCACAGTTGATACAATTATTAAAGATACTCGTAATATCTAAACTAGGTGCGACAGTATCAATAATAGACTTAGCAACTTCTAAAGAATGACCCCACAGATCGGCAGTCTTTTTAACATTTAAAGTGTCAAAGGTTTTAATCATGTCTCTACAAATTATATGTTCAAAAATAAATTCCGAATGGCAAACATTAACATTTACTTTTAGCAAAGACTCAGCAACAGAAGGTGATGAGTTTAGGGATTTAGTAGTTTAAATGGGAATATCTGAAAATACATTTTCGAAGGCCCCTGCGACTTGTGAGTCTGATTTCATGATGTTGTCATTAATAGACAGGCTGTAGTAAATATTCCGGTTACCAGATCTTCCCGTTTCACTATTAATAATATTCCAAGTCGTTTTAATAACATTACTACTGTTTTTAATCTTTGAACTCTAATAACACGGCTTGGCCAAACAACATACTAAATAATTATGATATTTCTAACAAATAAATTAAATTTAGCAGTGTTTACATAAGTCCTTTCATTGTACAGCTCATAAAGCTGTGTTCTACTTTTATGAATACCAATGGTAGCACAATCACTGAATGATGCGTTACTATTAACATATCTCCGTCCGTCTTGGGTATATAAGTGGAATTAAATTGTTTACAGTATTTACTAAAAAAATCATCATATAGATGATTAGAATCAGCATGAATTGACAAAATTGGTAATTTATCAAATGAGTTTATCTTTAAAAGCTGCCAAACGACTTGCAGTTGTGGGGTTAACAGTGATATCCTTTTTAGCCACTTTGTTATTAGGTTTGGTATAGTAATCCTCTGCCCGCAATAATCAGAATCTAGTAAATGTATAATTTCTGTGTGGACTGGTATAAAATTAGTATAAATATTGTCTAAGCAAGTGGCACTAGTAGGGGTTATTCTTGTGGGCTCCAAAAATAGGTTTACAAGATTGTAGGACTAAAACAGACTTATTATTTTACTACAAGAACCTGACATTTCTAATAAACATTAAAGACAAAGACAAAAGACAAAGACAAAATATATTTATTTCAACTGGGCCACCAAGCGGCACTTTTGAATGTCACAATTTAAATTTACATGGAATAAACGTTGATTCTACCGTGCATTCGGAAAGTAGCTTGTTATGGAGAAGAATGCACAAGAAACTCCATACTTTTTAAATTAACATGGAATAAAAGTTGATTCTACCGTGCATTCGGAAAGTAGCTTGTTATGGAGAAGAATGCACAAGCAACTCCATACTTACTCTTTATAAAAAATTGATTCTACCGTGCATTCGGAAAGTAGCTTGTTATGGAGAAGAATGCACAAGAAACTCCATACTTACTCTTTTAAAAAAGAATGATTTTTACAATATTTAGGTACATGAGTACATACATTAATAAATGCACATATGTGAGGACAATGCACCCAGAATAGCACCACAAGTGATAATGAATTTATTCGAGTTACAAATCTTGTGTAACACTTCATCCATTACCTTTTCAAAGCAGTCATACAATCCTGAAGGGGGTCTGTATACACTTAAAACAATAAACTGCTCCAATTCTATACAAGCTATTTCAACTGTCCGCTCAACAGATAGGCTCACAATATCCTTACGGTCTTAATTTAAACAGGTTACTTACTAAAATAAATGAGCCACCATGTATAGCATCAACTCTGCTGAATGAACTACCTACCTGGTGATTATTAAAATTGAACAATAGCTGGTGGCGTTTAAGCCAATGTTCTGTTATACAAGAAATATCAATACTGTTAAAATTAATAAATAATTCTACTTATAAATCTTTGTTCATAAATCCTTGAATATTTTGACGGACCAGGGTAATACTATTTACTGATTTTAAACTATTATTTGATTTAATTTTGCAATTTTCATTCTGTACACTTTTGCAAGAGGTTGTGCCTATTGTCCTAATTTCTTATTTAAATTATTATCAATATCATTTTCTGAGACCAAATTATTGGCTGAATTAAATAATATTTCTTGGCAATGGTCAAAAGATGCAAGTGGTTTAGCTAACTTCTTGGCTGTTATAGAAAATAATATGATAGCGTTACAGCTATCTGTCGTTTACAATACTCTGAAAGAAAGTACTGTTTTTACTATTTTTTATTATTTCTACTGCTGTAATCGTACTTGCATGTCTTTTTTGCCATACATTCACTTCAATACATAAGTGTCGGCATCAGCACACAGTGAGTCGAGCCTCTTTAAACATCGACTGGCTGGTCACAACCGCATGCAGAGCACCATTCACTTTATTTTCTGCATTCACTCTCCTTTCCTCATCCTCTTCAATCTTTCCATATCCTGTGAATACTGCCCAAATATACAAACTCGTTTACTTGATCCACACTCATACCTTTTATTTTCACTTCAAACTGCGAAACATCGTCTTCTCTTTCAAAAACCATTAGATACCTTAGTCTTGTTCACGTTTGTACTTATCCCTTATAACTTAAAAGCTTAATTCAACACAGTCACCATGTCTTGCATCTGTTCTGCGGACGATGCAAGTAGAACTTGATCATCTGCGTAGAGAAGGCCTTGGACAGGCAACTCAATCTGCACTCATGCTCTGTTAAACCTATCAGACCATCCATGTACAAGTTGAACAGCCACGGCGATGCTGCACAGCCCTTGAGATGGAAAACCAGTCTGTGTACGCCCCATTAATCCTAACACAAGCATTGGAATCCCTACATAGAGATTTCAGTGCCCGTACCAAGCTCCAGTCCACACCGTACCCGGATAGCGTCATCCACAGTTCACCATTCCACACACCTTCTCCAAGTCCACGAAAGCACAGTAGATATTTTTGTGCAGTGCCAGATATAGATACTCAAGGAGAAGATCTGATCCATACAGCCCATTTCCTCTCTAAATCTTGTTTGCACGTCCCGTAATTGTTCATACATATGTCACTTTTTATTTAATTATTTCAGGTTAGCTTACAATTGTTTACACATTACATTTCATATAATAACACGTTATACATTTATAAGTGCAACAATTATTTACAAGCTAACACCACATCCACCTATTTGATTGATTATAAATATAAATTATGGGATGTGGCATTCGGTAATAAAAGTATCGCACGCCTCAAGAGGCGACATTTGAGGCGACTCAGTAATTTTGGGCAGTCAATTTGCTTTCTGAGGAGTTTATACAGAAACAGGGCATCCATTACTTTTCTTCGAGTTGATAACGAGAGCATTCTGAAAGTTTGCAGACGGGACACATAAGAAGGCAACTGCTTGCTTTTCCCTTTGGAAAAAGCAAGGTGCCATAGAAATCGTTTCTGGACCCTTTCTAAGAGAAGTTTATGAGTGGCGTAATGCGGTCTCCACACAACACTACAATACTCCAGTATGCTTTGGACGAGGCTGTCATACAGCAATTTTTTAGTGCTGACTTGTTTGAAGCCCTTGGTATTGCGTAGTATAAATCCTAACATTTTGGAATCATTTTTAACAGTGTTTGCGATTCCCACTTTATTTATTAATTACAACTTTCTGATATAATTTGCCGACAACACTCAAAAACGACTAAAGACTAACGCCGCGGTAGTTTTTACACTCCTGCTGTGAGTATTTTTCCTTATATAGTGGTACGATTACAGCCTTGCACCAGTCATCCGGCACGCGGCCATATTTCCAACACATATTAAAGATCCGGCACAACAGGCTTGCCACGACCCCGTCACCGCTCTTCAGCATTTCAGCAGATAATCGGTCATACCCTCAGCTTTACCAATCTTCATCCCACTCAGCGCTTTTATAATCTCATCCATTTCTATTTCATTCTCATTCTGTTCGTCTGAGTTTGAGTCTTGACATTTGGCTTCTGCCCAGTTACCCTCTCCTTGAACACTATCCTGACAGCTAAATAAACTTTTAAATATGATTTGTGTTTTTTCTATATGTTATTTTTAGCTCGTGGTGTAGAGTAGTAGTAGGTAGAAGATATAAGGGTCATTATACCTGGCTATCCTCTTGATAGTGATGTAGGGCAGCAGCTTGTAGGAGATACCGTGGCTCTTGGTGTAGAGCAGAAGGTTGTAGCCCAGCAGGAAGTTAGACACCAGCACGAAGATCTGCACCACCGACGTGCCGTTCAGGAAAATCATCAGTACCGGGTGGCGTGAGATCTGGAATCAAAAGAACAAAGCTGATCAAAATCAGGGATATGAACAGTCAGAGGGTCAAAAATGCTGCCACACTCTACTAAAGTATATTTTACAAGAGGCTCAATATTTCACGACAGATTTAATATATAGCAGAAAATCTAAAAATAGATAGAGTTAGACGTGGACCGTTGAACCGAGTGTGATTGCATTTTTGACCTCTGATTGTACAAACGGTCTAGCAGGCTGTCACAACTCTTAACTAGTACTTTAACAATTATTAGTAGCCCCGGGTAACTATTAAAACGTGTCACTAGTAATTTCTCCTGTATCGTGGGTGCGTTTACTTATATATAAACTCACATACACGAAAAACCTAGAGATGGAACAACTATCTATAGGTCATACAAATATATGTTCCGAGCGGGAATCAAACACGCGACACGCAGCACAGCAGTCAACCACTGCGTCAACTGTGCGCCGTGTTATTCCCGCAATGTGTGAAGTTAGTCATTAAGTGTTAGTAGCTGACCTGTTCGATCCACCTCGGGTTGTACAGATACAGCATGTCGTGGATGCAGCCGCTGTGCGTCGCCATGATCAGCACCATCAGTAGCACCCTGGAAAGAGACAAGATTGTTATTTCTTCGGTTGACAAAATATGAACACGGTATTCACAAAGATAAAATCATACTGTATTCGTGTGATAATGGCTAAATAATAACAGCCACACGGGTCAACTTCAAGGTTTAATAACATCGCATACCAAGGTCGGTCCGTGATGGGTGATAGATGTCGAAGCAAGCATTTCTGTATGAAATGAAGTAATGATTGTGACCGACCTGACGCCCTGCACGGGTGTGAGCGCTGCGAGCCGTGGGTCTCCATCCTCGTAGGTGGCGGTGAGGCGACGCCAGTTGCTGCGGATCGACCACGAGCTCAGCAGGGGATTCTCTGCAATCAACGACATTTATGAGATTTGTACAGTCGAAGGCATAATGAAAACGGGAAGTCTCGTGGACCAACTGGTGGAACAATGTTCTTTTCACTACTGCACTACATAGATAGCAAAAGTGTCGTGAATGTCCAAATATTACAATTTCTTCGGTCTTATTGGAATAGAGTTCCTTGTCGCACGTTATAGTTCCGATTTGTTTGCAGGCTGAGGGGCTAGACCGAAAAAAGTGTAACAATGAAAAAACCAACACCTTTTTGCAGTGATTTTTAAGACATTTCCCGATCACCTAGGAAATTAAAACTTTTTTTAATCGATTCAGCTTGCCGTCAATTTTGAGAATATGCAATAGTAGTTTATGCAACGATCATATAATAGGGGTTATTTAAACACGAGTCAAATTTTCTTCACATTCACTGATATCAGTCATTTTTAAGCAAGAATGAAAAAACTCATGAATTTTAGCTTCAAAACCCAGCACATAACCGCATTAACCGCGCATGCGCTAAAGCGGGCGTTACCACGGACAAGTAAAAATTGGAAACAAAACTTTTTCTAATTTTATATATAAAATTCTCGTGTTACAGTGTTTGTCTGCAAACTCCTCCGAAACGGCTTGACCGATTCTTATGAAAATTATTGTGCATATTTGGTAGTTCTGAGAATCGGTCGTAAACTACGTAGGTAGGGTAGGGTAGGCTATTGTGTGTTTACACTGAGCCTTAGCTGTTTGCTGTTATTTCAGCTTCGTCATATTTCGCGAAACTGAAAGACTGTAAATTTAATAAATCGAACTCCGTTCCAACCGGGTGTCCATAAGACACCGCTCCTTGTTTAGCGCAGGTAACCTTCAAAAGGCGCCTGGACGTTTTGGAGAAAGACCAGGTAGTGTGAGATTTTTACCACACTAAAACCACCCCGGTGATCACCATCAATACAAAGAACCCCCCGTGACCTCTTAAAACTACCCTGGAGCCCTCTCTGCGCAATGTCTGTTAGTACACATCCCTGGCGAGACTGAAAAAGCGCCTCCCCCTCACCACGATCACTGTGCCACCGTCTTTCGTGGAGTTACTTGGTGGGCGCACAGAGTCCTCAATCTGAATGCCCGCGACCCCGAAGTTCCGCTTTTTTATGATGCATACGGGGTGTCGGTGTTTTAGGCATCGAGATTTGCACACCAATAAATTAACTTCGTGCGAATCGCCACAGAAAAAATAATATTATTATTTAAAAAAACCGGCCAAGGGCTTGTCGGGCCACGCGCAGTAATAGGGTTCCTTAGTTGCATAATAATGCGGACTAAGAAGAGGGTTTTTGTTGTTACATGAACATTAAAACGGTTTCAGCGGCTCATAACGTCTAAAAACGGGCCCACATCGGACGATGGTAACAGAAGAAGGAGTTATAAAATCCAACTTCACAAGTGAAGTTAGAATAAATATTATCTATTTGAGTACCACCGCGGGTCGAGGCAAGCGTTTGTAATAAATAATTATAACCAGCGTCACTTCAAATTTTAAATACCGTAGTAATTAATAAATGATAAACACATTACCCTCCTTCGGCAGTCGGGTAAATAGTATTGCCGTGACTGAGATAGTCTTTGTTAAAATCTCCTAATATTTACAAACCGAAAACAAATATTTTAAAATAATTAGTATTTTCAAAGAACCTACTCTACTACCAAAACCGGCCAAGTGCGAGTCGGACTCGCGCACGTAGGGTTCCGTACCATTATCGCAAAAAACGGCAACAAAATCACGTTTGTTGTATGGCAGCCCCCTTAAATATTTATTTTATTCTGTTTTTAGTATTTGTTGTTATAGCGGCAGCAGAAATACATCATCTGTGAAAATTTCAACTGTCTAGCTATTACGGTTCATGAGATACAGCCTGGTGACAGACAGACAGACAGACAGACGGACCGCGTAGTCTCAGTAATAGGGTCCCGTTTTTACCCTTTGGGTACGGAACCCTAAAAAGTAATTTCAAATTATTCAATCATAGGAATAAACAACTAAAGTAAATAAGCTGCATTAAATAATCTATATTTATGAAGGACGTAAATTGCGAAAGGAGCCGATAAGAGCACGCGTTATTACCACGGGAGGTATGGAGCGTTCCTATTATTAAGGATGTTACAATTTTATTTTAGTATATTTTTAAAGTGTCCTTGCATATTTTTTACAATCTGTTTTACACAACTAACAACGTTATTTAAGTAATTTTTCAATGGCATTAGTACAATTTTTTACTGTTCCAAGTACATTTTATAAGTTGGTCGACTATTACTCGTAAACTTGTAAAACCTACTTAGCTCTTGATAGTTTTCCTTTTTTATATACACAACTGCCGAGAATTTTTTCACATACCCAAAAGCAACCATTTCGTTGGCAGGGGGGTTTAACTTAACGGAAACGTTTCGGTACGGTACGTTTCATGATTTAATTTTACCACTTTGTTGGAATTATTAATATTTATAACCATGCCAAATTATAGCTTTCTAGTGCTAAGAGTCTCTGAGCTAAGCTGCGGATGGACAGACGAACATAGCGAAACTATAAGGGTTCCTTGTTAACTTCGGAACCCTAAAAAGGGTCGACTCGCACATTTCGGACGAGTTAAATTCAAGGTTTTAGTCTGCCGTTAGTTATCTTTAAGGTTACACTAGTCGAAAATTCTTCCATACAAACGTAGTCTAGAGATTACTCCACTGTTTGACGATGTACGTTCAAAATAAAAAAAATATATCTATTTGTCTCATCATTATCTAGTCCTGTATGGAAACAAAAATTAAAAAAATATATATTTGAAAGTTATGAGCGTCGAAAGTTCCATATTTCAACACTAATTTACACGCATCTTTGGGCGGAAATAAATATCTTAGGAAGAAGGAAAATTGCAAAACGGCCTCCATACAGGGATAGATTAGTAATTCAACAATGCAAATATGTTATTTTATAAATTATACATTTAATTGTTTTTTCATGATATCTAAACTCCCAAAGGCCTGTTTATAAAATGTTGCGCGCTCGTTTTCGTTCTAATTCATCATCCATTTCGATACAAATTTGCAAAAGTGCTAATTCGTACGCGAAGTAGCTTCTTACTGCTCATCACTGCATCTATTTCTTTCGCACGTGTTGTCGGATAAGATAGCATGCATTTTAACCCCGCGCACAAAATAGTTCGTACCGTCGACTAGTTCAACCTTAAGGTAAAATAGTTGTTAGAAAATTGCGTATTTTTACTTCTTCTGCCCTTGTCCCATGTCATTTGTGGATGCTATATATCATTCTCTTTATTAACCGGCACGTTATCATTAAGTATTTTCATCCATTTCGCATCTAGCACACTTCGAGTTTCCTCTCCATTTAGCACTACAATATTAATCGACATTTAACTTACTCTTAACATGATCCCCAGTAACAACATCGTACGCCGTCCCCACCACATTCAACACCACAATCACCCCCACGATATACAGGAACACCTTCTGTGGCAGATCCATGGGTTCAGGATTATGTGCCTGAGCATACTCCTGGGCGTGGGTGCGACAGTAGCCCAGCTGTACCAGGCTGGTTTGAAGCGACAGGCGGCGCGACCAGTGCGCCGCGCAGCGCTCGAAGCGCAGGGAGGCGTTGCGCTCGCTGATGGTGGGGCAGCGGGAGCTCACGCAGTAGCCCCGGTGGAGTTGCGTGCGGTTGAAGTGATGGCGGTCTGACGAGTACTCCTGGAATAGATTGTTATGGGGTTAAGGAAAGTTAGCTAAGAAAGAAATTTGTCCCTCTTGGAAAGCACGTTAAGCCTTTTGAACCACAAGTCATTCGTAAACTATTGACTGGTAATCAGTGTCTCGAAAGTTTGAAAGCCAGTTTAATCTGTAACGGGGTTATGAAGGTCAGATTGGCTATCGTTCCATGTAGTTTACTAGTATTTAGCTAAATCTGGATCCGGTTCCAGCTGGTCGGCAGTCGGCTGGTCGGTTCCAGTCCAACAGAGTTATGAAAGATACAAATCGAACTCTTAATCTCGGAAGGAAATAAAGATCTGGCAATTTTATTGTTCACTAGCTGTGCCCGCGATTTCGCTCCAGTCATCTGCCTACCCTACATACCATACTCACCCCACCTACCATTTCATTGTTCTTATTTTTTTCTTACCGTAAGAACATTCACAAAGATTTAGAAAACATTTAAAAAAAAAAGATAAATAATATCGATAAAGACGTTCTCAAGTTATGGCGTGACCAAGGGAAATAGGAACTGAATTTTAAAGCAGTTATCCTTCACCGATTAAGATTACATTTTGCATACACGTTTAGTTTGGATGACAATGCATGGTTAGCTAAGTGAAGTCATTCTAAATCCAATATAGCGTACGACCCAAGATGGCGGTCTAGTTATTTTATGAGCACTGTCATGATATGGGTATCAAATGAAAGGGTTTGCTGAGAAGAATACGAAAAAATTAAAAGGTTTTTTAATGAATATTTTTTTCGTATATAGGCAACGAGTTAATACAACTGCTTCTATTATATTAATTCCTACATAATGACATTCATGTTAATTCTTTAGACAACTAAATAAAATAAAAAAACCGGCCAAGTGCGAGTCGGACTCGCGCACGAAGGGTTCCGTACCATTTTCGTAAAAAACGGCAACAAAATCACGTTTGTTGTATGGAAGCCCCCCTTAAATATTTATTTTATTTTGTTTTTAGTATTTGTTGTTGTAGCGGCAATAGATATACATCACCTGTGAAAATTTCAACTGTCTAGCTATCACGGTTCATGAGATACAGCCTGGTGACAGACAGACAGACAGACAGACAGACAGACAGACAGACAGACAGACGGACCGCGGAGTCTCAGTAATAGGGTTCCGTTTTTACCCTTTGGGTACGGAACCCTAAAAAAGTTAAAACAAATAATCAAAAACCCGACTGCTTAAAAAGCGAACTAAAAAGACGTAAACAAAAAGAAAATCATGCTGTGCAGTCGGAGTATACATATTCGCGGGCTGGCTGACCAAAATCTGGTGTATCCTCCGCCTGCACAGCATGATTTTCTTCTTGTTTACGTCTTTTTAGTTCGCTTTCTAAGCAGTCGGGTTTTTTGATTTAACTTTTTTTATTTATAACTTTTTAGTTATTTTTTTTTTCGAATTAGGTACATTTAAACATATAAGTGATATATATTTCTGAAATCACCTCTTAAAGGCCTCTTGATACCCCACACAACGGGTTTGGAAGAAAAATAAAATTTGGGCCCCCACAATATAGCGCCCAAAAGCCGCCATTTTTCTATTTTCCAATTTTAATGTAGCCAGTGACACTCGCAGGGTTAAAACGTCAAAATCGGCCGACGCGTTTGGTCTCTAGAACGCAATATAGGAACAATCATAGAAAAAAAAGAACTATACATACATAGACTGATAACACATTACCCTCCTTCGGCAGTCGGGTAAAACGGACAATATTATTTGATCCTCTAAAATCTAATTGATCTATTGTAAATGAGTAGGTACTTTTAAAAATAAACTATGTTTTTTTTGTTTAATATTTAAATTAATTAGTTATATACATAGATGGCAAGAACGTACTTCTTCGTTTCTGCTAATTACAACCAACTGTAACTATCAATCTATCTAGCAAGCGATGTAGTTCTAGTAAATGTCATTGAAAGGATAATTACGTTAGTATTTCAGTTACTGAACATTGTAGGACGGTTAGAGCCAAACAGACCTTAGAAACAAGTCACTAAACTAAGGCATTTTCCGTCGAATACTTTCAATAGATAAGATTTACCAGTCAAACAGGGACGAATGGAGTCAACTGATATAATCAGTGTACTGTCAGAGCATAAGGAAACCTTAACTTTTCAGTTATTACTGAAATGCCTTTAAATGTGATATATAATAACAAATGGTAAACAATATTAATAACCTTGATATTATGTAGTTTTCCTATCGAAACGGAATTTCAGTGCCAAATGAAAAATTTCAAATAAATTATTCCACAAATGGCACCTGCGAAAAATATCGATATGTGCCGTATGTGGAATACCTCAGATTTCATTAAGTCAAGTGCCGTTATAACGGGTGCGCAATGTGGAATACGTCACCATGCAATAGACAAGCAATGTGAACTAAAAAACAGAATGGTTGCACAAGCAACCCAAAGTGGGTTCATACTCCACTCATCATCATCATCTTTATCATTATTTCAGCCGATAGAAGTCCACTGCTTAACATAGGCCTCCGGGCCAAGTGTCGTCACACCGACCGGTCCTGTGCGTCTCACGTCCAACGAATACACGTAGCCTTAACCAGGTCATCTGCTTACCTACTCAAGACTTACCTTCAGCATATTGTAGATAGGGTGCGGCTCCTTGAGCGGCGCCACATCAAAGGAGCCGAGGCAGTACAGCCCGCCCGGCCGCGAGAGGCACGCGCTGTAGTCGTCCAGGTGGTACAGGCGAGGGAAGCGCGAGTACTCTTCGTCTGAAACGTGAAGAAAGGGTGCTGAGCGTACGTGACCAACTTCTTTTCGCAACACTTAATTGTTATTTTACAAATCCTACTGACCGAATTACGGTCACAGTAGCCAATCTCAACGGAGATTAGTCAAGTACGCAGGCGATATTCTAACGCAGAAGTGTATGCGGAAACCGACACGAGAACAGCCGCTGGACATATGGCTTTATGTGTTTTCCGAGGCACGGGGGTTTCACATAACCTACTTCCATGCTCCAGGCTGATAATGATATACCTTCTGGAAAAAACCCTCTAACTCTCTTTGCCCAACCTTGAACCCAGGACCCCAACGTTCGGCGACCGGCAGCCTTATTACGTATCTTTTGCAAGAGCAAAACGATAGCGATTTTTGCGCAATAATTGCTCTTCAATACAAAATTTTTAGAGTTGTAGGCGGTTTTTTTTTAAATAAGTGCATTCGACAAACAGCGAGCGATTAACAAACGATTGTGTAGGACCTACCATATCTACACTGCAGGTAATGCCGACTTTTATGACATAAAACGTTTGATAGCTATCGTTTTGCTCTTGTAAAAGATACGTAATAAGCCTGCGGGGCTCTGTCGTTGGGAAACTATAATAATGACTTTATGTACCAGTTAAAGACTTCATAATACTTTATAGAGCCATTTTCAAACTAACAAACAATTCCACGTCATTATATTAAAAGTTCACATAATAAACTAATTAATAAAACACACAACATCCTGTCTAACCTGTCGTTAACTTGCACCGATCGATAGACGTCACAATTTCTTTGTTTTTAAGGAAATTAATGTAAATATCGCAGCGTCAATCTAATCAATGCTCGTATAAGTGCACACAGTATCATGAATGCAGCAATGCAGGCCCGTTTCCGCAAATATAAAACATACGAATGGCTGCTGATTTAAATGATAGGTAGGGTGTATATATTATTTTTACGGAGACATTAAGTTTATTTACAAAATAAACATGAGTATAAATTAAGCTGGCTACAGACAGACAGAATATTATCTACCTACTATAATATTGTGCCGTTTCAATGTAGGAAATTGTCAACTTTTGTCATTTCTTTATCGTATACAGTGTGGAATGAAAAGGTACCCACATTTAAGTTAATGTTAAACCGAACGAGTAGGTACTCTCGGAAGTTAAAAAGATGATGAAAAATTATGTTGTTTGTAACCCTCTTACTTATGTATTTATTTATTGGCCTATCTACAATTGTTATACTGTTTATTCTAGTAATACAAGCATAGTATACAATAGGGTAGACTGGGTACGGTTGTGCCAGGGTGCGGTTGTGACAATCGCAATATTAGCGAAACTATAAGGAATACGCGGACTGGTGTAAGGGGAGAGAGGAACGTGATTGACAGTGTTGCCCATAGACTACTATTATATATGGTGTTGCCTTAGCCGACGCGCGACGTTGACGTTAGCAGAGGGGCTCTTCACATTTGACAGGCAAAAGTAAGTAATTTTTTTCGATTTATTTTTATGATTGTAGTTATATGTGTACAGATACCGTAATGAGTGTTTTATTTTGTTTAAACTTAAACTTTAGTGGTTTAAAAGCAGTGCTTACTTTGTACGTACGTTATTTTATATTGCTATAGTCATTGATGTATTAAAAGTAGGGCTATAGTGAATATTTTTATGCGAAGGATTGCTTTGGGTACGATTGTGACAATTTTTTTGGGTACGGTTGTGACAAAATGAATGATGTATTCTTGAAACAAATATTTTATTTCTGTTTTTAGATGCCATGGAAACGCTTGAGGAAGACTAAAAGAGGTTGATGTTATATATGAAAATATGAACAAGCTTATATAGAAGTGAAACGGCAACGTGGCTTGCGGCAAGTGGAAGCTCTTACTACAGCTGAAAGAGGCACATTGGTCACAGTTATATTTGCAGTAAATGCCTTAGGCAATTCTATTCCTCCTTTATTTATATTGCCTCGGGTTCGTCATCATGATCATTTTGTTAGAGACGGGCCTGTAGGATCGATTGGAACAAGTTATAAGCAACCAGACTGTTATATTAAGATTTGTTATAATAGCTATAGATGCTACAGTGCTATATTACATATTATATATATTAAATGTCATTTTAAGTTAAAACGTAAACGTATTTTTTTTTAAGATATTATGTGAAATAAAAGTGATTGATGACAATTGCAGTTGCGTATTTTTTTAAGATATTATGTGAAATAAAAGTGATTGATGACAATTGCAGTTGCTCATCTTTCATTCTTGTGCATGTTCTTAATAGCTTTAAAATAATTATATTGTTCAATTTGTACATTTTATATGGTGAAATAAATAATATTTATTTATTTTATTTATTTATTTTATTTTATTTTGGCGTATTTTTTAACTTGTCACTACTGACCCCAACCACTGTTAACAACCGCCCTTGGGATGTGGTCGGTTGTGACATTTTCTCTTTTTTTTTTCTAACTTGCTCCTACGAGTTAACCACAATGCTTAGCAATACTATTTTAATATTTATACGTAGTCAAATATACTCTTCACAGTAAAAATCGTCTTATAAACATCTAACTACCACACTAACAAAATTATTGGCCGTCAAATGAAAATTGTCACAACCGTACCCAGTCTACCCTATGATGCGATAGACACAGCATGCGAAAACAAAAATTACAACATCCATAAAATTACAATAATAGTGCAGAAATAACACTTACAACCACTAGTGGGTAGTTTTAGAAACATAATAGGTAACAATTTAAAAAAAAAAAAAAAAAAAAAATGGTAACTACTTTTGATGGACTTGGCGCTTGAATTTTTGAAGTGTAAAACTAAATTAATTTATAAAAATTGGTACACATCATCATTATCCTGTAATAAAAAAGAAGAAAAAGATGCCTAAAGACTTACTGTCTAACAAATAAACGCGGAATAAAGTTATACCAGGTATAACTAAGGTATACCCATACATTTTCATAGGTTTATACCTGGTATAACTTTATTCTGCGTTTATTTGTAAGAGGGTTGGCCGCTTACTAATAAACACGGAATAAAGTTATACCAGGTATAAACCTATGAAAATGCATGGTTATTCCTTTGTTTTTTTAATACTTTATACCTGTACGTAGTATAGTGTGTAGAGCTATTCTGGGTGCATCGTCCTCACATATATTAATTTATTAATGTATGTACTTACATAAATATTGTAAAACACCATTTTTTTTTTTAAAAGAGTAAGAATGGAGTTTCTTGTGCGTTCTTCTCCATAACAATCTACTTTCCGAATGCACGGTAAAATCAATTTTGATTACTTGTAAACTTTAATTTATTTGACGTTCAAAAGTGCCGTTTACTGGCCTAGCTGAATAAATATATTTGACTTTGACTTTAAATCAGTATGCATTACATTGCCCGATTTGAATTGACTAGAGTCATAATGCCTGGGCATTATAAGTAATGCCGTTTTAATCACTTGGTCCATAACATATCCACTTATGAAATTTGGCACATGTGTTTAGAAACCCATACAGAGTAATATAAGTGGTTATTGTGCAATTCTAACAATATTACAAACATACGTGTCGAATTGATTTCCTCCTTTTATTCGAAGTCAAATCAATAATTGAATGTGGACAGAACCCGCTTTTCTTTTTCGACGACACCTGAGAAATAGACATTATATGCCAATAAACGTAGGTAAACTACGGACTTGCAGAAAATAAAATGAATAATTAGGACTACCACTCATAGTGTAATATAATCGAGCATTCATATTTATGTTCTGTTTACCTCCGTCAGAATAGTTTTGTTATTTGATTAAGAGCCATTTATGTTACACCTGCAGTTCTTATTTAAGCTAGTAGCATACATCGTAAATTCAAAAACAAATAATGAACCTACAGCTGGACATAGGCCTCCGCCAAGTGTCACATTGACCGATCCTGTACGTCTCGTATCCAGAGGATTTCCAGGCCGTCGGTCCACCTAGTGGGAGGCCTTCTAACGCTGTGTCTTCCGGTTCGCGATCGCCGCTCCAGAACCTTTCGGCCCCATCGACCATCCGTTCGGCGAGCAATGTGGGCTGCTTAAACCTACCAGGTACATAAACATTCTTGGAATCGATCGCACACTCTTTAATTTTGACAATTCCATTGTATTTTTTGCGTGTATTATGCTGTCTAGTAGACGGCTTATGAAGCTATGGATGAGGAACTCTATTCAGTTGTAATGGAAACTGTGACTTCATGTTTTACGCAGTTACCTGGTGAGGTCAACCGAATTCCCTAAAAGATATTTTATCGGCATCAATTTTGCTGACTGTAGGTGAGATTTTGAAAATTCCTTGGACTTATGTTCATTTCATTTCATTCAATATTCATTGATGGACTGATGTATGACATTCTCGTTCGTTTAATGTTGCTTAACGTAGTTTTAATGGTATTTCACACTGGCCATTTGTAAAAAACCGGCCAAGTGCGAGTCGGACTCGCGCACGAAGGGTTCCGTACCATTATCGCAAAAAACGGCAAAAATATCACGTTTGTTGTATGGGAGCCCCCCTTAAATATTAATTTTATTCTGTTTTCAGTATTTGTTGTTATAGCGGCAACAGAAATACATCATCTGTGAAAATTTCAACTGTCTAGCTATTACGGTTCATGAGATACAGCCTGGTGACAGACAGACAGACAGACAGACAGACAGACAGACAGACAGACAGACAGACAGACAGACGGACCGCGGAGTCTTAGTAATAGGGTTCCGTTTTTACCCTTTGGGTACGGAACCCTAAAAACTACTGACGGTCTAAGACTGTCGGTCCAACACTTTTTCCCGTGAAGCTCCCATCCACCAAACGCGCGAAAAGAAACTTAGTTCCAATAAAAAATCAGATTTTAAATTTTGTCGGTCGGTCTAGCTAGCTGATAAAACCAGGATAAAATATTATGTTCCTTATCTGCATAGAGCCCAATAACTTTATACTAGAAATAAAATCACAACATAAGTATTATAAAATAATAATATATAAAACAAAGTCGTGTTAGTTACACCACTTATAACTCAAGAACGGCTGGACCAATTTTTATGAATTATTGTGTTTTGTAGTTATCTTCGTCCGGAATAGGATATTAAGTAATAAAACATCGAAAAAATTTACGATAAAAAACCACTATACTATACTAAAAAAACACTTTCCCAAATATTTTGCAAACACAGCACCATCTCTGATACAAATGATAGAAACAAAGCACACACAAAAATTAACATGGCATTGTATGCTGTTATAATAGTAGATGGCCTTATCGACTTTTCTGAAATTCATCCTTGGTATAATTTCTAATAAATACAACACAAAAAATGTTACCTACCTATGTGTGTTATAGACTTTAAAACCATCCAACCGATATGCCCCAAACCGGTTTCATTAAAAAAGGCAATGTGAAGATGGTTCAAGACCAAAAAAATATATTAGTAGGTAGGTATGGTTGGTAGGTATGTAGGGTAGGGTAGGATAGGGTAGGTAGGTATATAGGGTAGGGTAGGGTAGGGTATGTAGGTATGTAGGGTAGGGTAGAGTAGGGCAGGTAGGTTGGTAGGTAGAGGGTAGGTGTGTAGGTAAGTAGGTAGGGTAGGTAGGTCGAGTAGGTTAGGTAAGGTAGGTATGTAGGATAGGGTAGGGTAGGTAAGTGCCATTTTGCTCAAAATAGTTCTCACGTACAGTTTGTAGCGGCACCGACGGCGCCACTTACGAACTAATGACATGACGTCACACAAATCCTGCATCGCGCAAGCTAAGTTTTCGGCGCGATTAGAACACATAAAACAGTCCAATTAAAAATACTACAATACTCAGTGCGTGCAAATTTTTTGGGAATCTTCGAAATAATTAATATGACAAAACAACGTTTGCCAGGTCAGCTAGTAGTAAATAAAATGAAGGGAAAACACAAGCCAGGTCGCTTTGAAGCTGCCCATGACGCGATCACTTAGAATAAAGGACTAGTATTATATTATCTGCGCCCTGGGAGACCGGCTCCGAAGCAAATAACCATTTCAATATAACAACAAGCAAGGAACTCTTAAAGATCTGCTCCAGTGGGTTGACACAAATAGCTTAGACGATGATAATAAATAAAACTTACTTTAATTAAATACGAGTAATTTGAGCAGCCAACTGTAAATATACCTGGATGTGGAACGTTAATTATTAAATTATCTCAATTTATTTTATTAAAAATATAAAGTTTTTTAGGTACAATAAAGACTAAGAATATGAATCCGTTTGTCTTTAAATTGGAGTTGAAAAATATTTCGCAAAATGGCCAGACTGTGTTGTTTGAATTCATTGCCAAGAACTAGAACATTCTAGAGTCCAGCGTACTTTTACTAACGTGATGTTAAGCACACAGTGTGTTGACGATCGATGAGGGGGGGGGGGGCAATCACAAGCTTCTAATTGGTTACGATTTGTTCATGTAGGTATAGTGAGCTGTGGCTCTAGACAAATGCCATTCATATCAACGAAACCGTCGCGATAGCGATCGAGAAAAAGTAAAAAAATGGGTATGCAGGCGCTATCGAAATGTTACGTGATGAATCTCTTATTGTAGCATGTTGACCATCGCCATCAACGATAAAAAAAAACTTTTTACAAAAAATACAACCGACTTCCAAATAAAAGCACTACAAAGTGAAAATAACTTCATTTTCGGCTGTAATTGTTCTTGTTTCTTCGTTTTTTGATACCAACTTCCAAAACTGAAGTTATTTTTCACTTTGTAGTGCTTTTATTTGGAAGTCGGTTATATTTTTTTTTCACTTTTTATTTAGTACATAATGGACCAGTTATATAGGCTTGGTACTTACCAATAATGCCCAAAATCCAGCCAGCCCAAAACCGGTGGAATAAGAGTTTACCAAGGTGAAGGTTACACCTGCGTACCCATTTAGAGCGTACTAGTGTGATGTTATGTTATGAAATGGTGTAAACAATAAACAGAAATGCGATTGCAGCTATACCGAGTGATTTGTCGTCATTTATTGAAGAATTCTGATGTTTATCTCCGAAGTTCTTCATCAGATCTTGATGAAAATTAAATAGGACTATATGACAAGCACCAGCTTTCAAATAAAAAAGTGTCATCAAAATCGGTTAACCCAGAAACAAGTTCTGAGGTAACATGCATAAAAAAAAATACATTCGAATTGATAACCTCCTCCATTTTGGGCAGTCGGTTAAAAAAACACTCCTGTCGGTGTCTGTAGATGTTTTGGAGCAACCTGTATCTCACTGTTCCTTCTTTTGTTCAGGTAATGGCACTTTAATAGCCCTCGGGAGTTAAAGACAAAAATGCCTGGAACCTGAGGTACTTAATCTATTCAAGGGTATTCATTTTGCTCAAACGCAAGTAAGGTTTCCATCCGTCTGGATTTATCCGGACCTGTTCGAACATTTGGTATCCTGTCCAGACTTTGTCCAGCCTTCTAATTTATCCAAATTTTTCACTTAGATGGCAAAATCTTATAGCTTTGTGGGTGGTGTTATAGTATTAAAATTGAATTGACAGCAGTTACTTCATCAAATAGCTTTACACCTTTCACAACTACCGACTCCTTTGCCATTCATATAGTTAATTGAGTCTAAAATTTGATCAAAATCTATTTTTCATCCATTTCCATTTCGCAAACTCTAATGCTGTCGTCGTGGCTCAGTTCTTGTCCACATAATTTTTCCCATGCCTGCCGGTGACTTTGTTTCCAGATAGCTACAACCTAGTGGTATTTAAGAAAAGAATGAATTGGTTACTACTTAATGAATAGGTTCCACAACATCATTTACCATCAGGCCAGATAGTGGTCAAACGCGAGCCTACCGTTAAATAAAAAAAAATCATACGACGATGAAGAAAGTATGCAAAAAGTACGGCTTTTTAATAAAGCTTGGCTTTTTGCCAGGTCTTTTGAATTTTCGAAATAGTAACCCTAAACGCAAGCCTGTAAAACAATCTAAGAGTGACTGCCACACATCGAAAATCTCACATAAATTAATAATTTCACCTAAAGATAATCTATCGCTCTATAGTCAACAAATTGCGCAAACCGGGTCGAACCGGGTCAAGGCCGAGCCGCAGATCAAATTATTATACTCTAGAGCAGAGCACAGACACAATCGTCATATTTTTAACAAATGAAGCCCTTCACAGTTGAACTTTGTTTGCCATTTATGAACTCTGTTATTATTATAATTAAATTCTTCTCGCTCCAAAAAACCTCTTATGCATCTCAAGTAAGTACATGTATTCTATCGAAAGATATTTGCCATCTGAGTGTCAAGTGTCACTCGGTGTCAGCGGTAGTGCTGATAGAAATGCTGAAAGTAAGACATTTCGATAGCGCTCGACAATTACACGGATCAAACATATAACATGCAAAAAACACAAGTGTCGCAAAACAGTTCTTCTACCACGAAAAAAATTAATATCAAATGATTCATTAGGTACCTTAATAATTAGGTTACAAACAAACAAATTAAGCGACTTGGTTTTACATAAGGGATCGACATTATTGTGTTCTTCTATTGTAAAACCAAGTCGGATAATTTATTCATTAGGTACCGTAATAATTAGGTTACAAACAAACAAATTAACCGACTTGGTTTTACATAAGGGATCGAAATCATTGTGTTCTTCTATTGTAAAACCAAGTCGGATAATTTATTCATTAGGTACCTTAATAATTAGGTAACAAACAGACAAATTAATCGACTTCGTTTCTAATAAGGGGTCGTTATTATTGTGATCTTCTATTGTAAAACAAAGTCGGATAATTTATTTATTAGGTACCTTAATAATTAGGTAACTAACTAACCGATTTCGTTTCTCATAAGGGGTCGTTATTATTGTGTTCTTCTATTGTAAAACCAAGTCAGTTATTTTGTTCTCATAATCACTGAAAATTCAGACTTCTTGCTTCATCCACAACGAAGTTACAGGGGGTCGAAAATGTACTGAATGGTTTCGAAGAAATGATGGCACGGCTAGGCTGTGCCTATGTTTTTGTTTCGTCTTGATGAAATTGTTGACATTTTACCAATAATTTCTATAGCGACGTTTCCGTTGATTGAATATAACTTGTCTAGAGCCTCGGATACCAACAAAGTTGAAAGTCTGTATTAACAAAGTGACAAGCATTTGCTTATCAATTCGTTTCCCTGTCTGTTTAAACGAAAAATGTAATTTTGAACGAATATAAAAGGTACTAATAAATACTGTGTGCACGCAGCTTTACCGGCGCGCACGCATTGCGAGTACTATCGCAACATCTTGCATAGTTCGCCAATTACACACATCTCGGACAGATTGCAGGCCCACGTATATAATTAATACAAAGTATTGTGAATGGTGTCAGAAAATAACAGGCTGAACAGAGTTTAATAGGTACCCAGAGTTTGCCTAAACTCATGAATAGAACCGTAGGTTAAACATTATAATCAATGGTTGCTTTTTGACATAGACCGAAGAATTGCCAAAAATAAGTAGCAGTGGGCTGGGCACAATCGGTCGGGCAGAAAAGTTCAGGAGAAGTGACCGCGAACCGGAAGACGTTGCTTTGGAAGGCCTTCCACCAAGTGGATCGATGACCTGGTGAAGGTTACAGGCATCCGCTGGATGCGAGACGCACGGGACCGGTCAATGAGGCGACGCTTGCGGGTGGCCTATATCCAGCAGTGGACGTCTTTGATGACTGCTTTTCTACTATTGTTTGGCTTTCTTTAGAGATCTGCCACCAATTGATCGTAACAAGTTTTAATAGTAAATAATATAGCCATCAGTTTTATTTATTTTATAACTGTAAACTTATTTAGTGCAGTCTAAATACGAGCAACGTTTTAATGGTAGCTGAAAATGTAAAAATAAGAACATTATAAAGTAATTTATGCACTTTAATGAATTCAGCAAAACAAAGATGTGCTAAAGATACGCCTCTGGTCGGTTACATAATAAATTAGTGTAATGAGTTAATAAAAACAAGTAATATATCTAACACCACACCAGTATACACATATATAGGGGTATGTGTACTGTTTGTATCCGGCTATGTAATGAAACGAATTGCCATCAATTTGAACAATTAATCAGTTCTGCTACGGATTAAAAGGTATGTTAAAGTTAATAATGAACAAAATATTATGTTAAAAAATAAAAAAACTTTTTACAAAAAAATACTACCGACTTCCAAATAAAAACTACAAAGAGAAAAATAACTTTATTTTTGGCAGTCGGTGTCTTTTTTTTTCCCATTTTTTTGCGATATGGACACCGTCTTCCAAAAATACAGTTATTTTTCTCTTTATAGTTTTTATTTGGAATTAAGTATTTTTTTGCAAAAAGTAGTTTTTTTCTCTTTTTAGTTGTACCTACCTAAAATAGGCAAGTTGTTTAGTAAGGTACCTATAACGCCAGAATAGATTACCCGAATTACTTGAAACTTGAACATAACCGGTGAAATATGAGATCTGCGTACCCCTTTAGAGCTTACTGGCATGATGTTATGTTATGAAATGGTATAAACAATAAAAAGACATGCGATTGCATCAATCCCGAATGATTTGCCGTTATTTAATGAAGAATTCTGTTGTATAACTCCGAAGTTCTTCATCAGATCTTCACCAAATTAAAATGCGACCAATTTCGAAACATACTCTTTCAAACAAAAAAAAAAAAGATTTATATTATATTTTTATATTTGGAGATTAATAATATGGATTGTTGGCTACTAGTATAGATTTTTCAAAACTTGAATGTAAAGTATTAGTTTTCATAATAATCGGGTCCGAGACTGTTTATAGAGTTTTTCGCTATTCCTTATAGTTTCGGTTTCACCCTGAGGGTAAAGGCAGTGGTGTCTCATCCCATACAAAGAAATATTATAAAGAGGAAAGATTTTTTTTTTGTTTGTTTTTTTGTACCGAATAGGCTCCGAAACTACTGGACCGATTTTAAAAATTCTTTCACCTATGGAAAGCTACATTATGCCCGAGTAACATAGGCTATAATTTTGACAGGAGTGAAGCCGTGGGGGTCAGCTAGTTCCATACAAAGAAACTTTGCCGACGTACTGTACTGATTGTTTTTTGTACATCGATCGCGTTGGGTTTCGTTCCACGGATATAGATGGTGATCTATTTATCGCCGTGGAACGGAACCGAACGCGATCGATTTACAAAAAATAATCAGTATAATCAGATGAAAAACGCTAGTTGATTTTTTTTCGGCACGGTGCCTTTGTATGGGATGAGGCATCTGTATGTTAGTATTATATAATCTGTGGTAAAGGTAAGAAACTGCCGACGTGTATAGAAAAAGATATCGAAGGACATATAAGTTGACATAAAAGGTAGCAGCCTATTCCATCAATACCCATAATAAGTCAATGAAGTTCAAGACCTTGTCTCCCAAAAAGGTAATACCATTGACGTAATACTTATAAAATCGTATCGAACTTGGACATACTGAGCGAGAATGTTAAGGCCGAGGATTGGCCAAAAACAAAGCGAATGTGAGTCAAACTTAATCTTAATGAATTCCGTATAAATCTGCATCGCGCAGCTTTCGTTCTTAGATCGTCACTTGTCGAGTGCGTCTGCCGTCTGGAACGACCGCAGTTTAGATCACATAGTGACGATGATGCTTGGGAAAGGAGACTATCGGATGAAATATGATTTTGATAAAATTTTCTATACGATTATACCGTACACGGTTTTATACTTTTCTGTTTCAGATTTTGTATAAGAATGACAGTTTAACGGATCGTATAAAAAACCTATACACAGTCACGGGCACCCAACGCGAAGAAAGAAAATAAATTGCACTAGTTGGCTTCGAAAGTTATTGAGTTTGTGAAATATTAAGATTTTCTAGAGACGATCATAAAAAATGTATGTTCTTGTTTAATTTATTCTCCTAAGTACAATTCAAATCTTAATCTCTTAATTTCTATTTTCTTAATTTTCCTAAGCACAATTCAAATCTAAATCATAAGCTCTTAATTCACATTTCAAAGATTATTTGAATGGATAGTTTAAAATTGATTCCAATAGATGGCGCGGATTTAAATTTCTGCGGCATCCACGCGATTTTTTAAATTTGTTTTGTAATACATTTCGGTAAAATGAAAATGTAAAAACGTGGAAAAATACTAAGAAACAAATCGTCGCTGTATTAAAAAAAAGGATTCACGAACCGAGTAATATCTTTTACCTGCAAATCCTTGCTAACACCTAAATCTATATCCGTGAAATGGAACCGAACGCGATCGGTGTTCTTAGAAAATACTCAGTTTAATCAGACGACAAACGCTAGTTACGTCGGAACGGTTTCTTTGTATGGGATGAGGCATCTGTATTCTAGTATTATATTATCTGTGACACAGTGCTAAAAAAATGACGAGCGGCAGATTTATATTCCTTACGCAGGTAAGGAATATAATAGAGACATATTTATTCTGTAAAAGTTTTCTTAATTTCTGTACGGAATACTAAACCGAATTGTTTATAAATACATTAACGCTTTACGCGGAATTCAATGTTGGATAACAATTCAGTTCCGTTTAAAAAATATATATAAAGCTTTATCCGTTATATAATTGTGTATGAATGTCACCTAGAGCAGGTTTTTTAACTTTTCAGTCGGAACTTACGGCAAAAGAATATTACAGAACACTATTTTGGGGCCGAGTAGAACTAACGTCTGGAAGAACTATTCAAACCACCGATTTACGGGATGTTTGTTACTGACATGCACAGACATGGCTTATCAAATTGAAGCCAACTAGCATTAGTCTAACTGAATTCTCGTCATGTTAATGGCAGGGTCGCGAGGATCCACTTGACTATGATAAGACTGGAACGATGATTACCTACCAGTAAGACGAACTTTACTCGAGTTACGAGCTTCTTTAAAAAATACGATAAAGATGAAAATACACATATCTGTAATATGCATTAAAGTATGTGGCATTCACCATTTAGAATGTTTTATTGCACAATGACATACAAGGTACTTGCAAATTGGAATCATATGTACTTACGGTCATATGTCATATGATGTAGACAAACTGACATAAATATTTCACTTTGTCATGAACTACCGAAAAGTGACGTTGTCAATTGTTACCGCTGATAGAACGTCAAATTAATCTATAGCCTGTATCACTGGCATCACTTGGAAAATGAATTACTTATCAGAAGTAGACACCCATATTTAAAAAAACGCTCTTTAGCAACTGTTTAAAATATTCTAGATTCAAAATATTTTCTTTTTGACCCTTCTAATCAGTTGCTAAACAGCTCAGACAAACATTCAAAACATTAATTATTAGTTTTCACTGAAATCTCGGCAAAATACATGTAAATATTGAATTAGGTTACTGAAAGAATCGTCGTGAAACATACCTGTAACATCTCTCGCCAGCGCCGGCGCTACCAGCAGCAGCAAGCACCACAAAATTTCCATCACTCACACTCTGTGTCAAGTCTGTCCCAGGTACACTGCAGGTACTCACTGCTTGAAGACTCAGCCTCAACTAAAGGGACAACACCGACTCGTTCCAAGTTCAAATCTCTCTCGATATGGCACACTGACTTTGTTTTGAATTTAGATCAGTTTAGATCCATAGAATATGACATTGAGTGCGTTTTGGCGCGAAATTATGCGCGATTATTGTGATAAAGACTGGATTTGGAATACAATTATTTTATCATAGCTGTTCTATTCTATGTTTTTTTAAACGTTTATGAATATATCACTTGTCATGTTTTCACTCACTTGCACTAATACGTTTGATGTTTTTCACTGCAAATAGCAGTCGTTCTTAGGACTTGAAAATGAAATGAAGCACGCACACGACACTCTGCGGTCACTTCGCAACATGTTGTGGTGGCGAAAGAAGCGGGGTCGTGAAATGCAACAGTCGAGCGTTCAATGTCATTGTCATGGTCAATCTTGTTGATTTTGGAAGTTCTCTGTGTCAACGATTCTGCAATATACTCAAAGGTACCTAACCACCCTATGGAGTCCTGATGAATCCTGAATAGCGATTGAGTATTTCCTTCTAATAAACTAGTATTTTCTCGCGGCTTCGCTCTTGTGGCCGTTCTCAAAGGAACTATGGATTTTACCGGAATAAAAATAACACTCGGCTATGTGTAAGCTTATATAAGTGATAGATTTTTTTCGGCAATTAAATTTTACAATGAAACGATACTATGTTACTTTTATATATATGTAACTATATATATATATATTTTTATAATAGCTATCACTGTCCCACTGCAGGACAAAAGCGTCAACCTAATTGTTCCAGGTATACTTTTCCCGAGCTACCTCGAATGGTCGGTTGGCGTCTAAGTCGTCTCACCACCTCTTTCCGAGCCGGCCTCGGGCACCCATTTTGTGAAGACTATCGCCTAGCGGTCACTGTGCATTCGTTTGGTGCGATCCGTCCAATCCATTTTAGCTTGGCAGCCTTTTTTCCCACGTCTCCGATCCCCATTTTCGAGTGCAGCGTGGCGTTTCTTATTCTGTCAGCCCAGAATGCTGCGCTCCATCAAATGTATTGCAAGGCAGCAGTCAGTAGAACTGTAGCTGAGCTGAATGCTCAGGATGTGCTGCTCAAATACAGGAGGAGATAGCACCCGAGCACCGAGCACCGAGCACCAAGACCCCTCGGGCCGTTAGAGACGGCGTTGTCAAAACTTTGTTTGAAGTGTGGTATTTTTTTTGGATAGCTAATCTATTTCTTGTATTTAGTTCCTCTTTAGTTGTTCACACCAAACATGTGAAGTCCTTATTTATGAAAATCTCGACGCTGTTTAGTAACTGATCATCAGAACCTTCCGATTGTATTGGCTCTAATACGGGCATTTTGGGAATCATCATGGTGAGAAAATTGGCCAGCGGCCAGCGCCCTTTACCAAGTGCCAGTACCAGTGGTGCGCCAGGCGAACTAAGCATTTAACATGGAATCATCGACACGAAGAAGAAGAGCAGATTACTAATTTAAACGTTCTATACAGAATTTGAATTAAGAATCTACAATACCGAGATTTAAAAAAATAACCATGTGAATTCCAACGTTTACATACGTGCCGTTTGCTCATAGAAATAACCGGCCCGTGACAATTCTCACTAATTTATCAGTATTGTTATCTTAAGACGCTGTCTGACATCGTGCGGCGCGGTAGTTCCGTGCTATGTAGCAGCATCACTCGAGTGCAGGGTACACTTCTCTTGACTTACATGACTTACGATCCTACGTCCCCTAGCTGGGGCAGAGGGTGACCACAGCGGCAGTTCTCCTTGCTTCACGCTTCACTTTGGTTAACGTCAATTCGATGCCAGTCGCTTCAGCCAACACGGTGTGTCACCAGATTCGACGGGGCCGGCCACGCTTTCTTTTCCTTTGAGAATTCCAATCCATGACCTGTTTGAGAATGTAATCGGGGTCGCTCCAGGCTCAAATCACTACCGCGAGAGGTTCCAATTCCTAGTTCGGCTTATCTTCAGTAAAGTAAGTCTGCGACGAAAATAATTAATAATCTTGCACTGAATTAACATAACTACGGCAATGAATAAACACGAAAAACGTCAGCTGGTATTAATTAGTGCAACGTTGCAAATTGTTATTAACGCACTATCAGCAGAAATAAGGCAACCAACCAGATTTTTAATGTGTTTACGTTAGGCACGTTGCACTCATGTGTGAATGTTCTCAGTTTGTTGTCAGGCACTCAGGCACCTTGCCCAGGTGTAAGTGGTCATTGTGGTTCAATCCTGGCCATTTCGTTAGGTAGGTTGTTAAAAGCGGGATCGGAATCAAAACAAACATTGTAATTAGTGTAAAGCGGATCCGTCTGTGGTCTGAGCAAGAAGGCTCGTCCGATACTTTAAAAAGGTTCACTTAACTGACAAATTAAGTGAACCTGACAAATCTTTGGAGGAGGCCTTTACCTGTAGAGGGGTTCTTGCAGAATAAAAATATATATATATATATAACTATTAATCTTGTTATAAAATCAAAGAAAATCATACTAACACTAAATTAAGAAATAATTACACTTTTAATAACTACTAACACCACTATTTTGTAAACCTTAATTCTGTAAGAAATATAGGCTTTTTTATTTTTATTTTATTTTATTTATTAACTGACAAATAACATTAGCTTTCCTTTACGAGAACGTATATCCCGAAAACGTATGAAGATTCTCGACAACGGAAAACTAATTACGGAACTCAAATGGAATGGGCAGGACACCTGGCAAGGCGCAGTGTTGATAGGTGGAGTAAGGCGCTGACTGAGTGGCGTCAAAGGAATGGAAAAAGTGTTGGTCGCCCGGCGGCGAGAGGCGCATGACATTGTTGCCATCTCGGGCACCTGGATGAGGCTGGCTGTCACAAGAACGTTTAGATCGGCACATGATAATGGTGTTCTATACTCATTGCTCAGCAGTGCGCCAAGTCGGGGCTGTTTATGTGAGGACCCGTGTTAAAAGCATGGAACAGTTGAGGTTTGAGAAATCTTTATTCACATAAGAATACAAATAATTCACTTACATGTGAATATTAGAAATAACAGTAGGTAGATTAATTATTGTTGGGGGTTAATACAGAGGTAGGTCAATATAGGTAATTAATTAAATTTTGAGGGTATACCAAAAATACAACAATATTTGGTTCGACACTAGTTCAAACATTGAGGTAAACAAGTCACCGTCAGTTACAATTACACAGAGTTCGGTTTTTAAATCGTTATGCGTTGTAGCGTACAAACTACATATGTATCACACTAATTAAATTAAATTAAAAATCTTTTATTTCAGACAAAGTCCATATGGTTAGTAACAATTTACTTAAAAACCTACTGTTAGTAGTTACAGATATAAAACTAAAAACACATTTAGCTGCACTTTAGCGTGGAGCTGCATCCACCTCTGCATCATCGGAGAATCCCACCGATCTGCGAACACACTGAGAATAGTAATAACACACTAATATTATAAAGGCGAAAGTTTGTGAGTTTGTTTGTTACTTGTTCATGCCAGAAAGGCGGAATGGATCTGGATGAAAGGAGATTGCCCATACACAGGCCCCTTATGAGGTATCGTGTCTGCGATTTCAATATTATACAAAAATAGGATTTATATTTTGTGTTATTTTCCATCCGTGTCCTTTTCTTTATATGTACAGACAACAACAGATCAGGTTCCTTCACTTGGACATTTGTATGCACCTTATTGCATTGTAATAAGGGTTCATTTCAAGAACAGAAACATCGTTATATCTCGTGAACCCCACAAAATAAATAAAAATGTTTTCTAATTATGAATATAACATGCTTTTTCTACAATATACAACCAAATTCATCAAGATACAACAATTTTTTCAAAGGGGCCCAAGTTCCCTTACAAAATGGGCATTCCCCTTTGGCACCTACCTATACCTGTGCCAAATTTCATCGAGATCCGTTCCGACTTTATAGTCACGAATAGCACTTAGGATTATTTTTATAGGGAATTTGTACCCTCGGGATAATTTTCGACTTTCACGCGGGCGAACCCGCTGGCAGAAGCTAGTTTTTAAATAATTATGACCTAAAAAAAAATGTTGCGTGGTTCATTAATAATGTAGTGATCTGAAACGAGTGTCGGATAATCCTATAAACCTATTTATTTATGGCACATCAACATTCATATTAATTTTATTGCAAAAACAAAACTTATAAGAAGTGCTGTACTTTGGTGAGCCATGTATTAATAAACACAAGATGCAGGTGGCCCACCATATGGCTAATATCAACATGTGGACATCTGCAGCACCAGGGGTGCCACGTCCACGGTCACGGATACGCTGCCTGCCCTTTTGAAGCTGTCCTTTCCGTGGCGACGCGGTAAGACCTCAGAAAGAAGCCCACTCCCCAATTCAACTTACCGATTAAGTTTACCAATAACAGGAATCATGACATATCCTTGTTAATGATTTAACACTGAACGACCCTCGCACTGTTCATAGAACTCGTATGTAATAAACTGGAGCACTACGAAAACATGTTTAATTCAGGTTAAAATAATAGCCTAAGATCCCACTGCTAAAATCTGCAGTGAAACTGTTTTTGATAAAACTTATTTTTAACTAGCTGTTCCCCGCGGCTTCGCTCCAGTGGACCCCACAGGGCCCGTTTTTGGGATTAAATACAGCCTATGTCGTTCAAGAATACTGTAGCTTTCTATTAGTGGAAGATTTTTTTAAATCGGTCCAGTGGTTTCGGAGCCTATTCGGTGCAAACAAACAAATAAAAAAATCTTTCCTCTTTATAATATCGGTATAGATGAAAGATACTTCATAGAAGAACACAGCATACCTGGGCTGCCTGGCAATATCTGGCCCCAATTAGATTTTTGTTTCTTTTTTTAACTTTGCCTAACACTAGGATTGCCTCCTGTATCTCGTCACGTATTCAACATCAGCCAGCTCTCAGTTAGCTACAATGTATGGGTTGACAGGTATAAACAGATAAAATGCAGCTGATGTTGCTTCCCCATTTGAAAAACTTATACATCTTGGATTAACTATCAAAAATAAATTACAATTAATTTACCAGGCAACCCCGCAGTAATCTATTCTACTATTAAGTTATTCATAAAAAAATAGTTTTATAAAAAAAAAAAATACATACCTGCAGATTTTGGGAATGGGATCTTAGCTATAAGTAAACAAGTAAAAATCGGTCAGAATCTTGTCATTGGCCGTGTACAATGTCACCGGCTTGCAAGTGCAGAGCACTTCCTACTTCCTAACTAAAGCGCAACCTTGGACGCGTTCCATTGCGGGCTGGTCACTGTAGCTGATGACCTTGTCTGAAGTGAAGCAGTCATGTATACAGGGTTTACGTAAACGTCAATTTTTGCGTTTTCTTTTGTATTTCTGATACTTTATTGGTAATTTCGGGCAAAGTTTTATTAGAGTTACTAGCTTCTGCAAGCGGCTTCACCCGCGTGAAAAGTTTTTTTTTATCCCAAGGGAACAATATACCGGGATGAAAAGTATGTGCTATTTTAGACTATAACCTATCTCTGTGCCAAATTTCATCCAGATCCGTTCAGCCGTTCTGGCGTTATTGAGTAACAAACATCCATCCATGCGTCTATCCTCACAAACTTTCACGTTTATTATAATAGTAGGATGCCCTCTTTTCTGCATTTGTACCTACCCCGTAAAAAACATAACTAGCGTAATGTAGGTGAACCATATATACCTCTGCCTAACCCTTCGGCTTCAGGGAATACAAGCGTAATGTTATATATGCATGTAGTCATTTCTGTTTTGGTATACGTTAATGTTTGCAAAGGATGTCTTACTTCGGGGTTTTTAATGAGTCTTAACGTAGGTAGGTTTTATAAGAGCAAGGTAGTTTACTAGTCATAGAAATAACAATTTTGGCTAACACCTAATGTGATTAAGGTCGAAGTCACGGCTCCCATGTTTGGGCAAATTGTATGCGTTATTGATAGAGACCTCGACCATGAGGATTTGTAAAAGTTAAAACCCTAAAAAATACGAAATAACTTGCGTATAATGTTGAATGACGCGGAAAGATTTAATTTAAACGTCGGTTGGCAGTATTGCAGAGTTATTTCATTACCCAACCAACGAATTTTAACCCTGCATAACCTACCTGAATAAAATTATAGCATGGTAAGAACTCTACGTATGAATAAAATTATGGTTATTGCATTTTTTCATGTCACGGAATTCCGCAAAGTAAGGCCCGATTCCATAATTTCTTAATTTATTGTTGATAGGCCTTGTTCGTGGCATTTGCAATAAATCTGGGGCTATTGTGGTCGACAAGAGTGCCGGCTACTTCGTGTAAAGATGTTATATAAAAATTAATACATTACATT
Source organism: Orthosia gothica (assembly GCA_949775005.1). Taxonomy (NCBI): domain Eukaryota; kingdom Metazoa; phylum Arthropoda; class Insecta; order Lepidoptera; family Noctuidae; genus Orthosia; species Orthosia gothica. Next base: position 19,459,964 of record OX459059.1, read on the forward strand.
ACTATCAGATAAATTAATTACATACATTTCCTGTACAGTTATTTTCACGACTGTATTGCCCGTAGGGTATATATGGCAACCGCCTCTCGCACTTGCGATTCGCGGATGATATAGTACTGCTCTCGGAAGACCCAAAAGAAATGGAATTTATGATACAGTCACTAAGCATTAAGCAAAGAAAGCAGAAAAGTAGGTCTAGAAATTAACTGGGAGAAAACTAAATTAATGACAAATAGGCAAACCATAACTATAAAATCAGACTCAACCGAAATCGAATACGCCGAAGATTATATTTATCTGGGACATTTACTATCCTTCAAGTCATGCAATGATAAAGAAGTAGAGCGAAGAATCAAAATAACCTGGAACAAGTATTGGGCAATGAAGGAGGTATTCAAGAGTAATCTACCAGTTACACTGAAAACTAAAGCTATGCAGACATGTTTAGTGCCCTGTCTCACTTACGCTGCCCAAACATGGCCTTTGTCAACAAAACAGACTCATAAGGTCAAAGTGTGCCAAAATAGCATAGAAAGGAGTCTCCTGGGCCTTAAGCTAAGCGATAAAGTGAGAATTGAAGACGTCAGGAAAATTACCAAGGTAAAAGACATAGCAAAAACCATAATGACCCATAAATGGAAATGGGCTGGGCATGTCCAAAGATCTCCAGGGAACAAATGGTCCAGAATTGTCACTAATTGGTACCCTTTTGACAAGAAAAGACGGAAGGGAAGGCCATTCATAAGATGGAGTGATGACATAGTTGCCACAGTGGGAAATACCTGGAGCAGACTGGCAAGAGACAGAGCTAAATGGAGGGAAATGGAGGAGGCTTTCACCGCTAAAGCGGTCCTTACTACAAAACGCGTTAACGCAGTTTAATAAACTAGAAAACTAACTAAACTCAACTAACAAACTAGAATAAATATAATACTAACACTACAAATAATGTTTAGAATTAATGTAAACTATGTGTAAGGAATAAATAAAGCTTTATTATTATTATTATATTGCCTGTAGGGTTAGGCAGAAGTGCACTTATAGTACACACACACTTTTATAGTACACATGCACTTATTATACACACTTTTATAGTACACATATACTTATAGTACACACACTTATTATACACACTTTTATAGTACACATACATTTATAGTACACACACACTTATAGTACAGATACACTTATAGTACACACACACACTTATTTATAGTACATACACTTTTCACCCGTTACGTTTTGCAATGCGCCATCGGTACAAGGCCGATAACATCCCGTACGCACAAAGCGTTTTGGGAATACTTTCGTTGTGAGTACAGCTAAGGAGTGGAATTCCCTGCCGGAGTATTTGTTTCCGGATAGCTACAACCTAGAGGTATTTAAGTCAAGAGTGAATAGGTTAGGTTAGGTGCATGGCAAGCGTGTTTCACCGTCGTCCACATCTTCACTTGCCACCAGGTGAGATAGTGGTCAAATGCGAGGCTATCGTTAAATATAAAAAGTCCTATGTAATAGGAGCAAGCCTAGTGCCATAGACCGGGCACAGATCCAGACTCCGGGCTGCTACTGAAAAACCCGGCAATCGAACCCAAGACCGAATGCACAGCAGTATAGCGCATGCAATCATTAGCACCACTTTTACCAAAAAATTCCAATCAATTAAGACAAAACTTAAATTTTATATATTTGCGGGTGACATGGAGATGCGATGCTATGAACAGATGGATGTGATGGACAGTGCTGATGGAGCGTAGCGTATTGGGTATTAAGCTTAGCGGCCGAATACGTAATACTACGTTATGCTCTAAAATAGGCATCACCATTGTGGCCAGCAAGTCTGCTGGGCTGAAGTGAGATTTGGCGGTTCATATATGCAGAATGCTTAATGATAGATGGGCCAGAGTCGTCACGCTGTGGGAGCCGGAAGACGGGCGTCGCGTCGTCGCCGTGGGAGGCCTAGGAAACGCTGGCGTGACAACTTAGAGGCATTTATGGGAGGCCGGCCGGAGAAGGCAAAAGATCGGGCAAAGTGGAAAGCTTTGACCAGCAATGGAACAATATAGGATGAAAAAAAAATTAACCCCCGACGAAAAAAGAGCGGTGTTATAAGTCACCTACAAGACCTTGTGTACCTGTGTGTTTATGTATTTGTGTATCTGTCTGTGGTATCATAGCTCCTAAACGGATATGAACCGATTAAGATATTTTTTTTGTTTGAAAGGTTAGTTTATCGAGTTGATCTATCGTTTTTTTTAAATCAAGAGTCAAGAATCAAGAAGATCAATCAAGTGTTCAATGAAAATCTGTTCAGCCGTTCAAAAGTTATGGGCGTTTTACTGTTTGAATCGAGGTATCTTCTCAAGATATCGTGTCATAATTTCGTGTTCGATTGATTGTCGATCGATTATGTAGTCTAAAAATCATGAAATAAAAACGTGTACGTATTGGCGTATTATTCTCACAAAGAGTAAAGTACACTTACATACATACATAATCCCACGCCTTTTTCCATAGGGGTATCAATTCCTTACATACAACATTTGTTTCACAGGTTCGCTGCCTTTTTTTTTGGGGTATCAAATCATGCGCGGGAGGGCGTGTCAGACTTTTGCTGACTAAAACCCATCCGTGTTCCTTCAGTTACTTGTGCCAGGGCCGCGGTAACTTTCATTTAAATTTACTCCAGACCCATACAGGCATCGGCCCTAGCGGACCCCTCTTTTTTACTGACATCTCTTTGAGCCACGCGTGGAATAATACGCGCCGTCGAATCGGCCCTGGGTCCTTATCGGACGGCGAGTAATCGGTAGCCTGCGCCTACGGTGGCCGGGAATCGGCTTGCGACTCCCGACGCCTCGTACGTCCCCTGCAGTGGCTACGGGCGTGAAGGCGTCTCCGTTGCGCCTCCTACTTCGCGGGCATTATACTGCTTTGCAGAAGGAGGTAACAGCTTCCCATGCCCTCTCGCTCCGTACCATGGCCTAAACCAGGGCCGGACACGAGAGGTCGCCACCGCTGATCGACTCTATTGCTGATCAAGGCGGTGATCCGCCCAAGAGGGGCAGATCTCCACCGTATGCTCCACCGTGTCCTCCTGGTGATCCACTCAATGGTGACACCTGAGCGTTTTAGCCGTGTCCGGTGAGGACCTGCGTCAGGCGGAAGGTGAGGATGCCGTGCGCCTCTCAAGCCAACAGGTTCGCCGCCTGGTCTGGACTTTACTCTCATCTCTGTTTTATAAATGTTTTCTTTAGGCTCGAGTTTTCTCGCAGAAGGTACTAAAGCGGATAGAATCATTTTAACAAAATAATATAAGAATAAATTGCTTAAGACATATAGGTAAAATTGAGATAAGCCGGGTGTGCCTTTGTTCTACTGTTACCAGCTTCCATATATGGTCAGTTGGAACTGTTCTTTAAATTATTATGTTCTGATTAACTTATTTAGATAAGTAAATATGTGAGGGCTGTAAAAACAAGTATATTTTGTCCTGCTGGCCATACTTTTTGTTTTAATATTATAAATGCGAAAGATTCTGTCTGGCTGTCTGTTTGTTACCATTTCACCTCTGAACGTATTTGGATGAAACTTGGCACATGGGTAGATCAAGTCCTGAATTAGGACACAGGATACTTTTTATCCCGGAAGTGTAATTCCTTGTAAGGCCTCCCACTAGGCAGACCAATGACCTGGCCAAGGCTGCGGGAATTCGCTGGATGCAAGACACAATGGACCGGCCGATGTGGCGATACTTGGGGGAGCCCTATGTCCAGCAGTGGACGTCTTACAGCTGAAATGATGATAATGACTTAAAATAATATGGAAATTTACTTGAGGTATCATTCTTACGACATAGAGGCTATATTCGTTTTAAATTTTGACATTCAATACAAACTAAGAGATCAAAAACACGTCATCTGATTAAATAATCTAGTTCAAGGGTGGTATTCGTCTAGAATGGACCAAAAAAGGCACATTGTTTACTTTGTAGTGATTCCCCATCGAATATGGTGATGTATCCTTGACAACGATATTTGGTGTTTCTGTGTATTTTGAATAGAGGAAGTTTTAATTGGTGTTACATAAGTTATTATAATATGTCCCAAATGGGTATCAACCAATCAAAGTCATGAGTTATTTTTATGGGAACTTTCTCCACTACAATCGACATAGATTTAAGCAACAATTATATTCTTTGTTTTTAATTAAAGTCAATAAATACCAAGCTATAAGTGTCAATTTGATTGAGTCGAGCTTTTTTATTTTTTTTATTTTGACCTGCCTGTGTTTAAAGTCGTCACAATCTAAGAAGTCCGTTGCCGTTTCTCATTTTACATGCCGCGTTGGCTTTCTACGTGAGAGATTGAAAAATCAAATTCACAATCTTAATTGGTTGCTATGTTATCCATACACTATAACAACGAGTATCATCCGCAAGCATTAAGTTTAATTATTATTACGTATTTTTATAGCTTTCAAAACGGACCTTTTATTTTTTGACTACTAAAGTAGGTAGGGAGGGTGTTAACGTAAATAGAAAACAAAAAATTAAGTTACCGTTATCTCATAGTTCAACGTTTCTGGTTAAGGACGCTATTACATTTTTCTACAAATAACAGTACTTTTGAGGTACCATTTTAATGTATATGCAATCACCGATGTGAAGATATCATGGTCTTAATTTAAAGATAATATATTCAGCTCGAGATAAGCATCAGAAAAATTGTATGACATCATACAAAATTTTCGCACAAATACGTTTTGCCCATCATAATAATCGCAAAAATTAAAAAAAGTAGGGTCCGAATAGGTTCCAGTTTAGGTAAATTTACAGCATATTTTATCTTCAAAATTATAAAAAACTGCGGTATATATAGTCCTTTACAGGTCCAGCTAATTATTTTTCACCTAAATAATTATATTTTTTAATTATTAGCTAAAATAAAATCACTTGCCGACGTCTTCATACATTTTGTACCCGCCGCTCATCATTCCGCGCTCAGAAGCGCTCGTGGAAGGACGGGCGTATCGCTTTCTCGCAGGAAATAAATACGATAAAAGAAATAGAAAGATTGTAGTGTGCATGCGTGTGAGTACCGTCCTCGTCGTGATCGAAAGGAGTTGATATTTTATCGGACGTATGCCGTATTTTTGAGTTTCCTATTATTGTTAGAATTTGATTTAGAAATTATTTTGGGTAAGATCGGGATTTGAATAGTTGGTGTTAAGCAGTTGTTGACAAGGTTGAGAAATGGATGGGTGGGTTTAAACAGCTCTGAGTAAGGTTAGGATTTGGATGGGTAAGGTTAAGCTGCCGACGGGGAAGTTTAGAAGTGGATGGGTGGGAGGAGATTTATGATTTTAACCGGTTTGTATGTATGTATGTATGACAAATACGGGTCCAAAACCAAAATACAAAATGGCGCCGACGAAAATTTGGCCGCTTTTCGACATGGGTGTCATTTTCATGGTTATTGGGGTCGCTTTTATCGATTACGGGGTCAAAACCAAAATACAAGATGGCGCCGACTAAAATTTGTCATCTTTTCATCATGGGTGTCATTGTCATAGTTTTTGGGGTCGCTTATATCGAATATAATATGGAGGAGGGCGCCACTGTGTCACAGTCAACATCGAATCCGTAATTAAGTCAAGATTAAAATAAGAAAAAGTGCAAATACTACTATAAAAAGTGCTTAGTTATAGTAAATATAGTGTAACTACTCATACAAATTGAAATCAAGGACTGAGACTAACAGCAAAATACAACAAACACTAAAAAGTGCAGTGTAAACAAACTTTGTTCTTACGCCGACTGGGACTGTTTTCTTCAATATTTCACGGCCGTTTTTCACAATCAAGCCTGTATACTGTGTGTATGAAGTGTAGTAAAATAAAAATAAATGTGTGATTTCATCGAATGCTAAAAATTCTATAAAACATAACCTCAACATTGAATGAATTGCATATTTCTCAATTTCTCACCAAGATTGATTATAGCGCCATCTATGGTGAAAAGATCAAACTACTATCGCAACATTGAACGAGTAAGGATTGATCGATAATCAATGTCAAACGTCAATTAACTGTCAAAAAGACACAAGATAAACATCAAATTAGATCTTACTTAGATTTGAACATTTTAAATTATAATATTAAAGAATGGAGGATATAATGAGCGTTCTTCAAAAAATACAAAGAGAATTAGACGAACAGAAAAGTACAATTATAAAAAGTGGCGAAAAAGTAACTGAACAATTAACACTAAATGTAAATAAGATGTTAGAAGAAAAATTTTCTGTATGGGAAGAGAAATATGAAAATTTGAAAGAAAAAGTAGAAAATCAAGAGAAAAGGCTTTATTTCTTAGAGAAGCAATCAAGACAAACAAATATAGTGTTGTTTGGCATAGAGGAAAAGGAAATATCATATGCAAACCTGGAACACGACATTATAAACTTCATACGAGGATATTTTTGTACCAAAATAGACTACAAAGATATCAAAGAAGTAAAGAGGTTAGGAAAGAAAGGAGAAAGACCACGTCCAGTATTGGTAAGCTTCTCAACACTGGGTCTTAAGATAAAGATTTATAAACAAAAAAATGCACTTAATAACTCTGCATACTACATGAAGGAAGACTATCCAAAGTATGTACTACAAAAGAGGAAGGAATTACAGGAACAAGTAAAAATAGAGAACGAGAGAGGAAACACAGCTATAATAAAGTATGACAAACTTATTATACTAAAAAACAAAACAGAACCTACAAACAAAAACAAAAGAACATTTACTGTCTCATCGGAACATAACACCCAGTACCAGAAGGACAAAAACGTACAGATAAAAAAGAAAAACAAAACACTACCCTCAGCTGTTCACAGGTCTTCTAGCTTATCAGAAGGAATCTTAACTTCAGGCATGCAAAAATTTTTAGTCACCAAAAATTCATTAACAACAAACAAAAAGAACAACAACGACATGTCCACATAGCAACCAACGGCATCCTCCTCCCACACAAATACAAAAAAAAAAACAAGCTAACAACATCAAGAATCATCTTCCAACCCGGCTGGTCACCGTGGAAGATTATGACCACCACCCTCCATGGAACGGAAACTGTTCTCGTCAGACAAGACATTGCCAGGCATCAAGAAAAAAAAAGGCAACACAAGAAAAAGAAAAAAAAATAATAATAATCAAGAAAACAAAAAAAAAAAAAAAATTAAATCATAAATTACAACTTAAGAAAATAAAATTAAAAACCCAAGAAATAACAACTCAAGAAAAACGGCAAAAGAAACAAGAACATAATAAAAATGAAACCTAAACCTAGCCTTAACCTATGAAAAATAAATTAAAAACTCAAGAAAAACGAACTGAAAACAAAAAAAAAAGAAACAAAAACACTACTCAAGAAAAACTAAAGACGAGAAAACAAAACATGAAAAAAATCAATAATTATATATATATAGGTTCTGGAGGAGGCCTATACCCGAATAGGGGTTCCTATCCAAGAAAAATGAAAATTTTAAGTGTGTGCAAAACAAAGTGAAAAATGTAATGTACTAAAATTATTTATATATACACACATCTGTTAACTCTAAGGATGGGAAATAATAAAGGCTTTTTTATTTTATTTATTTATATCGAATATGGGGTCAAAACCAAAATACAAGATGGCGCCGACTAAAATTTGGCCGCTTTTCGACATGGGTCTCATTTTCATGGATTTTGAGGTCGCGTATATCGAATATGGGGTCAAAACCAAAATACAAGATGGCGCCGACTAAAATTTGTCATCTTTTCGTCATGGGTGTCATTGTCATAATTTTTGGGGTCGCTTATATCGAATATGGGGTCAAAACCAAAATACAAGATGGCGCCGACTAAAATTTGGCCGCTTTTCGACATGGGTCTCATTTTCATGGTTTTTGGGGTCGCTTATATCGAATATGGGGTCGAAACCAAAATACAAGATGGCGCCGACAAAAATTAGACAAATTTTCGTCATGGATGTCATTTTTATGGATTTTGGGGACGCTTATATCGAATCATCATATCAGCCGAAAGACGTCCACTGCTGGACATAGGCCTCCCCCAAGCGTCGCCACATTGACCGGTCCCGTGCGTCTCGCAACCAGCGGATCCCCGCAACCTTCACGAGGTCATCGGTCCACCTGGTGGGAGGCCTTCCAACGCAACGTCTTCCGGTTCGCGGTCGCCACTCCAGAACCTTTCTGCCCCATCGGCCATCCGTTCTGCGAGCAATGTGCCCTGCCCACTTAAGTTTGGCAATTCTTCGAGCTATGTCGGTAACATTGGTTCTCTTACGGATCTCTACATTTCTGATTCGATCACGCAAGGAAATGCCGAGCATAGCCCTCTCCATTGCCCTTTGAGTGACTGTAAGCTTTCTGATAAGGCCCATTGTAAGCGACCACGTCTCAGAGCCATATGTCATCACTGGCAACACACACTGGTCATAGACTTTTGTCTTGAGACACTGTGGTAAGTTGGACGAGAAGACACCGCGCATCTTCCCGAACGCTGCCCAGCCGAGTCGGATTCGACGGTTTATCTCTCTCTCGAAGTTGGCCTTACCCAACTGGATCGTTTGTCCCAGGTAGACATAATCTTCCACAACTTCGAGTGTAGAGTCTCCAACCTTGATAGGAGTGGGTGTAACATGGGCATTCAACATCACCTTGGTTTTGTCCATGTTCATTTTAAGACCCACTCTTCCGGAAGCTCTACTGATGTATAATATTAGGTGGGGACCAAATAACAACGCACATGTTTCACATAACGTATCAATGTATTTTGTCGTCTCTCCGTGTTACAATCAATATGGCGGAACTAAGCGTTCCTGCTCATGAGTGTTGCCATAGACATATCTTAATATACAACATCCCCCCGGTTTTACTTATAACATATAATCACTTAAATAGGCTGGAGGTCTAACAACTCTTCCTGTTCTGGTAACATTTACAGGAGAGCTACTATTATTTATTGGAGTTGGTACATTACCCTCGGTTGGTACAATTCCCTCGGTTGGTACATTTACATCACACTCTGTTTTAACAATATACTCATTATTACTTTTATTAATATGTCTACTGTTTCTTCTTATTATATTCCCCCTTTCATTCACTACATTGTATGACCTAGGTCCAACTTCAGCTAATATTTTTCCCGGTTCCCATTCTTTATTTGGTTTATTTTGTATTCTAACATTCTCCCCTGATTCAAATTGTGCCTTTATTTTCGAGCCTTTATCATAATTTAATTTTGATTTTTCCTTTGTCAAAAGCATTTTTTCCTTAACATCTGTTGCCACCTTAGGTTCAAGTACACTTTTTGAACAAGGTATGTTGGTTCTAAGCATCCTTGACATCAAAAGCTCTGAAGGACTATACTCTAAATTTGCAACAGGACTTGTCCTATAATGAAGTAATGCTAAGTTTAAATCTGTGTTTGTCTCATTACATTTGCGCATTAAATTTTTAACAATGGAAACTGCTTTCTCTGATAAGCCATTTGACTGGGGATATCTCGGACTTGAATGAATGAGTTTAATATCATATTCTTTTGCAAACTTATTAAAGTTGTAACTATTAAAGGGCATATTATCACTTACTATAAATTTAGGTATGCCATGTGTAGCAAATATAATTCTCAGTTTTTCAATAACACAATCTGCAGTTTTATCAGTTAAATTTTTAACCTCTATCCACTTAGAGTAATAATCTACAACTACTAAATAGTCCTTTCTAGCAAATGTACAAATATCCATACCAATTTTTAAGAAAGGTAAGTCAGGTACATCATGTGACATTAATGGTTCCTTAGCATTTGATGGACGATATTTTTCACAAGTTTTACATTTTAAGACATAATTCTCAATGTCTTGTGACATTCCTGACCAAAAAACAATTTTTCTCGCCCTAATCTTACTTTTTACTACACCAGCATGACCTGTATGAATTTTTTCTACAATTTCTTTTCTCAAGCTATATGGTATTACAATTCTGTCCTTATAGTACACTAAGTTATCTTTAACTTGAATAAAATCTCTCAATTTATACAGAATTTTTAACTCCTTATTATTAATACCTTTATTATTTTTTGGCCACTCTGTAAAGTACCACAAAATAACTTGTTGTAATACACTATCGCTCTTTGTAGCATTTTGGAATTCTAAAATTTTTGTATCTGAAATAGCTAAATTTTGTTCCAATCCATGTACTATATCTGTTTCCACACTGTGAATTAATTCTTTTAAAGAATTATCAACCTGAGCATTATCACTAATATAATTCCTAGATAAGTAATCAGCAATAAACATCTTAGGACCAGGTACATACTTAATTTCAAAATCATATTTGATCAGTTTTAGAACCATACGCTGTAATCTAGCTGAAATTTTGTTTATATCTTTATTCATTATAGCAATTAGAGGTTTATGGTCTGTTTCAACTATGATTCTACGTCCATAAACGAATTGGTGATATTTCTCCATAGAGGCACAAATAGCAAACAGCTCTTTTTCAATAGGGGCCCATCTTGTCTGACACTCCGTATAAGATCTGGAATAAAAAGAAACAGGTTTACCATTTTGAAGTAAACATGCACCTAATCCACTTTTGGAACTATCTGTCTGTAAAGTCAAAGTGCCTTCACTTGACAACACAGCTAAAGTAGGTGTACAACTTAATTTTCTTTTTAATTCTAAAAATGCTTGTATTTGAGGAGTACTCCATTGCCACTCAATTTCTTTTTTAAGAAGCTGCCTTAATGGTTCAGTAGTTTTTGAATACTGTGGTATAAACTTACTGAGATAGTTAGTCATTCCCAGAAAGCTTTGCAACTGTTTAATATTCTGCGGGTCTTCAAGCTCCAAAATAGCTCTCACATGGTCTGGGTCTACCTGTACACCATTCTTAGAAATTATGAGTCCTACATATTTGACACTGTCACGTTTATACTGAATCTTATTTTTATTAAATTTTACATTATATTTTCTAGCTCTACTTAAAACCTGATGTAGTATTTTATCATGGTCACACTCATTTTTTCCTGCAATAATTAAGTCGTCATAATAAATTTCTACCCCTTGTATATCACCAAAAATTTTAACCATTTCTTTTTGCATTACTTCTGGAGCTGAGGATATCCCAAATGGCATTCTTAAAAATCTATACCTACCATTTGGAGTACCAAAAGTACACAACTTATCCCTGTCATCTAAACATAATTGAAAAAACCCATCTTTAAGATCTAAAACTGTAAAAATTTCCTTGCCTGCTAAGCTATTATAAATCTCTTCAGTTGAAGGTATTTGAAAATTTTCTCTTAATATGTTTTTATTAAGTTCTTTTGGATCTATACATAACCTAAGAGTTTTATTTGGCTTTTCCACAATTACAAGGTTATTACACCAAGATGTAGGACCCTCTACTTTTTGTATTATGCCTCTGCGCTCATAGTCATACAAAGTCTCATTTAGTCTAGTTTTTATAGCCTGTGGTACACGTCTAATAGGTTTTACAATAGGTTCAGCATCTTCTCTTATTCTAATTTTATATGTCCCCATTTTACCTAAGCCTGAAAATACATCTTTATTTGTTTTTAAAAATAAATCCTTTTCGTTGCTTACCTCTGGCTCCTTTACAATGTTATTCTTTATCTCATTCACTCGTTTAATGAATTGTAGACGGATGCAATCTGGCAAACCTATCACAGGTTGCACAGGTAAGTCAATCACTGTAAACTTAATGTTTTGCTTTACACCTTTCACTAAACAATAAAATTCTGCTGTACCTACAGCATTTATTTTTTCCTTATTGTATACAATAAGTACCTTGTTGGTCTTTAATAACTTAGAGTCTTTAATTTTGTTGAACAATGACAACGGCAGAGTATTACAGTCAGCTCCAGAATCTAACTTAAAGTTTATAGTTAAATTATTAATCACAATGTTCTCGCACCACTGGGAACTGAATGTGTTAACTACACCCTCACTTACTATGCTGCCTAATAGAAATTCACTGCTACAGCTGCTTTTATCACTGTCATCGTTTTCTTCTCTTACTTCATGAACCTTTTTATTCTGTTGGAAATTTTTCTTTTTCTTATTCCTACACACCGCTGCAAAATGGTGGTATTTTCCACATTCTATGCACTGTTTCCCATATGCTGGACATTTTTTAGGGTGATGTGTTCTTCCACATTTATGACACCCAGATTCTTTTGCTTTAACATAATTTATTTCACTTTTTTCTTTTTCCAACACTGTTATTTGTTGTTTGCCTGCTTCCGTCGCGCGACAAATTTTTAATGCAGCAGTAAATTTTAGGTCATCTTCTCTTAGCAATCTCTCTTTTAAATTGTAGTCTCTGATACCCATAATCATCATCATAGTCATTAGGCGGTCTTCCAAGTTACCGAATTCACATGTAACACTTTGCGTTTTTAACTTTGTAGCAAAATGATCTACACTTTCTCCCTCTTCTTGTTTCATATTAAGAAACTGGTATGTTGACATTATTAGATTTTTTCTGGGCTCGACATAATCATCAAAAGCTTTTATAACCTCTTCCAACGTTTTCAGTTGATCTTTCTTGGGAAATGTGTTGTATACTTCCAACGCTTCCTCACCAGCACAGTTCAGTAGCAAAGCAATTTTTCGTCCTTCTTCTTTGCTGCCAAGGTCAGTTGCAGTCAAATAAATTTGAAATGCTTGTTTAAACTTTCTCCAATTGGCATTCTCTCCTGAGAGAATTGCGCTTCTTGGTGGTTTTATGCCTTCCATTTTCAGATTTACCACCTGACACCATGTATAATATTAGGTGGGGACCAAATAACAACGCACATGTTTCACATAACGTATCAATGTATTTTGTCGTCTCTCCGTGTTACAATCAATATGGCGGAACTAAGCGTTCCTGCTCATGAGTGTTGCCATAGACATATCCTAATATACAACAACTGAGGTCATCGAGCATTGTATTGAGGCTCTCCATGGTCTCAGCCATGACCACTATGTCGTCGGCAAACCGAAGATGAGTGATGTACTCGCCATTAACATTGATGCCTAGGCCCCTCCAGTCCAGAACCTTGAATACATCCTCCAGCGCAGCAGTGAACAGTTTCGGAGAAATGGCATCTCCCTGTCTCACGCCACGCTGGAGAAATATTGGTTTCGAGGTCTGATCCTGAAGACGGACTGACATGGTGGCGTTTCTGTACAAACACTTCAACACCTCAATGTGCCGGTAGTCGATCTGGCACCGTTGGAGAGACTGCAGTACAGCCCAAGTCTCGATCGAATCGAAGGCTTTCTCGTAGTCCACAAACGCTAAGCAGAGAGGCAGGTTATACTCTTCGGTCTTCTGTATAACCTGCCGCAGCGTATGTATGTGGTCTACGGTGCTAAAGCCTTTTCGGAATCCGGCTTGTTCGGGAGGCTGGAAATCGTCAAACCTGCGCGCGAGACGATTCGTGATGACTCTTGAAAACAACTTGTAGACATGGCTAAGAAGTGAGATGGGCCTATAGTTCTTCAGCCGGGCATTGCCACCCTTTTTGAAGAAGAGGACCACCACATCCCTGCACCATGCCTGTGGCGTTTTGCCCTCGAGTATGACGGAATCAAACAGCTTCTGAAGGGCCTTAAGGACCGGTTTTCCACCCGCCTTCAGGAGTTCAGCCGTGATTCCGTCGTCACCCGGCGCCTTGTTGTTTTTGAGCTGTTTCAGAGCCATCCTAATCTCGTACAGGCTGACGTCCGGGATATCTTCGGTATAGTGTCGGGTCAATCTAGCTCTTGGGTCGTTTGCTAGATTCGCAACGGGTTTACTGGTTGACGTGTACAACATTTTTTTTTATTTTTTTTTATATATTATAGGCTCGCGCTTGACCACTATCTCACCTGATGGTAAGCGATGATGTGGTCGACGGTGTAGCACGCTTGCCTAGAAGTAACCTATTCACTCTTGACTTAAAGACTCCTAGATTGTAGCTATCGAGAAACACAGACTCCGGCAGGGAATTCCACTCCTTAGCAGTACGCATAATGAAAGTATTTCCAAAACGTTTAGTGCGTATGGGTGGTATGTCTACCATGTAGCGATGGCGCATCGCCGTACGTCTTGTAGTCCGATGATGAAACGGGCTTGCTGGAATTAGATCATGCAATTCCATCGCACACTCCCCGAAATGCAACCGATAAAAGACCGACAAGCTGGCAACTCGGCGACGATGTTCAAGGCTCTGGAGCTTAGACTTAACCAGTGCCTCATCGCCGATGAGCCTTTTGGCCCGCTTTTCGATCGACTCTAGTGCATCAAGCTGGTATTTGGCGGATCCGTCCCAGAGATGAGAACAGTACTCCATGCATGATCGAACTTGCGCTTGATACAAGCTGAGCAGCTGTTCTGGAGTGAAGTACCTTCTAACCTTTGCAAGGATCCCCAGCTTTTTGGCAGCCAGCTGAGCCTTTGCCTCAATGTATGGGCCAAAATTGAGAGTCGATGTCAACGTAACGCCAAGAAGCTCAAAATGGTCAGTTATTGGCACGGTCACATCTCGGAAAGTTGGAGTCGGTTGAAATTGGCTCTTTTTAGCGGAAAAAAGACACGCCTGGGTTTTAGCAGCATTAAACCTGACCAGATTGGCATCGCCCCATTCGGAGACTGCCTGCAAGGACAGGTTCAAGCGCTCCACCATGGCCTCCCGCAGAGACCTGGATCTGAGGTCCGGTAGCACGAGCGTTGGACATGTATCTCTCAGCAACAGTGCTGTCGTCTGCATACCCAAAGGTGCCGGGTTTTAGCAGATCGTTAATATGCAGCAAGAATAAAGTTGCTGAGAGTACCGACCCCTGAGGGACCCCGGCATTGATATCCAATTGGTCCGACGAGCAGCCATCGATAACCACCCGAATGGACCGATCTCTCAGGAAGTCTGCAATCCAATCACACAGACCACCGGGCAAACCGAATGAAGGAAGCTTACCAATAAGGCTTTCGTGCCAGACCCTATCAAAAGCCTTCGAGATGTCGAGGGAGACGGCAAGCGCTTCCCCGTGCTTCTCGATGGCCTCACTCCAGATGTGAATGGCATACGCTAGAAGATCCCCAGTAGACCGATTTCGGCGGAAGCCGTATTGGCGGTCACTAAGGATATCGTTAGCTTCTAGGTATGCCAGGAGCTTTATATTAAGTACACGTTCCATACTCTTACAGAGTATGGAGGTTACAGATATGGGTCTGTAGTTGACCGGGTCAGCTCGACTGCCCTTCTTGGGCACGGGCTGTACGTTAGCTTGCTTCCAAGCATTCGGCACTTTTCCAGCCTCATACGAAAGGCGGAATAGGCGTGTCAAGATCGGCGACAGTTCAGGCGCACAGGTTCTAAGAACAATTGCTGGAATGCCATCAGGGCCGCTAGCCTTGTTCACGTCGAGGTGGCTCAGCACCCTACGGACGTCCTTTTGGTGGATACGAATGTCCGACATACTCGTCTCGCATCCATCAGGAGAAGGAGGGGGCTGCGCGTCACCAGGATTCAGATGTGAAGATTCCGCAAAAAGAGAGCTGAACTGCCCATAGAAACTCTCGATCTCCCTCAAAAGCTCCGGTTTGGCGGATACAATCCTGCCATCATCGGTCTCCAGTTTTGTGAGCTGGCTCTGCCCAATAGACAGATCTCTTGCAAAGACCTTGGAGCCCTTATTCCGCTCGATAGCATCTTTAATGCTTTCGGTATTAAAGTGGCGCAGGTCGGTTTTCAAGGACTTTGAGATCCGTCTATTTAGCTGCCGGTATTTCACCGCATCGTCTGAAGACTGCAGGATCATCTCACGCCTTTCCTTCATTAGCTTGAGAGTAGGATCAGAGAGCTTTTTATTTCTATATGTACGGCGGGTCTTGAAAAACTTAGACCCGACCGTATGGACAACTTCCACGAACCCATCGCTGTATTCGTCCACGGAGCTCCCTAGGCACTCGAAACGATTCTGGAGTTCGAGCTGAAAGCTCTCGGGGTTTTGGATCTGGATCTGTGCTGGACGGAGCGTGGACTTCATCAGTCGAGACCTTTCAAGCTTGATATGAATGTTCAATGTGCCTCTTACCATACGGTGATCGCTCCCGGTTTTCAGCGAATTGATCACAGAGACATCATTGAACATTTGCTTCAAAAACGAGATCGACTTCATCATGTCAACCAATGACATGATGAAGTCGATCTCGTTTTTAGTTCCACCATCGGGGCTTTGCCATGTCCACTTCCTGTGCTCACGCTTTCTGAAGAAGGAGTTCATCATATAGAGGCCTTCCTTCTCCATAAAACTGGCCAGTAGGTGACCCCGGTGGTTCCGACGTCCAACTCCAAATTGCCCCACTTGCAGCTCATCCTCGTCTCGTTTGCCCAGTTTTGCGTTGAAGTCCCCCATGACAACGGTGAAGTGAGTTTTGAAACCATGCATGGTTTTAGAGATATCCTCATACATGGTCTCTACCTCGTCGTCGGGCTGTGCCGAGGTTGGGGCGTAAACCTGTATGACCTTCAGCGAATATCTTGAGGATATTCTGAGTATAAGGTACGCCACCCTAGTCGACACACTCTCGATCTTCACCACGTTGTTCACAAGGGACTTGTGGACGATAAACCCGACACCACCCTGGGACTGCCGGTCACCCTCTTGGAAATAGAGCAGGTTACCAGATTTGAGGATTATCGTGTCCTCGCCCTCTCTTCGGACTTCAGATAACCCTATAATACTCCATCGTAACCTGCTCAATTCTTCCTCGAGTTCGGCTATCTTCTCGTCGGTCCGGAGTGTTCGCGTGTTGTACGTTGCCAGGTCCAGTCGTCGGTGTTTATTGGGGTAGCCGGGTCCACTCCGGAGATTCTTCGCACCCCTTGCCACGTCATCGCCTCGACCGCTACCGTAGTCGAGGGTAGACGGGCTGTCGGGCACTCGGGGCCGTTTTTTTACTGTGCTATTCATGGTTTGGGGTGGTTTGCCGTAATCGCCACGCTTGGCAGGCGGGTTGGCGATCGCAGTTTGTTATTAAAGTGCACAGAGAACGCTGCTGCCCATTCTCTGGTTTTTCCCTTAGTCGCCTCTTACGACACCCACGGGAAGATATGGGATGGTGAAATTCTTTACGTCCGTCACCATACGGTACTTATATCGAATACGGGGTCAAAACCAAAATACAAGTTGGCGCCGACGAAAATTTGACATCTTTTCGTCATGGGTGTCATTTTCATGGTTTTTGGGTAGTATGCTTGTCTTACAAGTTGTAGGTCGTGGGTTCGAGCCCAGGCAGTCGCTTTACTTTGTGTAAATTTTTTCTTCACCACTGCTCTCAAAACGTTGAAGGAAAACATCGTGAAGAAACCGGCATGTCCTAGAACCAAATATTCGAAGATATGTGCATCCACCAACCCGCACTGGGCCCGCATTGTTGGTTACAGCCCATTTCCTCTTACAGAGAGGAGGCCTGTGTCTCAGCAGTGGGAACATTAATAGTGGCTGATGATGTGATAGTAATATTTATTTATTCCATATAATGAAAAATGTTCAAGTCATTTTTTAATCCTTGTGAGCGGAAATTAATTCGTTTTAGGTATCTACTTATTTCACGTAGCGTTTTTTTTTTAAATACCTTTTTACTACAACAAAGTGAAAAATAAAATTCTTTTCGGAAGTCGGTGTCGGTACCTATTGTTTTTCGTCACAGGAAAGCTATTATATTTCTCTTTTAAATTTTTGTAGGTACCCCATACTGGGTATACTAAATACATCTGTTTACCCCCTAAAACCGTACAAGCGTGATGATATATTATGGTATGGTTAAAACAAAACATAAAAATACGATCACAGTAATCGCAGGTCATTTGCTGTTTGTTATTAAAGAGTTCCATTGTCTATCTCCGAAGGTCTTTATCAGATCCTAATATTTTATACAATAAAACCTTCCCTGAAAATACCACCACATACATTTATCGATGAAAACCCGATAAGTATCGGATAAGTAGTTTGGCCGAATAGATAGAGCATCTTCTTTTTTTGAAGTCGGTTGAAAAGAATAACCTACTTTTTACGACGACGGTTTATAACAGTTATCAAATGCATTTTCAAAGTGCCAACTAACCTTCCTGAATCAACTTCAATAAAATTAAAAAATAATATCAAGGACCAAGATTATTTCCGTGATGTATAAAATCGAGCGCTCAGTAGTTTCAATGTGTGCGTACGCGTAATGTTGCTGTGTGCGACCAGATACCTAAATTTGAGTTCGTCGAAAATGTAACAGCGTCCTTAACGTCCGAAATAACCGATCCAGTCACCGTTAATAATAATAACTACTAAGTTATTAATAATTCAGTTGAATATTTTTAATAAATGTAACTATTCTGGAATACAAACTACTTCTGATACACAAACAAAAACATAGATAATATTTTTTGTATCCTGATGAATTTATCGGCAATTCACCTTTATCGTTTAGATAAATTATTTATTGAATTAATTGATTCCGTCCTAAGACTACTCGTCCTACGGCTACAACGTAAATACTACAACTGTCTCGTGGGCTTGTAGTCGCAAGCACTACTGCCGAGAATGAGGTCCTGGCTTCGATTCCAGGTAAAACAAAGTGTTAGGTATTTCTCTCAGGAACTTCTCAGCAGCAGCCCTTAGGCTTAAAAGGCTGGCCCTCAAATCAGGGCACTTAAACATAACTAGCGAAATGTGGGTGCCTAGTATCGGTGCAACTCTCCCTAACCCTTCGATTTACATATGTATGATTCCGCCCTACAAATCCTCCTACACCTCGTACTTTCGTAGAGACCTAATTTGAAACTCTTCCTGATTCTGCTACGCGCTTGCTACGGCGTAGCCGCTACACGTGTGCTACGATTAACTTAGGGATGTGTCTCTGTATGTTGCGTTTAAGGTCCCAGGGGTCACCAACTGGCGGAACGCGGTCCGGATCCGCAGCCTAATTGTGTAAGTAAATTCGGCAAAGGAAACAAACTGTTTCTTTCCCAAAAACGACTTTTCGCAATACAAAAAGTAGTTTTTGGGAAAGAAACAGATTGTTTCCTTTGCCGAATTCACTTACACAATTAGGCTGCCGGACTGCCAACCTAATTTATGTGGACCTTAAGTAAACAGTACAATATAGTTTCCATTTGAATGAGTTATTTAATCAGTTATTCCATGTTTATTATTTTTATAACAATAAGGACCGTGTCGTGAGAGCAGTGGTGGCCCAGTGGTATCGGACGCGACTTACAAGTTGTAGGTCGTGGGTTCGAGCCCAGGCAGGCGCTTTACTTTGTGTAAATTATTTCATCACCACTGCTCTCAAAACGGTGAAGGAAAACATCGTGAGGAAACCGGCATGTTCTAGAACCAAACAATTCGAAGACATGTAACATCCACCAACAAGCACTGGGCCTGCGTGGTGGATTACGGCCCAATCCCACTCACAGAGAGGAGGCCTTTGTCCCACCAGTGGGAACATTAATAGGCTGACGATGTGATGTGAAGGGTTCACCCTTGTTTGATAGAACAACGTTTGATATAATATAACTAAATCGAACAACGTTTAAGAAAATCATCACTTTGTATAATATCGTTTGACAGAATTTTCAGTTCATCGAATATTTATTTGCGATAACAACATTTGCGCTATTGATCAAAAGGTATAATGTTCATTTGATGTAATGTTCAGGTGGTGTAACATGTATTTAAAAAACCGAGAATAACCCCAAGAGCGAGCGAAGCGAGCTCGGGAGCTTAGGGCACCCCGACACGGATAGGTTAGGTTCGAAGGAGATGACGGGAGCTGAAGTGAGCGAGCAAAGCGAGCGAACTCAGCGCCCGTCATCTCCTTCATGTTAGGTTACTTTAGACCCTGCAGACAGAAATAGGAGGCTCCGTCGACTTTGTTTCGTTTCCCTCCCTCCCTTAAAACGACTTTGTTGCTTAAGGCGGGTACCCCGAGCAAAACGCCGTGCTAACCGATTTCGTGTAAAATTAGTGCATTTGAAAATTCGGTCAAATGACATTATTTCAAAGAAATAAATATGCTAAATAAAAATCTACCAATTAATTATTCGGTCAAATTAATAATTATACGAAATCACTTTATTGTTACTAAAATTAGCCAAAGCGATTTTCGACAAAACGTTGTTATACCAAACAAGGGTGAACCGATGTGAAGGACCGCGACAGCCATATTTTGTATGACACGGACCCCAAATGAAAGTAATTGGTGAAACCTGGTGTTAACCGATGGACGGTTAATGATGGGAACATTTTCGTGACGCATAAATATTCATGTATTTTAGTTACTTATTAAATTGTATGTATTATGTTTATTCGTTGTGTGCTGTATTTGTTTAGTTTATTTAGTTAGTAAGAATTTAAATATTCAAGTGTTTTTCAGTTTTTGTTGTGTACTTTTGTTTACTGTCCTTATTTTGCAAATCTCTCTATCATACTGAGGTTTGCTGTCAGAGAACCCAATTACGTATAGGTTAAGCTCGTCTTTGTAGATAAGTTGCCCTTTTGTATTTATATATTTTATGTTTGTTTTGTGTACAATAAATAATATGAGAATATACTATAAAATGGATTACGTCATTGGACATATTTTCATCTCGATTGTTAGTTCCCTACTTGGCATAATAAAATACTTTTAACGCGGGCGAAGGCGCGGGCAGAGAGTGTAATGAAAACTTCCTTCAAAAATATTATTTTAAATCTCTGAGAGTTGCGGTTTATATTTTAATCACCTTGATTATTCATTATGTCATGCACACGCAGTTCGTTGCACTTTTGATTAACTTGTTAATCTCACTAATATAATATATGCGAAAGTATGGATGGATGGATGTTAGTTTTGTACCCAATCACGCAAGAACGGGTGAACGGATCCGGATGAAATTTGGCACAGAGATAGATTATAGTCTGGAATAGCACATAGGTCACTTTTCTTCCCGGTATTATGTTCCCTTGGGGTTAGTTACACTTTTTACGCGAACGAATCCGCTGGTAGATGCTAGTAATACAAATCAAACCTAGTAAGTAACCTAGAAGCTAGTAATAAAGGTCAAGTCTTCCGTTCAAAGTTGTTTTATTAACTAAATAAATATAAACTGAATGGTTAGTTGCTCCTGTTGCCCATGTGCACACTTCTAAGCAAGCCATTTTTCCTCTGCAGGCTTGTAGCTCAATAATAGCAGCCGCACGGATTGATCTTTAAGATGGAACCGTACGGCTGTTATTGCCAAGGTCGTGGATGGGTGACCATGCATTTTATACCAGAGAGATGTCAAGCATCTTAAGCGGTGGTAGTTTTATCGGTCGTAACGGGTAGCCTGACAGTATCGTGTTATCTATTTACGGGGTTGTGGAGGTCAGCTTCATGTAACAGGGCCCATGTCCACTCGACCCGATTAGGCTCAACCCGAATAATAATACCAGATGTTTTACTACCAATTCTGAATTCAGTGCCATTTGTACAGTCAGGCAAGTGATATTTAATTCTGAATAACTTACAGATTTATTATTCATAGAATATTTTTGTTATGATACGAGTACATAATTTATCTTGGTAGTCAGTCATTTCGTTTAAAAAATGTAGCTTTATAAAGAGAGCCTTTACCTCGCTTAAACCAGTTTTCTGGAAACAATAGACGAAACTCGTATCTATTGTTCAAACTCTTTTTAGCGCAGCAAAAATGCAAGTATGTAGGGTGCCGATATGATAATTGAGTACCATACAAACTTAACAAATGTCAGCACGAAGAGATGTTAGGAAACAAAAAGTTAATTCATAAAACCCGATTCCTTAAGAAGCGAACTAAAATGACGTAAACAAGAAGAAAATCATGCTGTGCGGTCGGAGGATACATATTTTGTCATTCACAGTGTCAGGTTAGTTTGTTATTCACAATGTCAGGTGAAGGGCCTTCTCAGGGCAGAGTGCGGGAAGAGTATGAATTACTAATTACACTGGTACTCAGCAGCTTCCAATTAGAAAGGAAGACGCCCCCGATGTCGTTGCAAGTTGCGAATAAGCTCGGCAGTTTGCCTTTAGGCCCAACTTGGCAACAGTATTTAAGAACCCAAATTAAAGCCCTGCAAAACACATCTCCTGTGGCTCTAAGCAAGTGACATACTATCAACAAAAGCGTCGCGATAGCGATTGGAAAAGTGGCAAAATGAATAGCATCGAAATGTCACGCGATCAATTAGACAAGTAATATTCTATCAACGATAGCGATTGGAAGCAAGTCAAAGTATATATGGGATTGTCAAGCGCTACCGAAATGTCACGCGATCAATAAGACAAGTAACATTCTATCAACGAGAGCGATTGGAAACAAATAAAAAATGTATGGGATTGTCAAGCGCTATCGAAATCGAGCGAATCGAAAGCACGCTCCCCGGTAGTGTGACGTCACCGCACTCCTTCAACTTGGCATTATGACTGTTAGCAAGGTGACCGAAATGTGAACCACCTTGTTTGTCGTAAAAATGCTACTGGGTTTTACGTTATTACTAGCTTTTAGCAGCGGTTTCGTTTGCGTGAAAGTGGGAAATAATCCCATGAATAAGAACTACCATATACAAAATATCTACTATTTAATTTCAATTACAAAAACGGGGGTCTTTAACTCAAGAATTAATAAGTTACTTCTAGGCAAGCGTGTTACACCGTCGACCACATCATCGTTTACCATCATGTGAGATAGTGGTCAAGCGCGAGCCTAACAAAATTTCTTCTTATAATTCTTAACAAAAAAAAAACAATCCGTTTTAAATTTGTCAATGAGTAGTCGGTCAGTTTAAAAGATGAAGCCAGTTGCTCATTGCAAAGCATAGATCTTTATATAGAGGAGAACGTGCAAAGAACCCCATGGATACTCTTTAAAATCAGTGAATGTGTGTGTTTTTTTTTTCTCTCTATGTAAAAATAATGCACAGTTTAAAAGCGTCCAGAGTAAAACAAACAATTCGGAAATACAATTTTAATTAAAATAGGCAGTTATGTGTGACTAAACCCATCTGACAAAGCATCTTATGTACTAATTCAGGACATAGTCTACCATTGTGCCAAGCTTCATCTTAATCCGTTAAGGCGAAAAACATTCAAACATGTAATACTCACAGCGGTTCTTTGTGTCTCTAAAGTTGGCTGCAAGACCCTGCTCAGTATCTATTTTTGTGTCAATATTGGAGGTGAAGATAGCATTGTGTAGCTGCCTCTTTCATTCGTTTACGTTTGTCGCATCGTCCTTTCTCGCTAACTGTATGCAGTATACTTGATGACAAACTGTTTCTAGCGCAATTTTTCGCAGAGCCAACTTCAGAGACACAAAGATGCGCTGCGCCTACTATACCGACTTTCACACTCATAATATCGGCAAGATTGGTTCATTTCAAGCCCAGTAGCATTGGATCCCTGCCCCCGCGCTACCTCTGCGTCTGGGCAGCTTTTATCAAATTAATGATAATGGACCTCGGTTATGTCAAGAATGAATGACTTGGTTGGCACAGTGACAGAGTTATGACTTGTATGCAGCGAGTCGCAGGTTCATGGGACAAAAGAAATAAGTAATTTGGTGTTGCATCTTTTTGTGATCAGGTGTCACTCGATAAAGACCATAAAGACTTGAAAGAAACATTACGAAGAACCCATTCAGAAATCGGTTCTGAATTAAAAAGTAACTTGAAGTTGAGTATTTGTCAAACTCTACTTTGCCTCATAACCTATAAAAGTTTGACATTAAAGTGGACGGAAACGTTATTAACTCTAATTACTAAACTCATAAACCGGCCCTGACTCTTTCATCAATATCATAATATTATGATAAGAAATGTATAAACAGTTTAAACTTGAATACCTAAATACTGAAAACATATGTCTATTAAATTATTAAAAATATTAATTACAGATCGTAGGCAACCATTAATTTCACATAAATAATATAATAGTAATCCGTATTCTGAATGTTGTTACTGCTATCATTAGGGTTGTCATTTTCAAAGCTTTTTCGTTAATAATTTTTAAAGCTACTCCTAGTCTCGTTAATAGTTCACAGAAGACAAAACATCCACATACCTACTACATTACAACCTTGGGGTGTTTAAGTCAAGAATGAATAGGCTACTTCTAGGCATGCATGCTTCACCGTCGACCACATCATCGCTTACCATCAGGATGAGACAGTGGTCAAGCGCGTGCCTATCTATAAAATAAAAAACATTGATTTTCATTGACATAAGATGCTTGCTTAGGAGTTAGTTGCACGTCGTGCGGTGAGCCACAGGGATCGGTCGTGGGGCCGCATCTGGGGGACATCGGGTACGACTGGGTGCTGCGCGCCGATCTCCCTATTGGCGTAAGCGTGGTTTGATACGCTGACGACACTCTGGTCCTGGCGCAAGGGAGGTCGCACCAGGTGGCGGCTGAAATAGCGACACGCGGGGTTGCGACAATCGTCGAGAGGATCTAGCACTTGGGACTCGAGGTGGCCCTGCACAAGTCAGAGGCCATATGTTTTCACGGTCCTCGGAACGCGCCACCGCCGGGATACCAAATAACGGTAGGAGGAGTTCACATCGGCGTCGGGTCGACGATGAAGTACCTGGGACTCGTCCTCGACAGCCGGTGGAATTTCGTGAAGAATTGCCGACGTTTGGCTCCCAGACTGGAGCGGGTGGGGGATGCCCTCAAGTGGCTGCTGCCCAATCTAGGGGGTCCAAACGCTTCCTGCCGGAGGCTCTACGCGGGGGTCGTGCGGTTCATAGCCCTTTACGGGGCTACGGTATGGGTGCGTTCCCTGAGGCGGCAACCAGCCGGCCGGTTCTATGTTCTATGTTATGGGGGTTTGGTTGCCGCACTTAGTCCTTCAGCTGGACCAGCCAGCCCACCTCCCTCCAGAAGCTGATCAGGGCTCCTGGTTTTCTTAGAACGTCCGTGTAAGTTCTGGGCGACCCGAGGGTTTGTGTTCTTATCTTGGTGACCCCTGTGCATTCAAAGAGAACATTCAGCCGGCTGGTTGAACGCGTTCCATTAAAGGTTCATGGCCATCCGGCTGGTACCAGTGCGTGATACCGCACCGTCTCCAGTGAGGCGGCGAGCCTCCTTGCCGGATTGCCGCCATGGATCAGGAAGCAAAAGTCCTCGCGCAAATAAGGGGGTGGTGCGAGGAGGCGAAATGGCGGGGCGAACCTCCGTTGTCGCGGCTCGGCGGACAGAGCTCCGGCAGAATCTTATGGCGACATGGAGTGGGCGATTGTCGTAAACCAACGCTGGGCACGCCACAATTGCGGTGGTAAGGCCCCTTTTTGAGGAGTAGCTTGAGAGGCGTCACGGTGTCCTCACCTTCCGCCTGATGATGATGTCTACAGCGGACACGGCTGTGTCGGGAGGTTCCTGTTCAGAATAAGGCGGGAGGAAACGCCCGGGTGTCACCACTGTGTGGACCGGCCGGAGGACACGGTAGGGCATACGGTGCAGATCTGCCCCGCTTGGGTGAACCACCGCTGTGTCCTCATGGAGGCGATCGGCGGTGGTGACCTCTCACGTCCGGCCCTGGTCCAAGCCATGGTACGGAACGAGAGGGCATGGGAAACTGTCTCCTCCTACTGCAAGCAGTAATGTCCGCAAAGAAGGAGGCGGGACGCGTGAGGGAGACGCAAAGGAGACGCCCTCACGCTCCTAGTCACCGCAGAAGACGCCCCGGGCGTCGGGAATCGAATCCTGATTCCCAGCCGCCGTAGGCGCAGGCTTGCGGACAGCAAGTTATGGGTAGCTCACCGTCCGATAAGGGACAAACCCGAATTTACGGCGCGTAGTGTTCCACGCGCGCCTCAAAGAGATGTTAGCAAAATTGACGGGGCCTGATAGGGCCGATGCCTGTCTGGGTTGCGGATAAATTTGAAAGAAAATTACCGCGACCCTGGCGCAAGCAACACGGGTGGGTTTTAGTTAGTAAAGGCCTGACACGCCCTCCCGCTTCACCCAGAACGGGCGAAGTCATTGGATGATATCCCACCCACATCTGAAATACTAGAACGTTGTGAAGGACGAGCGTTTTGGGGCCTTGGGAACTGTCTAGTGGTCATTTAAAAAGTGCTGATTGACACTCTAATCTAAGATTCTTTTCCTATTATGATAAAATCCTTGTAGCGCAAAAGATTTTACTGCGAAACATTGATATAAAGCCAGAGAGCCAACCCTGATTAAAAATAACTGTCACACCTGTGCAAACCATAATTATTGAATTGACGCAAACGACTGCAGAGCCTTATTTTTTACTCAAATAAACTTGTCACAACATGTTTATTTATATGTTGTATGTTATTGTTTGTCAAACAATAGTCATCATCATCATCATATCAGCTGAACGACGACCACTGTTGGACATAGGCCTCCCGCAAGCGTCGACACATTGACCGGTCCCATGCGTCCCGCACCCAGCGGATCCCCCGCAACCTTCACCAGGTCATCGATCCACGTGGTGGGAGGACTTTTAACGCAACGTCTTCCGGTTCGCGATCGCCATTCAAGAATTTTTCTGCCTCATCGGCCATACGTTCGGCGAGTAATGTGCCCTGCCCACTGCCACTTAAGTTTGGCAATTCTTCGGGCTATGTCGGTAACCCTGGTTCTCTTGCGGATCTCTACATTTCTGATTCGATCACGCAAGGAAACTCCGAGCATAGCCCTCTCCATTGCCCTTTGGGTGACTGTAAGCTTTCTGATGAGGCCCATTGTGAGCGACCACGCCTCAGAGACATATGTCATCACTGGCAACACACTGGCAACTGGCAACAAACAATACTAATATAACATATGTTTTGGTAAAGTAGTTGGGACACGTGTACCTCCCCGTGTTTCTCTTTCAACTAACATAGCATCTACACATAACACATATATAGCATCACGGGTTAGGCAGAGGCAGAGGTAGGTACAATTCCGCTGTTATTTAAAAAACTCTAGTTCTAGGGAAGTCGTGCCTTAGCATACATAGGTAAACAAACATAACCAAGTTAAATGTTCTCACTGCTGGGACCCAGGCCTCCTCAGTGAGAGAATGCCATATGTCTTCGTTTTTTTAGTTTGGCATATACCGATTTCCTCACGATATTTCCATCACCATTTTGGGAGCAGTGGTGATTAAATAATTTAAAACGTGTGCCTTAAAAATCGTCAAAACGTTTCCTTCAGTCACTTTTATCGTTTAAAATCGAAGTGACCAGTAACTTATTTAGATAAAATCTGACGCTTCGAAAGGCTAAGGCCGGTCCTCTTGTATGCAGTTTGGGTTCCTGTACACCTTACAAGTCCTTACTGGTGGAAAGGAACCCATTCCAGAGCTTGAAGATTTGCTGCTACACGATTTACAAAACCATATTAACAATCATGCTCTGTCAAGGTCAATCAACTCTTTTTAAACTCGCTTCGTTAGCGACTTCATTGGCGTGAAAAATTCTCGCAGGATAAATAGTATTCCATGTCCTTATCCAAGACATAGTTTAATCTTAAAATTTAGCTCCTTCTGCGCATGCGGCTTCCCTGGTAACTCATAAACGGCACAAATATGTGGATGTCTCTAACTATTCTCAATCTAATTTTTCTTCATTTAATAAGACTTTTTACAATAGTTTTCACTCATCTTTATAGCCCTTTGCTAAGAATAGTTACAGCACTGATAACAACATTTGTGCCACATGTTAAATTTAGTCTTGTTATACTTTGTATAGATTATTTTACCGATTGTTTTGTAAATGTGTGAACATTGTAGGCCTTCTAGATTTCTAGATTGTTAACATTTTATGTAGTTTTTTTTTTTTTTTTTAATCTTTTGTTTATTTATTATATAATAATTTTTTGTTTTAGTTTCTAACGACTTATTGTCGGGCCTGCGTTGTCCCCCCATCTAAGTACTGCTGTAACATGGACATATTGTAAAACAAAACAATTTTTTTAAAAGAGTAACCATGGAGTTTCTTGCCGGTTCTTCTCCATAGGAATCGACCAACCCGAACCGTGCACATTTTGTCGACGTTTTATAAGTGCCCATGTAACCCTATCTATAATATAAAAATGAATCGCAAAATGTGTTGGTAAGCGCATACCTCAACAACGCACGGACCAATTTGGTCAATTTTTTTTTTTAATGTCCTTTGAAATTCAAAGATGGTTTTTACCAATTTTTTTTTTTTTAGGGTACCCTAGGGTAGGGTAGTGTAGCGTAGGGTAGGGTAGGGTAGGGTAGTGTAGGGTAGGATAGGGTAGGGTAGTGTAGGATAGGGTAGGGTAGTGTAGTAGGGTAGGGTATTGTAGCGTAGGGTAGGGAAGGTAGTCTAGGGTAGGATAGTGTAAGGTAGGGTAGGTAGGGTAGATAAATGTTTGGTGTTTTTATGGCAAAACAAAGTTTGCCGGGTCAGCTAGTGTAAAATAAAAATAATTGATTTTGATTTTTGATTTTGAATCCAAATGCTTTCAGTAGATAACAGGCGAAAAGGTAATAAACAGTCAGAGATACTTTCGCATTTATAATATTAGTAGTAAGGTGCATTTTTCCTTCCGCTCTCTACAAACCCTTTAAAATTCCCTGCCTTTAGAACTAAAATTTATTTGGCTCAAACGTTAATTCAGCCGATCATTGATTACGCCGATGCCTACAATCTGGCTGCCACTGAGGAGCTCTTAAATATGCTTGAGCGCTTGCAAAACCTGTGTATTTGTGTTGTTTTTGGTCTGAGGAAATATGATCATAAATTCAAATTCAAATCTTATAAATAGTAATATAGTGCACATGGACCCTGTCGGGCATATTAATTGAGTAAAACAATAAGTACATTTAGTTCTGCAAGGATCTCAAGTGGCTCCCTATCCATCTTCGCAGCAACACTCGCATATTATGTCTCCTGTTCAACATCCTTTTTATTCCTGTACCAGGCCCCTCAGAAAGTATTGCGAAAAAAAGTTTTTATATATGGGAGACTGGCCAGTTATAATGTTTTTCGAAAATATGATTATTTATAAGTAAAAATAAGTAAGTTCCAATTTCAAAATTTCCCTCCACATTTTTTGCGAGTTAATTCAAAGTATTGTGTCTCACTGAAATATGGATCTGCGCCGGGAACATTTTAGAGCTATGATTTTATACGATTTCAAGTGTCGCCTGAAACCGGATGAATCGTACGATAGACTTCAAATGGCATTCATGGATGAAGGCCCTTCCAAGGCAACCGTGTATCGTTGGTATAACGAATTCAAGCGCGGTCGACCAACTTTGGGGGATGACGAAAGAAGCGGTCGCCCCTTGACGGCTGTTACCGAAGAAAACGTGCTAGCAGTGAAAAATTTAATCCAAGACAATAGGCGAATTACATATCAGGAGATTCAACACATATTGAAGATTGGATCGGGAAGCGTTCACGAGATTCTACACAGCCATCTTCGCGTGAGGAGGATAGTATCACGCTGGGTGCCGCACAACCTCACCGATGCTCAGAAGCAGGCCCGGGTGGAATGGTGCCGTGATATGCTTAACAAATTTGAAGCAGGCTCGTCTCGGCGTGTTTACGACATCGTTACAGGTGATGAGTCCTGGATTTATCAATACGACCCAGAAACCAAGCGCCAGTCGACTGTTTGGGTGTTTCAAAATGAGCCAACGCCTACCAAAGTGAAGCGATCTAGAAGCGGGGGTAAGATTTTGATCGCTAGCTTTTTTAATTTGACTGGCCACTTGGTATCAATTCCCTTACGGGATCAAAGAAGCATTAATGCCGAATGGTATACTACCAAATGTTTGCCAGAAGTTTTCTCTGTTATAAGCAACAAGCGACCAAACACAGGGCTCCGCGGGCTACTGCTCCACCACGACAATGCACCTGCGCACACCGCACTCAAAACGAGGGACTTCCTGGACAGCACGCCAGTCAAACTCCTGGGTCACCCTCCTTACAGCCCTGATCTAGCACCGTGTGACTTCTTTTTATTCCCAAAAATAAAAAATCAGCTCAAAGGGATACAATTTTCGTCGCCGGAAGATGCGCTGGCTGCGTTCGAGTAGGCTGTAAACGAGGTGTCTGCGGCGGACTGGAAAAAGTGTTTTGAAAACTGGTTTAGGCGCATGAATCTTTGTATAGAGGCTGGTGGAAAGTACTTTCAAAAGATTTAATAAAAATATATGTACGTATAGAACAATTTTTTTTAGTTTCGCAAAACTTTCTGAGTGTCCCACGTATATCCTGGCTACCTACGCGATCGTTTACTCGCCCTGACGAT
The DNA here is from genome assembly GCA_949775005.1 of Orthosia gothica. Taxonomy (NCBI): domain Eukaryota; kingdom Metazoa; phylum Arthropoda; class Insecta; order Lepidoptera; family Noctuidae; genus Orthosia; species Orthosia gothica. Next base: position 19,490,314 of record OX459059.1, read on the forward strand.
GCTTAAACGTCAATTGCCCATCCCATAAAACTCTTTTCTATTCCCACTCCTCTGTTCAAGCAGTACGATTGTAAAACTCACTTCCACCTAAGATCCGTGACGCTCAAAGTATCTCTATTTTTAAGAACAAGTCAAAGAACACCGTCGTTCTTCAATCGTGTGATATTATAGACTAGCTGTGCCCGCGGCTTCTCTCCCGTTAACTGCCTATCCTACCCTACACATCTACCTACCTGTACCTACCTTACTTACATAGACCTTCCTACTTTACTTACCTTTCTACCTACCTAGATCGAGCGTTCGCTGCATAGAATATATTTACCTAGGGAGAAGATAGACTATCGACTTCAAACAAAAAAGTAAGGACAGATTTGCTGCGCGCCATATAGTAGCACTCCAGGACACCACACCGAAACGAAAACATAAAAAAAACTTAAAAAAGTACTAGGTACCGACTTCCAAATAAAAACACTATAAAGTAAAAAATTACTTTCTTTTTGGCAGTCGGTGCCTTTGGTAGGTACCAATTTTTTTCGTTATGGACACCGACTTCCAAAGAGAAAATTATTTTTCACTTTGTAGTGTTTTTATTTGGAAGTCGGTAGTATTTTCGTACTTAATAGGCAAATTCTTTAGTAAGCCTACCTATAATGCCAGAATAGATTACCCGAATATCATGAAACTTGAACATAATCGGTGAAATGAGGGTGTACCAAGGTGAACTGTATACTTCTGCGTACCCCTTTAGAGCGTACTGGCGTGATTTTATGTTATGAAATGGTACAAACAATAAACAGACATGCGATTGCAGCTATCCCAAAAGATTTGCCGTCATTTATTGAAGAGTTCTGTTGTATATTAGATCTTGACCAAATTAAAATGGGACCAATTTGGAAACATACGCTTTCAAACAAAAAAATATTTTTTAAATCAGTCCATATTTGACGGAGATATCGGTGAACATAAACAAAAAAAAAAACAATGTCGAACATAGAACCTCCTCCTTTATGAAAAGTCTGTCTGTATACCTATCCATAGCTGGGACTTGAACTCGCAACCTCAACTGTAGTTTACTATGTTTATCATTAGGCTATTCAGACGAACAATAGCGGCAGCGAAATTACGAACCATATTGCACGCACGTCAACGTCATTTGACATTATTAGTATGATTAGATACTTAAAATCTAATTTTTAGTCTCGTGCATTAGGTCCCGAATTATTATTTTTACTCTAGGTGTTGACCCCCCTGGATCGCTGCGTCTCCGCACGGGGGCGCTGCAGGCGGGTTTAGGGACCCCAACTACCAACCATCTTTTTTCTATTGTCATTCTTCCGCAGAAAATCTTAACACCGCCATTTAAAAAATGACACGAAATGCACAACGCCATCTATCGAATATGGAGTTCAACTGTCCGAGTATCTAAATTGCGTATGTTGTGATATTTTACTTCTTGAACACTTAAAATTCACCTAACTTATGATAGAGTGAACCGATTGCGATTAAACTTTTGAACGGCTGAACCGATTTTATTCAAACATACCTAAGAACACTCTCGACAAAATCACCTTTCAAACAAAAAAAAACTAAATCAAAGTCGGTTCATCCGTTTAGGCGCTATGATGACATGACACAGACAGACACACAGATACACAGATACATAGCAACACACGTGAAACTTATAACACCCCTCAATCACAACACAAAGGTTTGGCTTTCCTACCCAAAAATTTTCAACAAATGCAGAATATTAAATCTTTTTTGAAGCTTGACTACTGTCCATCTCTTAAAACCCACACTGTAGGGTGTACAGATGCGACTTTGCTATTAGGAGCTTATGAGTGAACGGAGGTATGCAGAGTTGTAGCGAACACCTTGAGTACATCTGCCATAGCCCAGCTTGATAATCAAGTCCCCCAATGAGCTGTGCTGTGATGGTGATGCTCAAGTTAGGAACAAGGCAAACGCCTGTTTGTGCTGTGAAAGGCGCCTACGTAAATTCAATAGCAACTGCGTATGATGGGATTATTAACTCTCATATTTACTTTAGGCGTTAAGGATTAACTTTTTAAATATTTATCTAAAATTATGAGAATCCCGTCGTTTAATAAACCTTTATTTTATACTAGGTTTCCTAAGAACAACTAGACTGCCTAGATAATCTGCTACCTTTTTCGTCGTTCCCTCACTACTAAGGATCGAGACCATCTATGACGCGTTTCCAAGTTTTACAATCTTTCGCAGTGTGGATTGCTCGGTTTATGTGTCATAATTAAAAAATCTAGGTCACTAAACATATTATATAACACTCCTTGAAATCTAGTCACCTACATAATACTGAGTTAACAAGCCATTAAAGGTGCGGGTCATGTTTACGTAAGTTTGTGAATAAATATTATAAGCCTCATTATTATTTATTATAAGCCTCATTATTATTTTAGTAAAGGTAATTAGTAGGTCTAGATTACATTTAATGACCTAGTTGTGCTTGAAATTCCTTGTTTCTTCTACCAACTTGTCTCCTGATTCGTCGTTTCCCCTGGAAGTGTCTTTGGCATTCTTTGCTGAAAACTTCTAGGTCAGCCATTCATCTGCAGTCTATTCTATCATCTTGAGCAATCTGCGGCCTATCTTTTTTACAACTTAGTTGGCTCTTTCTGTTTTTCTTTACAAATAATATAGTAACAAGGAACAAGAAACTAGCACAGGACACTGTAAATAACAATTAACATTAAGAATGCTGCTAAGTAATAACATATGTTTACTGGTTCGTGAAAAAAAATAATTTTGACTTAATTAATGCATCATTTTTTGTAAATAAAATACTGGCACATAATAAATCAACAAAACTGTTGTTTATCTATTACCAGCAGAGAGATTAGTGTCACAATCCGCTCACATCATACAAGAGGGACTCTAGCAGCAAGTGGCAAGAGGCTCGTGGCTCGGTGCTCGTGGCCAGTCGAGGGCAGTGTGTCAGTTAGCGGTGACGTAACGCGAGCGCGACGGACTGGCCGTTGAGAGGCGAGGTTATACTGACAGCGGGGGATAGCGCTCATAGATAGCGTAGCGGAACGGTTTAGTGATGAACATTGTAACCGGTTTTTTTATCCTGCTGGGATATGATACAGGATACTATGCATATATATATATAACTATCCATGTTTGGCCCACCACGCCGTTTTCTTACCCGGTAATGACATTATGAGCAACTGAGCATATACCAGCTCTTCATCATGAGAATGGGAAGGCTCTGAATGGGGTGCAGAACTGCAGGTAACACAGAATTGTACACAGAACAAATATAAATTGTTTATTTGCACCTTTAATATTACATAGAATTAAGTTATTTTACAATAGCATAGGCTAAAAGGATAGCTATTGCGTGTAAGAGTCGCTACTTTGCATTTTCTTTCCTAATAAGCACACATTGGCCTTCTGCACACAAGTGACCCAACTTATTGACTTTGAGTCCTGCTCTGCATCAAGTGCCCGCTACCCGCTAACCGCTGTCAGTCCGACCAGGCTTCTGGAGAGTGAAGCGGTGTGCGAATGTGTGCTAATATTATGCGATATGCCAATATTACCACAACCGGTCATCGCTCCACGCGCCACTGTTGATATACTTTTACTGAATTGTCGGTGTTTAGTTCCGTTCCGAGTATATTTTTTGCTCGCAGATTAGGAAGAAAGATGACCATAGAAGATGCTTGGAGTGCATAAGCAAGACTCTCAAGGTGGCCCTAGACAGTCAGCCCTACTGTGGCTCAGCGTGGATTTTTCAGATATTATGGCTCATACTGAGCTGATAGAAGTAGGAGATAACAATGTTTTGAATAAACGCGAGTTTTGTTCTCTTGAACCAATTGAAATGTCGAGTTCTAAAAAAGAAAATTAGAAAACCATGCCCCACGACAGTGTGCAACACTGTGGTGCCAACTGAAAATCAGTGCCATGTGTCTGAGACCCAGCAAATGCTGCGTTGGTAACCCTTTCTGTATGAGCACTTTCAGCGTAATCTTTGATTTTTTTATGTACTTTTTTTACTATTCGACTTTTCTTAACGGTTGTGATCGAATAAACGTTTTCTATTCTATTCTAAAATCATGGTATCTTTTTAGGGTTTCATACCTGAAGGGTCCAAACGGTGCCCTATTGCTGTAACTCACGTGTCCGTCTGTGTATCCATCTGTCTGTCACACGGGTTTTACAGCCAAATGTTTGAGCTACAGTCTTCAAATTTTCACAGTATAAGCATCTTGTTGACCTAAAGGCATATAAATTGTCCCATATACAGCTTAAAGGGGGCGTGAATAAAATATTTTACCTACCCCATCAAGTGGGGTATCGTTGTTTAGAACTCGCTGAGGAGATATATACTGCATTTTTTGTTTTTAAAAAATATTAAAACAAAGAAATGAGAAGCCATCAAAGCCAGTTTTTTTTACAAAATTTTGTTCCGTAGAGTTTTTTAACTTCAGTTGAGCTATGACCAATTTGACTATAATTACTCACTATGACTATAAATTGGTGATAATGTTCATTATTACGTATATTTTGCTAAAAACTACCAATACATTAATAAATCAGTATTTTTTTAATAAATTCTCTAATTTTTTCTATTACAACCAACTTAATTTTGCGATTTGGTACGGAACCCTAAGTGTGCGAAGTCCGACACGCACTTGGCCAGGGTTTTATAAGTAGCTTAAAAAATGGTACAATTTCACGCAATTTTTGCCACTAATACAATTTACTTTAATTAACGATTATCAACAGTCAGTAATAGCGTGACAGGGGACAGGACGGTATGAAAGAACAAATCGTGTTGCGCCGACCACAAGTGACATGGGATAAGGGCAGGAAGATGATGACTTTGGCTTAAATATTTTGTCATATTTTTTTTGGTATAATTATAATTTTACAATGCATGTCCTCGAAAAGAGCGGTTTTCCAAGCAGCCAAACTGTGCGGAAAGTGTCACTTTTTTCACTAGTGCTTTTTACTTTCCTGTATTTTTTTAATTTTTAACTCCAACGTCAGCCCGACGCATAGAGTTTTTATTATTTAAGAAAAGTTTTAAAAATTAGTTGTGTACAGATTATCATTCATATAAAAGGTAAAATAAAACTCATACTTTATTTTAGGCGTTTTTAATTACTCTAGATTTAAATTTTGATCAATAAATTATCAAAAAATATTCATTAAATATGTTTGGCAGAACGTATATTTTGCTCGTGCCTTATTGCGTTACGATGTGACAGCTATTCGCACATGCGCAGTAGATATGCCCGAGGAACTATTACTTATCTGTGGATATGCTGAACGCGCTTGAATACGCCCGCCATTTTATTAATTTATTTATTTCCTCGCACAATGCATAGTAAAATGTTGTATGATACACGTACGTAAGATGATTTCCGACTCGTGTCGATTTATCCACTCACTCGCTTGGCTCGCTCGTGAATAAAAATGCCACTCATCGGAAATCATCTACCTGCCGCACTTGTAGCATAAATAACTATACCATAATTGTTTTTTCGCATACAGTTTATGTTGAAATAATTATATTTTAGGCTAATTTTGATTCATATAATGTGTAGCAGTTATAGAACAGCAGTGATTAATTAATATGCTAATTAGAATTATGACGCCACTTTAGAATGTCTCGTAGACTAGTACTAACTGGTCTCTGCAGGACCTTATAGGCAAGTAGTGTTATGTAAGGGAGATTTCTCTTTGCCTTTACTTTGCTCTCAATCAATGAGTTAGGGAGCTCACCCAGCTTCTCTCGGGCTTCTGAATCTCAAAATGATTAAGATCGAAGCGAGAGTGTCTGTTTGTATTTTGGCAAAAGAGAACTGCCCAGACTGCCCACAAAGTAGTCAGCGAACATACATAGGAACATACAAAGCTCGCGGTTATTTATAAGTAGATTTATTTTACGTTAAATATTTCGCGAACTTTTGGAACACATTCCACCAACTATGCCGAAGTTCCATGTACCGGGTACAAGTTCAGACTGCTGCTACAAGTCAGTGATCAACGTCACTTCTGAGGTACCAGAGGAGTCCCAGAGCGTTCTCCATCCTTGACGTCAAATTGATGTACCGCTATTCTCTTCAAACTGGAAAACTGACATCCCTAAATCTATTTCCTTTCTTTCAGTCCATCCAAAGATTGTCTATAAGAGATCGCCCTTTGCGATAAGACCACCCATTGTATATTGAACTGACGGAGCTCTTGTAAATGTTTGAAATGTGTTTATTACAATGGTGTAAAATAAAGGATTGCTTTGTTACAGCGGGCGGGGGTTGCTCTGCCTTCGCGCCTCCGGTATTAATATACACTCTAGGGGCAACAGCCAAAAGACTACGTGAAGTCGGATGCCCTGATTCGATATTGGAACAACAACGATTAAAATACTATTTTAACCATGAAGTGTCATGAACTACAAGAGGAATGGCAAATGAATGACACGTCTAATAAATACGTAAAAGTAACTCAAATTTGTTTATCCGTTATTCCTATTGCTTTTATGCCTAAATACTATTAGGCTAATAGCCATTATGCCTAGTAACATTATGCGTATCAAAATTATGCTAAAACCAATTAGCCTAAGACATAATTATGTCGATATAACCTGAATGCCAAAATGCAATTATGGCTAATTATAATTATACCAAAAATACTATTCCAAAATATTTATGCCAAAGTATATTAGGAAAAACATTATGCGAAAAGAAGGGTTCCGAAAATAAAGCACACAATACCAACAACAAAGTTGCTTAGCGGCAGACACTTAATTTGGTAGTATTCCCACGGACGACCTCTTGATTATGTCACCACAGATGGGATATATTCAGAAATTATGGAAAAAGTGGCTCTAGCTTTATCATAATTATACACCGTAAAATTTGGGCGTTACAGTCCCGTGGAGGATCTGGTACATAAAACAGTATCGATTTCATCATCATCATCAGCCTTTTAATGTCACCTCTGCTGGGACACAGGCCTCCTTTCTGTGAGAGAGGGAATGGGCCGTAATCCACAACGCGGGCCCAGTGTACCGATTTGTATATGTTGTGGTGGCCCAGTGGCTAAGACTCACCTCTCGTGCTTAAGGTCGTGAGTTCAAATCCAGGCAATGTTACTATTTCAATTTATATGTACCTACTTTCTAAGTTTGTCTTGGACATCGCTGACAGCGGTGAAGGAAAACATCGTGAAGAAACCTGGATTTATAGTTAGTATTTGTGAGTTTGTGCTCCAGTGGTGTAATTCCTGTAAGGCGTTCCAGTGCGAGGGTAAACAAATTTATAAATAAATAAATTGAAAAGATAAAATAAATAATAAAAAAATATCAAAAATATGAACCGACTACCAAAGCAAAACACTAAAAAGTGCAAAATTAACTTTAGTTTCGGACGTCGGTGTTGCAAAATACCTATGTTTTGGGATTTAACTTGGGACAATAGTTGTAAGTATGTGAGAAGGTTGTTCCTATTTATCAAATGAATGAATTTACTTGTTAATGCTTTTAATACTTTATACCTATACGTCAATTTGGAAATCTCTAAACCCATTGCGGACCCAGGTTGGCCAATGTAAAAACGACCTGGCCCAATGGAATATCATAGACCCATCCAAAACACAGTGCCAGTGTGGGGCCCTTCGCAAGATATGGCCCACCTCCTTGTCTTCCCTTCATGCCCGACCATCTGCACCTTACGAGATTTGAACGTAGCAAATGATAGAGCTGTCCGAGTATACGTAGTTACATACTAGTCTGACAAAATCTGAATGGTTGTATAGTTTGAGTTATAGACCAGGGTAGAAGCCTTTAAAAAAAAATAAGTAAAAAGAAAAATTGTAGTTTGAAAACCATTGGGAAAGAAGAAGAATATTATAAAAATGAAAAGAAAAATAATTTACGGGCGATCTGGGGTCGGGAAGGGGAAAGGGGTGAGTTTAAAAAAAAAAAAAAATTGCAGACTCAAAGTCCATAGTTTTGTTAGTATTACAAATTACTTATAAACTATGTTAGTAACACACTTAGACACAACATTTAATTTATATTTATATTGTTAGTACACAATACTTACAAACTATGTTAGTAACACACTTAGACACGACATATTATTTATATTTATATTGTTAGTACACAAGGGTAAGGGGTTTAAAGGTGAAAACGGTTTATCTCGATTGCCGGCAAAACTACAGTCCTATGGAAAAAAGTTAAATGGCAAAGTTGTAGATAATAAAAAGATCTACTACTTTTGTATTGACACTTTTTTCACATAACCTCAAAATGTATTTGAAAAATTAAAATAACCAAGTTTTTGTTTTTATTTTTTATCTTTTACAATTTTTTATTGTTTTTCACATAGTTTGGTAAAAACTTACCTTTTTATGTCCCAAACACACTGTAATATTTTTTATTTAAAATATTATTTTTTCACCTTATTTTGACTTAATATCGAAAAAATACCCTAATTTTCTATCGAAAATTCTCCTGTCAAAATATCTGTTTTTTTAAAAAAGTCGGTGGGCTTTTTTTTGTTGAAATCTCTTCTTTCTGATGGTGTAAAAAAATTATACATTACTATGGTAAATTTTCTCAGAAAATGCAAAAAATAAAGTTAATATTTAATAAGACATCTACAATATTTTGAGTAAATTGTAGAATCTTCTTTAAATTATATGCGTAGATCCCTATTTATTGCTATTTGAAGATAACTGATATACCTGAGTGGCCTACGGAAAATTTTAGCCCATCAAAAGGTATTTTAAAGAGAATTAGGGAAGGGACTAGGAGGGTCTGGGCCTTATTACCTGTTATTTCGTTTTTAAATTAAATTATATGTACCATAGTAATGTATTTTTTTTTACACCCTCAAAAAGTAGAGATTTCAACGAACAAAGAGCCCACCGACTTTTATAAAAAACAGATATTTTGACAGGAGAATTTTCGATTGAAAATCAGGGTAGGTTTTTCGATATTAAGCCAAAATAAGGAGAAAAAAAAAAAAAAAAAAAAAATTGTTTGTTTGGGACATAAAGAGGTAAGTTTTTACCAAACTATGTGAAAAAATTAAAAGTTATAAAAGATAAAAATTATAACCAAAATCTCGGTTATTTGAATTTTTCACATACATTTTGAGGTTATGTGGAAAAAGTGTCAATGCAAAAGTTGTAGATCTTTTTTTTATCTACAACTTTGTCATTTCACTTTTTTCCATAGGACTTGTAGTTTTGCCGGAAATCGAGATAAACCGTTTTCATCCTTAAAAACTCACCCCCTTCCCCTTCCCGACCTCAGATCGCCCGTAAATTATTTTTCCTTTAATTTTTGGTATATTCTCTTCCTTTTCCAATGGGTTTCATCCTACTATATATTTTTTTCTTTTAAAAAATCGACACTAAAGAAAAAGAACATATAAAACGTAGTCTATACCAATATTATAAAGAGAAAAGATTTTTTTGTTTGTTTGTTTGTACCGAATAGGCTCCGAAACCACTGAACCGATTTCAAAAATTCTTTCACCGTTGGGCAGCTACACTATCCCCGGGTGACATAGGCTATTTTTTATCCCTGTATTCCCACGGGAACGAGAACTACGCGGGTGAAACCGCGAGGCGTCCACTAGTATAGTATGGGGTACTATTCTGGGTGCATCGTCCTCACATATAAAAGAGTAAGTATGGAGTTTCTTGTCCGTACTTACTAGTTGAAATTTTTCTTAAATTTTTAACTTATTTCTTTAAAAAATATAAATCTAATTAAATCTTTGATAAAACAAGAGGTACCAGAGGTCAGTCTTTTCAAAATCCACCGAGTAATTCAGTACTCAAACATACAGACAGACATACGGACATAGCCAGTGCTTTCTAAACACCTAGTGATAAGGAAATGCAGAAGCTGACGTAACCCCTGTTACATGAGCGTAACCGGCTGGACCCTACAGTTTAGCGAAGTATTACACACTGTAAGCTATTAAATAATAAAATACTACTTAGTGCCTGTTGCCGCAATTGCACACACAAACACATTCATTTGTTTTTCAACACAGTTCTGTAGAGATTGGAAAAATGCATAGAGGCTCCAGCAAGTGTCATTCAATGTCAGCGATGGCTATGCTCGAAATACATAGAGGCTCCAGACAAGTGTCATTCAATGTCAGCGATGGCTATGCTCGACATGCATAGAGGCTCCAGACAAGTGTCATTCAATGTCAGCGATGGCTATGCTCGAAATACATAGAGGCTCCAGACAAGTGTCATTCAATGTCAGCGATGGCTATGCTCGAAATACATAGAGGCTCCAGACAAGTGTCATTCAATGTCAGCGATGGCTATGCTCGAAATACATAGAGGCTCCAGACAAGTGTCATTCAATGTCAGCGATGGCTATGCTCGAAATACATAGAGGCTCCAGACAAGTGTCATTCAATGTCAGCGATGGCTATGCTCGACATGCATAGAGGCTCCAGACAAGTGTCATTCAATGTCAGCGATGGCTATGCTCGACATGCATAGAGGCTCCAGACAAGTGTCATTCAATATCAGCGATGGCTATGCTCGAAATTCATAGAGGCTCCAGACAAGTGTCATTCAATGTCAGCGATGGCTATGCTCGAAATTCATAGAGGCTCCAGACAAGTGTCATTCAATGTCAGCGATGGCTATGCTCGAAATACATAGAGGCTCCAGACAAGTGTCATTCAATGTCAGCGATGGCTATGCTCGAAATTCATAGAGGCTCCAGACAAGTGTCATTCAATGTCAGCGATGGCTATGCTCGGCATGCATAGACGCTCCAGACAAGTGTCATTCAATGTCAGCGATGGCTATGCTCGAAATGCATAGAGGCTCCAGACAAGTGTCATTCAATGTCAGCGATGGCTATGCTCGAAATACATAGAGGCTCCAGACAAGTGTCATTCAATGTCAGCGATGGCTATGCTCGACATGCATAGAGGCTCCAGACAAGTGTCATTCAATGTCAGCGATGGCTATGCTCGAAATACATAGAGGCTCCAGACAAGTGTCATTCAATGTCAGCGATGGCTATGCTCGAAATACATAGAGGCTCCAGACAAGTGTCATTCAATGTCAGCGATGGCTATGCTCGAAATTCATAGAGGCTCCAGACAAGTGTCATTCAATGTCAGCGATGGCTATGCTCGAAATGCATAGAGGCTCCAGACAAGTGTCATTCAATGTCAGCGATGGCTATGCTCGAAATACATAGAGGCTCCAGACAAGTGTCATTCAATGTCAGCGATGGCTATGCTCGACATGCATAGAGGCTCCAGACAAGTGTCATTCAATGTCAGCGATGGCTATGCTCGAAATACATAGAGGCTCCAGACAAGTGTCATTCAATGTCAGCGATGGCTATGCTCGAAATACATAGAGGCTCCAGACAAGTGTCATTCAATGTCAGCGATGGCTATGCTCGACATGCATAGAGGCTCCAGACAAGTGTCATTCAATGTCAGCGATGGCTATGCTCGAAATACATAGAGGCTCCAGACAAGTGTCATTCAATGTCAGCGATGGCTATGCTCGAAATACATAGAGGCTCCAGACAAGTGTCATTCAATGTCAGCGATGGCTATGCTCGAAATACATAGAGGCTCCAGACAAGTGTCATTCAATGTCAGCGATGGCTATGCTCGACATGCATAGAGGCTCCAGACAAGTGTCATTCAATGTCAGCGATGGCTATGCTCGAAATACATAGAGGCTCCAGACAAGTGTCATTCAATGTCAGCGATGGCTATGCTCGAAATACATAGAGGCTCCAGACAAGTGTCATTCAATGTCAGCGATGGCTATGCTCGAAATTCATAGAGGCTCCAGACAAGTGTCATTCAATGTCAGCGATGGCTATGCTCGAAATGCATAGAGGCTCCAGACAAGTGTCATTCAATGTCAGCGATGGCTATGCTCGAAATACATAGAGGCTCCAGACAAGTGTCATTCAATGTCAGCGATGGCTATGCTCGACATGCATAGAGGCTCCAGACAAGTGTCATTCAATGTCAGCGATGGCTATGCTCGAAATACATAGAGGCTCCAGACAAGTGTCATTCAATGTCAGCGATGGCTATGCTCGACATGCATAGAGGCTCCAGACAAGTGTCATTCAATGTCAGCGATGGCTATGCTCGAAATACATAGAGGCTCCAGACAAGTGTCATTCAATGTCAGCGATGGCTATGCTCGAAATACATAGAGGCTCCAGACAAGTGTCATTCAATGTCAGCGATGGCTATGCTCGAAATTCATAGAGGCTCCAGACAAGTGTCATTCAATGTCAGCGATGGCTATGCTCGAAATACATAGAGGCTCCAGACAAGTGTCATTCAATGTCAGCGATGGCTATGCTCGAAATTCATAGAGGCTCCAGACAAGTGTCATTCAATGTCAGCGATGGCTATGCTCGGCATGCATAGACGCTCCAGACAAGTGTCATTCAATGTCAGCGATGGCTATGCTCGAAATGCATAGAGGCTCCAGACAAGTGTCATTCAATATCAGCGATGGCTATGCTCGAAATTCATAGAGGCTCCAGACAAGTGTCATTCAATGTCAGCGATGGCTATGCTCGAAATTCATAGAGGCTCCAGACAAGTGTCATTCAATGTCAGCGATGGCTATGCTCGAAATACATAGAGGCTCCAGACAAGTGTCATTCAATGTCAGCGATGGCTATGCTCGAAATTCATAGAGGCTCCAGACAAGTGTCATTCAATGTCAGCGATGGCTATGCTCGGCATGCATAGACGCTCCAGACAAGTGTCATTCAATGTCAGCGATGGCTATGCTCGAAATGCATAGAGGCTCCAGACAAGTGTCATTCAATGTCAGCGATGGCTATGCTCGGCATGCATAGACGCTCCAGACAAGTGTCATTCAATGTCAGCGATGGCTATGCTCGAAATGCATAGAGGCTCCAGACAAGTGTCATTCAATGTCAGCGATGGCTATGCTCGGCATGCATAGAGGCTCCAGACAAGTGTCATTCAATGTCAGCGATGGCTATGCTCGAAATACATAGAGGCTCCAGACAAGTGTCATTCAATGTCAGCGATGGCTATGCTCGAAATACATAGAGGCTCCAGACAAGTGTCATTCAATGTCAGCGATGGCTATGCTCGACATGCATAGAGGCTCCAGACAAGTGTCATTCAATGTCAGCGATGGCTATGCTCGAAATACATAGAGGCTCCAGACAAGTGTCATTCAATGTCAGCGATGGCTATGCTCGAAATACATAGAGGCTCCAGACAAGTGTCATTCAATGTCAGCGATGGCTATGCTCGAAATTCATAGAGGCTCCAGACAAGTGTCATTCAATGTCAGCGATGGCTATGCTCGAAATACATAGAGGCTCCAGACAAGTGTCATTCAATGTCAGCGATGGCTATGCTCGAAATTCATAGAGGCTCCAGACAAGTGTCATTCAATGTCAGCGATGGCTATGCTCGGCATGCATAGACGCTCCAGACAAGTGTCATTCAATGTCAGCGATGGCTATGCTCGAAATGCATAGAGGCTCCAGACAAGTGTCATTCAATGTCAGCGATGGCTATGCTCGAAATTCATAGAGGCTCCAGACAAGTGTCATTCAATGTCAGCGATGGCTATGCTCGAAATTCATAGAGGCTCCAGACAAGTGTCATTCAATGTCAGCGATGGCTATGCTCGAAATACATAGAGGCTCCAGACAAGTGTCATTCAATGTCAGCGATGGCTATGCTCGAAATTCATAGAGGCTCCAGACAAGTGTCATTCAATGTCAGCGATGGCTATGCTCGGCATGCATAGACGCTCCAGACAAGTGTCATTCAATGTCAGCGATGGCTATGCTCGAAATGCATAGAGGCTCCAGACAAGTGTCATTCAATGTCAGCGATGGCTATGCTCGGCATGCATAGACGCTCCAGACAAGTGTCATTCAATGTCAGCGATGGCTATGCTCGAAATGCATAGAGGCTCCAGACAAGTGTCATTCAATGTCAGCGATGGCTATGCTCGGCATGCATAGAGGCTCCAGACAAGTGTCATTCAATGTCAGCGATGGCTATGCTCGGCATGCATAGACGCTCCAGACAAGTGTCATTCAATGTCAGCGATGGCTATGCTCGAAATGCATAGAGGCTCCAGACAAGTGTCATTCAATGTCAGCGATGGCTATGCTCGGCATGCATAGAGGCTCCAGACAAGTGTCATTCAATGTCAGCGATGGCTATGCTCGAAATGCATAGAGGCTCTAGACAAGTGTCATTCAATGTCAGCGATGGCTATGCTCGACATGCATAGAGGCTCCAGACAAGTGTCATTCAATGTCAGCGATGGCTATGCTCGAAATGCATAGAGGCTCCAGACAAGTGTCATTCAATGTCAGCGATGGCTATGCTCGAAATGCATAGAGGCTCCAGACAAGTGTCATTCAATGTCAGCGATGGCTATGCTCGACATGCATAGAGGCTCCAGACAAGTGTCATTCAATGTCAGCGATGGCTATGCTCGAAATGCATAGAGGCTCCAGACAAGTGTCATTCAATGTCAGCGATGGCTATGCTCGAAATTCATAGAGGCTCCAGCAAGTGTCATTCAATGTCAGCGATGGCTATGCTCGAAATACATAGAGGCTCCAGACAAGTGTCATTCAATGTCAGCGATGGCTATGCTCGACATGCATAGAGGCTCCAGACAAGTGTCATTCAATGTCAGCGATGGCTATGCTCGAAATACATAGAGGCTCCAGACAAGTGTCATTCAATGTCAGCGATGGCTATGCTCGAAATACATAGAGGCTCCAGACAAGTGTCATTCAATGTCAGCGATGGCTATGCTCGAAATACATAGAGGCTCCAGACAAGTGTCATTCAATGTCAGCGATGGCTATGCTCGAAATACATAGAGGCTCCAGACAAGTGTCATTCAATGTCAGCGATGGCTATGCTCGACATGCATAGAGGCTCCAGACAAGTGTCATTCAATGTCAGCGATGGCTATGCTCGACATGCATAGAGGCTCCAGACAAGTGTCATTCAATATCAGCGATGGCTATGCTCGAAATTCATAGAGGCTCCAGACAAGTGTCATTCAATGTCAGCGATGGCTATGCTCGAAATTCATAGAGGCTCCAGACAAGTGTCATTCAATGTCAGCGATGGCTATGCTCGAAATACATAGAGGCTCCAGACAAGTGTCATTCAATGTCAGCGATGGCTATGCTCGAAATTCATAGAGGCTCCAGACAAGTGTCATTCAATGTCAGCGATGGCTATGCTCGGCATGCATAGACGCTCCAGACAAGTGTCATTCAATGTCAGCGATGGCTATGCTCGAAATGCATAGAGGCTCCAGACAAGTGTCATTCAATGTCAGCGATGGCTATGCTCGAAATACATAGAGGCTCCAGACAAGTGTCATTCAATGTCAGCGATGGCTATGCTCGACATGCATAGAGGCTCCAGACAAGTGTCATTCAATGTCAGCGATGGCTATGCTCGAAATACATAGAGGCTCCAGACAAGTGTCATTCAATGTCAGCGATGGCTATGCTCGAAATACATAGAGGCTCCAGACAAGTGTCATTCAATGTCAGCGATGGCTATGCTCGAAATTCATAGAGGCTCCAGACAAGTGTCATTCAATGTCAGCGATGGCTATGCTCGAAATGCATAGAGGCTCCAGACAAGTGTCATTCAATGTCAGCGATGGCTATGCTCGAAATACATAGAGGCTCCAGACAAGTGTCATTCAATGTCAGCGATGGCTATGCTCGACATGCATAGAGGCTCCAGACAAGTGTCATTCAATGTCAGCGATGGCTATGCTCGAAATACATAGAGGCTCCAGACAAGTGTCATTCAATGTCAGCGATGGCTATGCTCGAAATACATAGAGGCTCCAGACAAGTGTCATTCAATGTCAGCGATGGCTATGCTCGACATGCATAGAGGCTCCAGACAAGTGTCATTCAATGTCAGCGATGGCTATGCTCGAAATACATAGAGGCTCCAGACAAGTGTCATTCAATGTCAGCGATGGCTATGCTCGAAATACATAGAGGCTCCAGACAAGTGTCATTCAATGTCAGCGATGGCTATGCTCGAAATACATAGAGGCTCCAGACAAGTGTCATTCAATGTCAGCGATGGCTATGCTCGACATGCATAGAGGCTCCAGACAAGTGTCATTCAATGTCAGCGATGGCTATGCTCGAAATACATAGAGGCTCCAGACAAGTGTCATTCAATGTCAGCGATGGCTATGCTCGAAATACATAGAGGCTCCAGACAAGTGTCATTCAATGTCAGCGATGGCTATGCTCGAAATTCATAGAGGCTCCAGACAAGTGTCATTCAATGTCAGCGATGGCTATGCTCGAAATGCATAGAGGCTCCAGACAAGTGTCATTCAATGTCAGCGATGGCTATGCTCGAAATACATAGAGGCTCCAGACAAGTGTCATTCAATGTCAGCGATGGCTATGCTCGACATGCATAGAGGCTCCAGACAAGTGTCATTCAATGTCAGCGATGGCTATGCTCGAAATACATAGAGGCTCCAGACAAGTGTCATTCAATGTCAGCGATGGCTATGCTCGACATGCATAGAGGCTCCAGACAAGTGTCATTCAATGTCAGCGATGGCTATGCTCGAAATACATAGAGGCTCCAGACAAGTGTCATTCAATGTCAGCGATGGCTATGCTCGAAATACATAGAGGCTCCAGACAAGTGTCATTCAATGTCAGCGATGGCTATGCTCGAAATTCATAGAGGCTCCAGACAAGTGTCATTCAATGTCAGCGATGGCTATGCTCGAAATACATAGAGGCTCCAGACAAGTGTCATTCAATGTCAGCGATGGCTATGCTCGAAATTCATAGAGGCTCCAGACAAGTGTCATTCAATGTCAGCGATGGCTATGCTCGGCATGCATAGACGCTCCAGACAAGTGTCATTCAATGTCAGCGATGGCTATGCTCGAAATGCATAGAGGCTCCAGACAAGTGTCATTCAATATCAGCGATGGCTATGCTCGAAATTCATAGAGGCTCCAGACAAGTGTCATTCAATGTCAGCGATGGCTATGCTCGAAATTCATAGAGGCTCCAGACAAGTGTCATTCAATGTCAGCGATGGCTATGCTCGAAATACATAGAGGCTCCAGACAAGTGTCATTCAATGTCAGCGATGGCTATGCTCGAAATTCATAGAGGCTCCAGACAAGTGTCATTCAATGTCAGCGATGGCTATGCTCGGCATGCATAGACGCTCCAGACAAGTGTCATTCAATGTCAGCGATGGCTATGCTCGAAATGCATAGAGGCTCCAGACAAGTGTCATTCAATGTCAGCGATGGCTATGCTCGGCATGCATAGACGCTCCAGACAAGTGTCATTCAATGTCAGCGATGGCTATGCTCGAAATGCATAGAGGCTCCAGACAAGTGTCATTCAATGTCAGCGATGGCTATGCTCGGCATGCATAGAGGCTCCAGACAAGTGTCATTCAATGTCAGCGATGGCTATGCTCGAAATACATAGAGGCTCCAGACAAGTGTCATTCAATGTCAGCGATGGCTATGCTCGAAATACATAGAGGCTCCAGACAAGTGTCATTCAATGTCAGCGATGGCTATGCTCGACATGCATAGAGGCTCCAGACAAGTGTCATTCAATGTCAGCGATGGCTATGCTCGAAATACATAGAGGCTCCAGACAAGTGTCATTCAATGTCAGCGATGGCTATGCTCGAAATACATAGAGGCTCCAGACAAGTGTCATTCAATGTCAGCGATGGCTATGCTCGAAATTCATAGAGGCTCCAGACAAGTGTCATTCAATGTCAGCGATGGCTATGCTCGAAATACATAGAGGCTCCAGACAAGTGTCATTCAATGTCAGCGATGGCTATGCTCGAAATTCATAGAGGCTCCAGACAAGTGTCATTCAATGTCAGCGATGGCTATGCTCGGCATGCATAGACGCTCCAGACAAGTGTCATTCAATGTCAGCGATGGCTATGCTCGAAATGCATAGAGGCTCCAGACAAGTGTCATTCAATGTCAGCGATGGCTATGCTCGAAATTCATAGAGGCTCCAGACAAGTGTCATTCAATGTCAGCGATGGCTATGCTCGAAATTCATAGAGGCTCCAGACAAGTGTCATTCAATGTCAGCGATGGCTATGCTCGAAATACATAGAGGCTCCAGACAAGTGTCATTCAATGTCAGCGATGGCTATGCTCGAAATTCATAGAGGCTCCAGACAAGTGTCATTCAATGTCAGCGATGGCTATGCTCGGCATGCATAGACGCTCCAGACAAGTGTCATTCAATGTCAGCGATGGCTATGCTCGAAATGCATAGAGGCTCCAGACAAGTGTCATTCAATGTCAGCGATGGCTATGCTCGGCATGCATAGACGCTCCAGACAAGTGTCATTCAATGTCAGCGATGGCTATGCTCGAAATGCATAGAGGCTCCAGACAAGTGTCATTCAATGTCAGCGATGGCTATGCTCGGCATGCATAGAGGCTCCAGACAAGTGTCATTCAATGTCAGCGATGGCTATGCTCGGCATGCATAGACGCTCCAGACAAGTGTCATTCAATGTCAGCGATGGCTATGCTCGAAATGCATAGAGGCTCCAGACAAGTGTCATTCAATGTCAGCGATGGCTATGCTCGGCATGCATAGAGGCTCCAGACAAGTGTCATTCAATGTCAGCGATGGCTATGCTCGAAATGCATAGAGGCTCTAGACAAGTGTCATTCAATGTCAGCGATGGCTATGCTCGACATGCATAGAGGCTCCAGACAAGTGTCATTCAATGTCAGCGATGGCTATGCTCGAAATGCATAGAGGCTCCAGACAAGTGTCATTCAATGTCAGCGATGGCTATGCTCGAAATGCATAGAGGCTCCAGACAAGTGTCATTCAATGTCAGCGATGGCTATGCTCGACATGCATAGAGGCTCCAGACAAGTGTCATTCAATGTCAGCGATGGCTATGCTCGAAATGCATAGAGGCTCCAGACAAGTGTCATTCAATGTCAGCGATGGCTATGCTCGAAATTCATAGAGGCTCCAGACAAGTGTCATTCAATGTCAGCGATGGCTATGCTCGAAATGCATAGAGGCTCCAGACAAGTGTCATTCAATGTCAGCGATGGCTATGCCCGACATGCATAGAGGCTCCAGACAAGTGTCATTCAATGTCAGCGATGGCTATGCTTGAAATGCATAGAGGCTCCAGCAAGTGTCATTCAATGTCAGCGATGGCTATGCTCGAAATGCATAGAGGCTCCAGCAAGTGTCATTCAATGTCAGCGATGGCTATGCTCGAAATACATAGAGGCTCCAGACAAGTGTCATTCAATGTCAGCGATGGCTATGCTCGAAATTCATAGAGGCTCCAGACAAGTGTCATTCAATGTCAGCGATGGCTATGCTCGGCATGCATAGACGCTCCAGACAAGTGTCATTCAATGTCAGCGATGGCTATGCTCGAAATGCATAGAGGCTCCAGACAAGTGTCATTCAATGTCAGCGATGGCTATGCTCGGCATGCATAGACGCTCCAGACAAGTGTCATTCAATGTCAGCGATGGCTATGCTCGAAATGCATAGAGGCTCCAGACAAGTGTCATTCAATGTCAGCGATGGCTATGCTCGGCATGCATAGAGGCTCCAGACAAGTGTCATTCAATGTCAGCGATGGCTATGCTCGGCATGCATAGACGCTCCAGACAAGTGTCATTCAATGTCAGCGATGGCTATGCTCGAAATGCATAGAGGCTCCAGACAAGTGTCATTCAATGTCAGCGATGGCTATGCTCGGCATGCATAGAGGCTCCAGACAAGTGTCATTCAATGTCAGCGATGGCTATGCTCGAAATGCATAGAGGCTCTAGACAAGTGTCATTCAATGTCAGCGATGGCTATGCTCGACATGCATAGAGGCTCCAGACAAGTGTCATTCAATGTCAGCGATGGCTATGCTCGAAATGCATAGAGGCTCCAGACAAGTGTCATTCAATGTCAGCGATGGCTATGCTCGAAATGCATAGAGGCTCCAGACAAGTGTCATTCAATGTCAGCGATGGCTATGCTCGACATGCATAGAGGCTCCAGACAAGTGTCATTCAATGTCAGCGATGGCTATGCTCGAAATGCATAGAGGCTCCAGACAAGTGTCATTCAATGTCAGCGATGGCTATGCTCGAAATTCATAGAGGCTCCAGACAAGTGTCATTCAATGTCAGCGATGGCTATGCTCGAAATGCATAGACGCTCCAGACAAGTGTCATTCAATGTCAGCGATGGCTATGCTCGAAATGCATAGAGGCTCCAGACAAGTGTCATTCAATGTCAGCGATGGCTATGCTCGAAATTCATAGAGGCTCCAGACAAGTGTCATTCAATGTCAGCGATGGCTATGCTCGAAATTCATAGAGGCTCCAGACAAGTGTCATTCAATGTCAGCGATGGCTATGCTCGAAATACATAGAGGCTCCAGACAAGTGTCATTCAATGTCAGCGATGTGAAATGCCAAATGTTATACAGTGATCGCGTGACGTTTCGATAGCGGTTGACAATCCCATATATTTTTGTCTTGTTTCCAATCGTTATCGTGGTCCTTGCTAAGTATGTAATTTGTTGATTTGTCTAGAGCCTTAGGATAATCAAACGCTATCGAAATTTCACGTGATCAATCTCTTCCATTTTGGCATTTCAACCTTCGCCATCGATTATAGAATGACACTTTATTAGAAACCCTAGACAAGTGACAATTCTATCAACGAAAGCGTGGCGATAGCGATTGCAAAAATGTATGAGAATGGCAAACGCTATCGAAATGTCACGTGATCAGTGCTTTACATTTGGCATTTCGACCATCGCCTTTGCTGACATCTTTCTTCTTCTTTCTTTTTAAGAAACGATGACCCACACTATGAATTTCTTCCTGTACCGTGGGTGCGTTTACAAACATTTAAACACACTTATACAACACCCAGAGCCGGAACAAGTATCGAATGCCACTTATCTAGAGGCTCTGGCGCCCCTTATGAAAGTGACATATTATCAGCGGTATCAATTGTTGTAAAGTCAAAGGGGACATTACATTCATCATTATCTGCCTAGCCTTTTTCCAACTATGTTGGGATCGGCTCTCAGTCTAACCGGATTCAGCTGAGTGTTTTACATGGAGCGACTGCCTATCTGACGTCCGCAACCCAGTAACGGGGTAACACGATACCTGTTGGCTAGACTGGTGTCAGATCTCAGGCTTGTGAATACCCGTAACGACTGTCAAAGATCTTCAAATGACAACCAGCCGGGACCTACAGCTTAGCATGCTTTCCGAGGCACGGAAGAAACTCGCTTTGTAAAGATGGTCTCCTATCCACGGACCGACCTCGGCAAGTGTTGCTTAACCTTGAAGATCAACCCGTGCGGCTGTTATTATTATTAAGCCACGAGCTATCAAATTACAGTTTTGCTTTTAAATCCTATACTTTTTGACAATGGCTGTGGCCACTCTACCGTTAATCCTGTTTCAGCGATATAAAGATAAATAAAATGAAATAGAATAGAATATCAGTCACTCGCGCGCATTCGAAGCGTACGCCCGTGTACTATATTATCGGTGTCCTTTATACGTCACGCGATTACTGCTACCTTGCGTAAGCGAAATAATATTGTTTAGTTTATATGATGGGAAGTGGAGAAGAAGACGATGAATCTGGTGATGAGGAGAATTTACCGATCAACCAAAAACAAGTTGACAAATTGTCGGAGCCAAGTAATTGGCGAAATGATATAATAAGTGAAAGTGAGAAGAGATTAGCTGAGAATAGAAAAGAAAGAGAAGATGAGAGTAACGAGGATGATGACTTTATTACTGTTAATAGAAGGCAACCCAAACGTTTCATTCGAAGCGCTTTATCGGAAACAGAAAATAGGAGGGTAGATGTAGAAAAAACTGTGAACTTCCGTGATAAACATGAAGTATGTATTACGTCGGTTGAAAATATGCCTAAACAAATGGCATTAGCAAAATTACTAAGATCTGAGAATATCAAAAACGTTATAAGAATTAAGTTCAAAAGCTTTAACAAGGTACTTGTTCAATTTCAAGAAAAGGAAGATGCTTGTAAACTATTAGATTGTACAAAATTGAAAGAAATGGGATGCAGGTGCCAATTAATTAATGAATTGTCAATATCTTATGGTGTGGTAAAAGGGGTTGATCTTGGAATAAACGATGAGGAGCTCATGGGCATCTTTAAATCTAGTACCGAAATAGCATCTATAAAAAGATTAAAACGAATTGGTTCAGAGGGTAAATGGATTGACAGTGAGTCAGTTAGAGTTGGTTTTAAAAGTAAAAATTTGCCGCTGCATATCTATGCGTATGACTGCCGGTTTAAGGTTGAACCTTACGTGTTTCCTGTGACTCAATGCTCAGGATGCTGGCAATTTGGACATGTAATAAAATATTGTCCTACGAAAAAGAAACTGTGCCCAAAATGCGGGGGACATCATGTGAATTGTGATCTTATTAATTTTGTATGCCTTAACTGTAAGGGTGATCACATTGTCATCGACAAAACTTGCCCGATCTAACAACAGAAAAAGAAACATTCCTGATCTCTTTTTTTTGAAAGAAAAAGAGATAAGGAATGTTATGAGTAATGAGCAGATAACATATCGAATGGCACTTCGAAAAGTTATTGATAAACGACAAAGGAAAAAATACACATCAAATGATACCTCTGACAACCTTATAAAATATACAAACATAGAAAACCGAGCTGAAAACTACGCTAGTATTGCCTCACGAAACAAAACAGGATCAATACAAAATCAAGAAGAATTTGTCGAACAGTCAGCTCAGGAAGAAGAGGAAGAAATGGAAATATCACAACAAGATCAACAATATATCACAGAGAATACAATACATACAGCTCAGAGAAATAGAGGTGGGAGGAAAAAAACAAAAATTAGGAAAAGTCAGAATGCTCTAAAACAACCGTTTGGAAAAGAACTAAGAAAAACTCAGAATGAAGAACATAGGGAAAGAAACGAACAATCACGATATAAGTTTGAACTTAAAAAGTTTATTAATAAGTTTAAAAATATCTACAAGTCTGAAGGTACTTTTGAGGATAAAATTATATTGGTAATTAAAATTATTTATGAAGAAATTAAGGAGATGTTACTAGGTAGGTTCTTAGGTGGAGGGATTTTTGGCAAATTAATAGATAATTTATATGATGGCTAATACACGCAAAAATATAAAAATTAACTTATTTTAATGGAACTCTCAAAGTCTGCGTCCTAAACTTATTCCCTTTTCTGAGCTCCTAAATCAAGAAAATGTCCACATAGCAATTCTGAGTGAAACATGGTTAGATAGTGAAACTGATATTCATATTAATGGCTATAACATCTATCGATCTGATAGATATGATTCTTATGGAGGCGTCTCAATTTTAGTACATAAATCCATACGGTCTCACTTATGTTCGGTTCGAGTTCGAAACAGTGGAATAGAAATTGTTTGCGTTAAATTGATAAATTGTAAAGACATAGAAAATGTTGTAGCTATTTACTGCCCATCTTCTGTCCAAACGCAGTTTTCAGACTGGGAACAGATATTTTCTTTGTTCTCAAAAAATACATTGATAGCTGGTGACTTCAACGGGCACCACACCAACTGGTCTGTTAAAACGGATATGAGAGGTACGCAAATATTGGACGCGGCACTTGAAACCTCATTTGTTTCTCTTAATAATTGTGCGGCGACACGGGTTAAACTAGTAAGCGGCAATTTGCAAAAAACTTCACCGGATATTTCATTCACATCTTCGGACATTGCGATTAAATTTGACTGGCAAGTGTTTAACGAAAATTTGGGTACCGATCACATGATTATTAAAATGTCAATCAATATAACTGACGATTTTTTGATTAAAAAAAAAAGAATCTATTCTAAAGCTAATTGGAAGGAATACCAAAATTACCTTACACAAAATTTTAACCCCCCAAGGGACAATGTTCAAGAAATGTACGACTATTTATTACTTCAAATTAATAATACTGCAGATAAATATATTCCATTTATTAAAAGTAGTTGTCAACCCTCTAGTAAATTTAAACCAAGAAAATACTGGAATCCGGAACTATCTAAAATAGAAGCCCAGCGTAGATTATGCTTATCTAATTTTCGACGCAACCCGACCCCTGATAATTTGTCAAAACTAGAAGAAAAAACTAGAGAATCTCAAATATTGATCCAAAAAGCAAAGTCTATAGGCTGGCATAGATTTTGTGATTCCATCGATGAAGTGACGTCAGTGTCTGAAATGTGGCGACGAATGCGTTGGATAAAGGGCTATAAGCAACTTAGAACCTACCCCCCCATTGACAAACAAAAAGAATTACTGTACGCATTAACACCTGATTATGTTCCAAATCAGGCGCCTGTGTTTGTTTCTAACAATGAAGTCTTAGAACGCGAATTCAATATTCAAGAACTTGAAAACGGTCTTAAAAAAAAGGATTCAGCTCCAGGCGAGGACTGTATATCATATTCTATGATCACTAATCTACCCTTGTTTATTAAATTTTATCTGCTGGATATATACAATAAAAATTTTAAATTTAGTATTGTACCGCAACAATGGCGTCATATCCAAATAATTCCAATCCCTAAAGCTTGTAACTCTAATGCTGATCCTAAATTAAGACCTATATCTTTAATTTCATGTTTATGTAAAATCTTCCATTTAATGATAGTAAAACGATTAGAATGGTACGCTGAAAGAAAAAAAATATTATCACCATGCACCGTTGGTTTTAGAAGATCTTATTCATGTCTTGATTCATTAACTCGTTTGGTCACCTATATCCAAATTGGATTTTCTAGAAACTTTCCTACATTAGCATGTTTTTGGATATTCAAAACGCCTATAATAACGTTTCGATTGACGTAGCAGTTAGTATTCTGGATAAACTTGAAATTGGATCAAAAATTTGTTCTTATATATGGACTTTTTTGAGTAATAGATATTTAAAGATCATATCTGATAATAGTGATGAGTTAACAGCTAGGTGGACTAATAAAGGGTTGGCTCAAGGAGATCCTTTGTCCCCATTACTTTTTAATTTAATAACTCACGAACTGTGTCAGCTTCCGCTTGATGTAGTAGTGTCTCAATATGCAGACGATTTTGTTCTCTATGTTAAAAACAAAGATATTAAAGTATGTGAAATGTATGTACAAAATGCGTTGGATTCTATAGTATGCGTATTGGATAAACTTGGTTTGGAATTATCTTCAAGTAAATCTACCTTTTGTGTGTACAGTAGGGGCAGGCGTAGAATACTTCCTACCCTAAAGGTAAATGAGCAAACCTTGGTTTTCTCAGAATGCATTAAATACCTAGGCATGTGGCTAGATAGAAGTCTACGCTGGGGCAAACATATAAATGAAACAGTTAGTAAATGTTAAAAATTTCTAAATGTATTAAAAGTTCTAACGGGTAGCTCATGGGGCATACACACAAAGCATATACGTAGGTTATACATTTCACTGATTAGAGGTCGAATTGACTATGGATGTTTTATGTACGATTGTAGTGCAAAATCTCATGTTTCGAAGCTAGACAAGTTACAGAATCAAGCCATGAGAATTGTAGGTGGATATATCAGAAGTTCCCCAATCCATGTAATGGAATCTGACTTGAGTATTCCCCCTTTATTTTTAAGAAGAGAGTATTTAGCCTATAAATATTGTTTAAAAATAATGTCATGGTCTCACAATATGACAGTTAGATTGATTGCGGATCTGAGTGCTCTTTCTAGTATCAAATATTGGGAAAACAAAAAAAATCCCTTATTAGTTAAAATATATAACGATGTAAAACACATAGATGTTCTTTCAACAGATATTCATAAAATGTATAGTTTAGAAACTTGGACAACTGCTATTATGACCAAAAATATAATTAATGTCGATCTAGAATGTGTAAAGGCTCCTAAATCCAATTATAATCCAAATTTATTATTGTTCGATGTTTTAGCTGAATTAAATTCAATGTACTGTAATTGGCACAATTTTTTTACAGATGGTTCTAAGGGTACTTCCGGTCTAGGTGCAGGGGTATTTGACCAAAGCTTAGGAACTAATCTTGGTTTTAAAATAAACTGTAATGTATCAATAATGACACTGGAACTCATTGCAATTTACCAAGCAATCTTTTATAGCCGAAATCAGAATTTAAAAAGAGTTGTTATTCTTTCAGACAGTAAAAGCGCATTACAGCATATTGCTCGATGCGCCTCTGGTTTCAGAGGTGCATCGATAGCATATGATATTCTTGAAAATATTATTTTATTATTTAAGAATAATATAGAAATTAAGTTGCAATGGGTTCCAGCTCACATTGGACTACGTGGTAATGAGGAGGCTGACCGATTGTCTAAATTAGCAGCATTAGAGGGAACAACAATTGACTACTTACCTGATTATTGGGAATACATAAATAAATATAAAGTAATTTGTTATAAAGCCTGGAAACAGCACTTTGATAGTATAAGTCAGCAAAAAGGTATATGGTATAGGAGCATACAAGGCGAGCCTTCGCGTGTGCCTTGGTTCGATGTCGATCAACTTAGTAGGAATTATGTTAAATTAATTTTAAGACTTCGCTCTGGACACTATCCATCAGCGAAGTTTGCATTTCTTATGAAAAAAACTGATTCACCGAATTGCAGAGAATGTAATCAGATTGAGGACGTGCAGCATTTGCTGATGGATTGTGTCCGCAACAAGCGTGAGAGGGAGTCACTGTTGAGAGAATTAGACTTAAATAGGCTTAATGTGGGATTAATACAATCCATTTTATCCCAACCAACTTCAGAAGGTGCCAAAAAATTATGTCATTTAATAACAGCTCTTCATCGGTGACCTTTAGCACAAAGTGTTTTAGATATTGTTTAATTGTATAGCATACTTATGTGTTAATTATAAGTAATAATGTTACAATGGTATAAGGTACGATGGGGTTGACATATTTGTTTAAATAAAAACCCCAAAATAAATAAAGAGAAAAGAAAAAAAAAAAAGAGAAAAAAAAAAAAAAAAGAATAGAATATACTATAATGTACACCAAAATGTACATTATAGTATATAATGTACAACTCTTTTAATAAAAACTTATTTCTATCGGTACAATGACGGAAAACAAATATTATGCTATGTAGAGACGTTTTGGATTAATAAAAATAAAAGTGAAGCGCTTGCAACAGACCATTATGTTATGTTGACATTGATGCTACTTGTCTACATTAAAATACAAGATTGATCGTTTTTAATAAAATTCAAATTTAATGGCGGCTGGGGTCGTATAAAACAATTTGAGTTCAAACCACGATAAATCAGTTTTATCTTCATCAACACTTTGTTTACGAAACGCTAACAACATTATGCTATTGAAACGACTCGTACAACTATCACTTAAAGCTACAACGATAGTTTAGGCGGGAACAAGCGAGAGCCGGTATTACGCGAACTTGTGCGACCCATTAATTAGTCTATGGTGCGACCTATGTATGATGCGCACAGAACATATTGATGATGCTCCCTCGACTCGAATGGAATGGGAATGGTCAGCGGGCCCGGGACTTGCGCGGGCGCAGGCTGGAGAGCATGTGCCACACGTATTAAGCACGTGACGGTAGGATAAAACTAATTGTGGGCCCTACCGTGAGTGTGAGCGTTTAAACTGAGCGTTACTCTACTTATTGAAACTACATGCACAAAGCTAAAATGACGGACTTAATGCCTAAGGCATTCTCTACATTTTAAATATTCTTATTTTATTTTTTACTGTACACAAAACATAAAAACCGGTCAAGTGCGAGTCGGACTAGCATACCGAGGGTTCTGTAAAAACAGATACACTCACCAAAAGAATTAGTTAACTTTACTGTTACAAAGTTAAATTTGCCATTGGAATAGTGTTGTATATACATTGACATAAGTTGCGGGCAGTTCACCTACCAATTGCTAATAAATAAAAAAAATATCATTTCGGTACAATGCGGCATTCGGATCTTTTCCTTTACTTATGCTATAAGACATTACATATTGCCGAATGTTTTGATTTAAGTTCAACAGGAAGTAGGTTAGCCCTGTAGGTTTAGATTCTCTTGCGAGTGTCAAATAGACGACATAAACGGCGGTATATTTTGATTGAGGTGATATAGAAGTTTGAATTTTTCACAACTCCAAGGGGTTGGAGACCTTGGGCGTCGGGAGTCGCAAGCTGATTCCCGGCCACCGTAGGCGCGGGCTTGTGGACGGTGAGGACCAGGCCCGAGTCGACGGCGCGTAGTGTTCCACGCGCGCCCCAAAGAGATGTCAGGTCCGCGAGGGCCGGTGCCTGTCTGGGTCGCGGATGAATTTGAAAAAGAGTTGCCGCCGCGCGGCCCTGGCACAAGCAACTGAAGTCTTAGTCAGTAAAAGTCTGACACACCCTACCGCTTCACCCAGAGCGGGCGAAGACAATGGATGATTTCCCACCCAAAAATTAAAAAAATGTGTTGGAGATCTGAGTATATTATGATATTAAAATCAAATTGATACCTCCAGGTGTTCTAGAGAAAAACCGTCTTGTCACACGGACAGATAGAAAGACAGACAGTGAAGTGATCCTATGCGGGTTCCATTTTTTCCTTTTTAGGAACGGCACCCTAAAAAATAAACAAATACAATAGGGCATTAAATAGTGAGTTATTTTATTTATGATGAGTGATGCCATTAAATTATATTCGTTAATAATCTGTGTCAAGTCAAAAATTTAATACTTGTTGACTTGACACAGTTTATATATAAGTAAGTAGCTAAGCAAGTAAGTAGGTAAAGTATACTCATGTATACTTACTACAATAATTTTTAATGTGCCAGTACCATGATATTCATAGACGTAAGTTTTACGTAAGTTTTTCTTAATGTACCATATACTCAGAAATAAATATATCTTTATCTTTAAATGACAATCATGTTCGTTTTGAGAATTTCAAGGCGTGACTCTAGACAAAGTTTTATCGATTGTCGAAAGGTCTCAAATTGATTGACACGTGACATTCTGGTAGTGCATGCCAAAATCATACATTTAGGACTTTTTGACAATCGTTTACGTTTACAGAATATCATTTGTCTTGATCCTCTGAGGAGCTGGTAAGAAAACCTGGCGAGATAACCTAACCACAGCAGCCCACCGACCACTAGAGGTTCTAGACTAGTGAAATTCTAAATAAACTAATTCTGCGATTGATAAAATGACAAGAATGTATGGGATAGGCAAGCACTATCGAAATATCACGTGAACAATCCTTTTTGGCATTTAGACCATCGCCATTGCTGATAGAATAACAGAACACGGGGGAATAACATAACCACATACTACGCCAAAGAGACTAAGAACTTGTTATCATCATCTGAAAAGTGACGCAATAATACATTAGTTATGAAGTTGTTACAATTAGATAAAACAATGTGCGGCGGCAGCTTGTGTCGCATTGTTAGGTGCAATGACCTGTCACCGCACAGGTCATGAACCTATGATCGATATTATGTGAAACATTCTACTGCGCTTACAGATAACGAATAAAAAAGATACTAACTAACAAAAGTGGATATAGTATTGATTGATAAAAAAAGTAAAGTTATGCTGACTGACGCGGCCAATTAATTGCGTAATTATTGTCGATTTTTGTCAATTATGACCTAACACGTTGACAATGTATGCCTCTAAATTTTTATTATAGAAATTGCCAAAAAAAAAAACAATTTCGGTGACTTACTTGTGTTGATCTAAGTTTGAGAAATACATACGAGATAAATTTTGCAGTTTTTATGAACATACATTTTTATACAAGTTTAGTGTGGTTAGCAATTCATACGGTTCATAACCATGTGATTATCAAGTACTATAATTAAAACATAATAAAACGATACAATGCCTACTTTAACTACGGAACAACAAAGATATTGGTAAGACGTGGCAAAACTATTACAACAAACCCAAGTTAACTTAAAACATGCATAAAGTGAGACTTACAGATGTTTATATAAGGGCTAGAATGAAGTGCATTGAAGAGTATTGGAGTTCATATAAGCAAGCTCATGAGTTGTTGACACAGTGTACTCCGAGAGACAAGCGAGGTGAAATCTCATATTTTCTTAATGAAGACCTTTTCATCATTGAAGACTTGTACCTTTGCTTACAAGCAGACTTGACAGATATGCTGAGCAAACAACAGCCAACATCAATGGAAACTTCAAGCTCATCAGTATTTCAAGGGCAATGCTCAGTTGTAAAACTGCCTCGGATTCAAATGCCAAACTTTTCTGGAAAATACGAGGAGTGGCCTACATACCATTTATACATCACTTGTGCACAACAATACATCAACCAGTGACGTTCAAAAGCTACATTATCTAAAATCTAGTGTTACCGGTGAAGATGAAATTATATTACGACACATTCAAGTTGCGGACAGTAATTACGATCAAGCATGGCAATTGTTAAAAGGCTGATTTGGCAACAAACGTGTTATTATGTTCTCTGTTTTGAAAAGACTTTTTTATCAAAAGAAAATCACCGCTCAGACAGCTAACAGCGTGAAGACATAGAATACAGAGACAGATTTGGAATTAAAATCAACATATTTTAAAATCACAATTACAACAACAACAGAAAATGAAGAAATATCAATTTGGGAAAGATTTTCTAATCCAACTAGAATGAAGAGAGTACTTGCTTATTGCCGAAGAGTACTAAACAATAAAAACAAAGAAAGGTATCTACAAATGAAATGAACACTATTTTACAAATTTGCTTATAATACTATCAGCAGTCTATTTATGAAAGAGTTATCGAATCCATTCGGATAAATGGTAAGGTGAGAAAATCAAGTTCAGTACACACAACACACACACACTTGACCCCATTTTTAGCCAAAAACAATCTGCTGAGAGTTGGTGGTCGTTTACAACAAGCAAATTTGCCAGTCACAGTAAAACATCCCATAATAATACCGAGTAATCAACATATCACTACATTGTTGATTATGGAAGCACACAAACAAACGTTACACGGTGGTAAACAAGTTATGATGACATACATAAGAAGTAATTATTGGATAAGTAGCGTAAAATCTGCAGTTAGAAAATGCATAAGAAATTGTAAGATTTGCATTATTAATAAAGGCAAAGTAAACAACCAGTTAATGGGTGGATTGCCAGCTTTAAGGGTGACCCTACAGAGAGCCTCCATAAACAGTAATGTCGACTACGCAGGTCCAGTTTTAATAAGAACATCGAAAGGGCGAGGGCACCATGCTACTAAAGGGTACATCTGTCTATTTGTGTGTATGGCTACCCGTGCCATACACCTGCAGCCCAATTGTGTAAGTGAATTCGGCAAAGGAAACAATCTGTTTCTTTCCCAAAAACTACTTTTTGTATTGCGAAAAGTCGTTTCCTTTTGGTCAAGGTCCAAGGGTCCTTTTGGTGGGCTGTATGTTCGGTCTTTTTATGGTTTAGTTGCCTCAATACACCAAAACAGAACAGTTGTGTCGTTTCATTGAATAAAAACACTAAATACATCAACAACGTACAGCTAAGCAACAGTTAGTTCAAGAGTACCTAACTTCGGCGTAAGCTGATATTACGCCATTTTTATTAATAAGACGGTAAGGGATTAATGAGCTATTTTGGTCTCTGTTTAAAAGGAATAAACTAGCTCTTTTTGAAAAGATTCGTAGAAAATCTTTTTTACAATAAATTACTACCGACTTCCAAATACAAAAACTACAAAGTGGCAAATAACTTTATTTTGGAAGTCGGTGTCCATAACGCAAAAAAGTGGTACCTACGAAAGACACCTATGATTATTTTTGACTTTTTAGTTGTACCTACCAAGGCAAGTTGTTTAGTAAGGTACCTATAACGCCAGAATAGATTACCCGAATATCATGAAACTTGAACATAACCTGTGAAATGAGAAATCTGCGAACCCCTTAAGAGCGTACTGGCGTGATGTTATGTTATGTGATGGTATAAACAATAACCAGACATGTGGTTGCATCCCGAGAGATTTGCCGTAATTTATTGAAGAATTCTGTTGCTGTATTAAAATGGGACCAATTTCGAAACATACTTTTTCAAATAAAAAAAGATTTTTTTAAATCGGTCAATAACTGACGGAGATATGCGTGAACATACACAAAAAAAGAAAATGTCGAACATAGAACTTCCTCCTTTTTGCTAAGTCGGTTAAAATAAGTTTATTGTTAAATTTTATACATCACATGGGTTATCTTCAATTCAATGGACATATTTACAGTTAAGAATAATATTATTGTTGAAGAGCGTGGGACAGCCATGATTGAATCATCTATCTGGAAACCATGTTTTATGACATGAGATAAATATTTTATAAATATGCTGAACTAAACAATGATAATTCATATGTTTTCGAATTCTATACCGATGACTGTAAACAAAAACTCAGTGGATGGGCTCATAACCTTTTTTAACCGACTTCAAAAAAGGAGGAGATTTCTCAATTCGACCGTATATATATACTTTTTTTATGTGTTCGTGGATAACTTCGTCGTTTATGAACATACATACATACATAAACTCACGCCTTTTTTCCATGGGGGTAGCCAGAAACTACAGAACGCCACCTGCTACGATCCTTACATACTTCTTTTGCTTCACACACATTCATACATCTAGTCATACACACACGCCGGTTATGGGTACTGCGCACTTGGCCTTTCTGAAGAACATCACCTATAGGGTCTATGTATGTCTTTCTAGGGCGTCCCCTCCCGGCGTTTCCATTCACGTCTGCCTTGTAAATACATTTCGTTAGTCGAAACAACACACACAACAGAACAGATTTTGATGATATATTTTATTGGAAAGGAGATACCCCAAGGGTGGTACCATGATAAGGAAACCAAGATGATGTCATCCCAGATAAATCGAGGGAACTTCTCAAATATTATAGGCATACATATAGCGTTTTCGGTATTTTTATCAACAATGCAATCATTTACACTCAGAAAGTGTAATTTTGTGATATGGAACTCGTCATGGTTATAAGATATATCGAATAGTTGACCGACTATGATGAAGCAAAATATTTATAAATAAATGGTACTGATGAAAATGGTAACATCAAACTGATCTGATGACGAAGCCAGAAGCCGGAAGCCGAAAAACGGAAAACAATAGCTACCAAAGACACCGACTTCGGAATAGAAAGTTATTTTCACCTCAGCACCTCAAACAAGCAGGTTTTGCTGCTTAAAGACAGTGAGCAAAATTCGATTTTGCTGCGAGCGTGAGACAAAGTAACTTTTTTTTTTTTTTTTTTAAATGCCGAGTCAGTGCTGGGTCTACTCACAACATTCGAAAGATTTGAACTTCACTTTGTTCTGTCACTTTCACTTCGATACGAAAAGAGCGAGAGATAGAAACAAGTCGATTCGAAGTTCGATTTTCAAATTCCATATATAATAGGCTCAAAAAAGAAACCAACAATAAAACGTTCGGAAACACGTCATCTATAAAATTTCAAATCAAGGTTTAAATGTAATTATTATACTTTTCTCTTAATAATCGAATTATATTTTTTTATAATCAAATAAAGAGATGTTGAAGTAAAAAATACGAAGTTTATCATGTATCTACATAATTATTTAAAGTTTTAACAATCTTTATTGTGACAGAATAATTTAGTAATAGTGCAATTTCCGAACGCATCTTTAAAAAATAGCGGGCTTTAAATTTTTATTGTTTTCTTCTTCTGTTCGCTAGCTACAAAGTGCGATACACGTTGGATATTATTAAAATAATAATAAATAAATATGAGTGAATCCAGTGATGATGTCTGCAATTTAACACCGGAAGAATTGAAGCAGTATGTAAAAAGCGAATCAGTGAATACTCAAACTGAAGTCGCTAAAACAACAATATCGGTTCCATTGGTTCCAAACAAAACTGGTAGGTACTTTTAATTTGCAAAACTGCAATAATTTTACTTTTAATTTTTACAAATATACATGTTGTTTAAATATTACCAAGTTGTTTTTTTTACCTTTAGCGAATCAGTGAATACTCAAACTGAAGTCGCTAAAACAACAATATCGGTTCCATTGGTTCCAAACAAAACTGGTAGGTACTTTTAATTTGCAAAACTGCAATAATTTTACTTTTAACTTTGAATTTTTACAAATATACATGTTGTTTAAATATTACCAAGTTGTTTTTTTTACCTTTAGATTATTATCTCGCTGCTGAAGTGAAAAGTTGTATGTGCTACACGAGACCAAAGTTATTTGCATCTCGTGTCTTTGAATCCCTCGCTGCACTCAGGATTCTAACCTAGAATCACTCGCTACGCTCGTGATTCAAATATAGAATCCTTCGCTTACTCGGGATTCAAAATCAACACTCGCGGCAAAAAACAACTTTGCTCTCTTGTTGCACAAATAACTATTTTCGCTTTGTAGTGTTTTGTTTTAGAAGTCGGTTTGTCACTATCTCACCTGACCTTGCCTAGGGCTAGAAGCAAAAAGTAACCTATTCACTCTTGACCTAACCAGCTGTAATCATCAGGCGAGGTAACTGCGCATTGCCGATTTCAGGAACACCAACAACTGCTGGCAATTGCGCTTCTTTTCAGGCGCAGACCCCTCAGTAGCTGTTAGTAGTTGCAAAATATTATTTTCATTAGACCATTTCCTAAATAATTAGATCTCATTTTGAGTTTTATTCGTATAACATAGTGTAAATATTTATGTTTGCACCAAAACCGCCGGGCGTATTTTAATAAAATTGTCACCATCTCAAAGACAATAGAATTATCTACATTTCGCTCTAAGGCTTTCTTTTAAAGTCATAAAATAATTTATAGGAGCGTACAAAAATCTGCTGAATTTTGGGTCGCGCGGGTGTGAAACGACCAGAAACGAGTGCGCGTTTTGTTTCCTCAAGGTCGTTGGCGACAGTCATGTCTTAAGTAGCGTTCATCATAATCATCAGCCTGTTAATGTTTTAAAAATTCCCATTGCTGGGACACAAGCCTCCTCTATGTGAGAGAGAATGGAAAATCGTCACGCGGACCCAGTGCGGTTTGGTGGATGTCACTTGGCTTCATATTTTTAGTTCTTGGACATGCCGGTTTCCTCACAATGTTTTTATTCACCATTTTGAGAGCAGTGGTGATGAAATAATTTATACAAAGTAAAGCGCCTGCCTGGGTTCGAACCCACGACCTACAACTCGTTAGTCGCGGCCGTTACCACCGGGCCACCACTGCCACAGTAGCGTTAATTTTAACTAGGTAATATTATTTGTATATATATTGTAATGTCTGAAAGTACAGATCTGATTTCAAAACATCGTTCACTGATAAAAAGCTAGAGTATAGCTGACATAGCATAGACACTTTTTATACCAAAAAAACATTTTTACAAAAAATACAACTGAAAAAAACGAAGAAACAAACGAACGAAGGTGAGATAGTGGTCAAGCGCGAGAATATAAAATATAAAAAAAAACAATACAGGAACACCTTGGAAGTCCGTTGTATTTATTGTAAAAATGTTATAAAGTTGTAAAGTTTTTTTATTTTTATTGTGCGCTTTTGTTAACTCTCCTAATTGTGTAAATCTCGCTATAACACTGAGGTTTGCTGTAAGAGATCCCAATTATGGGTTAAGCTCGCCTTTGTACATAAGCTGTCCTTCTATATTTGTACACGTTTGTTTTGTGTACAATAAAGAATATGATATGATTTTATGATAATGTTTTTATAACTTTTTAGGTGTGGTATATAATGAGCAAATTCTTTATTAAGGTACCTTTAATGCACAAAATTATGCCAGAATTAATTAAATGATTAACATAAAATTTGAACATAGCCGGGGAAATGAGAGTGTACAGGGTAAACTGTACACATCTGCGTACCCCTTTAGAGCATACCGGGTGATGTTATGTTACGAAATGGCGTAAACAATAAACAGTAATGCGATTGCAGCAATCCTGAGAGTTTTGCCGATGTTTATTGAAGAGTTCTGTTGTACGAGTATATCTCCGAAGTTCATCATCAGATCTTCTTTAGATACTAAGTACTTTATTCATTTCAATTACTCTTTGCACTAACAGAGTGACCCAACACGTGCAAAGAGTCAATGCTAAAGTAATTACATTTACAACATACAAACAACAACAAATAATTTACGACTCGCACAAAACAACATTAAAACAACACAAAATTTAAACTATTACATCAATATTAACCAAATTAATGAAATTACATGTCCAACAAATACACATAAACAAAAATCATAATAAGTAAAATTTCAACAATAACAATTCTATAATAACAATTAAATAATACTAATTCAACAATAACAATATTAAAAATAATAACCCAAACATTCAGCAATTTGACAGCAACAATTCCATAAATTTCAGTCAACTCATTTAGGTGCTAAAACAGTTTTTACAGCTTTTCAAAAATACACGCACTTTGGAGTGGAATATGTCCACGTCTGGATGCTGAACACTCAGGGTGTTTAGCAAGGAAACCGCCTGATTTGATGCCGCATATTGTGCGGTACGAGTAGGGACTCTGGATGCCGCCAAAAGAGGGCGCCTGCGCAGTCGCGCGTACTGAGCCGGCGCACACTGGTCCCAAATTTAAAAAAGTGGACATTGATAGTAGACCGCTGATATTTTTTTTTATTGTTAATACAGTGATAAACCGAAACTGAATATAAAATATGGTAACGTAGCAATCTCTGAATGTGACGACGCAAAATTTCTGGGCCTTTACATAGATATCATCTGAATTGGAAACAACATATCGATGCTTTATCAAAGAAGCTTAGCCAATTTGCATATGCTTTGTGCAAACTATCAAAAACGGTTAACCGCATTACAGTACAAATAGCTTACAATGCTTATGTGGCTTCTGGCATTAGGTACGGAATCATTTTCTGGGGCAACTCCACTGACAGAGACATTGCTTTTAAAGCTCAAAAGAAATGCTTGCGATCGTTTACCAAATTACAATCGATTGATAGTTGTAAACCATTGTTTGGGGAACTCAGTTTGCTGACTCTACCGTATGTACATATATGAAATGGGAGTGTTTGTTCGCTGTAACCTGCATTTACTTGATAAATTGCGCTCTCGCCGCTATCAGAATACCATTCATGTTACCTCTCATAAAACCGCATTTTTCGGTAAAAGTGTGCTAGGTATGGCCCCAAAAATTTATAACAGTATACCAGCAGCTATTAGAAATAAAGAGTGTCTGGGATCATTTAAGAGGTCTTTGTTTAAATTTCTTGTAGATAGATGTTACTACTCCATCACTGAGTTCACTACTGACAAACAGAGGTATGACGATGCCGACTTGCCAGTTAAACAGCTATGATTTTATTTATTGATTATGTATGAATGTGTTTATTTATCTGAAATTGTAATGTCCTGTTTACATTACAATTTCAGATTTATTTATCTGAAATTGTAATGTCCTAACTGACATATTTTGTTTTTTTTTTTTATGTTACATGTTGACATGCCACCTTAATTGTATAATATTATTACCCCCGCCAGAAAAAGAGGGGTGTTATAAGTTTCACGTGTGTTCCTGTGTATCTGTGTGTCTGTGTATCTGTGTATCTGTGTGTCTGTCTGTGGGATCACAGCGCCTAAACGGATAAACCGATTTTGATTTAGTTTTTTTTTGTTTGGTGATTTTGTCGAGAGTGTTTATTTTATTTTATTTTATTTTATTTTATTTTATTTTATTGTAATAGGAAAACAAACAGTGTTCTTAGCTATGTTTAAATTAAATCAGTTCAGCCGTTCAAAAGTTATGAGCATTTTACTGTTAGAATCGGGGTGTTTTCGCAGGATAAATGTGTCGGGGGTTTCTTAAATTTTGAAATTTTACTTGTTTATTGTTGCTTGCTTATGTTAATTTTGTACGCCAGATATTGGCAAAACATAGTGCACATTATTTTGAATACCAACTGTAACCATGCCTATGTTTTACAAAATAAATGATTGATTGATTGATAACAGATAAGGCAGAAAAATATTATTGTCCTACTTCAAATACTTTTCTGAAAAATTTTTGTATGAGAGCGGCACACTGAGCGTCACCCCGAGCGCAGGGTGATGTGCGTCTTCCGGCTCCAGCGGCTCGGTATCTCCTCTGATATGCACATACTCACTACCAAGACTGCTCAGAACTAGATCAAGCATATTGCCGTGTTTATTTTTAATTGTGTTATGTCAGTTTACAAAAAGCAACTAAATTATTAAACTCTGTTCTAACATGTTGATTGCATGAATTCAAATTAAAATCGCCTAATATTACCATATCAGTATTGGTATATTTTCGAATATTTTATTTCGAATATTCTATTACCATAAATGTGTAAAGGTATTTATCTATGTTAGAACTGGGGGGAATGTAGACAACACAAACCAATATCTTTTTATATTTTTAATATCGCCGGTGTAACCGTCAATTTCAACAATCTGTTTTACAGTGTATTGACTCTGTACTACAAACAACACTGCTCCCCAACCAGTATCATTGACACGGTCTCGTCTTATAACACTGTAACCATCGGGAAATATTTCCGCGTCATGCACACTGCTCATCAGAAACGTTTCAGTTAGCGCAAATATATCAGCTGCTTCGTTCAATATCGCTAGCTTGCGGCTTTATATGGACACCCTCCGCCCAGTTCTCCGAGGTCATATATACGTGGGACACTCAGAAAGTTTTGCGAAACTAAAAAAAATTGTTCTATACGTACATATATTTTTATTAAATCTTTTCAAAGTACTTTCCACCAGCCTCTATACAAAGATTCATTCAAAACACTTTTTCCAGTCCGCCGCAGACACCTCGTTTACAGCCTGCTCGAACGCAGCC
This sequence comes from Orthosia gothica, assembly GCA_949775005.1. Taxonomy (NCBI): domain Eukaryota; kingdom Metazoa; phylum Arthropoda; class Insecta; order Lepidoptera; family Noctuidae; genus Orthosia; species Orthosia gothica. Next base: position 19,529,411 of record OX459059.1, read on the forward strand.
AGCGCATCTTCCGGCGACGAAAATTGTATCCCTTTGAGCTGATTTTTTATTTTTGGGAATAAAAAGAAGTCACACGGTGCTAGATCAGGGCTGTAAGGAGGGTGACCCAGGAGTTTGACTGGCGTGCTGTCCAGGAAGTCCCTCGTTTTGAGTGCGGTGTGCGCAGGTGCATTGTCGTGGTGGAGCAGTAGCCCGCGGAGCCCTGTGTTTGGTCACTTGTTGCTTATAACAGAGAAAACTTCTGGCAAACATTTGGTAGTATACCATTCGGCATTAATGCTTCTTTGATCCCGTAAGGGAATTGATACCAAGTGGCCAGTCAAATTAAAAAAGCTAGCGATCAAAATCTTACCCCCGCTTCTAGATCGCTTCACTTTGGTAGGCGTTGGCTCATTTTGAAACACCCAAACAGTCGACTGGCGCTTGGTTTCTGGGTCGTATTGATAAATCCAGGACTCATCACCTGTAACGATGTCGTAAACACGCCGAGACGAGCCTGCTTCAAATTTGTTAAGCATATCACGGCACCATTCCACCCGGGCCTGCTTCTGAGCATCGGTGAGGTTGTGCGGCACCCAGCGTGATACTATCCTCCTCACGCGAAGATGGCTGTGTAGAATCTCGTGAACGCTTCCCGATCCAATCTTCAATATGTGTTGAATCTCCTGATATGTAATTCGCCTATTGTCTTGGATTAAATTTTTCACTGCTAGCACGTTTTCTTCGGTAACAGCCGTCAAAGGGCGACCGCTTCTTTCGTCATCCCCCAAAGTTGGTCGACCGCGCTTGAATTCGTTATACCAACGATACACGGTTGCCTTGGAAGGGCCTTCATCCATGAATGCCATTTGAAGTCTATCGTACGATTCATCCGGTTTCAGGCGACACTTGAAATCGTATAAAATCATAGCTCTAAAATGTTCCCGGCGCAGATCCATATTTCAGTGAGACACAATACTTTGAATTAACTCGCAAAAAATGTGGAGGGAAATTTTGAAATTGGAACTTACTTATTTTTACTTATAAATAATCATATTTTCGAAAAACATTATAACTGGCCAGTCTCCCATATATAAAAACTTTTTTTCGCAATACTTTCTGAGGGGCCTGGTATATTAACTTGCTTGGTAGGCACGGTCAACTTTAAAGAAGCATAGACACCGCGAGGCTTCATTGCCTACACCGAACAGAAATCGGAAAAACAAATTGTTTTGAATTTTGTTTTTTTTTATTAATTAGATAGCTAACAGTGATAATGAGGCTGAGATGACTGCAGCATCTCGGTTGCATTGTTTCTGAATATAAAAAAAAACAGAAATTACGCGTATTTTTTGAAAATCAGGGTAGTGAAACAAGCTGTTTGTGTTTTCAGGCGCAGACTGTAATGCTGATGACAAGGAGTCCACGCCTGAGCGAGCTGCGAGACACAATAATGTGCCTTCTGGTGAGATGATGCCAGAGCCCATACCAAGTAGGACCTCCAGTGCTGCAGAAGCTCTGCAGCCCGAGGACACAGGAGTTCGAGACGTCCTTCAGTCAGGAGAGGCCGTGTTAGCGGAAACGTCATTATCAAGCCATTGCAAGGAGGGGATGACAGACAGTAGCAGCCGCCGCGCGCCTATAAAGGAAGAGATGTGGTATCCTATAATAAACGACAGAGCAATACGTGCCTGCGTCTACTTATTATTAAGTTGTCACCCACAGCGGTGACTGGACGTATCCATGTAGAGCTCTGTGCCTACTGATAATTTGAGTGTTTTATTATAAACCCCAACCCCTAATTAGTGAACACCATAAGCTGCTGCACGCTCATTGTCTTCCCTTTTCCCTGAAGTCAACATGCTAAGGGGAATCTCTCCCTGTTTGGATAGCCAATTCTGCTTAATTTGTGTTCCGTTTACATTTAATTTTCTTATAGTGTGAAATTTAGTTGTTAATAATAAGCCCGCCTTTTGATCGTTGTTCTTTTTTTTAATCTCTTTGGTGCTATTTTGCTAATAATATAACCAAAGAAGCGCTAACTACATCGATCAAGATGACTCGAAGGCGTAAAGGGTCCAGCCCTAAGATGAAAGGTTCCATTGAATCAATGGTTTAATAGGTGCTTATTTTTAGGATAATTTTAATAATTATTATCTATCTTCTATCTATAATATAAAAATGAATCGCAAAATGTGTTGGTAAGCGCATAACTCAACAACGAATGGACCAATTTGGCCAATTCTTTTTTTTAAATGTTCGTTGAAGTTCAAAGATGGTTTTTACGGGGAGAAAAATTCTAATTATTGCCGGAAAAAAATAAAAACAGCCCTTTTCTTTTTCCCATACAAAAGTTTTCTAACTAAAACGTAGAGTCAATTTGAGCTTTATTGCTATTGTATAAGCTATTTTTGCTTTGTGTAGGGTAGAGTGTGTATGGTAGGGTAGTGTAGGGTAGGGTAGGGTAGTGTATGGTAGGGTAGTGTAGGGTAGGGTAGGGTAGTGTAGGGTAGGGTAGTGTAGGGTAGGGTAGGGTAGGGTAGTGTAGGGTACGGTAGTGTAGAGTAGGGTAGGGTAGGGTAGTGTAGTGTAGGGTAGGGTAGGGTAGAATGGGTAGGGTAGTGTAGGGTAGGGTAGGGTAGTGTAGCGTAGGGTAGGGAAGGTAGTGTAGGGTAGGGTAGGGTAGTGTCGGGTAGTGTAGGGTAGGGTAATGTAGGGTCGGGTAGGGTAGCGTAGTGTAGGGTAGGGTAGGTAGGGTAGATAAATGTTTGGTGTTTTTATGGCAAAACAAAGTTTGCCGGGTCAGCTAGTAAACATATAAATATGGTCAACTCAACCTAAATATCTACATCGCACGAAATCAGCAGCAAGGTCCGAATACAGATGTCCTTATTGTGTGGTCGAAGCATAATAATATATACAAATGCACAGGCTGAACGATGCTGTATTTAAATATTAAGGGTATATGTTCAAGAAACATCACAAACACAGTATTTGTGTGAAGATTAAATTAGTTGAGAAGACCAACTGTGAGACTTTTTCTTCCATCTTTTTGAAAAAAAATGTTTTTGAACAAATTTCTATTCGGTCATTGTTGAGTAAAAAGGGTACCCCAGGGTTTTATTCTAGGCCCTTTTCTTTTTAGCGTTCATACACGAGAATGTGTCAATGCCAATAACAACAGAATAAAATATCAGTGTGCAGTATTATTGTTATCTATACCAATATTATAAAGAGGAAAGATTTTTTATGTTTGTTTGCACCGAATAGGCTCCGAAACTACTGGACCGATTTAAAAAAATCTTTCACCATTAGAAAGCTACATTATTTCTGAGTGACATAGGCTATTTTTTAATCCCGAAAACGGGTCCTGTGGGGTGGCCCACAGGAGCGAAGCCGTGGGGACCAGCTAGTTATTAATAAAAACGTTTTAATTTATAACTGACATTTAATTCCCAATTAGCCTCTGTTTGACCTAAAAGTCCGCTTCGCAACCTTTTTGAAAAAACAACAATAAAATTGATTGGCGGTTGATTTAAGCGTCTGGTCCTTTTCAGGATTTAACACCTAATTTATTGTGTCTAGACCTAGACAGTATCCATGTTATTTTATTAATTTGTAAATGACCTACACCGGTCGAAGTTCTTGTATTTTACTAGTATTATTTTTAGGTTTTATCCATACCACTTCTCACACTTCTTCACGTTCTTCTTTTCAATTATATATTTCTCTTGATCTAAGTCTTAAGACGGTACCCTGACCAAAAAATCGGCATGAGATATGAGCGTTCCTATTGGTCTAGCGGCACTGGTGGCGCATGAATTACAGTAGTGAATACGCCCAGATTTTAGAATAAAATCTTTATAAAATCGAATTTTGGTCTTTTGAAAAAAATAATTCTACAAAAATGTTCGTTATTAAATTGTCTATCCATTGGTGTTAGTACAAAAAATAATTAATGAAAACTTTACGAGGAGATGCATAATATCAATAATTATTTTTCATTTTCATGTTTTTTTGGAAGTAGATTAGTGAAATATATACAACATTTAAAAAAAAACTAAATCTACCATTTTAGAATCAATATTATGTAGAAATTTAATGTATTTTTATTTATTGATATTTCTTTTTAAATAACGAGTAGATAGCTCCTAAAAACAGCACAAAAAACGGCTTGCGCGGCGTTTTGCTCGGGGTACCGCCTTAAGGTAATTACTACCTGATTGCACATCTTTCAAATACCTCATGCGAAATATCCCTATCTGGTATCATGCAATTACCTACCACTGGGTTAGTTGGTGAGTCAGCAAAATTCTACCTTACAGAATCATAAGCGGTGGAGACTCAGTATATTTATAAAAATCTTTTATATGCCCATAAAATATAAAATTGTTTAAAAAATACAGTGATATCCATAACATCAAATACTAGGAACGAACACAAATTTTAAGTACCTACTACAAGGCTCAAGAAAATAGGTGGCTCGTTTAGATGTCAATGTGTACGCTTTTATAATAAGATTCCAAGCCCAAGATCTAAGTCTTAATAAATTCAAATCATTCATTAAACGTAAGTTGTGCCAGAAAGCGTTTTATACCATTAAAGATTAGGTACGTTGAGGACAAACATGCTTGGTATTGAGCTGCTCCAATTAATTTTGATTTCTTATATTTTGCACCGTGATTTTTTTATTTATTTATTGGTTTTCTTGCCCTGACAAGATTTTTTTTTTTTTTAATTATTGTGATTGAATGATGAATGTGAAGACTATGTCGAACATTCTTTTTTTTAATTTATTTATATTTATTTTAGTTAGTTTTTAATCATGGTCTGGCAGTTTGAGTAGTTTACGCGGCCTACCCGAATGTCCTTTCTTTGATATTGTTCGTCGAATCGTTTAGCTCCTTAAATTCTGAGTTGAGCTGCTCGGTTATTGACAAATGCTTGCACTGACTGGACAGGTCCACTCAATCTGGCTGTTTCTTTCTTGAAAAGACCATTTCAGACATCAGTCTACATGGTCTTCACATGATCTAACCAAGATTTTTTCTGGACTTTAAAAGAGACTGTGACTTCTGAGTTTGTTTCGGCCTTTCTTCTCAGTGTAGTCAGATAGGAAACGCCGACCTCATCTAGTTTTAAAAACATATGATCGACATGTAAAAGTGTTTGTACAAACCAACTTACAGAAATAAAATCATTTATCATTATGACTAACGGAGTACTAGGACTTCAGAATCGAAAACTACTACTACTACAGGTACTCTTTTTACCGCTCATGATTCCAGCCTAGCTTCCTCATGATTATAATCTCCTGCACCTGAAGCCAAGTTGACAATCTACAATCGATAACGCTAGTAGAAAACGCATCAATGTATAGGAATGACACATATGAACTTTAAGTCACTTGGTCAACGAAACGTTTGTAAATTGTCTAGGGGGGCGGCTGGTACTTAAATTAGTCTGTACCGGTACCGGAATGGGCTGGTAGCGTGTATAGCTTTCTTTCATTTCTTTAAAAGCGATTAAATATTGTTGTCTCCCTCTTATTGTTTTGTCGCCTGTTTATCATATCTAACGTGCATGTCTCCAAGTTTCAAGTGGTAATTACTTATCAAATGTATTGTTTTCCTAGTTTCTTGTAAAATATCTATTAACTTCGATTATAGGTCTACCAGAATCTCATGGCAAATGTGGAAATAAAAATTTGTTGTGTGCAATACTGGGGAAATTGGATTAAACGATCTTGATACTGTTTAATTTTTATTTATGTGTTTAGTATTAATGAACATGAGGTACCTATATTATAGTAGTCACAGCGGAGCTTTGTGTCTTTGAACTTGGTCCTACCTACCATTGCGTAAGAAACAGTTTGTCATCGAGTATACTGCATAGAGTAAGCGAGATAGGACGATGTGACATACATAAGCGAGTGAAAGAGACAGTTATACAATGCTATCTTCACCTTCAACATTGACACAAAAATAGCTACTGCGCGGGGTCTTGCAACCAATTCAGAGACACAAAGATCCACTGTGAGTATTATAGGTATGTGTATGAATAATGTTGTTATATATCGGGTTCTTAACATAGGAAAAATAAATCAATTGAATATTAATTTATGTACTAATTTATTATATATCATTTAAATCATACTAATAACTTAAAACCTCATTCAGAACTAGAAAACTAGAATACGATTCCATGAACTCCACTGGCATTTCAAAAACTTGTATCTTTGTAGTTTTATGTCATCTCTCTCCATCAAAATGGTTCTTTTTCATTGGCATTTAACATATTCTAAACCATGTATTACTTTCTTCTTTATTACATTATGTATAAAGTCTGCAAAAAATAAATAATAATGTTACTTATAGTCATTCATCATCATCAGTCTATATATACTTATTTTTATGTAAGTTTTATGGCCTGGTTGCTAGGACCTTTTAGCCACGTCTTTGGAAAGAGTTTTGGATCTTATATTTATTCTTTAGTATGCATTAGAATGCGGATGTAACAGATTCTAATGTTTTTTGGAGTATTTGGCAGCAAATTGTATCGAGTCAGTCTTCCCAGTAAGCTTTGCAGAGGCAGTTAATACTACAATAAAATACTCCGCTCCACTATCCCGAGATCGTTTCTGTCAATGATTTTATTAATTGTCCAGTTGCGTAGACAGTTGAGACACAAAACTACACCAATAATATATCACAATATCCACTAGGAATCAATTTGCAAATAATATTAACAGCCACTGAATTTCACTCGACAAAATCCCGCCAAAAACTCCCATCTATATACACGTCCCACTGCAGGGCGCAGATTATTACTTATTATTTTTCTTACGTCAAAGATTCTCAATCTCCGTTAAAATCAATATCTTGTCGAAGAATTAGTAACAGTTACATTACTGTTAAATTTCCTTCCGGCCATCATTCGATGTGCCCTGATTTACGATTTACCATATAATAGTAATGGAAAGAAATAAAAATTAAGTAAGAAAAATATAAAATAAACTAAAAGTATCAAAACAAGTCAGTTCAACTTACCGGTCTACTCTACGACGCACTTTAAAATCAAAGATTGAGTTTGATTTACGCCTTCTTCCGCCCTTATTTTATGATACACATTGAAAACAAGATGTCTCGCTTGAGATCGAAGTGGGTTTTTCGACATTTTCACAAAAATAACAAATTTTTAAGATAATATCAAAAAAATTCAGCAGCGATTGACACATCAAGTACTTTGATTTGACAGGTGACAATTGACATTGCCATATAAAAATCACAATTTAAAAAAAATAAAAAATGCCATGAGATTCTGGTAGACCTATAATTATTCATATTATTTCCGAGACGGGTGAGCATGACTGTACTTTTTAGGGTTCCGTACCCAAAGGGTAAAAATGGGACCCTATTACTAAGACTCCAGGGTCCGTCTGTCTGTCTGTCCGTCACCAGGCTGTATCTCATGATCCGTGATAGCTAAAAAGTTGAAAATTTCACACATTAGGTATTTCTATTGCCGCTATAACAACAAATACTAAAAACAGAATAAAATAAATATTAAAGTGGGGCTACCATACAACAAACGTGATATTTTTGGCGTTTTTGCGTTAATGATACGGAACCCTTCGTGTGAGAGTCCGACTCGCACTTGGCCGGTTTTTATTATTTGTTCTATAAAAAAAAATTGTGCCAGTTGCCTACTAAATCATTTTGGAGTGGTCGATTCGCACACCGATAAATTCACATCGGGCAAACCGCCACAGAAAAATAGTTATTTGTTATACAAGAGTGCAAAGTTGCTTTTTAACCGCGTGTTCAATTTTGATGACCGAGCAAGCGAAGGATTCAAAACTAGAATCCTGAGCGTTAGCGAGGGAATCAAAAGAGCACGAGGTGAAAAATCTTTGCACTCGAGTGCAACACGTAACTTTTCATTCCACCTCAGCGAGGAAATGACTAAATGCAAAAAAAAAACGTTTACAATCACAAGATAGGTACACTTTTATTTCAGTTTAGGTATTAACTACCACATTATGACAGGTAAGTATTACAGAATAATCTTTAAATTATAACAAAATAATACTAAAGGTATAATTAAGAAAATTTTAAAGTAACGTTGCTACAGTTATTTAAATTGAGTGTAATATTTTTGTTTGGTACTGTAATATTGGTGTTAGTCACTTGTGTACTGTTTTTCGGTAAACTATCTGTCATACTTAATAGTTGTACCGATTCATCGGATTCCCTTGGCGTGAATGTTGGAGAGAGAGGGAGATGGTTAGAACCGCGTACAAAGCAAATTGAAAAAAGAACACCAAGAAGGTTCCGAGTCTGAGTTTTTAACAAATTAAAAAAAAGTTGTATGATATATTCGGCACCATAGAGGTAGCAGTAAATAGGTTTAATGTTTTTTTTAATTCACAAACTTAGTGCACACGATGTTCTAAATTCAATTTACTTTATCCTCTAGTGAATAAAAACGGCTTTTCCACTCAGATATTGAAGATTAAAAATACTCTTTCCGAGATGGTGGGATGAAAATAATATTTTTAAAAGGGGTCGAATCGCATGTTGCGGGTGAGTTAAATTCGTGCGAATCGTCCAATAACCCTTAAAAGCATTACCAGGTAAATTCATTCATTTGATAAATAGTAACATGGTTCTCACATACTTACAAATGTACGTAAAATACCTAATTCAACAACAACGGAACAGTCTTCAACGATAAAAAATAACGATAAAAACATTTTCCCATACATTTTGCGAACACAGCGCCATCTCTGATACATTATAGAAACAAAGCACACACAAAAATGAACATGCCGTTGTATGCTGGTTCCGGTATTGCCAGTAGATGGCGTTGTCGATTTGCCCCAAACCGGTTTTATTAGGGTAGGGTAGGTGGGTAGATACGAGTAGGTAGGATAGGGTAGGTTGGTAGGTAGGGTAGGTAGGTATGTATGTACGTTAGGGTAGGGTATGGTAGATAGGTATGTGGGTTAGAGTGGGGTAGGGTAGGTAGTTGCCATTTTGCTCAAGATAGTTCTCACGTACAGTTAAATAAGTGATCTCATATAAATCAAAGGTATTCAACACGTGTCACGAGCTCCCGCCAACAACAACCATTGTGTTTTACCTGTTTAAAACATTCCATTATTATACAACAAAAAATTTGGGAATCTTTGAAATAATATATATGGCAAAACAACGTTTGCAGGGTCAGCTAGTGTTGAATATAATCATCTATAGTAATATGCTTGTTTACAAAGTGTGTTTTTAACAAAAGTTTTGAATTTTCTTTCATTTAGTTTTATCTAACACAAGATATTTTGTTATAAAAATTAACACAGTACCCTATGAAAGATGTGTGTACTAATCTTTAAGATGGTTGATCTAACTTAACTTTACTTCTAGTATTTTGTTATAATAATAATCTTATTAAATAGTTCCCTAAGACATTCTCGGTGATTTAACCTATATATGCGGGGTGAGTCCGATTGCCAGGAGCTCGTGAACCAGTTGTTGAGGCTGTTTGTTCCTTTGGTAGGTACCCAAACAACAGCTTAGACTACGAAGTCACAGGCTTATCGCCGTACCTTCGGCACGTACGGTGTCCCGTGCTAACTAGCCTCTAGTTCGGGCGCTCACGATGCTAAATGCCCTTCTGACATCAGCACCGGAGTGTGACTTGTTTGCTGGGAGATGGATAGATGTGTGTCGTGATGTTTAAGTTTTTGTGAGAAGATGGATCAAAGTTAGATTAGTGAATAATTGTATAGGTTCTTCTATGTTTTATATCGTGTATTTCATTTAGTTTTATTTGTATTTCGATATATTTAATTTTATGTATGTATCGTTTTAGTGTCTTTTTTCTCGCATTTTATAAAGCCTTAGGTGTGACCTGTAAAGTTATGAATGCATACTTAAATAAATAAAAAATGCTCCGACAGTTCTCTTTTGCAATATAAATATGGATTCAAAGTCAACCGTCCGACCCTACAGCAAAGTACCGTATGATATAAGTTCCTAAGGCTGCGCGGAACCAGGCGGCGGGCAAGCTGTGCGACATTATTGATAAGTGCGTTGGCGATAACGGTGTGGAGGACTGGGGCGCGCTTCTCACTTTTGCGTTCGGTGCGCTGAGAGTTTCTTTGAGGGACGCTCCTGGAAACATGACGGCAAAGGTGAAGGCAAACATCGAGTCGGTTAGTGCTGGCCAGCTTGTGGATGAGTCGGGTTGTGTGGCAGGATTTTCTAAGTCGCGTGGGTCTCGAAAAGCCATCGAGTCTAAAGTTTTCGAGGGGGACCTCCGAGGGGCGGTTCGGTTGCTGGTTTCGTACGACTCGTTCACGCAACACGACCCTGAGACGCTAAGCGCCCTTGCGGCCAAGCACCCAAGCCCATCACGTCCGCTTAATTTTCCATCGGCGCCGGAATCGTCATTTCCTAGTGTTACTGCGTCAGTGAAGGACGTCGTGTTGGCCCTGAGGTCTTTTTATAGTGGTTCTGCGGCAGGCATGGATGGAATTCGTCCGGGGCACTTGAAAGAGCTAACATCTGGTTCGGCGGGTGAAAGTGGGCGGCGTTTGCTGGGGTGTTTGACGAGGCTCGCAAACTTCTTAATGAGTGGTCAGCTCAATCCGGTAGTTTGTCCGTATTTGTATGGTGCCTCTCTTTGCGCACTCAAGAAAAAAGACTGAGGGTTGAGACCAATAGCCACAGGCAGTGTGTTTAGGAGATTGACGGCTAAGCTGGCGTGCTGGTCCGTAAGAGTAAATCAAATCAAATCAAATCAAATTATTTATTTTTGCAGAAAACACTGTTACAATGGTGTTATTATATGTACATATGTTTCAAGTGATTCGACCGTAAGGCATGCAAAATGTGTACAATCATGGTTTATTATAATCAAGATTGACATTGAAACATATAAAATTAGATAAAATATTTTAAAATATTAAATTAATGTAATGTCCTCCTTAAAATTATATTAATATAGATTATTCAACAATCATTTATTTAATTCATTCAATAATAATAATGATAATCATGCTTCTTTGGCCGCCGGAAAAAGGTTTTTAATAGCCTTCTTTCGGGTGGAAACAAGGTGCGCGCCTTCAACGGTTGGGTCATGCCGGTATTGATGTACTCTTTCGGCATACTCAAATGGACTCAAACGGAACTCGACGCCCTGGATAGGCGGGTCCGTACACTGCTGACTGCATATCGAATGCATCACCCACGATCGTCGGTCATGAGATTGTATATCCCGCGGAAGTGTGGAGGCCGAGGCTTTTTAAATACCAAGAACCTCCACAACCGCGAGATATGCAATCTCAGGGAATATTTTCTACACGCCGACGTGGGAATGCATCGAGATGTAGTAGCAGTGGACAAGGGACTCACCCCGCTCTCCTTGGCGAATGAGAACTGGCGCAAGCCTGTAGTGCTTGACACTAACGACCGCAGGGAGGTATGGCAGAGTAAGGAGCTTCACGGACGCTTTTTCCGGGCCCTACATGGGTCCGATGTAGATCAGTCAGCGTCCGTAGCCTGGCTGCGTTTCGGTGACCTCTTTGGGGAAACCGAAGGTTTTGTCTGTGCAATTATGGACGAAGTTATCATGACGAATAACTACCGGAGATTTATTGTGAAGGATGGCACGGTTGACATCTGTCGGGCATGTCACCGTCCGGGTGAACCTCGTGAAAGCCGAGAAAGATAAGCAAATCAAGTATCTTGACTTGGCTCGCGAGGTTGTCGACATGTGGGATGTGGACACAGCGATCATTGTACCGATAGTCGTGTCAGCCAATGGCTTAATAGCCACGAGCCTCGACCAACACCTTAGGAGGCTCTCGTTAGGCGGCTGGGTCAAGGGCCTGATCCAGAAAGCAGTATTGCTGGACACGGCTCGTATTGTTAGGAGGTTTCTCTCTCTGGAGCCCTGACCGCCGGTAGCTTGGACCCTGTTCCCGATACCGGTGGGTTTCTATTTTTTATATTTTTAAATGTTTTTTTTTTTTTGTATGTTTTATAAAAATATTTAAAAATGTAGACAATAAGAAAGAATATGAATAAAGGAGATGATTATCAAATTATTTCAATGTCATTCCTAGTATTATTACAATACAATAGGTACATTAAAATATAAATTATTTAAAGATACATGCATAATTGTTCTATTATATGATGTCACTGTGAGGTCTTGAGTTCGGAAAATGTATCGTTTATGTCGTCGGTGCTCCATAGACCAATTGAAATTTGACCAATTGGTCTATGGTAGTCATTCAAATTATAGTAACATTTATCAGCTAAAAGGCTCTTTAGTTTTTTTTTTAAATAAGGCAGTATTCATTGCCCTTATTTCTTTAGGTAGTTTATTGAATATTTCAGGAGCCATCTGAAACACACTTTTGTGCATTAATATGGTACGGGTTTGGCACACACAGAGGCGAAGTGCGTCACGTAGTAGCTATGTCCGAATATTTGCAGCCGCATCAGCTAGGGTTTGGGACGAGTCGGGGGTGCGAGGCCGCAATCCATGCGACGCGTGCATTTGTCATGGACTCTGTGAACTCGGGCTGCGTGGTGCTGAAACTCGATATTAGCAATGCTTTTAACACCCTAGAAAAAGACGTCCTTCTGAGTGAGATCAAGGATAAAATTCCTTCTCTATACCCATTTCTCTATCAGGTATATTAATCTCCTTCTAATCTATTCTTTAGTGATAGTCTCATTTCGTCTCAAGTGGGAGCGCAGCAGGGGAATTTCCCATTGGGACCACTTGTTTTCAGTTTAGCAATCCACAAAGTCATCTCTGGATTGAAATCGTCTCTGAACCTGTGGTACATAGATGATGGTATTATTGGTGGATCACCGGAAGAGGTTTGCCAGGACCTGGAGGTTCTCGTTCCTCAACTCAAGGAGTTGGATCTAGAGGCGAATCCCTCCAAATGCGATTTTTTCCCTGTGACTTTGGAGCTCGTATACACTTCTCACGCTTCGGTTCTCATTTACCTGGCTTCAAGGAACTTTCTCCTCTATTTTTTTCCCTTTTGGGATCTCCCATTTTTCTTGAGGGAGTGCCAGAGGCCATTTCCTCAGGCAAGCAGCTTCTCCTTACTGCTCGGGAGCGTCTCAAGGATCTCTCCGCGCACGTTGCGATTTTGTTGTTGCGCATGTGTTTTGCCTTACCCAAGGTAACGCATCTCTTACGGACCACCCCTACCTGGCTATGTCCTGAGGAGGTTTGTTCTTTTGATAGTGCTCTGAAATCAACTGTTGAGTCGATCCTGAAGAGTCGCCTGCCTCCACTGCTCATCATTAAAGGAGACAATGATGTGCAGTGGAGGCAGGCGACTCTTCCTGTCCGGTGCGGGGGTCTTGGGGTGCGGTGCGTAAAGGATGTAGGCCAGCCGGCTTTCTCGGCGTCGACACATGGGGTGGCTGACCTCGTCTCTGTAATTTTGGATTTAAATGGTGACGGGGCAAACATACCGTTTATGTTGGATGCCGAGTCCGCCTGGTCTGTCCTCAGCAACGCCTGTTCTGGGCTGATCCAGGAACGGATGTTGATGGGTTCCTAGGGGGCGGATCTAGCCAGACTCAGGGCTGTTTCGCAGCCGGAATCGGGGGCATGGTTGCACGCGCTTCCTTCGCCTCACCTGGGCACGTTGCTTGATGACGAATCTTTGCGGGTGGCGGTAGCCCTTCGCCTGGGCTGCAAGGTGTGTGAACTCCACAGATGCACCTGCGGTTCCATGGTGGAAGCCGATGGCCATCACGCTTTGAGTTGTCGTCGTTGCTCGGGGAGGTTCCCGCGTCACCATGCGCTCAATGATATTGTGCGGAGGGCATTGGTGTCGGCCGATGTCCCCTGCGTGCTGGAGCCTCCGGGTCTGTGTAGGACTGACGGCAAGAGGCCGGATGGACTGACCCTGGTGCCTTGGAAAAACGGCAAGTGCTTAATATGGGACGCAACTTGCGTCAGCACTGTTGCCTCCATCCACCTTGGTCGTACCGTCCTCTGGCCGTCAGCGGCGGCGGAAGACGCCGCTGAGAGGAAGAGGGTGAAGTACGCACCGTTGGAAGGCCGCTACCATTTTGTACCCATTGCCGTTGAGACCATGGGCGGTTGGGGCACTGAGGCCAAGAGGCTCATTAGTGAGATAGGGCACAAGCTCCGTGACAAAACGGGTGACTCCCGCTCCGGCTCGTTCTTGGTGCAAAGGTTAGCCATTGCCATCCAATGTGGCAATGCAGCAAGCGTTATGGGCACCTTTGCCCTGGGAACAGTTAGGGGCGGGTTATTTGACTAGATATAAGACAGATTTTTGACGTGTCGTTGTGACTTTGACATCTAATTTTAATGTATGTATTATGTAAACTAAAAGAAGAATGGACCCAATATAGAGCCTTGAGGAACACCCAGTTATTTCAGACTCTAGTGAGTTTACCTGAACTTAAACTTGCCTGGCTTTCAAATGTGATCTAAGTAACTCAACGGCCCTATTATACTGAAGGTATTCGTCGTATGCGTGTGATTGTGATGTTATCTGATGCTAACGGGAGCCACGCATACGCGGTGAGTGCAATTCTGAACTATCATTGATCGACAACCTACGAGTACTTTAAGTCCGGGGTAGGGTTGACAAAAGCACGAAAAGTATAATTAACAGTTATTAAAAAACAAGTACAGTACCTACAACTATTCTTAATGTCTTTCGGCAGTCATCGCATTTCCGAATGCAAACTAATGCTAATTTCCATGTTCATCAATAGATTTATCGTGTATAATAATTTGAATCCAGAACTAAGTACTTTATTGTTGTTTTGTTTTGATTTCTGTGTGAAATATATACGAGCTGTAAAAATAGCATATTTAGCAGCTTTTCTCCCATGTTAAATAAAAGAGAATTAACAACTCTGTATACTTCCAAGTTGATTGAGAGCGTCCGATCAGCACCAAGTGCAAAGGGCAGCTCAAAGAGTAAAAGAATAATATGGGGCAACTGATAGACAACCGAGGATTGACGAAACACAAAGTATGCCGAGGGACATTAAGAAAATGTTTGTACGTATTGAAATACTTAGCACCGACATAATAAATCAACAGTATCAAGTACAAGTTCAGCTCGATTCGAACTTAATGTAAGCTGTAAAATGAACGTTTCGCTTTTTAATAAACACATAAAGTACATTACATCAGCAAATTACATTTCGACGTCTTCTGAAGCTAGTCATAATTTGCTAAACGCTCATCCACCATCAATCTTAATCACTTCACAAATAGGTACCATCACTTTTAGTCTGACCTCACTCAGTGACATCATTAATCTGTACTTACAACTGTCCTAACAACTGTTGTCTACAACAATAACAATACTAGACCATGACAAACAACCCATTGACACTTCAACAACCATTTATAATCCTTACAAATAGAGCAACCTTGTGGAGATGTCAGATAAACAAAAGAAAAGCGTTTAGAAATGCTCTAAAAAATAATGAAATCGGTTTCATGTATAGTTATACTATCTCTCTATATATAAAAGGCTATGTCCCGACTGACATATCAACGCCCAGCCTAAACCGCGAATGATAGAAGTCTGAAAGGACCATGGGAAAAAAATTATGAAGCCTGGGCTCACCCACCAACAGAAATGATATCACTTTGAATATACTTGTACTTCAATAAATATAAAGATGTAAACTCATTTTGAAGATTCCATGGGTTTATTTAGTTATAAGTATTTTTCTCCGTGCCTTTTCTCCGGTGCCGTATGGTGTCGGACGTAAAGAATCTCACCATCCCATATCTTCCCGTGGGTGTCGTAAGAGGCGACTAAGGGACACACCAGAGAATGGGCAGCAGCATTCTCTGTGCACTTCAACAACAAACTGCGATTGCTAACCGTGGTGATTAAGGCAAACCCCCCGCAAACCAAATAAATAGCACAAAGGAAAAACGGCCCCGAGTACCCGGCAGCCCGTCTACCCTTGATTACGGTAGCGGTCGAGGCGATGGCGTGGCACATTCTCCGCACCCCTTGGTGCGGAGAATCCCCGGAGTGGACCCGGCTACCCCAATAAACACCGACGACTGGACCTGGCAACATACAACACGCGAACACTCCGGACCGACGAAAAGATAGCCGAACTCGAGGAAGAATTGAGCAGGTTACGATAGAGTATTATAGAGTTATCTGAAGTCCGAAGAGAGGGGGAGGACTCGATAATCCTCAAATCCGGTAAACTGCTCCATTTCCGAGAGGTTGACCGGCAGTCCCAGGGTGGTGTCGGGTTTATCGTCCACGAGTCCCTTGTGAACAACGTGATGAAGATCGAGAGTGTGTCGACCAGGGTGGCGTACCTTATACTCAGAATATCCTCGAGATATTCGCTGAAGGTCATACAGGTCTACGCACCGACCTCGGCACACCCCGACGACGAGGTAGAGGCCATGTATGAGGATATCTCTAGAGCCATGCATGGTCTCAAAACTCACTTCACCGTTGTCACGGGGGACTTCAACGCGAAACTGGGCAAACGACGTCGGAACCACCAGGGTCACCTAATGGTCAGTTTTGGAGAAGTAGGGCCTCTACATGATGAACTCCTTCTTCAGAAAGCGTGAGCATAGGAAGTGGACCTGGCAAAGCCCCGATGGTGCAACTAAAAACGAGATCGACTTCATAATGTCAACCAAGAAGCAAATGTTCAATGATGTCTCTGTGATCAATTCGGCGAAAACCGGGAGCGATCACCGTATGGTAAGAGGCACATTGAACATTAATATCAAGCTTGAAAGGTCTCGACTGATGAAGTCTACGCTCCGTCCAGCACAGATCTAGATCCAAAACCCCGAGAGCTTTCAGCTCGGGAGAGGCGTGAGATGATCCTGCAGTCTTCAGACGATGCGTTGAAATACCGGCAGCTTAATAGACTGATCTCAAAGTCCTTGAAAAGCGACCTCCGCCGCTTTAATACCAAGCGTATTAAAGACGCGATTGAGCGGAATAAGGGCTCCAAGGTCTTTGCAATAGATCTGTCTATTGGGCAGAGCTAGCTCACGAAACTGAAGACCGACGATGGCAGGATCGTATCCGCCAAACCGGAGCTTCTGAAGGAGATCGAGAGATTTTATGGGCAGTTGTACACGTCAACCAATAAACCCGTCGCGAATCTAGTAAAAGACCCTAGAGCTAGATTGACCCGTCACTATACCGAAGACATTCCGGACGTCAGCCTGTACGAGATTAGGATGGCTCTTAAACAGCTTAAGAACAACAAGGCACCGGGTGATGACGGCGTTACGGCCGAACTCCTGAAGGCGGGTGGAAAACCAATACTTAAGGCCCTTCAAAAGCTGTTTGGTTCCGTCATACTCGAGGGGAAAACGCCACAGGCATGGTGCAGGGTGTGGTGAACTCTTTTTCAAGAAGGGTGCACAATGCCCTGTTGAAGAACTATAGGCCCATCTCACTTCTTAGCCATGTCTACAAGTTGTTTTCAAGAGTCATCACGAATCGTCTTGCGCGAAGGTTTGACGATTTCCAGCCTCCCGAACAAGCCGGATTCCGTAGACCACAGATATACGCTGCGGCAGGTTATACAGAAGACCAAAGAGTACAACCTGCCTCTCTGTTTAGCGTTTGTGGACTACGAGAAAGCCCTCGAGACTTGGGCTGTGCTCCAGTCTCTCCAACGGTGCCAAATCGACTACGTACATCGAGGTGTTGATGTGTTTGTACAAAAAAGCCATCATGTCAGATTGACTTCAAGACCAGACCTCGGTACCTATCCCCCTGCAGCGAGGCGTGAGACAGGGAGACGTATATCTCCGAAACTGTTCACCGCTGCACTGCAGGATGTCTTCAAGGTTCTGGACTGGAGAGGGCTAGGCATCAACGTCAATGGCGAGTACATCACTCACTTTCGGTTTGCCGACGATATAGTGATCATGGCTGTGACCATGGAGGACCTCAGTATAATGCTCGATGACCTCAGTAGAGCTTCCGAAAGAGTGGGTCTTAAAATGAACATGGACAAAACCAAGGTAATGTTGAATGCGCATGTTACACCCACTCCTATCAGGGTTGGAGACTCTACTCACGAACTTGTGGACGACTATGTCTCCCTGGGACAAACGATCCAGTGGGGTAGGGCCAACTTCAAGAAAGAGGTTAACCGTCGAATCCGACTCAGCTGGTCAGCGTTCGGGAAGTTGCGCGGTATCTTTTCGTCCAACTTACCACAGTGTCTCAAGACGAAGGTCTATGACCAGTGTGTGTTGCCAATGATGAACTATGGCTCTGAGACGTGGTCGCTCACAATGGGCCTCATCAGAAAGCTTGCAGTCACCCAAAGGGCAATGGAGAGGGCTATGCTCGGAGTATCCTTGCGAGATCGAATCAGAAATGCAGAGATCCGCAAGAGAACCAGGGACACAGCCATAGCCCGAAGAATTGCCAAACTTAAGTGGCAGTGGGCAGGGCACATTGCTCACAGAACGGATGGCCGATGGGGCAGAAAAGTTCTGGAGTGGCGATCGCGAACCGGAAGACGATGCGTAGCAAGGCCGCCCACCAGGTGGACCGATGACCTGGTGAAGGTTGCGGGGATCCGCTGGATGCGGAACGAACGGGACTGGTCAATGTGGCGACACTTGGGGGAGGCCTATGTCCAGCAGGTGACGTCTTTCGGCTGATATGATGATGATTTTTCTCCTGTCATAAATCTCAAATACCAAACTGAAAAAATGTTTCTACCTACCGATGTCCGTGATAGACTTTGAAACCATCCAACTGCTCATCATCATCGCATCAACTGCGATGGCATCTGGTCCTATTTCATTTCTGCTGGCCAAAATATATACGTTGGTTATATCCTCTCAGGCTTAATAAAATAAAAGGCGCATTTCGATTTTTAGCCGCACGGATTTTGTTCGCACAAATTTGTGTCCGCGTACTGAATCTAACTAACACGCACTTGGGATAAAATTCTATATGTACTTTTCTACCTGTAATAGAGATCAAAATATTCGCGCGAATTTAACCCACTCCGCGGTGCGGTGGATTCTGTGGCAAAACATTTTTTTACCGCAATACGTGCAGCTTCTTACAATTCCATAGATCGCAGGACGGGCTGGAAAATATCGCGCGATAAAAACCGCAGTGCGTGCTAAGCTTTCTGGCTCAATACGCATTGTGATTTTTATTCGCGCGAACTTTCGTAGTGTTATTTCCGCACGGTTTTTTTACCGCAATGCGTGCATGCAGCTTCTTACAATTCCATAGATCGCAGAATGGAAAAAAATCGCGCAAATAAAAATCGCAGTGCGTGTTAAGCCTAATAACCACACATGTTGGTTATGGATATTGCATGCGTCCGCGAGGTGTGAGAGGCATGGAGAGTGTTGTAAAACACGGGCGCAGGCGCATCTATTGTTTACCATTATTTTAAAATTATGAATTTATTTGTTACAATAACAGTTTTATCACCACCAATTGCCTTTTTCTACAAAAACTATTTAGGTGCATATCTTTTTCCTGCAATGGAATTGAAGGTGGTGCCCATAGTAACATTATAAGTACGAACAGAATCCTTTATAATGGCATATGCCATAACTCTGTTGGACACTGAGCCCAGTTGGACGCATGGTCCTTTTGAGAGAATGTTGATTTTATACTGTAGGTGTCATATAAGAAAGGATTTTTCAAAACTCAACCCTTGGAGGAGTCAAATAGGAGATTAAAGGTTGTATGAAACTCTGTCTGTCATGTTTAGTTTGAAACGAATGAAATGTGGTATTTAGCTTCTAAATATAAAATAATAAAGTACGCCTTTAAGGATTTTTGAATTTCTTCTCTTTAGGGGATAAAAAGGGCTATTAAAATATTTTTGACTTTCTTCTCTTTAGGGGATAGAAAGGGGTATTAAAATTTGTGTGAAAAATAAATTGTTTATTAGCAAAATATCTTGAAATTTTGGTTCTTTTGCTCTTCAATACCATTAAAGAAAAATGTATTTAAGGATTTGTTGAATTTCATTCCTTAAAGGTATAAAAAGGTGTGTTAAAATTTGTATAATAAATAAATTATTTGCTATCAAAATTACTTTAAATTTTGTATTTAGGATTTTCTATGCAATTAAAGCAACAATAATTACAGGATTTTTTTAAATATCATCCCTAAAAGTGGTATAAAGGGGTGTTGAAGTTTGTATAAAAAAAAAATGTTTATTATTAAAATTACTTGAAATTTTGTATTTCTGCTCTTTAATACAATAAGAAACACCTATTTAAGTTGAACTTCATACCTTAAAGGGGTAAAAAGTGTGAAAGTTTTTATGAAAAAAAAAATCTTGATTATTAAAATTAATGGTAATTGAGCATTTCTGCTCTCCAATACAATTAAATAAACAAGTATTTAAGGTTTTTTTTTTAATTTCAACCCTTGAGGTGGTAAAAGGGGTGAAATATTTTCAAAAATAATTATGCGAGTCCATTTATGAGGAGATACGTATGCTGGAGAGTTTTCTGTGCTATTACCTAAAGTAGGCAATGGAGATTATCCTGAATCCGAAGGAAAAATATGTATACCTTCTCGGCTGGCTACAGTAGTGACAACTATAACAGATCTAAATAGTTAGAGTGTATCCTGATGTTTCTAATAAACAAACTAAGTCTATGGATTAGCTGTGCGAAAGTGCAATACTGACTCCGAAAAACAACAATGCAGCTGCAATTAATGACATACTTCTTAAGTCGTTTCAGGGCTCAGACATTGAATACAGGTCTATCGATTCAGTGCTACAAGCGGATGAAGCAGTTTACTATCCTGTGTTACCTAACAGTGTTAACCCTTCAGGTCTCACTTTACATAAACTCCTATTGAAAGTTGGGACATCAGTAATGCTGCTGCGTAACCTAAAACTACCTAAACTATGTAACGGTACTAGACTGCGAGTAACAGCACTGCATAAAATATTATAGAGGCCACTGTGATTACTCGATGTGCTTGGAGGTAATCATTTTTATACCTCGAATACCACTGATCCTTCTGAATATGTCTTTAAGTTTGAACGATTACAATGCCCCAATTTAAGGTCTGTTTCGCAATGACCATCAATAAATCTCAGGGTCAATCATTAAAGGTCGAAGGCATAGAATTAAGGTAAGATTGCTTCTCACACGGGCAATTCTAGGTAGCCTGTTCCATAGTCAGTACTAACAGCAGCCTGGTAATTTTGGAAACGGACAGAAAAACCACCTATGTGGTAGTTATACAAAGAAGTGCTTAATTAAATACTTACTTCCTGATAAAGACATTGCTAGCGTAAGCTAATTCGAGTACCCATGTCTAGACTATACAGGATGGCACAAAACTCATCACCCTATCAGAAGATGCATAATATATACGTATTTTTGTAAATGGCGGAAAATATCAATTCTGCTTCGTCATTTGTGAAATAAACAGATACAAAATTTAGCTGGTAACCTCCAAGCGCATGTAACCGGGTATGTATTACAATACCGAAATTTAAAAGAACGTATTTTAAAATACCTATGGAAGAAATCCCGAAAAATTAAAAGCCGAATGTTTGTTTGGTCGAAAGTTTTAAATCCCAAAATTACATCCCAAAGCCTAAAATAATGATACATGAGTGGAAAAATGTAGGTTGATTTGAAATTGTCACACTCTGCCAAAGCATTACTATTATTCATTATTCTGTCCTTCACTAAAAAAACATTTAACGTATTGTATAGCGAAATATTATAATGTCGGAAAACGGATTAGAAGTTTTGCTCTCGCTCGGCTCGCGCACGGTTGGTCACAGTTCTAACCTAACCTATTTCACCCAGTTAGTCGTTATTTTGACTGGGTGAAATAGGTAAGGTTAGGTTAGAACAGTGAACAACCGCTACTTCCAAGTTGCTCGCAGAAATTCGGTATTTCATTTCTTCGGGCATTTGAACATCGTTATTTTATGTTTCGATATAACGGCTATCGGCATTTAAAACTACGGTACAGTGCGACATAAAAGAGTAGAAAATAATTGTGGGCGCCACAATCGCTCAGATAGCAACCCAGTTAGTACGACCCAGCTGATCTTGATACTTGAATAGTATTATTTATTTATTGGGTATAAATAATGAATAAATATATTAAATAAGTATGTTTATTAAATATTTGATAATTATGTAGTAGTAATAAAAAACAACTTCTCAAAAAAAAGTATTTTTAATAATCAATTGCTTTCAATATAAAGTCGTCCAATACGTTTGGGGGCCGACCCTTTCTGTTTTTAGCTGGTGTTGAGAATTTTCCACCGTTTTCAGTGCAGTGTTTCACGATTTTGCATACTGTGCTTACAGAAACACCTAAAACAAGCAAAGAAAAAAATCACTGTCAGTCCGATGAAAGAAGTTCCGCGGTAAATAAACGTAAATATATTTTAAAATTGTTTCTTTCCATTAGGTCGATTGCATCAACAAATATGGTGTAGCAAAAAATATATTTCGAATCCGCAATAAATTACATTAATTTATCAACATTGATAAGTCGCGCTATAACAACGCTAACGTTTATCTTAGCATAACCTCAAAAATGGTAAAAAAAAAATTGTAAATGATATTTGGTTCGAAAATTTTGCTCCATGAATGTATTAATCGTTTGTAATTAACGTTTAGTGCAACTTTCAATAGTTAGTTACCAGTAAAATCTGCTGTACGATGGTACACATCTTCTAAGTTGGATAGAAGCTTCTCAGCTTGGAATTCGGCTATACACCGCATATAAACTTTGTAAACTATATCACGGGCACCTCCACGAATTATCTTATTCATGTTTTCCCACTGTTTTTCTATCCACACACAGAAATATCACACAAAAACTAAAATTCTCACTAAAATCGAAACCGATCGAGACGAATTGACAGCTCAAGTACTCATTTTAGATGTTGCCAGAAAATGAAAACTTTTAGTTCCCAAATATTTAACTTCTACTCTTTTATGTCGCACTGTATTTTGAATTTCGTTGTTTTGGACGTCGGTATTTCAGTCATAGTTATTATGAAATTTCGGGATTTTAATACGTACCCGTGTAACCTACGTCAAGCCATTCCAAATTAATGCGCATACGCACGGTTGGCGTAGTGGTTGAGTGATTGACAAGAAAAAAAATACGAGGGCAACATGAAAAAAAAAACAATATAAGTTTGACCGTGGAGGAACTCTCCACTACTCACAGGGCAGTGAGCACGCATCCAGTGGCGCAGCAGTGGACAGTCCCCACCTGTCTGTGAACACGCTTAGTAAGCTGTTGTTGCTGGACCTAACTCGACGCAGCAGCGACGCACATTGCTATCTTATTAGGGCATGAAAGCCATCAGTGTGCGTTTCTGCGAACATAGCCGACGCTCGGAATAATTGCAGATACCCCAGCAGCACCCTAAACGCGTTGTTTTATTGAACAAGCAAGGTGTTGTATGTAGTTAACCCACAGGCTGCTCGTGTACAGTGTTTGGCAGTAAGACTTAAAAAGTGTAACTTTGACTTGTTTACTGCTACGTACAAACCTGCCTGCCAGCCTTTTACACCGGACAGCCAACGCCCTAAATTAGGCTATAAGTTACTCTTTAGACTAGTAAGTCATGAGGTACCCCATGACTTGGTCTAGATTTGGATCAATACACGATTGCAGACAAGTACACCTAACGCCTAGCTGTGTATATAAGGAGCTACAAAGCTCCTGCTTGATATATAATGAGGGAAGTAGAAATTATGTTTAGGGAAGCGTTGTCTTTCATGCAACCAGTAACGGTTATTTTATTATCTACTCGTTTATTATTTACCAACTCAAAGATTCCTACTCTTTATTTCAGGCGTATGATCAAAAACGATATCGATGCAGACGGTGATGATGCGGACGGCTACTAACACCTGAACGTGTGACCCACTGCCGGCTCGGGCCAACGATCGACCTTACCAACAAGACCGGTTATCTGGCGATTGTAAACACGGTTGCCAAACGGTTTCGGAAACATGTATATTTGGTTATTTTACGGAAACAAACGAAACAAAAGGAGTTTGTAAGAATCCTAGCAGGGAGGGTTCTGTAGGTTCTGCCTATCCCCAGGGGAAAAGGCGAGAGTTCATGTATGTGTTGGATTGCACTGGCTGTCTGTTATTGGTACGGCATCTTTAAAATAGTATCTAGTGATATGATCGGTAAGAATGGGATCATAGTAGGTGGTTTTCTGAAGTTTCTGCCTGGTAAAATGGAGTGAGTTTATTTTGCGTAGGTATGCTAAGGGTCAAAACCCCAAATTGCCAACTCAAACTCGGAACTCGATAAGTCGAAACATAGTCTTGGATAAAAATTATACTTAGGATATCTCTATCTCCACAACGTAAAGTCGAGTCGAAGCGACCGACGCTTCAAATTCGGTAGGATATGTACGAAATCGCGTGAATGTTGCATCGATTCGCAATGCAATGAATTTTGTTTATCTTTATAAGTATGTGTGCATTACGTCACGTGGTAGCAATAGAGGACTTTGCACATTTTTAGAGAACCCAATTGTGGGTTAAGCTCGCCTTTGTACATAAGTTGTCCTTCTGTATTTGTATATGTTTGTTTTGTGTACAATAAAGAATATGAATATATTAGAATATTTTTTTTTTAAATGGAGGAGGTTCTCAATTCGACTGTATTTCTTTGTGTGTTACCTCAAATATTTGTACTAAATGAACCGATTTTGTTAATTATTTTTTTATTTGAAAGCTGGTGCTTAACGTGAGTAGTATTAGTACTATTTAAATTGATCAAGTATCCTTAATAATGAATATTTTCGTGGTAATAACTAATGTACAGAAACTAAAAGCAACATAAAAAACGGTTTAACAAAAATGAGTTCCGGAACCCTAAAAACAACACAACACAACAAAACGAAAAATAATTTTATTTTCAAAAGTCGGTGTTATAAACGAAAAAATACCAAACACACCGACTGCCGGAATGAAAGTTATTTTTCGCTTTGTAGTGTTTTGTTTTGTTTGTCGGTTTTTTAGACTGATGCGTCGCTTCGCTGCGACCGTGCTGTGCTTTCACCCTGGCTGTTGCCTTTTTTCTGGCTCATGTGATGTTTAACAGCGATTAAATGCCGCTTTGTGGATATCCTATGCACAGAACCTTTTAGAAATTAGATCTCTCCCCAAAAATACATCTATTTTGCGAAACATCATCAGTCATGTCATCACCTGCAAATATTAGCTAACTCCCCACGACACTACACACTGGCCAGTCGTCGGTACCACCCCTGCTACAGAATCGAAAGGCCGTGGTTACGCAAGCCGCGCCGGCGCCGGCGACCGGCCCAGTCAGTGCCCACCATGGCTCCGACGCGCGCACTGGTTCTCTGTGCGCTCGCGCTGGTCTGCGCCGCCTGCGCAAACGCAACCCCCGACATTATCTTCGAATTAAGCGGTACGGTACCAATAAAGAAATATTAAAGTTTATGTTGTGTGTAGTGATTTTGAGGAATATTTTTTATGCTGTGTTTGTTGTGAAAGGGAAGGTTGTCAAAAGCTATGGTTTGAAGCTTTTGAAGGGTCCAAAGTAAAAGGGATTTCGGTGACTCGGTTCGGGTGTTCGGCAATGTTTGTTGGGCGATGTCTATTCCCAAATAATATGCACCGAATTAATCATTGCACAGCCGTTTTCAAAAGGGATTTGTCTAACGGCATCCCAAGTCAGTGTTTGAATCGTAGAATGTTTTTATGAATTGGCATCGCTCAACAGATTCTTTCTGTTTATTGGATAATTGTTGTGTTTAGTTACCGTGCCTGAATTCTGAACCAAACGTAATATTTAGAAACCATTTCTGCCATCTTCACGCTAAGAAGAACGCAATTTCTTTTTCGTACTATCTCGTTGATCTAGAGGTCGTAAACGCTACGACTGACCGTGAGGTCCTGGGTTCCATATGTTGGTGGCTAGGCTGGTGCTATAGGATAACTCTTATAGGATCTGGTCCCGGCCGGATTCCAGTACCTACTGAAAAAATCGCGACTAAAATGGGCATATCCCAGAATTTTCGGGAATAACAATAGACAAGGTGGATTATTTAAAAAAAAAATTGAAGTGGACGTTTGCTTAGGAAAAGCACCGGGATCGAATTTTCTACTCGCCTCGTATTACATAGGACTTCAGCAAAACTGACGACAGGCGCCCCTGTGCCTACCCTTTCGAGAGCTATAAGTATCTCTCGTTATGTTTGTATGAGTAAATAAAGCAGTGAGTAGCAAGTAAAAGGACCGTCATTAGCATTTGTAATAGGTCTAATATTGCACTGAATCTTGATCATCAGTTGCTGTCTGTTGATCAGTTTTGAAATTACGGTTTGGTACCTACACTAAATCAGGTCAAAACGTGGTCATCAAAACGAGTATGTAAAATCGTGGCTACTGGCGTTCGGTTATTCGGTGGTTTCTGCCTGCACCGAACAAAGCGTGAGCATATGTATATATGTTATAACTAGCTAAGAAAATTATCACAGAAACATATTCCTGGGATTAAAAAATATACCTATGTGCTATCTATTTCTGTGCCAAATTTCATCCAGACCCGTTAAGTAGTTTATGCTTGAAAGAAGTGTCATTTTCATTCGGGTGTGGCTTGATGAACAAGTAAAATTTGAAAATTTAAAAAATCCTCGACACATTTATCTTGCGAAAACACCCCGATTCAAACAGTAAAACGCACATAACTTATGAACGGCTGAACCGATTTTATTCAAACATAGCTAAGAACACTCTCGACAAAATTACCTGTCAAACAAAAAAAACTAAATCGAAATCGGTTCACCCGACAGCAACACACGTGAAACTTATTACACCCCTCTTTTTCCGGCGGGGGTTAAAAATGGTCAAATCTGACGAAGATCAGAGTTTGAAAATCATTAAAATCTAAGTTTTCAAAGATTGCTCAAAATTTGAAAACTGCCAAATATTTATTCGTCAGATTTTCGTATTTATTTCATCTCCCGGCGCCCATGTAAGCAATCTATATTTCTTAGAATATAAAGCTCTGCTTAAACCTTCGGGGAGTGCAGGCGTGATGTTAAGTTAGAATATATTATCAGCTAGAATAAGGAAATAAATGATAGCAGTAAGGTTTAGTAAGTGTTACTGTTTGCGATTGTGGTGAGGCGGCGGCGTGTACCTGAATACCGCAGGGTTGGTACATACTAGTCGCCAGTACTATCTATCTAGTAGAGTACTTGTGCCAAGTGGTGCCTACCTTAGTTAATATTTAGGTTTATTTAACGTTTTAACGTTTTGGCCTGCATATGATTATGTAAAAGCAAAGTTTTGATAAACAATAGTTAGTCACTTATTAGAGTTCTAGTTTTCATAATCGTCAAAATTACGTGCAAAATCGACTGCTTAGTGACTAAAAAGCTGTGAAGCTGAATATAATTGTTATTCTTTTGAACAATTCAGCGCCTGTTCATCGTAGCGATATTTTCGTATCATTTTCCAGCGGCAAAATCGCACTACGCGTTAGTTGTATTTGCTACGAGTTTTTAAAATTCAAAATCAAATATTTATTACTCGACACAGTACATAATGATACATTTCCAGATGCCAAGTGAATGCGCAGTCCACTGTGTTGCACCAATTCAGGCAAGCATAATTATCATTAAAATTATACACTGTTATATTTAATTCCAATTCAATGTAAATGTGCAAATCCTATGCAATCTTATATATTCAAAATTAATACCCTATGTAATGTCAAAAAAAATAATTAATACTTTATAAAAGTTCATAATTTCATAATAATATCATATTTACTGTCATAATTTCAAAATAATATTATATTTAATGTCATAATTTCATAATAATATCATATTTACTGTCATAATTTCAAAATAATATCATATTTAATGTCATAAATTTAAGTTAATACGTTATAAAATGTCATGAATTCAAATCTAATAAGTTATATACTGTCATAAATTCAAAACTAATAACTTACACAATGTCATAAATTCAAATGAATAAATAAGTAATATCAGAGTTTATAATGTCAAAATAATTTAGTTATGTCTAATGAACAAAACAGAAATAAAAATATTAATAAAATAAGTCGGTCCCAAGTATTTACCATAACAATATGTGTTATTATTATACGGTTTTTAATTTTTAAACTGGGCTTACCCCAGTTGTATATGACCCTTTGTGCCTATTGGCCTTGTTTGTTCTGTCTCCTGCTTGCTATGGAGGGAAGTGGAAATTTACATTTTTCCTACTCCTCCGTTATTCTTTTCTGATTAATTTCGTTGCGGGATCCAAGACAGGTATTATACGGTTTACAACTTTCCGTGCTTTAAATACTGCATTGTCCTAACGCACCTTTTTGCGATCTAAACACCGTCTCCATGTTCGTGGAGTTACCCCAATATATAATACCGTAGCGTAGACGTAACAAAAGCATGATGCGCCGTAACCAAAACTTTTTGATTTAATAATATTAATTTATTCATTCAAAGCCTAATAGAGAGCCACAATGAGAGAATTGACAAGAAGAAATACAATGATTAGGCTACATTAGTGCATGCTAAAAGCTAGAAACTTATGACACCCAAACTAGGACAAGTCCTGTATCTCAGGTGTCAGGGTTTCTTCCAGGCTGGTCACAATATGTATATAAATTATTTATTCGTAATTTAATTAATCAGTAAATTATTTTGGTAATTAATAAAAACATAATTTTATATTTACAATTTTTAAATTTAATTGAGTTAATATTCTATTAACAAACAATATTATATTGCCGCTAACAGTAAAGTTTTATAAATAAAAATAAATAAATAGAATTATGTTTGAGTTCTCTGCATTATTTCATATGTGTGTGTGTGAAATGTAGTAGTGTGTTTATGAGTGTGTTTTATGGCGTCTGAATATGTAGTGTGTAGGGTATTGTAGAATGTAATTTCGATCGGAATTTACCGAGCGATGTTTGCCAACAAGTCCTCTGTTTCCTGATAGGTAAGATGAACAAGCCAATCCCTCACCTTCATTTTACAATTTATTCTGCCAAGGTGAAATAAGTTCAAATGTTTATTTGCCTTGTTGTACAGTTTCACACTAAGGATAAAGCAGTGTTTACTCGCAAAAAATGTTCTGGTCCGATCTGGTTTGAATATTGTGTATCTAATTCTACCACGGGGCTCCTGCAGTGGACGCGACTTGTGTTTACGGGTTATGGTACCTCTGTTTCCTGATAGGTAAGATGAACAAGCCAATCCCTCACCTTCATTTTACAATTTATTCTGCCAAGGTGAAATAAGTTCAAATGTTTATTTGCCTTGTTGTACAGTTTCACACTAAGGATAAAGCAGTGTTTACTCGCAAAAAATGTTCTGGTCCGATCTGGTTTGAATATTGTGTATCTAATTCTACCACGGGGCTCCTGCAGTGGACGCGACTTGTGTTTACGGGTTATGGTCTTAAGAATGTAAAGCTGCCTTACCGTGAGGACTTCACAGTCAGCGTAAAGCTGAGTTGTAGGGTACCTGAATGGTCTCTTTGTCATCACCTTTAGAACAGCTCGCTGGGCGATCTCAAGCTGCAGGCGTGTAGACTTCGGGGCCACCCCATACCGTCAAGCAGTAGGTAAGCAGAGACTGGCATAGAGCTAGGTACACCAACCTCAAGGTTTTAGTGTCCGCAGACTGACGAAGTCTCTTAAATATAAATATGAGCCTACGAACTCGAGTTGTGACAATTTCAATTTGTTTGTGCCAACGGAAGCTCTGATCTATATGCACTCCCAAATATTTAACACAGGGAGATCGGGTGATATTCAAGCACCAGCAGTCATGGGAAGACATCGAGCAAGTATGCGCCTTAACTGCAAAAGTCTCCGGGGGCTGAAGGTCAGCCCTCATTGCAAAGGGGATAAACAAGGTTTTGTCAACATTTAGTGTCAAAAGATTTTCAGACAGCCAGGCCATAACAATTCTTAGGGCATGTTCCGCATTATGTTTCGTTTGGCACCAGTCAACCCCATCCACAATGAGAGCCGTATCGTCAGCATAAGTGAAGATTTTACAGTTTGGGAGAGTGACTTTGCACAGCTCATTTATGAAAAGAATAAATAATGTGGGACCCAGGATGCTTCCTTGGGGAACGCCACAGTTCATTTTCTCCTCACCGCTCAAGAGATCTCCTATTTTGACAACTAGTACACGATTGTGTAGATAGTCACTAAACACTTTTAAGGGGATTCCTCTAACTCCTATACGTTCCAGTTTGTTTAGGAGGATGGGGACAGAGACAGTATCAAAAGCTTTTGCCATATCAAGATTACCTCCTTTGCGAGATTCCGTAAAGCATATGAATGCTGACTCAGTCGCTTACATACACCGTCAGTGTGGGTTTTCCATGACATGTCCGTTTATATTCCAGACCCAAACATTTTGTGGTTGTCGTTTCTGTAATTACTTTTCATCATATTTTATGTCAGGTTTTAATGAAAAGTCATTATTTTAGTTTTGGTCAATATTTATTTAAATTATTCCCGGCCATCCATTCTATTAATACTTGGAGACAATGGTTTATCTCTCTCTCAAGTGCCGTCGCATCAGTTTGCAGAATTTCTTACGTTTTCCGCCCAGATTTGTTGCTAGGCCAAGCCATTGGATTTTAGTCGCTTTTAAATTTACAATGTGCACAGACGATAGATCTTTTAATAAACGCAAATTAGTACATTGTGACTGTATGGTTTATACTTACAGTTCATAAATGCATCATAAGCTGTATATCGTCGTGGATGTCACTCGTATAATTGCCGTCTTTACAAAAGATTAAGACTTTCAAGCATCTTCACTCCTGGTACCGTGCAATTGACGAGATAAAAGGTATCTATAACATTTACTGTCCATAAGTGATCACTGTCGCCAGATATTTATTTACTCCCACCCTACGAACAAACAAACAATCTTACCTCATTATAATTTTAGTAAGAATGGTAGTTGGAATGGGGTTTAATATACTCGTCTGATACCCAATGTGAGAGCGGTGCTCCTGTGCAGGTATGACACACATGCTTGAGTGACTCAAGTACCCAAACACGGTCAAATACCTGCACTTTACAGGACCCAATGAACACCACCACCTCTGGGCCCAAAATATTTAAATGTTTGCCATCGACTCGAAAACAAGATTTTAGACTTTACGGATTTTCGCGCATAAATTTGATAGAGAGTTACCGCGGCCCTGGCACAAGCAATTGAAGGAACACGGATGGCTTTTAGTCAGTAAAAGACTGACACGCCGTCCCGCTTCACCCAGAGCGGCCAAAAAAAAAGACTTTTTGAAGATAACTCACCTAAAATTACAAGATGTTTTAAGATCTAGGCAAACAGACACTGTAAGTAGCCAATGTAGGTGAAGACAGCACTAAACTTCATGCTATACTCATGTGGTCTTGTGGTGTGGCTCAGTAGAAAGTCGCCAGCTACCACTTACTGTTCAGCTTTGAACGTTTTCTAACGGTTCGGGAAAGCGTCGCTTGTGCATTTTATCTAAGTTTAATAATGTCACTTTCCCGATGCCATTCAATGGATTGAAATCTAACGAACTTTTCTGCATTTCAAAGTCCAACACCGTCTTATTTACCCTATATTTAAACCACAGATTTCTGAAATAAGAATTTGAAGTTGTATATTTGTCAAACTCTACCTTAGCCGGAAATCCTGTCAAATGAATGATGGATGTTTGGGAGGCCCCATGTGTACGAATGTTATATCACGTGAATAGTCGTTATAAGCTTATTTATTTTTCTATGGTTATATCTCTCTGAGTAGGAGATATAATGCACCTACTTAAGTTACCTTAAAATTTAAGTAATTACATTTTTTTTCTTGCCATTCCTTTATATTCAAGTAAAATTAAAAAAGTCTACTTTTAGGTTTATTTTTGTCCCAATCCCTCTTAATTCCTACAGGTATGATCTTAAAGTACCCTAATCTTTCATTAATTTGTATAAACTAGCCCGCGATTATTCCGCGTGGAATTCATCTTTTTAGTTTGCTTTTACGTAGTCGGGTTTTTTATTTTTATATTTTACCTTTTTCCCTTTGGGGCTAATATAAATAGATGATCCGCATTAATAACCCGCGAGCAAGCCACATACAGTTGGCCGCGGGATAAACAATTAGACCTTAGGTCGACACCAGCCGCCTTTAGGGTTTGCAATTGACTCTTGTTTATGGTCATCAAGCAGCTACCGAAGATTCTGTGCGCTTATACAGGAAGGGGAAGTTGTTGAGGATGAGAGATATCCGCGGAATAAAAACAGTTCCACCTGAGCCACACTCAGTGAGAATTTCAGCTTTGATAACGTTTATCTAACGAGCAGTTTTCTTAAGTCGGGCTCCATTGCACAGCTTGGGTAGAGTATTATTGTAGCGGCATCAAGGCCGCCATTTACGAACTTATCACATGACTTCACACAAATCCGACTATAACCGTTGGGCAGTTGCCCGGACCAGACACAACACCTGTCTGGTCGGAGGATCCTCCCTATTCTAAGGATGCTGTGGGACTTTACACCCTGTTCCGCATACCTCCAAATATACAATCCTACTCTCCCAGCCGGGTGAGACTGGGAGGTGCGTGCCTAGAGTGAGCCCTAAGCTATGGTGTACCTGTCACCAATGTTAATGGGTGAAAAGGGTCCTAAGGTACCGCGGCCACCCTCCGCCTGTATACCGAGAGTCTGGTACGTAGGGGTAGACACACCCTACCGTACCAGGTGTATGCTGAAAGCAGAGACAAGCGTTGACTAGGCTAGGTCCCTTGCTCCCGATTCCAACTGACTGCCTCACCCTGAAGAGTGACTCACTTCTGCAATATTGTTGTATAATAAATATATAAATATTCTTATGTTATTATTATTATTGTTCCTGTAAAGATTTATGTGATAAGGTTGAAATAAATAAATAAATAAATAAATAAATAATAAATTTATAGCATTTTTTTATTTTATTTTTTTTTTGCGTGGAGAAATGCTCATGCATACTGCACTACCACGGGGAGATAGTGCAGTTATGTGGGACTCTAACCCACTAAAACGCCACGGTGTCCTCCTGTGCCGCTTATGGCGGGAACACGGGCACGCGTTAGCACTCACCGCGAACCCGCCGCGGCTGTCCGTCACCGGACCCTCCTCGGGGACTACCCCCCATCACCAGCGCGCCAGAACACACTGTACGCCGTGACCACCCCAGGGACCAAATCAGCACATGGATGCCAGACGACCCCGTGTATGGCACCCTTGGTCCCCCTGTGACGGGTCAAGGTCAATGGCCCCGCCACCTACCATTTTGCGGCCGCAGAGGATAGGGAGAGCGGCTAACGCTATACCGACACTCCTCTTCCCCTGCGGCCGCACCGCGTCCGCCATCAGACGGTGGCGACCCCCTCTAGGCCGCGGAAGGTAGGGAGAGCGGCGCACCGCAATACCGGCACTCCTCTCCCGCCGCGGCCTCTAACCCTCAGCCGCGATATCGTATGGGTTTGGGGACCCCTACGACATCGCGGCCCGCCTCAGTTGCGATGTCGCCCAGGCAGCACCGCAACCAACATGTTGGCCGCTACGTCGTCGGCTTATCGGCAAAAGCCCTGACGAGCGGCCCCTCCTCGGGTTCCTCTTTGCTTCACCGTGGGTGACCAAGCCACGGTTACTGAGCCCCCCCGCCTCGACAATGCGGGAACCCACCGGGGGGGATAATTATTTATAGCCTGTATGTTGCTCTGATCTCTGACACATTCAACAGATTCTTTTCAGATTTTGAACAAACATTCCATAAGTTTGTTCAAAATTTGAAAATAATCTGTTCAGTAGTTTTGGCGCCAATCGAATACATTGTACAGACAATCCTGTTGTAGGTAAGCTTATTTGTGTCCCAAGGTGGTAGATATCCCTCTTACTTCCTGGAGAATGGAAATATATAATCTTAATGCACCGTAATGTTCGTAAATATAAATATGTAAATATAAATACGTCATAGTGAATAACAATACGTAGATAACTAGTAAAAGTCGTACCACGTAATAGGTCTAGTTATTGGCTTATTTTAACAGACTTCAAAAAAAGTTCACAATTCGGCAGAATCTTTTTATATTTGTATTTATGTTACCCGATTACTCAAAGACGCCTGGACCGATTCTTTTTTTTTTTTGGCTTTAGTCATCAAGTCAAGATCTGTAATGAGATCCAAGGGAAATCGAGGAAACTCTTCAAATATTATAGGCAAACACATAGCGATTTTGGTATTTTCATCAACATGACAAGCATTTAAACTCGGAAAGTATCATTTGGTGAAGTGGAACTGATGAAGAAGAACACAAATCGCCACTGGACATCCTTAATGAAAACTATGTCACGAGTATGGTACGGGTAATAGATAAGCGACTATGATGAAACAAATACATATAAATAAATGGGGCTGATGAAAATGGCACCTTCGAAATTATCTGTTGATGAAACCGGCAGGTCGGCACTGGAGCCCCGTTATAAAACAATGTATCCTAGTCGTGTTTGGACTTATTGGCATTGTCATGAGATGTATTCTGGCCACAAATGCTTTCATGGTAATGAGAACTACCAACACTAAAAAGAGATAATAATAACTTTGCAACAAAAAAAAATAAACCGACTTCCAAAGCTAAACATACAAAGCGTAAAATTACTCTCTTTTTCGAACTCGGTGTCGAAAAACGAAAAACAATAGGTATCAATGACACCGACTTCTTTTGTAGTTTCTTTTTTTAGGGTTCCGTACCCAAAGGGTTAAAATATTACTAAGACTCCTCGGTCCGTCTGTCTGTCTGTCACCAGGCTGTATGTCATGAACCGTGATAGCTAGACATTTGAAATTTTCACTGACGTTATTTTTTTATTTTGATGTATTTCTATTGCCGCTATAACAACAAATACAGAATAAAATTAATATTTAAGTTGGGCTCCCATTCAAAAAACGTGTTTTTTTTGCAGTTATTTTCGATAATGGTACGGAACCCTTCGTGCGCGTTTCCGACTCGCACTTGGCCGGTTTTTTTTGTACAATGTGACATCCTCTTAATTTCTGGAGAATGTATTTATTATATTAGCTTTCGTGTAAATTAAAGTCATATATTATATGCCCGTAATTTACACGAAAGCTCGTGCTATTTCTTTTGCTTGGTTCGAAAGTATTTGAGTACAAATATTAATAATATAAAGCCTGACTTAGTGGTGATAGACCGACTAGAGCGTCGCGCAATGATTGTTGATATAGCGGTCCCCCATGACGAGCACCTCGTGAAGGCTGAGAGAGATAAGAAAAGCAAGTATCATGATCTAGCTCGCGAGGTTGTCGACATGTGGGATGTGAATACAGCAGTCATTGTGCCGATAGTCGTGACGGCCAATGGCATAATAGCTAAGAGTCTCGATGAACATCTGAGGAGGCTCTCGTTGGGCAGCTGGATCAAGGGCTTGATCCAGAAAGTGGTACTCCTCGACACGGC
This sequence comes from Orthosia gothica, assembly GCA_949775005.1. NCBI lineage: Eukaryota > Metazoa > Arthropoda > Insecta > Lepidoptera > Noctuidae > Orthosia > Orthosia gothica. The sequence continues at coordinate 19,564,991 of OX459059.1, forward strand.
GCATATCTTCTGGAGGTTCCTCACTCAGGCGCCCTGACCATCGGTAGCTTGGACCATGTTCCTAATATTTGTGGGCTGAAATTTTTTATACATATTTTTTGTGTGTTTTATAAAAATATTTAAAAATGTAATAAATAAGAAAGACAATGAAATAAATTACATAATAATAATATCAGTACAGTTTTAACTTAAAATATAAATCTAAAAGTTTCAACACTATGCATTATAATTTAAAAAAAAAAACTTTATTGAATTAAGTACCTAAGTAGCATCTACTCAGCAACGATGTTGGTCAGGTTTTCCTTCTTTGATATATAATAAGGCCTTCACAAGAGAACAAACACTCAACTTCAAATTCTTAATTTAGTATTCGGGGGTTAGTCCAACTCTACTCTTGCTTGTAATGTTGGCATTAGTTTCTTCAAAAGAACTTCAGAATATAGGCCTCACATTTCTCATGTAAGGGGTTACTTGTTGTTGTTTGTAAGCCCACGCGCAGGATTCTACTGCTTGCTATTCTCTTGAACTTACAATAGGAACATTCATAGGTACTGATGAGTAATTTTGTATCATACTCGTAGGGCTGCTAGAAACTCGTGGCTACTTAATAAATGCCTCACGGGTCGATCTGTAAGGTTAAGCAACGTTTGCCGAGGTCGGTTCGCGGATGGGTGACCATCTAACATACCGTAATTCCTACTTTCCCTGGAAGACAAATTAAGCTGTTGGTCCCGGCTCTCATTTGTAGATCTCTAAAAGTCGTTTTGGATAGCCTACGCCAAGGATATCTTGTTAATCTTGTATCGGGTTGTGATGCTCAGTGAAGGCGGTCGCTCCATGTAAAATACTGGTGCTCAGCTGCTTCCTGTTGGACTGACAGCCGATTTCAACAAAGTTGAGAATAAGCTCGACTGATTATACTGATATACCAGGCCCCTCAGAAAGTATTGCGAAAAAAAGTTTTTATATATGGGAGACTGGCCAGTTATAATGTTTTTCGAAAATATGATTATTTATAAGTAAAAATAAGTAAGTTCCAATTTCAAAATTTCCCTCCACATTTTTTGCGAGTTAATTCAAAGTATTGTGTCTCACTGAAATATGGATCTGCGCCGGGAACATTTTAGAGCTATGATTTTATACGATTTCAAGTGTCGCCTGAAACCGGATGAATCGTACGATAGACTTCAAATGGCATTCATGGATGAAGGCCCTTCCAAGGCAACCGTGTATCGTTGGTATAACGAATTCAAGCGCGGTCGACCAACTTTGGGGGATGACGAAAGAAGCGGTCGCCCTTTGACGGCTGTTACCGAAGAAAACGTGCTAGCAGTGAAAAATTTAATCCAAGACAATAGGCGAATTACATATCAGGAGATTCAACACATATTGAAGATTGGATCGGGAAGCGTTCACGAGATTCTACACAGCCATCTTCGCGTGAGGAGGATAGTATCACGCTGGGTGCCGCACAACCTCACCGATGCTCAGAAGCAGGCCCGGGTGGAATGGTGCCGTGATATGCTTAACAAATTTGAAGCAGGCTCGTCTCGGCGTGTTTACGACATCGTTACAGGTGATGAGTCCTGGATTTATCAATACGACCCAGAAACCAAGCGCCAGTCGACTGTTTGGGTGTTTTAAAATGAGCCAACGCCTACCAAAGTGAAGCGATCTAGAAGCGGGGGTAAGATTTTGATCGCTAGCTTTTTTAATTTGACTGGCCACTTGGTATCAATTCCCTTACGGGATCAAAGAAGCATTAATGCCGAATGGTATACTACCAAATGTTTGCCAGAAGTTTTCTCTGTTATAAGCAACAAGCGACCAAACACAGGGCTCCGCGGGCTACTGCTCCACCACGACAATGCACCTGCGCACACCGCACTCAAAACGAGGGACTTCCTGGACAGCACGCCAGTCAAACTCCTGGGTCACCCTCCTTACAGCCCTGATCTAGCACCGTGTGACTTCTTTTTATTCCCAAAAATAAAAAATCAGCTCAAAGGGATACAATTTTCGTCGCCGGAAGATGCGCTGGCTGCGTTCGAGCAGGCTGTAAACGAGGTGTCTGCGGCGGACTGGAAAAAGTGTTTTGAAAACTGGTTTAGGCGCATGAATCTTTGTATAGAGGCTGGTGGAAAGTACTTTGAAAAGATTTAATAAAAATATATGTACGTATAGAACAATTTTTTTTAGTTTCGCAAAACTTTCTGAGTGTCCCACGTATAGTCTTCATTTATGTGATAGACCATGTTGATCTGATAAACTCGGTTTAAACCATTGTTTTAAGTTAAACCGCTTTTTTATAAGTCTGTTTATTATTTAAATTCTTTGGCTTATCAGCCGTGTTTATCATTATGTTTAAAAGAGACGTCGCGGTAAGTTTCGTAAGATTGGTGGAATGGTGGTTTATCTTATGATAATTTATTCGCAAATTTTATTTTCTTGCCGGTCTACTTTTGGTTTCAGTTGCATCATATTATAACAATTTAAAACAGATGTTGGGGCAGTTGTGGGCCAGTGGTAAAAGCCGCTACTTACTAGTTGTAGGTCGTGGGTTAGAACTCAGGCAGGCGCTTTTCTTTGTGCACGTTCTTTCATCACCACCAAATCGGTGAACGAAAATATCGCGAGGAAATCGGGATGTCTTAGAACCAAAACTTTGAAGACATGTAACATCCACCATCCCGCACTGGACCCGCGCGCCGCGTGGTGGATACAGTCCACTCCCTGGCATAGAGGGGAAGCCTGTGCCCTAAACATAATTTGCTTATGAAGTTTTATAGTTGTTATATTAGCCAGAAATGGCTGCTTTACAAGAGGACATAATTTCTGTCTCCTGCTTGTTAAGGGGGAAATGGAAATTATATAAAATTCATTAGAGATGAGGGAGGAGTATCTCCGCTGTTCATTTCTAATGAATTTCGTTGCGGGCTCCAAGAGAGTGGGATTGATTCGCCGGGAATCGTCGAAATTCCTTGACTTTGCGCTTTTCTGATGGTCACCACTGTTGGTTCCGGCTTTCAGGAGTTGCAGTTGAGAAAGTAGTGTGGCGGGATTGACGAAAAAAAATACTAACTGCCTGTCATCACACACATACATAAAAACACACCATTTTCCCATGGGGTTAGGCAGAAACTACTGAGCGCCACCTGCTAAGATCCTTATTTCCTTCTTTTTAACGTTTCAACTTCATACAGCCAGCCTGTCACCATCACCATTTTCATAAAAACAAATCCCCTAACTAAATTTCTAATTAAATTATGTAGATAACCTGACCTATGTAATGAATATGATAATAAAGCCTGTTCACATTGACCTCTAACATCCGGCGCGCACACACGTACTCTGGCGGTACAAAGGATGCGCGCGCGCAGTGCACACTCGCGCGCCAAGTTCGAGTTCACTTCCTCAGCGTTACATTTATGTTTACGCAATTCATTAAGTATTGTGTGCTAACGTATTTTGTAATCAGCCTAAATGATGGTAACACGGTTCATTCAGGACTTCTCCCTGACAGAGAAATATTACACACGCCACTGCAGTTGGGCGTGATCACAGAACAGATAAAAGAGATTGTATCTGTTCTGTGGCCGTGATACATCAATCCATTGATTTACTAAAAGGCGAAATATTAATGATTACCTACATTGTTAGTTCGATATGACTTTAAAATCGTAGTTTGATGAATCCTCTAAGAAAAACATTTACGGCAGATTTTTAGTACCTAACATAACATATCACGCCTGTATTTTCAAAAGGGTTAGGCAGAGATGTGTTGATGAAAGGAAATACGTTGATGCGCGATGCGAGATGCTTAATAATTTATTTTTAAAATTCATGTTTAGATAGGGCAAATACATCGATATCGTTAAAATTATTATTATAAGCTTGAACCAATCTCCGGAGCAGCACCCTCTCTCCTACATTTATTTGTACGACAGGGAGTTGTAGCAAAGCAGTGGATAAGAACTTGCCTCTCGTCTCATTACTGTTCTAGGTACAATATAGCAAATTTTACTTATCAATTTTATTCAGAGCAATCAAACTTATTATGTACATGTCCATGGAGCATCATTCCTTGGAGTAACAAGCGTCTAGAGCGCAATGTTAATGGTTTAAACTTATTCAAAGTGTTTTTATAAGATAAACGTTCGATGCAACATTTGTACTGCATTGTACCTACTGAGAAACTTACGCTGAACTCTCTCTATTGCAGCCTCATGTTTAATATAATAGGGATCCCAGATCATACAAGCGTAATAAACTTGTGGGTGCACTAAATAATTAAATAAAAACAGATAGGTGGTTGGTCGTTTAAAATTTGACGTGGTTCTCCTAACAAGATTATACAATTGAAATTATTTGGACGTGATTTTATCTATATGTAGATTTAAATGAAGTTTGCAATCAAGAAGAACGCCCTAGTCACAGATATAGGTTTCTTCAACAAGAAAAATTCATGTATTTACACTTGGGGATGCTTAGTTTTTAAACAAAACAATAATAAACATCAATGGGCCCAAAATAGATCCCTGGGGTAAGCCTGAAGTCGCCAGAAATGAGTCTTATTTGTATCCATTGCTCACTACAGTTTGATTGTGATTGCTGATATATGAATAGAACCAACGCAATAAGTTACCTCCGATGCCAATAAAGGCTATTTTTTATCGACTTACTAAAAAGGAGAGGGTTCTATGTTCGACTTTATGTTTTTTTTTGTGTATATTTACCGATATCTCCGTCAATTGTGGACCGATTTTGAAATATCTTTTTTTGTTTGAAAAAGTGTGTTCCGAAATTGGTTCCATTTTAATTTGGTCAAGATCTGATGAAGAACTTCAGTGATGTACAACAGAACTCTTCAATAAATAACGGCAAATCTCTCGGGATTGCTGCAATCGCATGTCTGTTTATACCATTTGATAAGATAATTATCACGCCAGTACGCTCTTAAGGGGTACGCATATGTGTACAGTTCACCTTGGTTGCCTTGGTACAGTCTCATTTCACCGGTTCAGTTTCATGATATTTGGGTAATCTATTAAATTCTGGCATTATAGGTACCTTACTAAACTACTTGCCTATTAGGTAGGTACAACAAAAAGGGAAAAATAAAAAAGTCTTTTTACAAAAAATACTACCGACTTCCAAATAAGAAAACTACAAAGTGAAAAATAACTTTATTTTTGGAAGTCGCTGTCCATAACGTAAAAATTGAAAAAAAGTTTTATCTCATAATATTGAATGGTCCACCCTATCAAAAGCCTTTTTAAAGTCTGTATAAACAGCGTCAGTCTGATATCATGTGTCCATGTTATTGAACAAATGATCTGTAAAGATTGTAGAGTTATTTTTAACGAAACCGTGTTGCTCAGGTATTATATTGTGTCGCAAAAATGGATAAATGGCCTGATGAACGAGTTTTTCAAATATTTATCCGAGGTAACTAAATCGAAGTGTAAGATAAAACTGTGTTCAATGTTTTGAGTTGCACAATAAAGTTTCATCTTTTCTAAAAGGATAGGTTGGAAATCGTTTTACAACATAATATACTTAGATAAAATCATTGAACATAAAGTTTCAACGTATGTACGACATGCATTTCAAGATTGCATCAATACGTACCAAACAATTAAGGGCCATTAGGGAATATAAAAAGCGTGTTAAAAACCTCGGAGGTGTTTAGCGAATTCTGAATTCAAAGTCTGTATAGAAAATTTGAATAAAAAATTTAAGTTCCAAGTAATTGTTGCAATTAGGGCACTTATTAAGTATATTTCAAGTGTGTATCATCACCAGCTGGCATTTGGGGCTCCATTGCCTAACCTGAACGAACTAGGGCTGCGTGTAACACCGGTGACTACCGTTACATTGTGTAAGGCGTCCCCGATAGCCGGACATCGCACCTCGCACACTTTGTTATTAAATCAGTGAAATGTTGGGTATTTGTCTTATTGCCGCATTCGGAGGTATCGCTGCTGGTGTATAAGCCGACCATCACGCCGGTTTCCCCACATACCTATATTTCACCAGTTTATTTAAATCAAATGTAATGAACAGCTCGCTTAAAGCCATTTATTTATATATACTTTATTGTACACCAGAATATAACAAAGAAAAGTAAGCTTAAAATTAAAATACATACAACGGGCGGCCTTATAACATTTCGCGGTCTCTTCCAGGCAACCTGGAATGGTCAGTGATTGCCTGGACATATCGGGTTATAACAAATGACATGACCAATATTGACAGATAGATAGATAGATAGGTACCATTATATTTTTTTCTTTCTTATAAACGTTGGCCCACACTAGGAATTTCTTTCTGTATCGTGGGTGCATTTACAAACATTTAAACTCACATACACAAGACACCGAGATCCAGAATAACTATCTGTAGGCCATACAAATATTTGTTCCGTGCGGGAATCGAACCCGCAACACGCAGCACCGCAGCCGATCGCTCGACCACTGCGACAACCGTGTCGTCAAATCGATATTATAATAGCCATTAACAGGGTGCCAATCCTGAAAGCATAACATCACGATTGTATATCCTAAAGGGTTAGCCAGAGGTGCAGCTACAGTACCGCCAGTTATGTTTCAATGCCATGTATAATAAGGGGGCAAGACTATGCCATCAACCGGCCAAAAAAATCTGATGGAAAACCCAACAACACCTTCCCCGCCCGGGAATCAAACCCAGGACCTCATGCTCAGGAGTTACAGACAAAATAATGAAAAAAAAACCATGCGCGACCTAAGCATCGAACTGAAATCCTTGCGCCGATGCTCAAACCAACCACGAAGTTCAAGTATTAACGTTTAGGTTTAAAAAGTCTTGGTATTGTTCTCCATTATTTCATTGCAAAGCCTCCATATTCAGTAGCGGTCGCACTCAAAGGGCGATTACCATGACAATGTGCTGATCGGAACGTCGCAGGATACATTGCCAATGTCAGGCACTGCACCGACACCCGGCCGGCCACTGTCGCATGCTAATCACCTAGAGCTCTATGCTAGCCTGGTACTTTGTCCGTTTTATACCAGTTTTTAACAGTTTAGTTACCACTTACAAGTGTTTGTAGGAGTCATTCAGACTTTCACTTCACTCAAACTGGTGTTCAGTTCAGCACTTGAAAGTCTTTGGTGCACTTATTTAAACTTTCACTGCACTCAAACCGATGCACTCTTTGATCTTCTGAAATGTATGATGTCCAAGTACTATGTTAACGGGTCATAGTCTATGCTTCATGTTTCAACTCTTCGTGCTATTTTCTCCTTATGTTTGTGTAAATTAATGGATAGGCGAACTGAGTAAGAAGGAAGTGAATGTTGTGATGATGGCATAAAAGAAGACATGCTGTGCCAACATTAAGTTGGGCTAAGAACGGGCAGGTGATTACGCAGATCGAACTGACGTTGGCCCTTACTTGCAGATGAGCAGTACTACTCCATGCCCCAGCTGTTCTCGCTGGACGAGTGGCCGGGCTGCCTGGCGGCGCGCGCGCCCTACTGCGTCGGCAGCTTCGAGCTCACGCCCGCGCAGCGCCCGCACCCGCTCTACGACGTCATGCAGGTAACATGCATCATCAAACTCGGCTTCCAGTCTGACTGTGAAGCTGAATCCCAGTCATTCACATGGAGCGCCTATCTTGACCTCCACAACCCAGTTCCTTTGTAACACGGACGCTCATGGTTAAGATTGTGATAGATCTATTAATGACAGACGAACGGCTTAACGTGCTCTCCGAGGCAAGAATGAGTCTTGGTATGTGATAAACAGTGGGCTTATTCATGACATACCAAGACCAATTCTGCCACGGATAAACGTAGCTGTTATTAAGTACTTAGCTATGAGACAGGTAACAGCAGCCTGTATTGTTCCTACTGCTGGGACTCGGGTTTCCTCTCTTTGAGTAAGCCAAAAAGCACCATGATAGCTACAACCTTCTTAGGAGGTCTTTAAGTTAAGAATGAATTAATTACTCCTAGGCAAGCGTGCATCACCATCGACCACATCATCGCTTATCATCAGCTGAGATGTGGTCAAACGCGAACCCATAGAGGAAAGTAATATATCTGCGCGTCCTGTCAATAATACAAAAGCCCAGTATAAAATAGTGCATGCCACACATTGTCATCAGCCACAGTGTGACTGCGGAACCACCCCACAGACGATGCCCCACCTCCTGTCCTGCTCCTTATGTAAACACACCTGCTCCATGCAAGACCTTTGTGAGGCCAGCGCTAAGGCTATCGACGTGGCTGAATACTGGTCGAATAAAATTTAGTGAAGGAATGATCGACACGAAGAAGAAGAAGATTGTCATATGTGTCAATTTGAACAAGCATAGACCAAACAGAATCATCATCATCATCATATGAGCCGAAAGACGTCTACTGCTGGACATAGGCCTCCCCCAAGCGTCGCCCTGCCCACTGCCACTTAAGGTTCACAGGTGGATTCTTCGGGCTATGTCGGTAACCCTGGTTCTCTTGCGGATCTCTATATTTCTGATTCGACCACGCAAGGAAACTCCGAGCAAACAAAATACCGGGGGGCATTTAGCAACCGAGAAGTTCGAATCACAGTTGCATCTTTATAAGCATATCTATGTAGGTAATAGTTTAAAGCACAGATAATAAAAAATATTGTATGTTTAAAGTAAAGAAGTCGTCGTGTCATTAGCTGAATGTTGGCAAGTGCACGTAACTAAAAATAAGTCATCATCATCATCATCACTGCTGGGACACAGACTTCCTGTCTGTCAGAGGGAATGGGCCGTAATCCACCACGTGGGCCTAGTGCGGATTGGTGGATTACATCCATCCAAGTGGTCACATGTCTTTGAAATTTACTTTCACACACATAATTTCACGTTATGAGAGCAATAATAATAATTTTTACAAAGTCAAGCGCCTGCCTGGGTTCGAACCCGTGACATAGACCTTGTAAGTTGCGGGCGATACCACTTGGCTATCACTGCTCTCTCTACAAGTAAGTAGTATAGTAATATCCTCATGTTGCCGAGCACGCTCGACGCTCGACGCGCGCGCTCGACGCGGTCTGGCCAGTTGCCCAGTTGACCTACTAACCATCACTTTCAATTTCGCATGACTACTTTATTATTCAAACTCTTGTTTTTATACTCATATCATAGCCTCTTACTTATCTAGAATCATAACGATTGTAATTACATTCATTTTAATACAAAAAGAGTAATCGTTTTAGCCGACTTCAAAAGAAGGAGGAATGTTCTCAATTCGGCTGCATGTAGAAATGAAATGAAATTTATTTATTTGCAAGAATATAGGTACTTACATAATAACATGGTACAATAATTTTAGTCGCACTATATTCGACTTATCAGTCGTGCAAATATTTCAAGTAGGTACATGCATATCATGAAATTACATCAATGTCACAGATCATTACTCATACACATCTTATCATAATACAATTAACAGTCCTGCTTCATTAATATTAATTAGGCACATTATATTATAAATTAAATTAAATTAAATTATTAAATTATATGTCACAGTATACAGTTCAACAGTTTATTGATTAATTCTATAAATAATGTCAATAATTATAATCTAAAGTGTTCGTTAGTCCATACCTAAATAATGTCTGTTTAAAATTTAAATAATCATCTGTTGAATAAAAACATCTGTCACAAAGCCAATTGTTTAAAGTTCTATTAAATTCTAAGTTATTCATTTTTAGGTTTCCGTACCCAAAGGGTAAAAACGGGACCCTATTACTGAGACTCCGCGGTCCGTCTGTCTGTCTGTCTGTCTGTCACCAGGCTGTATCTCATGAACCGTGATAGCTAGACGGTTGAATTTTTTACAGGTGATGTATATCTGTTGCCGCTACAACAACAAATACTAAAAACAAAATAAAATAAATATTTAAGGGGGCTCCCATACAACAAACGTGATTTTTTTGCTGTTTTTTATGAAAATGGTACGGAAGCCTTCGTACGCGAGTCCGACTCGCACTTGGCCGGTTTTTCAATTTTTTGCCGGTAGTTTATTATAAATTTTTACCGCCATGGTGTAGCAGTTTCTATCACATAACTTTAATCTGCTTCGAGGTACCACCAGAGGTTTTTGTACTGTTTTCCTTTTAAACTGATGGGCCTTATCATCCTGCTCAAAAAGTGCGAAGTGATTTCTAACGAATTTACACATTTGAAAGACGTACAGGGATGGGAGTGTAAGTAACCGTTTTTCAGTGCATACTGGTCGGCAGGAATCCGTCCATTTGAGACTATAAATTGATCTTATGCATTTTTTCTGGGCTATAAAAGCTCTTTGGGCGTCTGTAGAGTTTCCCCATATGAATTTCCCATATGAAAAGATGTTTTTTGTTCAAATCCTTTTACATTTAGACTGCGTTTAAAAAAAAAAACATATTTTATTACGTTTTAAAATAGTTCAATTAGTAGTATCAATTACATTATTATTGTTGGTACTATTATATCAAATCCCAATCACATTTCCTTCTTACAAAACCATGGTGATTCATTTAAATTAACAAGATCAAGTTTAACTCACAAGTTATTAAAAATTAACCTCTGACCTAACTCAAAGTCTTTTATAACACAACCATTTGTTAAGTGGACATGTCGACAGACAGCATGATTTTCACTAAGACTTTTATCTATTCAATGTTGACAACAACAACTTATTTAACAGATGAGATGAACTCCAGCACAAAAGCTGTCATCTTGAGTTAACAATGATGTTACAAAGTAAAAACATCTTTAGCCACAGATGGCGCCACAGAAGTATACATGTCACTTTTATTTTGACAGTTCTGACAATAATTTATGAACACTTCGTTGACAGTGTTGACACTGGGAGATGGACTTATTCCCTCGATTTCTAAATTATGCATTTGAAATTGAGTATTGGATTGGATTGGATAAACACGGGACCAACGGCCGTGCTTGCCGAGACACGGAGGAGTCTCAGTATGTCGAACATATTAAGGCGGTACCCCGAGCAAAACGCCGCGCAAGCCATTTTTTGTGCTCTTTTAGGAGCTATCTACTCGTTATTTAAAAAGAAATATCAATTAATAAAAATACATTAAATTTCTACATAATATTGATTCTAAAATGGTAGATTTAGTTTTTTTTTAAATGTTGTATATATTTCACTAATCTCCTTCCAAAAAAACATAAAAATGAGAAATAATTATTGAAATTATGCATCTCCTCGTAAAGGGTTCATTAATTATTTTTTGTACTAACACTAATGGATGGACAATTTAATAACGAACATTTTTGTAGATTTTTTTTTTTCAAAAGGCCAAAATTCGATTTTATAAAGATTTTATTTTAAAATCTGGGCGTATTCACTACTGAAATTCATGCGCCGCCAGTGCCGCTAGACCAATAGGAATGCTCATATCTCATGCCGATTTTTTGGTCAGGGTACCGTCTTAAACCATCCACGGAACGACCTAGGCAAGCATTGCTTAACCTCGAAGATAGAACCGTGTAGCTGTTATTATTTATCCACGAGCTTCTCTTAGACGAGAGTGACCTAGTACCTCTTAACATACTAATATTCTGGGTCGTTTTGCAAGATCTCGTAGGAGTGAAACCGACAGGCATCCATCATTGCTCGCTATTATAAGTTCGTAAGTGTCCTGTCAACACTCCATTGACTATAGAGTACTCAAACATTGGCGGAGGTAGTCACACACACAAGACACAAGAGTTTGTGCCATTGGCCAATGTGGGCCAGTTTCGACAAACTCGTTTGAACATCTTTAGAAAAGATTTTGACAGCTAAAAGGAGTAGGCGAAAGGTCAAATAGTATCTAGTTTGGAGGGCTTTTACCAGGGGCGTAGCTACCGCCGTATCTGCCGTATCAATTATACGGGGCCTCCGGGCCACGGGGGCCCCGACGTGCGTAAGCAAAAATTAATAAAAACTTCCAAAAGCTATAAATGATTTAATAAATCAGTTTGCCAAAAAAATGGCAAGGAGAGTGTATATTTAATTTGATTTGTTTGATTTTTTTTTGGAAAAAGTGACAGATAGATTATTATGATGAATAAATATTTATTTTATTTTTATGCAATTTTTTTTTTCTCTTTTGTGTGAAATCTTTACCCTTCATAAGGGCCCCCAAACAAATTTTGATACGGGGCCCCGCCAAGGCACGCTACGCCACTGGCTTTTACTGCATCAATGAATAAACATTTGTCTATGAGAAACTCCTGAATTTCTTTCCTGGCTACGCATCAATGATGTTCTATTTTGTAGCGAACCGTCTATTTTCCAGGATAAAAAGAAGGGTACTTTAGGTTTCTATTATGAGCTAAAATTGTATCTCTTCATACCTATTATATTTTAGAATTAGATTAACTGGTACCTATTGGTATTTTATTAGTTACTCTAAAACCAAGGGACCAGCGCGCAGTGAAAGGCCCTTCGAGGGGGTACCTACTAGAGGGGGAGGTCAATGAACTTCGCTCACGTGCAGTGCTGACCGGCTGCGGGGAGTTCACCTTGAGATGTCCGATGTAGAACCATGCACCACGAAATACTGCTGGGTTGGGGTTCTTCTGTAAAGCATGAGCTGAGAGCTCCTTCCTATATAATTGTGATCAGGAATGACAGTTTGTAGTAATAGTGCAGAGAATGACGTCCTGGGTTCGATTCCCGGAACGTGTCCCGCTGTTGGCCGAAGTCTAAATTTGTTTTCGGTTGGTAGCTCTAGGCTCTATTACATGGACTTAAATATAAACTACGGCTAACCCTTCGCCGAATGTTCGGTTGCATTATTTAAAGGTTCTAAGCTATGTTGTGAAACAAAAATACTAAAACTGAATGTGAATCTAGTTCATGTTTATTTATCGACCGTCGATCGATCAATGTTTTGGTTTCAGTTGACGTCGGTCGATTACGTCTTCTGATTTTGTTTGCTCATGGATTCATAAAATAAGTATATATAATATTTTAAAACCAGTAAAAATTTATTATCGTGTTATCGTGAAGGTACCTAACAACATGAAGTCGGCAATGCTTTCTGCTATCACAACACTCACAGCTAGTTGACGTTATAACAAATCACTGACGTTAATGACCTTATGCGATGATTGCTCAACCAGTCCATTACTCAATCACGCTGAGTATCTGAGCCTGGGCGAGAGGAGTCGGGTTCGACTCGCGGTTGAGCAACTATCGCAATATTCAACTAGTGTTTAGGTTAATAGAGTGTACAGATCGGCGCCCGTCGCCCAACTGATGCTAATGCCAGATGATTATAGTAACTTAAACTATTTTACCTTGCTTTTAGAATTCTAAAAGTGTTTGTAATTAAACAAATTGGTCGAATTAGGTACTTGCATAACAAGATACCGCATTTGAGCAACAAGTCTACCACTTCATTATAAGAATTATTATCAAAGGAGAGTTGTTTAAAAGACACGCGTCAGTTCTGTAAAAGTTTAGTTAGGTTCCGAATTTTAGTTTGGTAAATAAAGGTCATTGCATAATCGCGTATATCTGCTTATACTTTTCAAGAATTGTTAAGGAGTTTATGTAATTGCCCCGGTATTTAACTCTTCTCTTGTGACTTTTACAGCATTAAAAAGTGCAAACCAAATAATAATATAATACTATTTTTGTTTTGTCCGTCAGCGCTACTCGGCGAACACAGTGGACAACTTCAACCACACGCGGCTGCACCGTGGGCTGTGCCTTCCGCGCAGCTGTGCGCAGCATGCACCCGCGCGCCCCCACGACCTTCAGGACGACCAGCTGCGCGACTGGTACGTACTGACCAACTAGTTGAACGCAGTGGAAAACGTCAAATAAAACCAAATCGACTTTATCACATGAACTCAGTTGAAATATCACGACGTATGGAAAGTGGCTAAAGTAAGGTCAAAGTAAATGAAACCCAACAAAAGTAACAAGATGCTTTTTTATGCTGGGAACTTACGAACTGCGAACTGTTACTTTGAATCGAAACTAAATAAAGTTATAATTCGTTCCAGTAGAAATAAGCTCTTGATGATGAGCGCGTTGATGTCTTTTCAATATAAATGTTCTAAATCTGCGATTTTTTATTCATTTTTACATATTGTTTACAGCAACAATTAAATAAATAAAAAATAATGGCAATCATAAACTATTGCAATTACCAAAATTATTGGATTAATACCAATAATTCAATGATTTTACAAGCTGCAGGTAAGTTTCCGTAGTAAAATAAATAGAATTATATTGTTATAACCTATTTACAATGTGTTTACTTGGTATTAAAGTGTTACACACTTTACTTAATATTATTTGTTTTACATAATGTGTTACTTTACGTAATTTGAATTACCTCTTAAGTGTTAAGAGGTAGTTCTATTGGTTTTCATAATTAAGTTTATCATGTATTGGGGCCACGCATACAGTGCTACCTGTAATATCATTATTTATCTCATTAGTAGTTGTTACGTATTACAATTACAACAAAATAAACTTACAAACATTGAAGTAACTCGTGCACGGCACAAAACCTGCACTGAAAATTATTAAGAATCCTAGAGTATCAAATCAAAAGTTTTTTATTCAAATTAAGCTAAGAATCAGGCATTTTAGAACTTAAAAGGAGGATGTGACAAATTGGTCCAAGTGACCAATTGTGTGGTTCATATTTTCTGAAATAACTTTTTAAGCAGTCAATTTTATGGTATGGAAGCTAACCTTAAATGTGTCCCAGTTTTGAAATATACAGGTAAACGTACCTATACAGTTTACGATGAATTAGGACCAACCACTTAACCAGCAGAAATAAAAGTAGGTCTATCAGAAAGGGCTTCAAAAGAGCCTTCTTTTATGTTTGATTATGTCCATAAATATTGAAAAATTACAAATAATCAAACCGACTTCCAAAACAAAAAACTGCAAAGCATAAAATAAATTTCTTTTCCGAAGTCGGTGTACCCATTGTTTTCCGTTTTTCGACACCGACTTCGGAAAAGAAATTTATTTTTTGCTTTGCAGTGTTTTGTTCTGGAAGTCGGTTTGATTTTTTGTTTAAAAGTTTTTTTTTTCTCTTTTTAGTTTTGGTAGGTACCTCCAATTAACATGATTATCATTTATAGCCAAAGAACATCTCATGGCGATTCCAATAAGCCCAAACACGACTAGTATACATTGTTTTAATTTAGATTTCCAGTGCCTACCTGCCGGCTTCATCATCAGATCAGTTCGATGGTGCCATTTTCATCAGTACCATTTATTTATAAGTATTTGCTTCAATAAAGTCGGTTAACTATTCGAGATATATTATACCCGTGACACACTTAGCATTTAGGAGGTCTACTGGCCATCTGTGGTCTTCTTCATCAGTTCCACTTCACCAAATGATACTTTCTGAGTGGAAATGATTGCATTGTTGATGAAAATAACAAAATCGCTATATGTTTGCCTATAATATTTGAAGAGTTCCCTCGATTTCTCTAGGATTCCATCATCAGATCCTGACCTGATGACTACGGGACCAACTAGAAAGTATACCCTTTCAAACAAAAGAAGAATTTTTGAAATCGGTCCAGGCGTCTTGGAGTAATCGGGGAACATAAAAAAAAAAAAAAAACATTCCAACGAATTGAGAACCTCCTCCTTTTTTTCAAGTCGGTTAATAAAAATACCAAGTAACCAACAGTAACGTAACATACTCTACTCACTGTTATTGAATCTAATGTTAATATTGGCCAGGTTATAAGGGTAAATGTACACTGATATTTTCGATGAGTTAAGACTGATCGGGTAACCAACAGCAGTGAGATCCATGTTATCTGAAAGAGCTTTTTATATACCTCTTTTTATGCAAAGGATGCTAGGATCAATTGTGTGTCAGTTATGAAATATTCGGGTAAACGTACAATGGCATTATTCGATGAGTTATGATAGACCGCGTAACCAACACAAACAATATTTTCTGAAAGATTCGACCTACTTAAGAGCTGCATTTTGTTATGAGAACTTTGGTTAATTATGTCAAGGTTCTGAAATATTGAGGTATTATGTACACAAGCATTAAGCACGTTGAGTACGGTTAAGACAGTCTTTTACGGTTTTCTTTTTCGGATACTGTTCCGTCAATACTAATTACAACTCTGTTGGTTGTTTAGACCAGATTCCATAGAAAATTGGCCATCCTCCTTTAACAAAACACGATCTCCCAAAACACGTCACATCCCAAGTATTTTACTGGCTGGAAAGAAAAATGGCGCCCTAAAAGATCCTAACGCATTAACGCGATATTCGATTTATATTCTTTATATGTATAATATTCGCAACCATTGTAATGATGTATGTTTTAGAATGATTGCACAAACGCCCTGATCATAATAATTTATTTCCGGATTTTTTATCATTGTCATTATCCTCCAGGTTTTCAAAGTGCGTGAACGCGCAAACGTCTGCCACATACAACCTGTCCGCCTCCCTGCACCACCTTGAGTACTGCACCCGCAGTGACCCCTCTCCGGCGCTGTCCGCCAGCGACCAGGCCTTCGCCGGGCTGCTGGCGACGCTGCTGGCTCTGGCCGTCATCAGCACCGTGCTGGAGCTCACCCTACCCGATCACGCCAGGAAAGGTATGTTGATTCCACAGGCATCGCTATCAAAGAGACAATCAATCAATCAGATGAGATAGTGTTCAAACGCGAGCCTATCAATAATAAAAAGAGACTCAAAGGACCATCTCAGATACGCATGGTACACATATGATATTACCGAGATAATGTCTGAACTATAAAAGATACCTCTGAGTTTGTTTCAGAGTTCCTTCTCAGAGTTAAAAGAGAGGAAACACCTGTCTCATCAAGACAGAAAATATATTTTATTGTTATTTTAAGTTTAAAATCCTTAAACTAATTTTAAAAAATACATAAAATTTCCTCATCATAGTCGTCTACCACACGTTACGGCAGAAACGATTAATTTACCTACTTAATTACTATTAGAAACAAATAAACAAACAATATAACAGTTTCCATTCAATATACCTGCTAAAGAATTGGAATTGTGTCAACTAGGTAGTCTTCAAGAATTTATCAAAACAAGTATTTAAATTGCATTATATTGGAAACATCGTTACTAAAGCTAGAATAACCTATTAGTTGTAATATTAATCTTTTTTTAAAATCAGTTAGTAATAAATACCAATACTTTATGAATTCCCATTCCAAGTCTCATAAATCATAGTATATTTTTTTTCAAATAAACAAAATTTGCGTAAACATGGCATAACGCTACGTAACGTAATTCACTCGGGTCACCGACTTACCGGCGCGGCGGCGGCGCGGCTGTGGCGATGACACACCAAACAAAGTATTGACACTCAGAAGACTCACTTGGGCTGACATTACAAGACAGTTTGAAGAACTTCTAAACATGATCTTAGGTTCGTTAACAGATCAGGCACGCAGGAATTTCTCAGTAGCAGACCTGCGTCTGTATTTGTGTGTGCTGGAAAGTGGCGTACGGCCTATGTGGATGCTACAACTATCTACACCAGACTACACCTTCATCCTCGTTATTTCTCGTAAAAAAGAACTTAGTTTAAGGCATACAAACATAGTTTCCCTTTGAGTTTGTTTTGGAGTTGCTTCTCAGAGGAGATAACTATGAAACATCTACTTCATCTACCTAGTTTAATTGTCGTAAAAATAATTGTAGAATAAAGGTATTATTTACCAATTTACAAAATAAAATTTATATCCTAATGTTCTTAGTTTTGATACCAGTCCTTTGTGTAGAACTTCTGCACCTATCTGCCTCGTGTGACTCGGGCGCCGGCGGCGGCGTGGGATTGCCGCAACTGATTATTTATTCGGCCACTAATCGTGACGCTAGCCGCAAAAAAAATACAAGATTGAGCCGTAGCTCATAGTGTTAAGGTTCTTTATGTTTTCTCCTTGATTCTTTACTATACATTGTTATTGCTTCATCTGCCGTCTCGGCATGATATTTCGATATTATTTTAATTTATTCTTGGTGGTAAATAAATCCAACCCTACCGTTTTGTACGGCGGCGGCGCGGGGGCCGTATGCTGCGAGTTGCGATATGGATTTAAAACCCAACGTAGTGTTTCAAGCAATGAACACAAACCAATCAATTATCAGTTTGACTTTATTTCTTTAACTAATTTGTTGTTTAAAGTCTTCATGGCAGAAGGCTACTTTATTAGCATTATTGACATTAATGAATGAATCCAATACCGTAACTCGACACTTTATGCTGAAAGAGTAAAGTACTTCTCATCAGCACATCAGTACTATCAATTCACTCTTCAACTCGTGTCAGACAGTTTAAGACGATATCATAATTCGCACGTCCACAATATTTGGAACTGCGGATCTCCATATTATAAGCTGTCTAACTGGAACGCGGTTCACTTTCGTTCAGCTAGGGGGGTTAGGTGGGGGGGACGTGCCGAATCAATGACAGTGAGCCAATCTATTAGCAGTCCACTGTAGCGCGCGTTACAGCATCGATGATGAATGGGTGGGCTTACAGGCGATAGGTACCAGAGGTCATGGGTGATTGGTTAGCTATGGTTGGTTCACGTTGATATGTTGTCTGCTTGTAGTCTAGTCAACAAGTGCTTTTTAGGTCAAAAATGTTCACCTACTCCGAAAATTATGATTGAGGGGTCGTTTGATTCGTAATGGCATGTACTAGTTAGTTTTTGAGAAAATACTAAGACCGCTCGCAAAAATTGCAATAGTTATAAACAATTAGGTGGAAAAAAGGGGGTTTGATTTTTCGTAAATATCTCAAATACTATTCAAGATAATTCAAATTTGAAAAAAGATCCAAAAAGAGGAGAAATTTCCTAAAAAAGGTCCTATTTCCCGGAACTGTGGGATCAATATTTATATTTTCCCAGAGGGTTAAAAATACGCCTGAAAACGGGTACTCCGGCTTGCTCAAGCCACGCCCCTTCGGACCTTTATTGAATTATTATTTAAATTTATTAAATATGAAAAAATAAATGAAAAAATTCAGGCGCCTGCAGGATAGATCAATGAACAATAACCCGTGGTCAAAAAAAATTATCGCGTTTTTTCAATAAGTTATCCATTATTGAAATTTTTTTGTAGTACGAACATTAACATTGCAAGTGCGATAATTGTTACACTATTAATCTGAGTTTTTTTTTCCATTCGTGGAGCTATTTTTCAAAGGTCTTAGAATAGATTCAAAAAAAAAAAAAATATATATTTCAATGTTTAATAAAGCTTTAAATTTTTCACTTCAGTAAATTGTTAATAACAAAACGAAAATTATCATTTTTTTAATTTTTCCAACGGGAATCTATTCGGGAATTAGCAGCTAGCTTTTCCATCATGGTTTGCAGTTGCTGACAATAGACATCCGCCGTAATCGTCTGGCCAGATTTAAGAAAGCTGAAGTGAACGACACCGGCACTAGTCCACCAAACGCTCACAAGTAATTTTTTTTGAGTCAATTTTCGCTTGGGGCAGGATTGGCTGGTTCGCTAGGGTTCAGCCATTGCGATGAGCGTTTTCGATTCTTGCACAGGATCCACTTTTCATCACAGGTAATGATTCGATTTAAAATCTCTTCATTATTGTGCTGGTTGAGTAAATGTAACGCAGCAGTCGACGCACGTTTGTCGGTTTGCTGCACTCAATTCATGTGGTACCTACCTTCAAGATTTTTCAGCGTTCCCAATTTGCTTCAAGTGGATTAAAACAGCACTGGTGCCACGATGGAACTCGTACTCGTAAATAACGCGATATTTCAAGTTTTCCATTTTGTAAACTGACTGGCGCAAAGAAAAACCAAAACAAATGAATAACGGTTTGCCAAACACAAAAGCATGAGTAAATAGCTGTATAAATTTAAAATTGGAATTCCAAACCAAAGAGGAGATATTTGAGATAAAAGTGGCCACTACGACAAAAAGCCATTTCCATAGGTAAGGACCTAATGGTTTAATAATTATCGCACTTGCAATGTTAAGGTTCGTACTTAGAGCATTTATCTAAGGGTTCGTACTACAAAAAATTGTTAAATATTTTTTGAAAAAACGCGATATTTTTTTTTACCACGGATTATGGTTCAATGATCTATCTTGCAGGCGCCTGAATTAATTAATTTTCATATTTAAGGGCGTCAGTGATGGAGTGACGGGGGACAGGATAGTATGGAAGAAGAAAACGTGTTGCGCCGACCACAAGTAACGTGGGACAAGGGCAGGAAGATGATGATGAATTTTCATATTTAATAAGTTTAAATAATATTTATTCATTAAAGGTCCGAAGGGGGCGTGGCTTGCGCAAGCCGGAGTACCCTTTTACAGGCGTATTTTCAACCCTCTGGGAAAATTATAAAGATTGGTCCTACAGTTCTGGGAGTTAGGACTTTTTTTTAGGAAATTTTCTCTTCTTTTTGGATATTTTTTTCAAATTTGAATTATTTTGAATAGTTTTTGAGATATGGTCGAAAAATTTATCCCCCTTTTTGTCACCTAATTCTTTATAACTGCTGCTATTTTTGCGAACGGTCTTAGCATTTTCTCAAAAACTATCTACATGCCATTCCGAATCGAATGACACCTCAATCGTATTTTCGGAGAAGGCGAAAATAAAATTGACCTAAAAAGCACTTGTTGACTAGACTATTGGTCAGGCAGTGATGATTGTGAAGGTTCCATACCCTTAGGGTAATAAATGGATCCCTGTTACTAAGACTCCGCTGACGGTTCCTCCGTCCGTCTGTTTGTCATAGCGCTGTATCTAAGGATGTGTAACAGGTAGACACAACTTTATTTACACACCTCACATGATCTTATGCTTTCAGGAGCAGAACGGTTCTGAATCAACATTATACCTGTACTCCTCAAACGTAGAATAGAGCCTGACGTGATCTATCCCGTCATGTCAGTGTACAACAAAAAGAAAATTAAACTGTATTGCCATTCGCACTAGGTTGTAGAAGAAGAATGAGTTCTGGCTTAACCCTTCGTGTTGGCTTGTAAAAATAGACTTAGGTCCGTATTACACATACTC
Organism: Orthosia gothica; assembly: GCA_949775005.1. NCBI lineage: Eukaryota > Metazoa > Arthropoda > Insecta > Lepidoptera > Noctuidae > Orthosia > Orthosia gothica. Next base: position 19,586,077 of record OX459059.1, read on the forward strand.
ATACTCGTCTCAAACTCAAAATTGGCCACACCTTCCAATCAACTGCCAAGCTATCACACACAACTCTCGAGTTTGGCATGCTCCGTAATATCATTTACCACAATACGTGTGCCACTCCCTACTACTTACATACTTAAAGGGCAGCTACTACAGCGATGCGATGGAGTGCGTGACTTAAGAGTCTATCACGATTCTAAGCTTTTATTTAACACACACGTGGAACATATAGTGGCTAAAGCCTCGAAGTCGCTCGGCTTTGTTATGAGACTTGCAGGATGCTTTAAGAAGGCTAAAACCCTAAAGATTTTGTATTGCTCATTTGTGCGGAGTCATCTCGAATATGCGTCTCAAATTTGGAACCCTTGTTACAATAAATACATAGACCGTATTGAAAGTATCCAAAACAGATTCCTTCGTTTTATGTGTTTTCGCCTCCTTACTCAATATCGTTCTGAAAATTACTTAGACCTTTGCAAGAAATTCCATCTGCAACCACTTAGGAATCGTCGCAGGATGGCGGATTGCACATATCTATTAAAAATATTGTCAAATGAAATCGACTGTCCTGACCTCCTCCATAAACTGTATTTCAATGTTCCACAAAGATCAGTAAGATTTAATCCACATATATCCATTCCCTCCTCTTCATCTAACTACAGGCGTAATTCATACTTAGTGCGAGCGAGTAAGGATCTTAACTTATTGTGTAAGGAGTTCTCGATTGATGTGTTTACCACTAAAAGCTTGTCAGTGCGTAAGCAGCTTAACCTTGACTTTTTCAAAAGTGCATAGTGTGTGTGTGTCCTTTAGCGTTAGTGATTTATTTTTCTGATTGTTGTGCCTGCTGCTAGTGATCCCTAAGATCTCTTTTTAACCGACTTACAAAAAAGGAGGAGGTTCTATGTTCGACTTCTTGTATGTTTTTTTTTTATTTTTTTTTTTTTTTTTTTTATGTATGTTCACCGATATCTCCGTCAATTTAGGACCGATTTTGAAAATTCTTTTTTCGTTTGTAAGAGTATGTTTCGAAATTGGTCCCATTTTAATTTGGTGAAGATCTGATGGAGAACTTCGGAGATATACAACAGAACTCTTCAATAAATAACGGCAAATCATTCGGAATTGCTGCAATCGCATGTCTGTTTATTGTATATACTATTTCATAACATAACATCACGGCAGTACGTACTAAAGGGGTACGCAGATCTCTCATTTCACTGATTATGTTTAAGTATCATGTTATTCGGGTGATCTATTCTAGCGTTGTAGGTACCTTACTAAACAACTTGCCTATTTTAGGTAGGTAGCTAAAAAGGGCAAAATAAAAATCTTTTTTGCAAAAAAATACTACCGACTTCCAAATGAAAAACTACAAAGTGAAAAATAACTTAACTTTTGGAAGTCGGTGTCCATATCGCAAAAAATGGTACCTACGAAAGACACCGACTTCCAAAAGTTAAGTTATTTTTCACTTTGTAGTTTTTCATTTGGAAGTCGGTAGTATTTTTTTGCAAAAAAGATTTTTATAAATTATTATATCTCTAGCCGTGAGAACCTGTAATTGGCTTAATGTAACATACTCAACTTGTGTATTAATTTTATGTATAGCTGTTGGATTTCCATCTATAAATAAATAAATAAATATCATTCTTCAGCTTGACGACGTAACTTTTGTGGCGTCTGGGATCTTGGACTTGAGAACAAACCCAGCAATCACAACCGTCTATTTTGAGTTGAGTTTGAGTCAATGCTGCCGGAATACCAACCTTAATTCCCATATTCACAAAGTCGTAATTTCTCAGGAGCAGAATGGGCGCTGGCGTGGTCGATCCCGTCGTGCTGGCGCGCGCTGCAGGCGCCGCCGCCCCGTTCGGCGCGCACCGACCTGGCCTCGTTCGACGGGCTGCGCGTGCTCACCATGCTGGTCGTCATCATCGAGCACGTCTGCTGGATCACCACGCAGACGTATCTTACTGACACCAAGATATATGAGCAGGTTGGTTCCTAGGTTCCTATTACGTATAACATATTTAACCGAGATAACATTCAGCAATTATGGCGATATTAATCTTAAGAATGACAAAAGCCCTCACTATCGAATATAAAAATATTTCAAAGTAGATCGTCCAAAATGTATGAATCAAAAACCCAGAAATCGATACGAACTAACTTTAAGCGGATCAATTGCTTATAATGAGCAAAACAACCTACTTACGTCGCAGACTCCATATCCATGGGATCCTTAAGCTGACAAAGTATGCATGAAAAATCATTATCTAGGATACGGGATAGAATAGGGATTTCAATAACTCTAGTACCAAGATCAGTCATGCTGTCTTGGTTAGGACTTGGGCAGGGTTTCTTCGCTCGTTCTAAGCAATCGATCGGCATACAGTTTATTCGAATCGATTTCTGGTTCAATAGTGATACCCGCTCCTTTTGTGAATTTCATGAAGTCAATTTATAACAGCCACACGGGTCATGCTGTTATGTTAATCAACGCTTGCCGAAGTCGATCCTTGGTTGGGTAACCATCCAATACATACCCGAGTCGCTTCCGTAAGTCGGAAAGCACGTTAAACTGTTCTCACCGGTCATTGGTAGATCTTTGAATGTTCTTTCAGGAGTTGCAGTGGTTTGGGAATAGTGCGGTGGGATTGTTCTTAGGGGTCAGAGTCCGAAGCCAGAAAATCTTGCCTCTGATACGTACCAGTCTGACCAAGAGATTTTATAGGTCCGATAGGCAGTCACTACATGTAAAACACTGGTATCTGTAACCGGTTACCCTGAAGCCAAAATAATTGGAAAAAGGCAGGCATATTGCATTATGTTCTTCTCCCCAGATCCGCGGCTCAGTAGACGTGGTGCTGATGACGAACAGCACGCTGGTGGTGCAGATCTTCTTTATCATGTCCTCGTTCCTGCTGGCGCATAAGCTGCTGCAGCAAAGGCGGCGCGGGGAGAACGTGCCGCCTTTCTCCACCTTTGTGGAGACGATGGTCAACAGGATTATCAGGTCAGGCAGACAAACCAAGATCTGTAGAGTGTAGCGACCTAGTAGGGCGTAAACGAAGCGAATTTTATCGATTAGGGTATAACTATTGTGATTGTGTGATTGTGAATTTGAAGTTGAGTATTTTTCAAAGTCTAGCCTGAAAACCTGTCAATCTTTGATAGAGAAGATGTATGCAGTATGTATGAGGTGTGGAAGAAGAGACATGCTGTATCAACACGAATAAATTGGCATAAGTGGAGGAGTATGCAGACTACGTAATAATAAATCTTTATTCCCTTCAGAGTGAGCCCGTCGTACTGGGTGGTGGTGTGGTTCGCGGCATCGTGGTGGGAGCGCATGGGCCGCGGGCCGCTGTGGGCCCCACTGGTGGGCAGCGAGGCCGCCGTGTGTCGCCGCAAGTGGTGGACCCATCTGCTGTATCTCAACAACATCCTGCAGGCTGACGACAAGTGCCTCATACAGACCTGGTGAGACCCCATACCAAACATCTATTTAACATTGGCACCACATACAGTCCGAATTGAATGCCGACGAATCAACCGTCCACGTCATACTGGCATGCGAGGCCGTGGATTCTCAAATTGAAGAAATCCTAAGAACAGTGAGGTCGCTCCTGGAAGCCTGTGAAGTCCCCAGAACGCACTATGGACGGGAATCGGGATATACGTAACAGTTAAAAGAGGTTTTATCTGTACTGTGATCTCGACATATTATTATACATTTAAGAAAGCAATATATCCCGCTAACGTCTCTTCGACCTCTAAGGTCTACTCATGTGGCTAACGGCTATATAAAGCAGAATCATCAATCGATCATCGGTCTACCTAGAAGAGAACCTATCACAATGAAGTGAACGTGCCGGAAACGGTGCTGTTCACAAGTTGAATGCAAGTTAGCATTTAGCTGGTCATGTCACCGTCTGATGAACTAACGATAATTGACCTTATGTATGAACGCAGGTACCTAGCCGCTGACATGCAACTGTACGCGGTGTGCCTGGCGCTGACGCTGGCGCTGTGGCGCTGGCGGCGCGCGGCGCTGCTCGTGCTGAGCGCGCTGCTGCTCGGCTCGATGGCGCTGCTGTTCGGCCTCGCCTACTCCTGGCAGCTCGTGCCCACCTACGTCATGCATCGGCCTGAGTGAGTCCATGAGAACCCTATACATATTTTGTACTAGCTTCTTCGGACTATGAGAGTATGGAAACAGGGATTGCACCTGTTTACGCACATACTTATGCAGGCCGCCGTAGCCAAAAGTCTGGAGGACTACTAGTTCTTCCCCAGTGTTCGCTCCCGTGGCATATCGTATAGGAAACATGTTTTTTTTTCTTAACGATTATGTGGGTTCTTATTGATGAAAGTATTTTTATAATCAGTTATGTCAGTATGCTATGGATCTCCTCTTTAAAAAAAATATTAAATCTCTAAAGTATTCGTTTTAAATAATTTAGGCTTTATACAGACAAGCTGCATTGTAACAGCACGCCTGCTGCAAAATTAAGAGTAGAGAAGCAGTTTCTTTGCGTCTGACATATTATTATTATCTAAATCAAAACGGCCAACCTTCTGCGCAGTCCGCTTGCAGTCGACGCGCTGTTAGCATGCATTTCTTCAACAATCGAGCAGTTTAAATGCAACCCATCTGCTGAAACTTTTTTAACAAAAGTCCGAATGCTAATAAAGTATAAAATTAAGAGGGTTCCAAATACTATAGACCCAGACCATAAGTCTTGACATTATCCTCTCCCTTGCAGGTCGGTGCGGCTGGCGTACCACGAGGAGACGTCGTTCAACGTGCTGTACCAGTCGCCGCTAGGCAACGTGCCGGGCGCGCTGGCTGGGCTGCTGCTAGCTCACCTGCAGCATGCACTGCTGGACATGGAAGTGCAGCTGCCGCGCTACAAGGTACGTCACGAGGAGTGCTGATCACAACTAGTGGGGCTGCTGCTAGCTCACCTGCAGCATGCACTGCTGGACATGGAAGTGCAGCTGCCGCGCTACAAGGTACGTCACGAGGAGTGCTGATCACAACTAGTGGGGCTGCTGCTAGCTCACCTGCAGCATGCACTGCTGGACATGGAAGTGCAGCTGCCGCGCTACAAGGTACGTCACGAGGAGTGCTGATCACAACTAGTGGGGCTGCTGCTAGCTCACCTGCAGCATGCACTGCTGGACATGGAAGTGCAGCTGCCGCGCTACAAGGTACGTCACGAGGAGTGCTGATCACAACTAGTGGGGCTGCTGCTAGCTCACCTGCAGCATGCACTGCTGGACATGGAAGTGCAGCTGCCGCGCTACAAGGTACGTCACGAGGAGTGCTGATCACAACTAGTGGGGCTGCTGCTAGCTCACCTGCAGCATGCACTGCTGGACATGGAAGTGCAGCTGCCGCGCTACAAGGTACGTCACGAGGAGTGCTGATCACAACTAGTGGGGCTGCTGCTAGCTCACCTGCAGCATGCACTGCTGGACATGGAAGTGCAGCTGCCGCGCTACAAGGTACGTCACGAGGAGTGCTGATCACAACTAGTGGGGCTGCTGCTAGCTCACCTGCAGCATGCACTGCTGGACATGGAAGTGCAGCTGCCGCGCTACAAGGTACGTCACGAGGAGTGCTGATCACAACTAGTGGGGCTGCTGCTAGCTCACCTGCAGCATGCACTGCTGGACATGGAAGTGCAGCTGCCGCGCTACAAGGTACGTCACGAGGAGTGCTGATCACAACTAGTGGGGCTGCTGCTAGCTCACCTGCAGCATGCACTGCTGGACATGGAAGTGCAGCTGCCGCGCTACAAGGTACGTCACGAGGAGTGCTGATCACAACTAGTGGGGCTGCTGCTAGCTCACCTGCAGCATGCACTGCTGGACATGGATGTGCAGCTGCCGCGCTACAAGGTACGTCACGAGGAGTGCTGATCACAACTAGTGGGGCTGCTGCTAGCTTACTTGCAGCATGCACTGCTGGACATGGATGTGCAGCTGCCGCGCTACAAGGTACGTCACGAGGAGTGCTGATCACAACTAGTGGGGCTGCTGCAAGCTCACCTGCAGCATGCACTGCTGGACATGGATGTGCAGCTGCCGCGCTACAAGGTACGTCACGAGGAGTGCTGATCACAACTAGTGGGGCTGCTGCTAGCTCATCTGCAGCATGCACTGCTGGACATGGAAGTGCAGCTGCCGCGCTACAAGGTACGTCACGAGGAGTGCTGATCACAACTAGTGGGGCTGCTGCTAGCTCACCTGCAGCATGCACTGCTGGACATGGATGTGCAGCTGCCGCGCTACAAGGTACGTCACGAGGAGTGCTGATCACAACTAGTGGGGCTGCTGCTAGCTTACTTGCAGCATGCACTGCTGGACATGGATGTGCAGCTGCCGCGCTACAAGGTACGTCACGAGGAGTGCTGATCACAACTAGTGGGGCTGCTGCAAGCTCACCTGCAGCATGCACTGCTGGACATGGATGTGCAGCTGCCGCGCTACAAGGTACGTCACGAGGAGTGCTGATCACAACTAGTGGGGCTGCTGCTAGCTTACTTGCAGCATGCACTGCTGGACATGGATGTGCAGCTGCCGCGCTACAAGGTACGTCACGAGGAGTGCTGATCACAACTAGTGGGGCTGCTGCTAGCTTACTTGCAGCATGCACTGCTGGACATGGATGTGCAGCTGCCGCGCTACAAGGTACGTCACGAGGAGTGCTGATCACAACTAGTGGGGCTGCTGCAAACTCACCTGCAGCATGCACTGCTGGACATGGATGTGCAGCTGCCGCGCTACAAGGTACGTCACGAGGAGTGCTGATCACAACTAGTGGGGCTGCTGCTAGCTTACGTGCAGCATGCACTGCTGGACATGGATGTGCAGCTGCCGCGCTACAAGGTACGTCACGAGGAGTGCTGATCACAACTTGTGGGGCTGCTGCTAGCTTACCTGCAGCATGCACTGCTGGACATGGATGTGCAGCTGCCGCGCTACAAGGTACGTCACGAGGAGTGCTGATCACAACTAGTGGGGCTGCTGCTAGCTCACCTGCAGCATGCACTGCTGGACATGGATGTGCAGCTGCCGCGCTACAAGGTACGTCACGAGGAGTGCTGATCACAACTAGTGGGGCTGCTGCTAGCTTACCTGCAGCATGCACTGCTGGACATGGATGTGCAGCTGCCGCGCTACAAGGTACGTCACGAGGAGTGCTGATCACAACTAGTGGGGCTGCTGCTAGCTTACCTGCAGCATGCACTGCTGGACATGGATGTGCAGCGGACGAAGGAGTCTTACTTCACCCTGGCAATCAACTCGGATAACAGACTATCAAATTCCACTGCTAGACATAAAACTCTTCCAACTGTCAAATCATACCAAAACACCTGATTCACCGGATTCCTTACCCAGACTGTGCTATTGAGACTGCAATGTGAGTTGTGTGTGTGCGCGTTTTACAGATCCTTTGTGGGTCTAGCTGGGGGGTGTAACACACATATGGCTACTGACACGTGATCACCGGTCAAGGTCTCGCGTGCTGCAAAGGTCTTTTGACAAACATGAGCGGCGGTACACTGCCACTTCGCTTGGTAACTCTACAAACTATGTTTGTCAGTACGTTAATAAATGTTACAGATAGCTGGCTAGTGTTACGAGTAGTACATCAGTAGCACGTGGGTGATTATAACATCATTATTAATGGATTAAGAATTTTTGTAATAACGTCGCAGCACGCATTACGTTATGACATATTAAAGTTTCTCTGGTAGGTATCATTGCAGCTTATTATAAAGATCTTTTCATCGCGATTATCTTTGTGCAATGCAATTTAAACCACTTATACCTTCACAATAAACCAGCCACAACCGTAACACGCCACTCCTGAAATCATTTAACTGTTATTACCTAAGTAGGTACACTAAATAAACCTCGGCTGCGACGAATAAGACAAACATTGCCTATTAAGAATTTAATGCCAATTTAAAACAAAAAGCATAACGATTGAATATATTGTTTTCAATAACGGAAGCGCAATATTGAACGTGCTAACAAAATAATAAAAAAAACAACAACAAAAAAAACAACCGACTTCAAAAAACGAAGAATCAATAAAAAAACTTTTTAACCATTAAAATTCCTATTTATTCGTTTATTACAGCGACCTCCGAAAATAAAGTTATTTTATTTATTTATATACTCTTTATTGTACACCAGAAAATACAGTAACAATTGAAACATAAAACTAAAAATATATACAATGGGCGGCCTTATTAAGCTTTTATTTTTCGCTTTGTAGTGTTGTTTTGGAAGTCAGTTTAATTTTTTTGTTAAAAAGTTTTTTATTTTTGTCTTTTTAGTATTGTTACCTTAAATTAACATGAAAAGCAATTATAACCAAAGTGCATCTCATAACAATTCTAACAATTCTTAACACGATTGGGATACATTGTTTTATTGCGGCGTTTCGGTGCCTACCTTCCGGCTTCATCACCAGATCAGTTCGATGGTACAATTTTCATCAGAACCGTCATTTAACGTGATTTGAGATATCTTATACCCAAAACATACTTCCTCACTAGTTCCACTTCACCAAATGATACTTTCTGAATGCAAATGTTGATGAAAATACCAAAATCGCTACATGAATGCCTATAATATTTGAGTAGTTCCCTCGATTTCTATGGGATCCCCTCATCAGATCCTGACTTTGTGGCAATAGGGCCACCTCCATACCCTTTCAAATAAAAAAATAATTCTCAAAATGGGTCCATAATTGACGGAGAAATCGGTGAACCGGTACATACACAAAAAAACATAGGTACATACAATCGAACATAGAACCTTCTCCTTTTTGGTAAGTCGGTTAAACACAGAACACGATCGTTAAATCATACCTCAATGTAGGAAACCCTAAATACCTAGGAGTAGGACTAAACAGCGGGCCACTTTCACCGCTGCGACTGGTTGATCGCGGTTGTGCAAGATAACTACTATGGAGTGAGAACTTCCACGTTACAGGGCGGAGATAAGGATTCATAATTATAATAATAGATAGAAATCTTAAACTTTAATGCGAATATTACGATATCGAGAACAGAGGCTAAGTGTAGGTACCAAAATGTAGGGGATTTATTAGTTGTGTACATACCTACCTACGTTGCATTTCGATAGCACTTAGTAATCATACATTTTTGATGTTTAACCAATAGCTATCGCGACGCTTTCGTAGAAAGAATGTTACATAACTAGGTAGAGCCTGTTGTCTGAAATGGAAATACCGGCATCGGATACCCATAAACCAGCTGGATAAGAGCAGTCGAGGAACGAGAAATAAAGTAGATACTTTATGACTTAGTAGGTATTATCGAGGAGTTATCCGCTGAAACATTTAGAACACATTTTGCTTAAATGCAAGCAAGAGGAAACGGTCTAATAGCATGCATCTGAAACAATAGGTACCTAACGTTTAATAGTATGAACCATGGTGCAGTCTGTCATGATTGCAGGTTATCTGCTGATTGCATATCGACAAGATAAATTGCAGTTGTGAACAATGTAAAATATCACCCGTCTGCAAGTAAGATCAGTAATTGACAAATTCGTTTGGATAAATAGTGGAGATGGGTCGGCGAAGATATTATTATGTGTTTTACTTAATGCCTTATATTTAGTGGGTGGAGTTAGGCATTTATCTAGATGACAATAGCATGCTATAGAGGAGGTACGATAACACAGAATTCTCTTCAATAACTGTAGATATCCCCCAAAAGGAGGTGCGATTGTAGATAGGTTCCTATTACACCTAAAGATTACTCCTACACCCACTTTTCACCAATTTTCTGTATTAGGAACATGGAAATTAAATACACCTGTATTTAATTTCCATGTTCCTAATTGAATAAAACTTATGTCCAATGCTTTGATTGGCTGTAGCAATGTCAGTGAGTCAATCACGGCAAACAACCTGCCTTGCCTTTTCCCCAAACCATGTTGTTGAGCTTGACTTCCAGTCTAACAACCTATGCAATGGCGGAAATTCGGTATGCTAAGATATTCACCCATGCATGGACCGACCTCGGCAAGCGTTGCTTAAACTTGAAGATCGAGCAGTGCGGCACCTCTCTCATGAAGTCTTGAGACAATCACGAGTCAAAATCTCTATCATTGACATTATACTATTTGTTACTAATGAACGGTGTCGTGTTGCAGATATTCGGGTGGATCAGTGTGGCGTCGGTGCCGGTGGCGGCGTGGTGGGTGGCGGGCTCCCCGCTGGCCCTGGGCCGCGGCCCGCCCTCCCGCCTGGCCGCCGCCGCGCTTGCAGCACTCGAGCGGCCCGTCTTCTCCTTCTTCGTGGCTATGGCGCTGCTCGGAGCCATGAATAATGTGCCTTGTGAGTTACGCATTTCCTTAGCAGTAGGTACTGGAGTCTTAAAAAAACAGCTCCACTCCACAGCATCCCACGAATAATAACTATACGCACGCGTACTTAGCTTTGCTTCTACATACCTACCTACCTACAACGTGATTATTAATTTTCCACGATCCGCGTAATGGATAAGCGATTAACTGCTGCGCTGCGATGCGCGGGTTTGAAGGGTTCAAACCCGCAACAGTGCAACAGCCACAGAACAAATATTTGTATTTGTACGGGTAAGGTACATTTAAATGATAAACTGATTAAATTGATAATTATGTATTGATTTAAACACCCACAAAACTGATATATGATCGACCCGCGGCGAATGAGTCAACCCAACAACGATGCTATGCAACTACTACTTTTTACTCTACTGTGCGATTTTATTCATTCGCTGCGCGTCGATGTCAGCATAAAAATTATACTATTGATATGTACGGGTTTGCTCGTACATGCTCCCCGACGAAAAGATAAAAAGACAATGTGAGAAGAAACAAACAATTATTATATGTGATTTGATATTAATATAATTTCTTAGTGTCTCTATCATTAACACACTGTTCACAAATTTGAAATACTTGTGTAAGAACCTAATATAGGGGAGGTGGCTTTATCTAACACTCGCGCACTTGTTACCACCTTCGCCCTTTCACTGTCACACTGATACACTACACTATCACCAACACACGCACGTTGCGTGGCCGGACATGCGCTGCCGCCGGGCACGCCTGCTGCTGCGGGCATCGCCGGCGCTGGTGCGGGTGCGCAGCGCGTGCGCGCGCGCCTCCACGCGAACACTCCGAGACATGCTGCTACCACGCCGATAGTTGAGTAGATCGCGGTATAATGATGAACGTCATGAGATGACAGATTGTCGAATAACAATCCACTCTCTTTCATGATTCTGATTTTTTCCTCAATCGTTTTAAGCTCTCGATCGCTCTCTATGCTGGTGTCGTTCAAGACATCTTGAGGAATGGACACGTTTATGACGTGGTTTATGGATGCAATGACTGGTGAGTATAGGTTAGCACTAATACTAACATCGCTCTTTCTTTGTTGATGCGCAATTACTTCAAAATTATCTGATTTGATTATGCAGCCGTAATCTATAGTTATAAGTCCGGAGTGAGTCAGCTGATGCGCGGTAACTTGATCTCCACATACTGTTCGTAGGTTACATTGACCGCAGCAAAAATAGATATAATTGTTGGTAGAATGGCTTTCCATCCAGAGATTTTTACAGGGATCGACGTTGACTTCACACGCTGATGACTTTGATTGGCAGAAGTCTTTATCTCTGCTTAATTTGTAAATAGGCGAATGAATATAGCACAAATGTACGTTTGTCACTAGACATGAATCTATGATATTTTCTGTTACGATAATGTATGCATCCTTTTTCAGGTTCACAGCTATGAAATCTGACACTGGTTTAATTGATAACATTGTGTCGTTGGGTTTCTCTGTAGGAATTGGTATAAGTTTGAATATTTCATAGGTGTCCCTGCTAATCAAAGGTATTTGTACTTCAAATATTGAGTAATTTTTAAGCATTCTTGCTTTGACTCGTAGAAGTTTAAAAAGTTGTGCAAGATCGGCATGAATATTTTCTACAGGTAACGTGACGTCACTAGACAAATGACTAGCTATAATGCTCAGCTGATCCTGTAATTGTTCGGCTGTTATTAAATGTGGGTTAAATCGTCCATGATAGATGTCGGTGATTGTGTCCACTAAAGCATTCTGTAAATCTTTCAAGTCGCGTAATAGATTGCTGGCGACCACAGCTCTCATAGAAACTTCACTTGCTATCGAAATGTTTTGAGTTGCAGCCTTTAATACTTCTAAGGTATTTTCGATGTTTGCAAACTGCTGATGAATCATTTTATGTTGTTTGTGCATTGTAGCCTCCGTCCTCTTTAAGAGACTGAATTCTGCTTCTATGACCGAAGTTTGATTTTGCCAATATGATACAATATGCTTTTGATTTTTGCGAAGAAGAGTGATATCTTTCTCGTATTGTTCTGCGAATCGGGCGTCCAATACACCGAAGAGGCCGTTTGCTATGTAACCGACACCGTCGATAAGACCTCGCCGCCACCTGTTCGCTTGCTTTGCAAAATGCTGACTGAGTAACATATGATTATTGTAATCGAGTTCATTGTACCCATGACGTAACTGCAATAATATTATGTCACAATGTGTTTGTTCTTGGGTCGTGCTACATGTTTGTTCCAGGGCCATTATACTTTTGTTAAGTGCGGTGATTCCTTCCCAATAAGGATCTAAATCGTAGTATATGATCAGTTTCCAGTCGTCGCGTATGATCTGCATGTTTGTTAGTTTGTCGAAGTAAATATGTTGATTATTTCTGAATTGTGTGACGTTAAGTGCGCATTGGGAAGTTGTTATGATACTAAAGAATAACATGATTGCTGCAAACACTGCAGCTATATTGTAACGAGTGCCTCCTTTCCTTGTTTCAGGCCGCTTATTTGTGTTAGAATCTCCCAACCGCGCGGTATTTGCTTGCTTGATTTGCGAGGATTCATTGCTAACTGGAAGTTTTGATAATTTTGTGATAGGACGTTTAAGTGTTCCGTTTTTGGTTTTCACTGTTACCACGCGAACTTTACCGTCGGAGCCGGGATGTAGTTCGATGACTCTGCCCATCAGCCATTTTCCCGGCGGAAGATTGTCATCATGAATCATGACAATATCATCAACATTGAGGTTGCTTGTAGCTTGTCTCCATTTACTTCTTTCTGTAATTTGTACTAGGTACTCATTCCTCCATCTTTTCCAGAGATCCTGTACTATTTTTTGTGTCAACTGCCATCGGGTTCTTAAATCCGTTTCAGTCTCATGTATGGAAACCTTTGATCCACCTGTTAGGAAGTGAGCAGGCGTTAAAAAATCCACATCGTCTGGATCTTCTGATATAGCACTTAATGGTCTCGTGTTGAGACAAGCTTCAATCTGTGTGAGCACCGTATATAGTTCCTCAAATGTAAGAATCTGGTCACCAATAACCCTCTTGAAATGATATTTGAAGCTTTTAACTGCCGCCTCCCATAGGCCTCCTGCAGATGGCCATGAGGGCGCATTAAAAGTCCACTCGATTTCCATATCTAATAGTTCTGCTTTTAGATCTTTGTCTTGCATGATATTCATTAGTGCTTGATATTCCTGTTGAAGTACCTTGTTGGCACCGACAAAATTGCGACCATTGTCACTATACATATGACTAGGCGTCCCTCTGCGAGCCGCCATCCTTCTCAATGCTGCGATGAATGAAGTTGTGCTTAAATCACTAACTAGTTCTAAGTGTGCTGCCTTCGTTACCATACACACAAAGACAGCCACATATCCCTTTGTGCTCTTGATACCTCGTCCTTTGCTTGCCTTGACGTAAATATGGCCGGTAAAATCTACGCCTGTGTGTGTAAAGGGACGGGATGGGTTACTTCTGGCCTCCGGCAAGTGCCCCATAATTTGCTGCTGGCAGTATGGATTTTGTTTTTTACATGTTACGCACCGACGAAGCTGCTTCTTTGTAGCGACGTTCCCTCCTAGAATCCAATATTTTTGTCTGATAAAACCCAATGTCAGCCGGGCACCGGCATGTAACATGGTTAGATGTGCGTCTTCTATTATTAATTCTGTCAGACGTCCACTGTGCGGCAGAATAATAGGGTGCTGCATGTCATGGCTGATATGTGCCTTTTTTAGTCTCCCTCCAACTCTCAAGATATCATTTTGATCCAGGTAGGGGTTTAATTTTAACAATTTGCTTTTGGAATTTAGATTTCCCTCTTGCTTTAAATCTCTTATTTCATTAGCGAACTCTTCTTGCTGTACTTGCTTGATAATTTTTTGCTTTGCTTGACTGATTTCTGATAATGATAGATAATTCTTTTGTGCTTTTCTTTTGTACGTCGTAATCTTCATCACCAATGCTAGAATACGTGCAATTTTGTTAATTGATTGATATTTGTTTAACAGGTCTGTAATAATGCTTGATTCATGCTTTGTAACAATATGAACGTCTTCTAGCTTCTTTATTTCCTCGTTTGTTGAGTAGATTGCTTGATTTTCTTTCGTTGCTTCAAAGGATTGTAGCCATGTTGGTCCTTGCCACCACAAACGATATTCATTCAATTGAGCCACTGTGAGTCCTCTACTTCCACAGTCAGCGGGATTTTCGCTTGATTTTACATATCGCCAAGATTGTGGTTTAATGCTATCTGTTATTTGTATTGTTCTATTTGCTACGAACGTTTTCCAACGACTTGGATTTCCTTGAAGCCATCCCAGTACGGCAGTAGAGTCGCTCCAACCAAATATATGTAGGTCATGACCTGCTAGACACTGCTTGACTTTGCTCATGAGTTTGGCCAGCAACAGTGCTCCACATAGTTCCAATCGAGGTAGTGATATTTGTTTTTTCGTAGGAACTAATTTTGATTTAGCTGCTACTAATATAGTTGATTGATTGTTGTTTCTTACTCTGCAGTAAATGACGCATGCATATGCTTTTGTTGATGCGTCACAAAAGCCGTGTAACTCTACACTACTCGCTGTTTCTGTACCGTACCATCTTGGTATGTTGAACTGATTGATGCTTTCTAATTCTTCCTTGGTTCTGATCCATTCCTTGCTGATTTTTTCTGGTACTTGTTCATCCCACTGAAGATTGGATAACCATGTTTCTTGAAATAAAATCTTCAATTTTGTTGTTACTGGCACGATCCATCCCAATGGGTCAAATATTTTAGACATGTCTGATAGTATGATTCTTTTAGTGATAATATTTGTGCTTGATGGTTCAATTTTTGATATAAATGTGAAGTTATCATGAGTAGGGTTCCAACGAAGTCCTAATGTCTTAGTTAATCCTGCTTGATTAAAACTCTTGCTTTCTTGTTTATAATAGTCATGATCTTCTAGTTGCAGTAGACGACTGTCGTTTGATGTCCACTTTCTCAAGTTGAAGCCCCCTAATTTTAGCATATTCATCAAATCTTGCTGCAACTGTTGTGCTGTTGATAGGGAGCAGGTTCCATGAACCAGATCATCCATGTAGAAAGATTCTTCGATGACCTTGGCGGCTTCTGGGAATTTATCCCGTTCATCAGCCGCTAATTGTCTCAATGTCATCATTGCAAGAAATGGAGCAGCTTTTGTGCCGTACGTCACGGTTGTCAATTGATACTCTAGTATTTTTTGTGACGGGTTATCTCTCCACACAATTTTTTGTAAAGGTTGATCTTCTGGGTGTACCCAAATCTGCCTAAACATTTTTTCTATATCAGCCGTGAATGCGAACTGATATTGTCTCCATTTAATGATAAGAGACTGAAGGTCTTGCTGTAAATTGGGCCCCGTGTACATGAGGTCATTTAAACTTTTATTTGTTGATGTTTTTGCTGAAGCATTGTAAACAACTCTCAATGCAGTCGTTGCACTTTCTTCGCGCAATACGCAATGATGCGGTAGGAAACATTCCAGTGTCTGGTTGCGAGGTGAAGGTTTCATGTGACCTAAGTTTTTGTATTCGGTAATGAATGATTTATATGCGTTGAATAAATAATTGTTTTTATGCAATTTCTTTTCTAAATGAATGAATTGAGCAACAGCCTTATTTTTGGACTGTCCCAATTTCTCCTCAAATTGTGGTATGAGTGGAAGTCTCACTTGGTATTTTCCGTCTTCCAACCGATTTGTTGTTGCTTTGTAGTACTGGATGCACTCTTGATCTTCTGATGATAGTGATTTTTCTTCTGTAACATCTTCCATCTCCCAGAATTGCTCTAATCTATCCAAATCGAATTGCACGACGTTGCATATTAGTTTAGTTTTGATATTTCCACATAATATCCAACCCAGATAAGTTTCTTGAACAAGCGGAAGTGATTCGCTTAATCTGCACATGCCTGTTAACAGAATATTCGAATATACGTCCGCACCCAATAAAATGTCTATGGGTCGGCTGATGTTGTACTCAGGATCTGCTAATTCTAAATTATCCAGAAATGTGCATACAATTTTCGGGAATGAGTATGATGGTAAATGTTTTGTTAGGTTATTCATAATGTAAACATCGATATTAAATTGATAAAGTCTGATTTTTGAGTTTGACATACAGTTCAGGTTCATAATTCCTTTGCAACTGTTTCCTCTTTGCCCTATGCCTGTGATTATGCCGTCACACCTGGATCGCTTCAATCCTAATTGCTGAGCAGCGTTCTCTGTGATGAGAGACATTTGTGAGCCCTGATCAATAAGAGCTCGCAGGATCAGATATGTGCCATCTGCTTTCTGAACCTTTAGCAGTGCAGTTGAAAGCAAAGTTTCTTGAATCATATTATTATTTTGTTGTGTCACGTGCGTGTTGCCTTGATTTGCACGTTCCTGATTATAACGGATGTTGTTTTGCTGTGTAGAAGGTGTCGAATTACCTCCATGTTTTGATAATTCCTTTGAATACGATTCGTGAAGCAATGTGTTGTGAAATTCATTGCATTCGAGGCAACGCTTTTTTGATAAGCATTCTTTTCCTTTATGATCATATAAGCAGTTTTGGCAATAATTCAAGTTAGCAACACATTGTTTTTTCTTCATCGGGGAAAATTCAGCAAATTGTTTGCATAAAAATATAGCATGGGCATCATTGCAGACTGGACAATTTGGCCGATTGTTTTGCAATTTCCTGTAACTTGGTGATTGCGAAATAGCCTTGTTGCTTGAATATGACTGCTTGAAATGATAATGTTTTGATTCTGATGGTTTATTGGTGTTCAAAGAAAAGGTTTTTTGATGATTGATCTCCTGTTTTCTTCTACTTGCTTCCATGCTCGTGAACTTCCCCTCTAGATAGGCTAGAAATTCATTCAACTTGAGTAATTCTCGAGGTTGTTTGATAGCTGCGTTGTATTCGCTGAATGTGTCCGAATCCAATTTCTGACACAGGATGTGCACGATCAACGGATCCCACGACGTCACATCTACGCCGAGAGTCTGTATGGCGTTCATCGTTTCAAGTGCAGTATCATGGATTCGTTTGATATGATTAATTGATGCTTGCTGTGAAATGGGCATATTTAATAAAATGTTAATATGCGATGTAAATATCATCCTTTTGTTGTCATAACGATGGCTCAAGATGTCCCAACTTATGATGTAGTTGTCTGAGCTGATCGGGAGATGCTGTATGAGACGCTCTGCTTCTCCTTTTACTTTAGATTTGAGGAACTGCATCTTCTGAGCTCCAGATAATGATGGGTTGCTATGAACTGCTTCTGTGAACAGATCCTTAAAAGATGTCCATTGATGGTAAGTACCGCTGAATGTAGGTATTTCTATTTTTGGCGTAGTATGCTCTCTATGTGAAATGGACGACATCTTCTTATTGATTGCTTTGATAGCAGCGTTGTATGTGCTTTCATATTTGAGGTACATACGATGATACTCTTGATTTCGGTCTCCCAGCTCACTGTCTAAGTCCCAGTGCTGAGTGTCAATCTTCGCCCAGCGAGACCTTACCATGCTCAACAGATGATCGAATTCCCATTTCTCTGTTACAGTGTCCATGTCGATACTTGAAACAGTATGTTCAAAAGCCTTGAAGTTGGTCATCTGTTTTCTCATCATCTCATCGGTCTTGCTGTTTGACCCCTGAGACTTTAAAGATTGACCTGAATGTTGTTGTACGGTGCTTGAAGTAGCTAGAGGAGTAGCAGGCTTTAGAAGCGGTGTTGATGGTCTTTCCTCTGTTGGCGGATGATTCTGAATAACTGCTCTGATTTTCTCATATCTCTCCTTCACAGTGTCAAATTGCTTCGAAGTGAAGTAAGTATGCGATCTGGCATATCCGGCTCGAAGGACCAAAAATGTACGGGTAAGGTACATTTAAATGATAAACTGATTAAATTGATAATTATGTATTGATTTAAACACCCACAAAACTGATATATGATCGACCCGCGGCGAATGAGTCAACCCAACAACGATGCTATGCAACTACTACTTTTTACTCTACTGTGCGATTTTATTCATTCGCTGCGCGTCGATGTCAGCATAAAAATTATACTATTGATATGTACGGGTTTGCTCGTACAGTATTATTCGTATAGCCTGCAGATAGGTGTTCGTTCTTATTGTGTAAAGTGAGTAAACGCACCCACGGTTGTGAGTCCTAAATTTTGACAAAAATAAATAAATTGCTTAGGTAACTAAGTCCACTCTGAAAGAATTATGTAAAGCACATAATCAAGCAGTGCTAACCTCTATAACCGCGCACCGTGCTCGAGTGCTCGTCGCTTCCTGAGATTGTACAAGCTTCATGCTCCAACTTGCGCAACAGTCGACAGACGCCGTCTTTCAGTCAAGTGGCGCAGTGTTGCGTAACTACACATTTATTAAAAGTTCCTATACTTTGTATGTTAATAAAATAAAAATGACACATACTTAGTTACATAACATCATTCCTGTAGTCCCTGGAGGGTTTGGCGGAGGTGCACCTTTAGTAGGGTCCTACACTCAAGTCACATTTCAAAACATAACTGGTAGGTATGTTATGTTTTGAAATGCCTCCCGCTTCACCCAGAGTGGGAGAAGTCATTGGATTATACAAGGTTAGTCAACCAGCCAATGAAAGCTGTTTTGTTCGTTTACAGCAGCTGTGCGGCGGTTCCTGTCGTGGCGCGGCTGGGCGTCATGGGCGCGGCTGTCGTTCGGCGCCCTGCTATTGCACATGCCTATCAACAAGTCGCTGGTGGCGGCCCGCCTCATGCCCTCCATGCTCGATAGACAGTCCGCGGTAACGTACCACTATAGTATGGCAGGCCTCAGGCCGGCATACTATTACTTGCGTCTAATCAGACCACTGAGTCGATATATTGAGAGGCAGAGCTACTTTTATTCTTGCTTAATAGTCTAGACAACAAGTGCTTTAAAGGTCAACATTTTTTCGCCTCCTCCGAATTTATGATTGAGTTGTCATTCGTTTCGGAATGGCATGTAGATAGTTTTTGAGAAAATGCTAAGACCGCTCGCAAAAATTGCAATAGTTATAAACAATTATGTGAAAAAAGAGGGTTTGATTTTTCGTCAATATCTCAAATACTATTCATCATCATCATCTGCCTAGCCTTTATCCCAATTATTGTTGGGGTCGCACATACGGGTATTTGATACAAAAAACTGGCCAAAAGTCATTTTTACAATAGTAACCGCGCAGCTATCCTTTGTTATGTTTTAACAATGGGACACTCTATTCATTAAGAAACCGGTACCCAGAAGGGGCTAGAGCGCTCCATGCGCCCTCAACGTCAGTCGGAACTCATCTGTTGTGCTAGTGACACGTTTGTTTTCTCGGCGCTCGCAAATTTCAATTGCTGTTTAAGACTAATCATACTGTTGTGTTTAGTGCAAACCCCAAAAACCATCATGGAATCTTCAGGCACAGGTATGAACTTTATTTTGAATCTATTGTGCTACTGTTAGGATCACTTTTTCATTCTTTAATTGTACCATAAAGTCATGAGTATTTTTATGCAAAAAAAACACGTAAAATAGGTTTCCTTCGTCAAATTAAGTATCAGATAAACATAGTTAAGCTAAAGTTTATACATAATCGTGTTCTTTGAACCTTCTAGATTTCATATCAAGAGAAAAACCTTCCGCCTCTTTCCGCCCCTATGAATTATAGCCTCTGAACAAAAATAGGTTTTTTTCGAAAAAAAAACAACACTTTGTGTTTCTTTGATTTTAACATAGATTTTTTCTTGTTGGCAGGTCCTTATGATGAGTCATCGATGACAATAACAAGAGAGGATATGTTAGACGTGCCGAAAGCTGGCTTTGGAAATACTAACGATGGAAATACTTCTAGGAGATTCTTTGCCGATCCTGTAACAACTGCCTCAATAACAGGGATTGATATAAACTTCCTTAAGAACCTCAAGTTGATTCTAGAAGTTATTTCGAGTGGGTTCTCTATTGACACGGAAAAATTTTCGGTGTTTCTGAAGTCAACAGCCGAACTATATGTGCAGTTATACAACTGGCACCCCATGACGCCAACTTTGCATAAAGTTTTGTGTCATGGGGCTTTGGTAATCAAACATGCTCTTTTGCCGATTGGACAATTATCAGAGGAGGCAGCTGAGTCGCGGAATAAACATTTCCGCCTATACAGGCAAAACTTTGCAAGAAAGTTTTCGCGAAAGAATTGCCTCCAAGATGTCATGAACCGCCTTCTTCTGACCTCTGATGTCTTTCTTAGTAGCAGCAGCAGAATGCAATTCAAAAGGAACAGGAAACCACTATCGCAAGAAATTCTACAATTTCTTAAAGTTGAATACGAGTGTCCCGCGGACACTGACACTGATAATGCTGACCCGGGCACTAGTACTGATCAAGCAGATAGCGATAGCGAGTCTGAAGAATATTAGCTGTATAAGTTTCTCTGTAAATATTACAAGAAAATGTATATTTAACTTTTATTTCGATGTAAATTACAGTTTGTACATAGCTTTTCATTTATGTATTTTGTAAGGTTATGTAAAAAGTAAGCGTTATTTTTAAATCATTGTGTATTTTTAAATGCTTTTTTTATTAGTTATTGCACAAATAAATCACCATAATGCTTGAAATAGAAAATAATGTTTTATTTTATTTCGATTTTATTTCACACGTAAGTCCCTTTGGAGAAAAGGGTATAGAAATGATTGGGTTATACTAAAATTAATATGAAAAATAATTAGGAGGCACAATTGACCCAAAATTACCAAAAAAAGGTTTTGGCCAGTTTTTTGTATCAAATACCCGTATGTGGGTCGGCTTCCAGTCTTACCGGATTCAGCTAAGTATCAGTGTTTTACATGGAGCGACTGCCTATCGTTAATATCTCAAATACTACTATTAAAATTTGAAAAAAGATCCAAAAAGAGGAGATCATTTCCTAATACAAAGACCTGAAATATTATTTAAACTTATTAAATATGAAAATAATTCAGGCGCCTGCAGGATAGATCAATGAATAATATATTTTTTTTGCAATTTTTCATTATGTTATCCATAAATAAACTATATTTTTTTTGTAGTATGAACATTAACATTGCAAGTCCGATAATTGTTAAACTATTAATCTGAGAATTTTTTCCTTTCGTGGAGCTATTTTTCAAAGGTCTTAGAATAGATTCCCGTCGGAAAAATAAAATAATTGTTAATTTTCGTTTTGTTATTAACAATTTACTGAAGTGAAAAATTATAAAGCTTTATTAAATATTGATAAAAAAAAACTTGTAATATTATTATTGATACGTTTTCTTAGGATCAGATGCTAGGTAGGTACATAAAAATGATTTGACAATTTAATTGTAATGCCACGAACAAATACCGGGCAAACATTAATTTTATGCAGGGGGAACACTTTTACAAAACGATAGTGACGACGACGGCATAAATAATAATAATGATTATTTTACCACTAATTTTTTTTTTGTTTATTGAGATCCTAAATTTCTTAACCTACCGTAATATTTTATTTATTAGGTAGGTACTTATACCTAATAAACTTAACGAATTTCTCTCTTTTCTTAAACTTTCTTCACAAAATAAATTAGATTTTAGACTAACCATAGAATGACAAGCCTATGTCTAATGTCAAGCAAGATGATGATGAATGACAAGCAATAAAATTGACATTTTGCATTAGTTCACTATGCGCGAACTTACCCCCACTACATCAAAACCTTGCCAAGTTACGTGCCGGGGACTGTAACTACTTGTGGATCCCGATCGCGACAAGCGCAACTCAAACTCATAGATCTGAATATCTTATCATGGTGTAACTCCCCCAGATCCTGGAGTGGTTCGGCGTGGCAGCAGTGTCGTACATGACGGCGCTGCCGCTCGCCCTCCTGGTGGAGCTGCCGGCGCAGCGCCTGCACCGCGCGCTGTCGCGGCCGCGCCGGAGCGACGCCCGCGCGCCGGCGCCGGCGCCTCCCGGCGACGACAAGCCCACCGACAAGGCCGATTTGTGAACACCGCGCAAACCGAGTAGTACGACATGAATGCAAAAAATTCTCCATCAATATAATTCATTCCTTCTGTCATCGTTGGGCAGACTCCAGGCGCATGTTTGTAATGAGCACTCCATTCGTTACTACTCTGTGTTGTGAATGTCAATTTTCAGGGATCTTGGGCCGCTTATTTTAAATTATTCTAGGCTGGGCCTAGTCCAATTAGGGAGGATGAAGGGTGTTAGGTTCCAAATGGTGGGTTCTCCCAAAGCACTGAATTGTAACTAACTTTTCTTAAACTACCCACATTATAGGTAGATAATAAGTGTAAATAACTGACTCGATCGACGATCCCATTTCATCAGAAATACGAACAGGAAACAATTTATATTATGTAAAATAGATAATTTATCATACATAAGTTAAAGTGACTAAATTGATATACTTGAGTGTTTTCACTGTAGACCAGCTTTTATTAACTATTTATATCTTTCTACTAGACAGAACGCCGAGACGGAAACTTAAAAATGAATGAAAAAATCTGTATTATTTAGTGTGAACTAAGTATTGACAGAGTTTTCGAGACATTGTATCATCACATAACTTGCTCATGCCAAGCTATTGAACGCGATATATTGTAATATAGTAAGCCATATTGTGACAACCATAAATAAGGTCGATAGTGCCTACTGCTACCGGGTTACTTGTAATACAGTACTTGATGAACTGATTAAAGTTTAAACATAGACGATTAAGTTAGAAATGTTTACTATCCAGAAAATAGCCTCGTTAACACCTTGCTTTATTTACTTTAGACTTTATAGCCGATGTAGGCAGGTGACAGGCAGTATGTGATAGTAGATCTTAGCGTAAGGGCGCTGCCCGTGGTGAAAGACTTCAATAGCTGTGTGTAACAAATACATGTAGGGTCGTCTGTACAGAGCCTTAAGTGCACAAAAAGGTCATTTTAAAAACTATTTTATTGGAATAAGAGTTGCAGACATTGTGATTCAAAACTGAATAATATATTAGTATAGGTACACAGGTTTCTTGGATGTATTACGAAAAAAAATTCTCAATTGACTACAGCACTATGATGTTATAAGACAAAATCATATTCCCTTTTGTGCACTTAAGTGTCAGTTCAGATTAATAAATCTGTACATATTATTTGTGTTGTTTTATTTCCTTACTCATTTCCAATTGTAGACAATTATGAGTGACCACTCGCAGTTCAACCCATAACATTGTTGACTGCTTAACAGGTCTATCCCGTGGGGGCCCCTTTAAAGCTTACAGTCTGGGCAAAAAAACATAACTAGTACCACACTAAGGACACCTCCTGTGGGGTAAGGAGCACGACTTAGGGCAGCAGAGGACAGGCTAAATCGGATTAAATTAACTCTTAAGACACTGACCCTCGATTTCTCAACACTCGATTATCGGGCTGTTAACGTAATCGACGACTAATCGCCGGTTATCTTCTGTGATTGGCTTTTAAAAATTCATTCAATCAATCGCAGCAAATAACGCGTGCTTGACAATTTGTCACATTAATTCAGCGTTGAGAAACCCGACCTGACACTTTCAAATATCACTTCAAGCACAGTATAAATATACAGTATGGAAACTGTTTGTATATTTATACTGTTTGCTTGTCACACCCAAACATGCGCACTGACGAGACCCCTAAGCAGCGTCCGCGGTGCGGTCTGTAGTGCGAGCTGCTTAGGGGTCTCGTCGGTGCGCATGTTGGGTGAGTGTGCCGTTTCGGCGTTTGTAGGTAGTTTCATATTTATACTGTGTTACAAGTGTTCGGCAAGTGTTAGATGCCATTATCGACATTATTTCCTTTAGGTCTAGTGGTGCTATACACCATTAAAAGAAGGATGTAATTTAAAGACTTTATTCTGTCTCCTCACACACACCAGTCTGATCACAAATGACTTCACACATTTACAGCATACATTAATCACGATGAGGACAAACCGCCACAATATCTTATTGCAAGTCCAATATATTATACTTGAACTATATACAGGACTGCCAATATGGTAGGCTAGTGTTAGACCCTGTGTGACTATAGTCACTTTGATAGGGAGGCACTTTCAGGCAGGGCCACTAACAAATAGGTACACTATAATATATGCTTCAAGCAATATAAAATTAAGTCAGGGTTTAAAACTTATTGAGGGGATGTTTGGCCCTGCCTAAAAGGGCGTCGAGATAGAGCATAGACACGTGGGACTTAAAACTAAAATAAAAGTAAGTATCCTACTTATGATATATTAAACTTATACTTTGGCCAAGATGAAGCTACAATATTTACTAACAAAGCACTAACAGCTCAATCAACTGATAACAGTGGTCTAAGTTTTAGGTTCGCTCTACTCTAATCTTTTAGTCCTAGGTATGACCTCGGATATTTTATGTTCTCAAACTATCTTTCATCTGTACTAACTCGGTTAAATCGATGAACAAAAGATACAACATTCTATATCGAATTCGTTTTTTTTTGTTAGGTTAGGTTAGGTTCTCTACCGAAAAATGCTGCTTTACTTTGTTAGTAAACATTGTATCTTCAAAATGGGTGCAGTATAGATGGATATTTATCACTGTTGTCACATAGAGAAGGTGGTGTGACAGAGGTCTAACGTCGTGAAGGTCCGGAGCCGCCCTGCCAGCCGCCCCGGTGCCCTCCGCCTCTGCCGCCCGCCCGGCCCCGACCAGCAGCTGGAAATGACAAGTTATTCATGAATATAGTAAACTAGCTTCTGCCAGCAGCTTGGGATGGTTGAAATTTTTCACAAGGGAACACCTGGATTAAAAAGAATGCCACGAAAAAAAAAAAAAAAGTTTGTTTGTGCAAAAAAGGTTACATTAGAGTTTACGTACAGCTATATTGCAAGAATTATTCCATTGCAACCATTTTGAGTAATGAACCCTGCCTCTCAAACTAGGGCAACCTGTATCTTGAGAGACAGTGCCTATATCATAAAACAGGACATGCTGTACCTGTATAGCAACTTTTATTAACAATAGACTAAAGAGGTAACGGACAGACAGAGTTAGGCATTTAGAAAGAAATCGAAAAAGAAATCTATCAAAGTTATGCACGCTGGCTTCCTTGGCGGTCAGAACTCATATGAGTGAGTGACCAAGAGATCAACCAGCAGTCATTTCTATCTACAGTGTGGCTGCCCCGAGTGAGTGGTGCGATTAATCGCCTGTCGCACAAACACTCACTGATAGCTGAGCTGTAAAACTATTGGATTAACACACTCGCTACTCGCTGATCGTCAGCAGTGGGACAAGTGCCTAACTTTCACATTTACAATATTAGTATCGGTGGATTGGTCCCATCCAAAATATAGACAATTATCATGTATTTATTTATTTAGGAACATTACAAATACTTTTCGGGAATTGACCCCCACCTCCCCCACCGCTGCCTAACTCATTACGGCATACAGGAGTGTTATTATTTATTTATACTAATTTTATGCAATAGTACAACGGCTAATTTAATGCCTTACGCATTTTCTTCCAGTCTACAACTTCTATACTAATAAGCATATTTTACTTTTAGCTGTGATACCTACGTACTTTAGAAATAGTGCAGCCGTCCGGTACTGAACAAATTAGAATGGCTGAATGCCTTTTTTTACCCAGGAATCATCCCTATTGTAAGTCTTGTGTTTTTGGCTGTTTGATAATGGTTAATTATCAAACAGCCAAAAACACAGACTTAACTTAACAATAATAACCTTGTGTGCCGTAATTAACTGAAACAATTGGCCATTATGTCTCGCGTAGATCTGCTGGGCGGCATATAAGGGGTTAAACATGCATCATCGGCTGAACAGATTTTAATATACCTAATTTGAAAATAAAGTAGACCATGGCCAGGATTAGGAAGAGAAAAGGGCACAAATATGAGCAGATGAAAACCGTCAGTAAGTATGCAGAAACATAGTAATATTCTTATATTCTGAAATAAATATAAGAATATTATCTAATTTGTTCCAATGACAAATTGGCCTATCAGAGTAAGGTTGCTCCAATTTTATAGAACTCTAGCTAACTTAACATTATTAATAAAATTGCAATGAAAAATTAGCCTATACCAGTTCAGTTCTCATTTTTAAAACTCACAAGACTTCACACCTATCTCAGTGAGGATGCTCTAATTTACTAGCTTCATTAACTTGCTCTTCAATGAATACTTACCCTAAGAAGACCCACTGACTCAACTTTCAGATACCTAAAGGCTTTAATTACTTACAGTATGACATTTATATACAAAATTCAAAAACAGTACTCTCATTCGGGTAAAAGAGCCTCGGTAAATTTGGATACAGGTACTATACTTCTTTCGGGCAAGCTATGCCACTGATTGTAGTACACATTAAGATCAACTTGAGGGCAATGACTTGACACATAGCAACACAAAAAGGTTTTCAAAACAGTAGCTATTTGTTTATAGTAAAACAAATCTTTGCTCAAGAATTAGCTGCTGGAGACCTTAATACTGACCTTGTGCTCGTAATATCGCACTTTTACCGCGACCGGCCGTCGGTTTATTCCCTTGTCGTTTGAACATAGGAGCATTTTTCAACATATCTGGTAATATCAGGAACCTGATTTTGGACCCCCTGATGTATACATTTTCTAGCTGGGCGACTCTGCCGTCTCTGTATGTCACGGTAACTTGCGTCATCTGGCAATTCATGTTATCCTCAGCCTCAATCAGCTTCCCGCGATAAACTTCACCGGTATTTGTTTCACAAGTCACTACATGACCCTCCGCTTCGTGAAGTACTTTAATAGGAACTCCAATCGACATGTTTATAGCTTAAGTAGCACTAACACTTGAAATAAATAGCGTTTTATCAGTTTTATTCCCGATGAAAATGGATTAAATTTTACAATTTATTTTAGCGCAAAAGCTAACCAAACAAAACAACAAACAATAGACAACTTTTTTTTTTGTTTTTTTTTTTAATCATAGATAGACAGTGTTTAAGATATCTAAAGTCTATTAGAATTTATTTGCTTAATTATTTTTTTAAGGTGTACGAAAGAAAATTATAAAGAAACAAATAGAAAATTGTATATTTTAGTTGACTGTCCAGATCGGCGAATCGGCTAAATACAATGGTAATAATATAGATATAATAAGGAATTCGAACATTGACTAAAAGCCAATAATCCAAGTTCTGCATAGACGAAAAAATATTGCCGTACAAAGATTGTGCCAAATACAAAAAAAAAATGACAATCAAAGTCACAGAGTTTTGAGAGTTTAATTAAATCAAAGCACGGCTGATAATCTTCATAGAACGAAACGCTCGACGTAGCGCCATTTTTTTTTAATGATGCATGACGTTTCTGCTTGGCTGTGATTGGTTGTCGCAGGCACCGGTAGGCCGCCATTTGTTTTTGTATCATTTGAATTTTGAAATGACATTACAGGTACCTACTTGCTGTGTTGATCGAGTGAAGTCGTACCAGGTCTCTGCGATTACTTTTGCTACTTGCAAAATGTATTACGACTGCTGTGTTTGTAAATCTTCGCGACAAGTCGATATTTTGCATTATTTCCCGTGTAATGAGAAAAGACTCGCTAAGTGGTTAAAGTGTCTAAACCCGTGATGATCTGAAATCATTATCACCAGAACAACTTTCGAAGATTTTTGTTTGTCAAAAAACTTTGAAAAGAATTTCAATACGTCTAAATTACGTCTCGTTGGCAGTGCCTATCCTTCTCTGTTTGCTGAAGATGAGATTTTGACTGGAACAGCATTTCGGCAGAATGACGGTAAATATTATGAAGATACATTAATTATTACTATTTCTTGCTTCGTTAGTAGTACCATGCTGATTTTCAAACTTACCTCACTAGTCTCAGGTTTTAATTCAGTGACTGAGGTGCCTAAGTTCATCAGTAAAATGAACAAACTCATTAAATTCAAAGTACATTAAAGGGTAACAATATCCTGTATTGTTACCCTTTAATGTACAATACAGGATAACAATACAGGATATTGTTACCCTTTAATGTACTTTTGTTAGCAATATCTATAAGTCATTAAGTGTAGTTATGAACCAATATAACCATTATCATGTGATCTTCAATCTGGTGTCTTCCTAAAAAGAAAATTAACAACCACTTGGGTCCAACATTAATAAAGAAACCTGTCACTCTCATTCAAGATTCAGACCTAATAAAACATGAGAAAATATAGCAATGACAAGATCAAACTATAACATATGGATATATATGTAATATGGTATTAAAATGCAATTGTGACCTAAAGTATATTGCTTTAACAAAGTAAATTTACAGTCTTCAAAACAGTTTCATGGATACTGAAATTGTTGTTGTTTGTCTGATTTCAGAAAATTTATTACCTCAGGTGGAGCTTTTATACTCCCGTAAAAGACACTTTGATTACACATACTCCATGGAACCACTGAAAGGTTTGTTATTGGTATAATTTTGTCTTGCTACTTTCATTAAATTATTTTTCTCAAACATGCTTGGTGGTAATTTCTCGTGCCTCGGCCCACATTTACATGTTCGTTCATCAATGTCTCTTTTGCTGGCCGCTGCAGTAATGTACTAATTTAATAGACAGGTGCCATAATTTTCTCTTTTGCTTTTTCAGAAATTCCGGCGGCTGCTTCTAACTCAAATGAATTGCCTCTGTAGTGCTTACCTCAGTGTCCACAATCTAGTCAAGATTCAGGTATCTCAAATTTCTTAGTTTATGTATATTAAATGCCTTGTTCAAATGTAAACTCTTCGATCATTTATTCTTTGACTTTGTCTTTTTCAGAAGTCCTTGCTTCTAGCTCCTGTGGCCTCCAAACTTTACTACAAGTTCCACAAAATCCACCAACTATTCAGGAGTCAGGTAATTCAGAGTTCCAATCAATTAGAAGATATTTTTTAAATTATAATAACCTTCTGGTATGAATCAAAATAATCAGAAAATGTAACCCATAGGCTAATATTAAGTCCTTATTATATCATCATACAGAGTATTTTGCAATGTTTCAGATTCGAGTCAAGTCCGGAATGTAAAAACACTGAACACTTCCAGATAACGATTAATATAGGTGTACCAGAATCTCATGGCATTTATTATTTTTTTTAAATTGTGATTTTCATATGGCAATGTCAATTGTCACCTGTCGAATCAAAGTACTTGATGTGTCAACCGCTGCTGAAATTTTTTGATATTATCTTGAAAGTTTGTTATTTTTGTGAAAATGTCGAAAAACCCACTTCGATCTCATGCGAGGCACATTGTTTTCAATGTGTATCATAAAATAAGGGAAGAAGAAGGCGTAAATCAAACTCAATCTTTGATTTTAAAGTGCGTCGTAGAGTGGACCGGTAAGTTGGACTGACTTGTTTTGATACTTTTAGTTTAATTTATATTTTTCGTACTTAATTTTAATTTCTTTCCATTACTATTATATGGTAAATCGTAGGTCAGGGCACATCGAATGATGGCCGGAAGGAAATGGCAACAGTAATGTAACTGTTACTAATTCTTCGACAAGATATTGATTTTAACGGAGATTGAGAATCTTTGACGTAAGAAAAATATTAAGTAATAATCTGCGCCCTGCAGTGGGACGTGTATATAAACGGGAGTTTTTGGCGGGATTTTGTCGAGTGAAGTTCAGTGGCTGTTAATATTATTTGCAAATTGATTCCTAGTGGATATTGTGATATATTATTGGTGTAGTTTTGTGTCTCAACTGTCTCCGCAACTGGACAATTTGTAAAATCATTGACAAAAGCGATCTCGGGATAGTGGAGCGGTGTATTTTATTGTAGTATTGACTGCCTCTGCAAAGCTTACTGGGAAGACTGACTCGATACAATTTGCTGCCAAATACTCCAAAAAACATTAGAATCTGTTACATCCGCATTCTAATGCATACTAAAGAATAAATATAAGATCCAAAACTCTTTCCAAAGACGTGGCTAACAGGTCCTAGCAACCAGGCCATAAAACTTACATAAAAAAAAATATATACTGATGATGATGAATGACTTTAAGTAACATGATACATTTTATTATTTTTTACAGACTTTATACATAATGAGATTGGTTTTGAATATGTTAAATGCCAATGAAAAAGAACCATTTTGATGGAGAGAGATGACATAAAACTACAAAGATACAAGTTTTTGAAATGCCAGTGGAGTTCATGGAATCGTATTCTAGTTTTCTAGTTCTGAATGAGGTTTTAAGTTATTAGTATGATTTAAATGCTAAATAATAAATTAGTACATACATTAATATTCAATTGATTTATTTTTCCTATGTTAAGAACACGATGTATAACAACATTATTCATACACATACCTATAATACTCACAGTGGATCTTTGTGTCTCTGAATTGGTTGCAAGACCCCGCGCAGTAGCTATTTTTGTGTCAATGTTGAAGGTGAAGATAGCACTGTATAACTGTCTTTTTCACTCGCTTATATATGCCACATAAGCTTACGGAGTTTCTTGTGCATTCTTCTCCATAACAAGCTACTTTCCGAATGCACGGTAGAATCAACTTTTATTCCATGTAAATTTAAATTGTGACATTCAAAAGTGCCGCTTGGTGGCCCAGTTGAAATAAATATCTTTTTTGTCTTTTGTCTTTTTTGTCATCGTCCTATCTCGCTTACTCTATGCAGTATACTCGATGACAAACTGTTTCTTACGCAATGGTTGGCAGGACCAAGTTCAAAGACACAAAGATCCGTTGTGACTACTATAATATAGGTACTTCATGTTCATTAATACTAAAGACATAAATAAAAAAAAACTTTTTACAAAAAAATACAACCGACTTCCAAATAAAAACACTACAAAGTGAAAAATAAATTCAATTTCGGAAGTCGGTGTTCCTGTTTTCGTTTCTTCGTTTTTTGACACCGACTTCCGAAATTGAATTTATTTTTCACTTTGTAGTGTTTTTATTTGGAAGTCGGTTGTATTTTTTTGTAAAAAGTTTTTTTTTATTTTTCACTTTTTAGTTGTGTTACATAATGGACCTGTTCTATAGGTTAGGTACCTATAATGCCCAAAGTGAAGCCAGAATTGATTATCACAATAACATGAATCTTAAACAAAACCAGTGGAATGAGAGTATACCAGGGTTAACTGTTCACACCTGCGTACTGCTTTAGAGCGTACTAGTGTGATGTTATGTTATGTTATGTAATGGTAAAAACAATAAACAGACATGCGATTGCAGCTATCCCGAGAGATTTGCCGTCATTTATTGAAGAGTTCTGATGTATATCTCTAAAGTTCTTCATCGGATATTCATGAAATTTAAATGGGACCACATGACAAGCACCAGCTTTCAAATAAAAAAAGAATCATCGAAATCGGTTCACCCAGTAAAAAGTTCTGAGGTAACAAACATAAAAAAAAAAAAACAGTCGAATTGAGAACCTCCTCTTTTTTGGAAAGTCGGTTAAAAATTAAACAGTATCAAGATCGTTTGATCCAATTTCCCCAGTATTGCATACAACAAATTTTTATTTCCCCTTTTGCCATGAGATTCTGGTAGACCTATAACAAATATTTAAAAAAAAAACACCGACATGCCAAATGTACAAAGACTACAAAAAGGCAGAACAACAAACGGACTTTTACAAAAGAGCTAAGAAAGTTCTGAAGTTTAATAAGGAAACTTCCTTCGAAAAGTTGCAGCACACATGAACCCTTATGCAAAAATAATTATGAAAACGCAGATTAATCTTTGCACTATAAATAAGAAAGGGCGTCGATTTACCATAGAAGAAAAACTGATTTCATTATCGATAATGAAGCAAAGTCCTAAATGCTACAGATTTTTACCCTAAATATTTATATTACCATCGAGGTCAACATTGAATTAGATGGTGACAAAATTAAAAATTGAAACAGGAATCTGCCCTCAAGTTTTCAAACCTTTACTATGCAATATGAAAAACCTTGGTTAAATTTTATAATAATTATTTGTTAGTGGAACCCTAACCTAATACAAACAGAATGCTTGTATGGCTGGCCATGCGTAACGCACATAATATAACCTGTTTTTACTCGACCGCCGAAGGAGGGTAATGTGTTTATCAGTCTATGTATGTATGTGTGTTTGTTCCTATATGGCGTTCCAGAGACCAAACGCGTTGGCCGATTTTGATGATTCATACGTCAATCGATTCGTCTTAACCCTGCGAATGTCATAGGCTACATTAAAATTGGACACTAGAAAAATTGCGGATTTTGGACGCCATATTGTTGTGGCCCAAATCTTTTTTTGCTTATAAACCCATCGTGTGGGGTATCAAAATAAAGGGTTTTAAGAGGTGATTTCAAAAATATATAACACTTATATGTTTAAATGTATCTAATTCGAAAAAAACTTAACTAAAAAGTTATAAATAAAAAATAAAAAATCAAAAAACCCGACTGCTTCAAAAGCGAACTAAAAAGTCGTAAACAAGGAAATAATCATGCTGTGCAGGCGGAGGATACACCAGATTTTGGTCAACCAACCCGCGAATATGTATCCTCCGACTGCACAGCATGATTATTTCCTTGTTTACGACTTTATAGTTCGCTTTTGAAGCAGTCGGGTTTTTTGATTTCTTGATTTAACTTTTTTTTTATAAATTATTTATATCTTTTAGTTGCACTTTGCTGTATGGTAAAAATAGTTAAGATTTGAGGAATCTTCATTAATTTTTTCTTTTCAAGTCACTCTACCCTAACAAGTTTCAGTTTTTAATTTGTTGGTTTCCAGGTTGCAACATGGGAGGACAGCAAGAAAATGTGTTCTCTGTTATTTGATGAACTGTCACTAGAAACTGCCTTAAGTTACAATAAAAATAAGGACACAATTGATGGCTTTATAGAGCTTAACATGAAAAATACCCAGTTTGCTGATCATGCATTTGTATTTATGCTGAGAGGAGCAGTTTTTAAATGGCAGCAACCAGTGGCCTATTATTTTTGCTGGGGAGCTACTTCAGGGCTTGAATTAAGAAATATTTTGAAAGATGTGATTTCTGCCATAGTAGGATGTGGGCTGAAGCCAATTGCATTGATTTGTGACCAAGGATATGCTTTTCAATCTGCTTTAAGAAGTCTGAAAGCAGACACAACACATGATCAATTACTTGCAAATCAAGAACCAGGTCAGTTTTATTCAGTTAACTTTTCCATCCTAGCGGTCCATACATTCAGAAACATTTGTGAATGGTCATCACAAGAGTTAAAATTGCTGGCATTAATCAACTGGCTCAGCGGTGGGCATGTCGTTTAAGGAACTTGCATCGCAAAGATGTAAAACAACCAATGTTTTAACCATATTTACATGAATACTGTTTAACTTGATGGCACTTTGGAATTATTATTTGATTTAAAAATGTTTAATTATTTCAGATGGCACAGTCACAATAAGCGGAGTCAATCTGAGTATTGTATATGACCCGTCACATCTTATAAAAGGACTGCGAAACAACTTTTTGAACAAAAATGTAAAAATGAATTGAAAAAAAATATTGAAATGGCAAGATATAGTGGATGTGTATGAAACATATTGCCATCACACAGAAGCCAGACTTCTGTATAAATTGAACGACCAGCATGTCATTCCTGAAAAGATAAAAAAATTAAGGTAGTTTAAAATTTATTTTATTTAGCTAGCTATTTATAATCGCCGGTTAATTCTACTTTCAGTTTCTCAACTCCAAGTGTGACAAGCGGTTGACAATTTGTCACTTTTGAGAAAAATCTCGAATTAACCACATGTTATAGCAGTTTTGGGTTTCTGAGAACCTTTTTCAATGTTAATCTCTTGTCAACGAGCCTAATTTATAATTGTTGGAAATTGGTTGATTATTCGCAGATTAAAATTAATGTTAAGATTTTAAAGGCTTATATTACGATAAAAAGATAATAGGGGTCGACGAAATCTATGGTATGGGTTGAGTTATAAAAAATATGCAATTTAGATCAATTATTTAATTAATAAGATTTAATAAAAATAGGATATTACAAACTTTTTAAATTAATTACAGTATAAAAACATGACACAATTATCAAAAATAGTTTTTTTTTTGTATTTATGTAAATAAAAATAAAAAAATCAAACTGTTACTGACCTGGGAATCGAACCTAACTCACGCTAATGCGCGTGAGGAAGGTTCGATCTGTGACTGTTCCCTGTACTTAGTACTTACCAATATCAGTTTCTGGATAGGTTTGTTTGTTTAACTTGAAGCGGCTGGGGTGGTGACCGCGCCCGAGTAAGCAACAATTACCAAGGTCAGTCTTGGGATGGGTGGCCCTTAGGGCCGCTTTCTGTAGTCGACGTGACATCTCAAATCCGCTGACAATTTGTCACAAATTAACCAGCCCTCAGTCCTTAGTGAGTTTCTCAACACTTGATCATCGAGAAATTACTTAATCGCTTGTTAAATTAAATAATCGGCATTAATTTATTTCGGTTGGCTACCCTAGCTGGTTTTCATTCACTACTATAACGTAATCAGTAACTTTATATAGTATTTCATCTTGAGCGGCTGGGTTGGTTTAGCTGCCAAGTTAAGCAAACCTTACCAAGGACGACTTTTGGATGGGTAACCACATATTTTTTGGTTTGCTTGTTTTTGGATAGGTGACCCCACCCCACACAGGTTAAGCAACACTTACCAAGGTCAGAGTTTGGATGAGTGACCACATTTTTGTGGTTCGCTTGATTTTGGATGGGTGACATTGGTAGATGTTGTTTAACCTAGCAGGGTGACTTTAGGATGGGTGATCAATTTTTTTTGTGGTGATGGTCACCCATCCAAATACTGACCTTGGTTAGTGTTGCTTACCCTAGCGGAGTCACCTATCCATAAACAAGCGATCCAAAAAAAAAAAAGTGGTCGCCCATCCAAGACTGACCTTGGTAAGTGTTGCTTACCCTGGCGCAGTCACTGCCCCAGCCGCTTCAAGTTAAACACAAACCTATCCAGAAACAGACCTTGGTAAGTACTAAGTTCAAGGCACAGTCACTGATCGAACCTTACCTCACGCGCTTTAGCGTGAGGTAGGTTCGATTCCCAGGTTTGATTTTTTTATTTTTATTTACATAAATACAAAATAACTATTTTTGATAATTGTGTCATGTTTTTATACTGTAATTAATTTAAAAAGTTTGTAATATCCCATTTTTTTATCTTGCTACTTAAATAATTGATCTAAATTGCATATGTTTTATAACTCAACCCATACCATAGATTTCGCCGACCCCTATTAATTTTTTATCGTAATTAACAATTAATATTATGTTTTTAAAGGCTTACTTTAAAAACATAATATTAATTATAATCTGCGAATAATCGACCAATTTCCAACAATTATAAATTAGGCTCGTTGACAAGAGATTAACATTGAAAAAGGTTCTCAGAAACCCAAAACTGCTGTAACATGTGGTTAATTAGAGATTTTTTTCAAATGTGACAAATTGTCAACCACTTGTCACACTTGGTGTTGAGAAACTGAAAGTAGAATTAACCGGCGATTATTCGTCGATTACGTTAACAGCCCTATAATTGAGAGCTGGGAAACCGGCGGTTAATCTGGGGGCAGGGTGGAGTAGGCGGTTTGGTTTATAATATTAAACATAACATATATTTTTTTCAGCTCATGCAGATGGAAGACCTGTCAGTAACACATTACAAAATACAGCAGAGACAGTTTTATTGATTGACCAACTATTTGAAAGTGTCAATGTAGCTGCAACCTTTTCAAAAAGAAACAAAGGAAAATCCTGGGAACAGCAGTGGTAGAAAAATCACCTCACTACCAGTTTTGGAAAGAGGCAGTTAGTAAATTGGAGAAAATACGTTATGTTGATTCCAATGCAAAGGAAAAATCTGTGCCCTCTTTAGTAAATTTTGTTATAACTCTAAAAAGTTACATGAGGCTGTGGCAGATATTTAAAAGCAATAATATATAAATAATGAGACCCAGATATTTTAATTTTGATTCTATAGAAAACTTTTTTGGTCAATTATGAGCATATAATTACCGTAATAATGACCCAAGCTGCCACAGCTTCAATTGCACCTTCAAGTCATTATTGATAACCAGAATCATAAAGTTCTACAACCAAACGTTTAATTGTGAGGATGACCCGGCAGACCAAGTAATAAATTTGCAGTCATTGTTTACTGAATAATTCAAAGAAAATGTCGAGCCGGGTCATTCAAGTACAGGTCAAAATATTGAAATGATTGTGGAGCAGGCTCGCCGAGAACGATTGAATGTCCACTCGCGAGCCTACTCTGCTGGATGGGTAGTATGCAAATTTTTTGATCAATTAAAATTAAAATGTAATTCTTGCAAAAATAGCCTAACGAGTAATGAAAGTAGTATCCACGACTGGATAAACTACCGGGAATACACGGGAGTAAACTACCCATCTGAAGGTGCAGTGAGGTGTTTTGGTACAGTAATATCTTAAACAAATGCATACTTGGAACACAATGCCATTAAACCAAATGTAAATGATGTTATTGTTTCCAAGTATTCATTTGATTTTATTGACTGGACCGAACACAAGACAATTTTCCTAAATCATTTCATTTCCTTAGTTGTGAGGTTTACATTAAAGAATTGGTGCAATAAATAGAATTTTAAAGGGCTCGGATATTCGAAGGTTACTCAACCGTAAATTGCCTGCGATGCAAAAAAAGCTTTTGAAAAACATAAAAAGAAATTTAAAAAAAAATCATCTAATTGTTAAATTTTGATTTATTATGACTCTAAATTTAATCAATTGACAATTTGTTTTTATTCAATTTCTCGTCTAATTTTGCAAAATTTTGTAAATGTTTGATTTGGAATGTACCTTTACTAAAACTAGTTTCATAAGGATTTGTTACTAACAAGATATGGACTGTATATTGTCTGAACTTTCAAATAAATAATAATTAATAAATAATTCTTTGTTTTAATTACTTATCCGCAAAATTGATTTCAGAATAGCAATTATAAAAATAAGTTGAGAACCTCCTTTTTTGAAGTCGGTTAAAAAGCACGGCGTCTCAGGCTGTATCCGTTGTATTCCTTTGCCATTGTCTATGTAACATTTAAAAAAAAAAGAAACGTCATATGACATTAAAACACAATGATGAGAATTTTTGTTCTACAGTTGGCCGTCTGATAGGTACGTAGTATCTCTAAGTAGGTACCTAGTCTGTGAATCAAAGTCAATAAGTCAAAACTGAAGTGAAGCTGTATGTTTAAGTGTTGTTTCTTTGAACATTTGGAAGCCGTGGCGTTTTCTTCGTAGTTTCTAAATTAAAATAGCTAACCCACAGTAAAATTGTTAATTGGTGAACCATGACAGCAGAAGTGATGAAAATTGAGGTGGAAATGGAGATGTGTTGCATCTGCGGCAGCGCCGGCGGCGAGCTTCTGTCGCCGGAGGAGCACGACGCGGGCGCTCCGCCACTGCAGGTGCCGCTGCGCACCATGCTTGTGCACCTTAACTCCAGCAAGGTAATCGAACAAACTATTTTGTCGGGTCATAATCAAAACAATTTCATAACCTATATTTTAAGCGGGAACCATCAAAGTAGGACTGGGCTGTGGCTAGGTTTTCAATCAATGGAGTATCTGATCGACTGTTTAAGAGCGTAACTTACGAGCATTAATAACCATGTATGCTCAATGCAAGTTGGTGGTTTGTGGTTTCAAACTCATATTAAGTAGTACAGCCTCCTCACAATGTTGAGTGATGTGTTGTCAGTGATGTCAATGATAAACTTAGAAAGAACAGAATAGAATAATGATTTATTTGTATAGATGTTTTTGTTTTTTTGTTATTATAATATTAAGAGATCCTTATACTTTCTACCTTAACTAAGGCATGCAAAACAGTTTTATTTAACAAATATTACTTAAATAAAACTATTACTATTACTTAAAACAATACAGGCATAACACCAGCATAGTACAAGCACAATGTCAAAATAAATTGAAATTAAGTTTATAAATATGTTGGGTTTAGTTAATAGTTCGGACGACAAAACAAATTGCAAGCACCCCATCAGGTGGCAAAGCAAGAACAACAACACATTGGCACACTAATTTTAACCACTTCCATGGTAGGGATAACACAATATGGCAGTTGAGTACTGACAGCCTTAGAGCTAATACATTGTAGAATCAGTGTCGATCGTAATATTAGTAGGCAAGATTGTAATTGTGTCTATGTGAATAAACCCAGTGTATCAAATAATTTGTATAATGTCATTTCCACGATTGTACCCACCGACCTGCCCACACATGATGTCTTAACCTAAGAGAATACATCCTGACTTCCCGATGGTTTACATCTATCGGCCAGCCTTGATGCGACAAATATATATTATTAATTATTAGGAACAGAACATAATTATTAATTTAAAAATTCACATTGGTACTTGTCCACACTTGTTAGTTCAACATTGTAAAATAGTATTGTCTTGGTTCAACTGAGTAGGCAGTTCAATATAATATTAAAGACAGGCAGGACTGAACTTAAACATTTATTGTTTGTGGTCAAA
The DNA here is from genome assembly GCA_949775005.1 of Orthosia gothica. Taxonomy (NCBI): domain Eukaryota; kingdom Metazoa; phylum Arthropoda; class Insecta; order Lepidoptera; family Noctuidae; genus Orthosia; species Orthosia gothica. Next base: position 19,625,157 of record OX459059.1, read on the forward strand.
GCATTTCACTACTCCATGTATTTGTTGATAGGTGGTGCCTGAAGGACGACTGTGTGGCGAATGCATCCGGCGCACTCTGGAGTCTTATGAGTTCAGCACAACGCTGTCCTCACGTGGGGCGCCGCCCCTCAGCGAGAAGATCCGAGCGCTGCGGAGGAGGTGGGGCAACTAAACATAATACTTCTATAAACAAACTGTTCAAAACAGTGATTGCTATTTGTTATACATTGTTTATTTTGATTTTGTTAACCAATAAGAGAGAATAAGAATACAATCAGTTCAAAATTTTATAAAAACTTACTTATCAGAAAGAGGCTAGAATAAAAAAATAAAAAATAAAGTAATAAGTCTATATGCCAGCAGATATTAACTTGAGCATTAGATCTTATTATGTAAACTATTATTGATTCTTCAGTTTTTTATCATTCAAGCTTATCAGGTCAATTGTACATCTTGTGTATGTTATGGTGTTTAACTAACTTCAATAACTTGACGTGTTTTTCCAACTTACAATAATACTGTAGTAGAATCTATAATTCTACAATAATATGTTATCTTTCATCCGTGAAATAAAATTGACAAGTTTTTGATTGGAAAACTGTGTATGTCAGACTTCACGAACTGACGCAGAAGATTGACGTGTTCATCGTGGTTGGGGGCGCGGGCGCGGGTGGCGCCTACTCCGAGGAGGACATTATCATGGTGGAGCGCGACACGCTGGCTGCTGCGGCTGCTGCTGATGACGATGACCTGGAGCGAGCTCGCAACGCTCGCGGTGACTCCGTGTACCAGTGCTCCGTGTGCCCGCTGTCCTTCCAGGTAAGTCAGCTGATTCATTATCATGATGGAGCGCGACACGCCAGCCGCTGCTAACGACGACGACTCTCCAGTGCTGAAAACACCTGTTTTGATTCTCCAGTGCTGAAAACACACATGTTGTGTTTTGATTCTCCAGTGCTGAAATCACACCTGTTGTATTTTGATTCTCCAGGGCTGGAAACACACATGTTGTGTTTTGATTCTCCAATGCTGAAAACACACCTGTCTAGCGAGCATGGGCGTACCCAAGACATTTGTGACAAGACATGATAAATTATGTCATGTCTTACAATTTGTCTTAAATGCTATCACGGGTCAAACATGTGACATATTTTAAAGGCGCAACATGCCTTTTTTGTTGACATGGCTTGAGTCACACATTTCATCGCAGTTTGGACGATAAAGCTATTTTGTCCTAAATAATATCACCGGCGGCGTGAGAAAATTTCCTGACGTTTATTTGGAACTCATGGGGTCTTAGTTGCAAATTCGGGCGCACCCATTTTGTCACAAATGTCACATTATGACAGATGATTTAGAAAAGTGCATCACTTTCGTTCAGAGGTATAGGTGTATCAGAATCTCATGGCATTTTTTATTTTTTTTAAATTGTGATTTTCATATGGCAATGTCAATTGTCACCTGTCGAATCAAAGTACTTGATGTGTCAACCGCTGCTGAAATTTTTTGATATTATCTTGAAAGTTTGTTATTTTTGTGAAAATGTCGAAAAACCCACTTCGATCTCATGCGAGACATATTGTTTTCAATGTGTATCATAAAATAAGGGAAGAAGAAGGCGTAAATCAAACTCAATCTTTGATTTTAAAGTGCGTCGTAGAGTGAACCGGTAAGTTGGACTGACTTGTTTTGATACTTTTAGTTTAATTTATATGTCGCATCAAGGCTGGCCGATTGATGTAAACCATCGGAAAGTCAGGATGTATTCCCTTAGGTTAAGACATCGTGTGTGGGCAGGTCGGTGGGTACAATCGTGCAAATGAAATCACATAAATTATTCGATACACTGGGTTTATTCAAATATTCACAGTTACAATCTTGCTTACTAATATTACGGATCGACACTGATTCTACGACGTGTTAGCTCTACGGCTGTCAGTACTCAACTGCCATATTCTATGTTCCCCACCACGCAAGTGATTAGAGGAAGCGCGCCAATGCGTAGTTGTTTAGCTTTGCCGCCAGATGGCGTGCTTGCGATTTGTTTTAACGTCCGTACTATTGACTAAACCCGACACGGCCATCCTGCGAGACAGGCGTCCTCGTCTGTTTCTCATTGTCAGGGTTAACAGTGTATCGAATCATGTGGAAATTCTCATGAATGTCCTCAGCTCTTGGGGAAAGCTGAGGGGTCTGTCAGACTCCTACTGACTAAAACCACATGGTGTTCTCTAGGCCGTAATTTATCTTGAGAGGCGAGCGTGGAACACAACACGTCGCCTTCTCGGGCCTCTCTCAGGTGACAGATCCCCAAATCTGTCACCCGCAGGCATCATCTTGTCCTTGCTCACTGCCATCACATGTCGTGTTGCGCCACACGTCCTCTTAGTCTACTCCGACCCGCCAGTCTCCCATCATACAAGGGATGTTTTTCTGAAACACAAAATTTCCAAACAGTATTCACTCGTCCAATCCTGACTCATACTCTAGAGTGAGGAAACATTTCGAAACAATCAAACATGATCATTTAAATCTCTCTGTTCACCATTGCAAGGAACAAGTAATTCTATTTTCAATTTAAAGAAAATAGCAACTTAATCATCGATCCGGTACCTGATAGCACCTAATCTTCGTGATTACAAAGTCCAAGTACCACTGATAGTCATTAATGTCACTTTTAATGAAACAAAAGAAACAAGACACCAGGTATCTTATTCACGATCTTTAGCCTTCACATAGCTCTCTTAGCTATCACATAGCTCTCTTAGCTATCTCCTAGCTCTCTTAGCAATCACAATTGCTCTACTCGCACATCCTCACGATGTCGAGTCAACTCAACTCTCTGAACTTAGAACCAGTTCCCCACAGACATTTAGCCTGTCGTATGTTACGTCAATTCGTCATCTACTATCTCAATTGGTACTTGAGCTTTGTGTATCTTACTAACACAACCTACGCATAGTAATCAAAATTAAAAAACCAAAAATATTTCAATATTCGTAATGAAGGCTTGACGATTCGAACGTCATCAACATTAACATGGTGACCTCACCTCTCGCGTGACTATGCGAGTTTACTTTATTTTAACCTCATAACTCAACAGGAATCCTCTGTAAGGTTCCTTACACAAACGTGTTTTTTTACACCGACTTACAGGTGCCCTACAGGCCCAAAGTTGCTACAATGACCTCCAGTTGCCACACTGGCCTACAGTTGCCATAAAGGCCTCCAATTGGCACACGGGCCTTTAGTCGCCACACAGGCCAACAGTTGCCTTATAGGCCAACAATTGCCACACAGGCCAACACAAAACGCTCGGCTACTCCTGACCAAATCATTGGGTTCGTGATAATAGGGAAATTTTTAGAACTTTGATCTTTAACTAAATCATTACCCTGGGCCATGTACCACAGTCATTCCAGACAAACTTCAAAACTGCTGCAGCAAAAACTGCCAAGCTTATAGAAACCCTCGAGTAAAACCTCTAACGCCACGGCTCTATAGCCGACCAGCAATTATATTGCTCTCACACAACGGTCTCTCAAGATCCCGACCTCCGCCAGAATCCACTGGTACGGTCAAACATAAAACGGCTGATAGACTCAATTACTCGACATCTTAAGCTTGCTCATCATCATTAAAATCCTTTTAACATCAACATCGACTGGTACATGACCCGCTGGCATCTTCCTCATCCTACCTTATGCATACTGGTAGGTTTTAAGCGTACCTATTTAAAGCTTTCGGTGTATAACGATCACCGTCCTACCATAATCACCTATTGTGGACTTAATACAGGGCCTTTTTAGTTTTCGCACTAGACTTTCCCACACAACACTATTCATTAGAAAAAAAGGTCCGACGATCAACAAGTTCAACTAAAAACAGTAATTGTAACAATTCTGTCACTCTTTACCATTATCCAAAGGCAATGCATACCCAACTCATAAACCCTCTTCAAAAACCCATCGCCACATGGTACGCATGAGGTGCGGTCCAGAATTGGTCTTACGAGCAGACATGTTACACTGTCATCAACTATGACGTACAATTCTCAAGGAACTTGGTGATCGGGGATCCTTCTCACAAGATTCGCGCTTTTTACTCAAAGATCTTGGAACATACTGACGGTTAATAAAAGGGAAACAACTAACCCTGATAATATGAAGGAGGTTCACGAATTAACTCGGATCAATATCATTAAAATCAGATTATCAACAGTAACCCTTTACTATCGCTCACCAACTCAATTTTCACGTAAGGAAAACGATCGCGAGATCTACTGCTATCATAATATTACTTTGAAAGTAAGCAAGTGAATTCAGATCTGAAAACGGTGTTTGTAAATCGTTACGCAACAAGATCTGTACCGAATACATGTAAATGACCAGTACTGTTACTAACTAGATACAATTGCGATAGCCCAACGACATTACTAACTCGCTTTGCCACTGAAAACGACTAGTTATTCAGTCATTTTGGATAACTCATCTCCTTCTTATGGGATATCTCATCCTAAAGTTCGTACTGAACCATATGTTGAAACTAGGAAAGTACTAACAAGCCAATAGGTAACTTATTAGCTACTTGCTTTTTACTAGGTGTGTCTTAATTACCTAGTGATAGTGCTAGGTATAACCACTACCAACCAATTCAGTGTTCCAACATGAACACTCTTAAAACTCGAAATAGCATCTCATCACTAGAGAACATTCGACTTCACTATCGAAATAAAATAGAAGCGACTCACCGAATATTCCATTCCAAACTTGCGCGCGCTTGTAACGTTCGGCTACGACCTGCGAACTGCTTGCCTGCCGTTCCTCTTAACCTCTCAGATAGTGACACGTCAGCCTTCGCATACAGCATCTAAACCGCTAGCTGCTAGCCTGCAGCAGAGACTCCACTGCGACACAATGGTATCTGAAACATGAAAAACACTACGAGAATACTTGTTCACACAGTTATCTTAACTATACACAGGTTTGATGGAAATTAACCAGTGCACCGGTGAGGTAACCTAAACCAATCAATCTGCCTGGCCTTTTCCCAACTACATTGGGGTCGGCTTCCAGTCCTACCGAATTCAGCTGAGTACCCGTGTTTTACATGGAGCGCCTGCCTATCTGACCTCCACAACCGAGTAAATGGGTAACACGATACCCCTTGGTAAGACTGGTGTCAGATCTCAGGCGACTGACCACCCGTAACAACTGTCAAAGATCTTCAAATGACAGCCGGGACCAACGGCTTAACGTGCTTTCCGAGGCACGGAGGAAACCCGGTATGTTGAAATGGTTACCCATCCACGGACCGACCTCGTCAAGCGTTGCTTAACCTTGATGATCGACCAGTGCGGCTATTATTATTTAGCCACGAGCTTCTAGTAGTAGTAGCAACCTAAACCGGCATGGCCAAATAGGTTATTATGGACACCGAATGTGAGTGCCGAGCTCCTGACCAAAACATGAACCACACATTACAGTGTCCCAAGTGCCCAGGTAGGTATATGAGCTCTAGAGAATCAAATAAATGCCATTGCATTTTAAGTCGCAATTACCGACCTAGCCAGGCCTGGTATTCCCCCCTGGGTTACCACCTTTTAGATAGTTTGGCCCGCCGTCCACAAAAGAAGAATACTATGCTTCGTCTCAAACTTAGTTAACTCTCACTACATAAAACTATCACACTACAAAACTGATCAAAATACTTTTTTGGATTTATCATAATTTCCAGACTGAAGTGTAAGGTAGGGTCGTAAATGTCACAATATCGTTCTACCTTCTAAACAATATTAGTCAGCCAGGGCCAGTCAAAGGTTATTGCCAGTAGAATAATAATTCTTCAACAACACCAAAACTTGACCATCGATAACTAACATGAAATTATAACCTAACACGGGTTACCCCGACGAACCACTGACCACCATACCGTACACAAAACCAGAATTTTGAATAATGAATACACTTTTCCATAGTCATAACAAAATGAAAACGACTCACCAGATTGGCATAAAGATCAGAGCGTTTGGATCTTTCCACACGTCCAGACGAGTCTCCTTGAACTGGCCAGCTCCTTGGTCGTTGCTAGCCACCTTGCTGCGCCGCTTCGGACTGGTTTTTAATTATTAAGACTGAGGGTAGTCTAAACTGACACCGCGATTTTATTGCAAGAATGTAACCACAATTTTCACTAGCATTGTTTTTACGTGTGATCTCATTAGCACGACCGAATCCCAATTCTGATGTCGCATCAAGGCTGGCCGATTGATGTAAACCATCGGAAAGTCAGGATGTATTCCCTTAGGTTAAGACATCGTGTGTGGGCAGGTCGGTGGGTACAATCGTGCAAATGAAATCACATAAATTATTCGATACACTGGGTTTATTCAAATATTCACAGTTACAATCTTGCTTACTAATATTACGGATCGACACTGATTCTACGACGTGTTAGCTCTACGGCTGTCAGTACTCAACTGCCATATTCTATGTTCCCCACCACGCAAGTGATTAGAGGAAGCGCGCCAATGCGTAGTTGTTTAGCTTTGCCGCCAGATGGCGTGCTTGCGATTTGTTTTAACGTCCGTACTATTGACTAAACCCGACATATATTTATCTTACTTAATTTTAATTTCTTTCCATTACTATTATATGGTAAATCGTAGGTCAGGGCACATCGAATGATGGCCGCAAGGAAATGGCAACAGTAATGTAACTGTTACTAATTCTTCGACAAGATATTGATTTTAACGGAGATTGAGAATCTTTGACGTAAGAAAAATATTAAGTAATAATCTGCGCCCTGCAGTGGGACGTGTATATAGACGGGAGTTTTTGGCGGGATTTTGTCGAGTGAAGTTCAGTGGCTGTTAATATTATTTGCAAATTGATTCCTAGTGGATATTGTGATATATTATTGGTGTAGTTTTGTGTCTCAACTGTCTCCGCAACTGGACAATTTGTAAAATCATTGACAAAAGCGATCTCGGGATAGTGGAGCGGTGTGTTTTATTGTAGTATTGACTGTCTCTGCAAAGCTTACTGGGAAGACTGACTCGATACAATTTGCTGCCAAATACTCCAAAAAACATTAGAATCTGTTACATCCGCATTCTAATGCATACTAAAGAATAAATATAAGATCCAAAACTCTTTCCAAAGACGTGGCTAAAAGGTCCTAGCAACCAGGCCATAAAACTTACATAAAAAAAATATATAGACTGATGATGATGAATGACTTTAAGTAACATGATACATTTTATTATTTTGTACAGACTTCATACATAAAGAGATTGGTTTTGAATATGTTAAATGCCAATGAAAAAGAACCATTTTGATGGAGAGAGATGACATAAAACTACAAAGATACAAGTTTTTGAAATTAAATTAAATTAAATAAATTTATTTCAGAATCATGAGTTCCATATTTTGTTAGTAACAATGTAAACTTATAAAATAGTGTTAGTAATTTTTAATCTATATAATTCTAAGCTGTGAGAGGCACGCCGAACCTGGGGCATGTCTATTTGACTGCGTGCAGTCGTATCCATCGCCCCAAGATCGGAGAGTCCCACCTATCAGCCAACGCTCTAAGAATGGTGTTGGGGCTGGCGCGAACACGGCGTAGTAGAGATGCGCATCTCTTGCGCATGATGGCCGCAAAACCATCAACGTCCGCGTCGGCAAACATGCCAGACGCGCTACAAAAACGCGGCAGCCCCATCAACATCCGGAACGTGTTGTTATATTGTGTGCGCAGGCCACCATATGCCCTCTGCGTAAAGTTCACCCAGAGGCTGCAGGTGTAAAAGGATTGGCAGTAGGCTTTGAAAAGCGTCACCTTAACCTGAGCCGTACAACGTGCAAACCTGCGGGCCAACATCCCACATCGAACAGCCAGTGACCTGCGCTCCCGTTCTACATCAACATTATCTTTTAAGTCGTCTGAGACCCAATGACCCAGATACTTAAAATTTGCAACTCTTTTTAGAGGTCTGCCGCACATCATAACAGGTGGAATTGTGCTGTAGCATTTACTAGCTGCTTTAAACATCATGAATTCGCTCTTTTCTGCATTATATTTGAGCCCATGGGTTCCAGCGTACGATTCACACACGTTAATCAGTTTCCTCAAAGCACTGATCGATGGGCTCAGCAAAACCATATCGTCTGCATAACTTATATTATTAATGCACACACCATCAATATGACAGCCGATTCCAGTACTGCTAAGCTCATCGATCAGATTATTCACGTAAAGATCAAACAACGCGGGCGAGGACAGCCCCCCCTGCCTCACCCCACACTCAAGCCTGTATTCAGATGAAAAGGAGTTTACCCATCTAACAGGTTTATTCCCATCGGCCACCCCCCAGTTGCCACCCCGGTGGCCGATGGGAATGATTTAGTGAAATTTCCTACCTTCCTTTATTCCCATCTGCCACCGGGGTGGCGGATGGCACTAACTAGTGGCGTTTGCCACCCCGGTGGTCGATGGGACTTATTTAGTGAAATCTTCCACCTACCTTTATTCCCATCTGCCACCGGGGTGGTGGGCGATTCTCATGACATTTGTCACATAAAAGTGAATGTTGATGCTGTGACCGGTTAACTTTGTTACTTGGATCCAACTAAAGGTGCTGGCCCTGATAACTTAATAATATCATCTAAATTTCTAACTAAATGCGCGCCTTGCATTGCCGTACCTATTTCAATTTTGGTTTTTGGAAGTCTGACTCAAGGTTTTGTCCCCATATTATAGAATACTGTTTATATTTCACCCGCACATAAGAAAAAAAAAAAAAAAATGTTGATGATTTAAAATTCGATTCCATTTTTTTACAAAAAATAGTCAAATATGAACCTTGAAAACTTTCTTGATATTTTTTTTATTCACCCCGTTTTACGGTCATGAGAATCAACCACCCGACTAAACTTATGAAGGTGGCAGATGGGAAAAAATCGGCAAACGCCACTAGTTAGTGCCATCCGCCACCCCGGTGGCAGATGGGAATAAAGGAAGGTAGGAAATTTCACTGAATCATTCCCATCGGCCACCGGGGTGGCAACTTGGGGGTGGCCGATGGGAATAAACCATCTAACACGGTTCTGTTGATTAGCATACCAAAATTTAAACAAATTTATTACTTCCCGTAGCACATCTGTCTCATGCTGCAGTTTGCCCCAAAGCACATTGTAAGATACAAGGTCAAATGCTTTTGACAAATCTAGGTAACACGCAAATACTGGAGTCTTTCTTGCTGTGTAGTACTGCACAGTCTGCTTCAGGCTAAGGATAGCACTCTCTGTAGATAAACCGGGCCGGAACCCAAATTGAGCGTCATTTATTTTCAGATGTTTATCAAGCTGACATACAAGCAGACTGTCCAGCACCTTAGCAATTATCGTCGCCAAAGAAATAGGTCTATAGTTTGATAGCACAGACGAATCACCCGTTTTATTTTTGATGATCGGAACAACAGTTGTACGCATTAACTTTACAGGTAAATAAGAATGGCCCAGACATAAATTTAAAAACATACATAAGACTCGTGGCAAGTGCATCCCAGCATGCTGCAGGTGCTCGATGCTGAGACCGTCATGCCCGGGCGATTTTCCTCTAACCATGTTCTTAATTACAGCGGCAATCCGTTTTGCAGTAAAAGTGACGCTTCGCGTGGAGCAGACGGTCCCAGGATCAGGCGCAGGCAGCTGCGACTCATTATTTAGGGGTGATTGTACTCTAAAATGCTGCCGAAACAGATCCGCAATACTACCCTGCTCATGTACACCTTCGACGCTCACGGGAAGGCTCGGCTTATGATTTAATTTGTTTGTTGATTTCCAAAACTTACAAAGAGAAATTCCAGTGGAGTTCATGGAATCGTATTCTAGTTTTCTAGTTCTGAATGAGGTTTTAAGTTATTTGTATGATTTAAATGCTAAATAATAAATTAGTACATACATTAATATTCAATTGATTTATTTTTCCTATGTTAAGAACACGATGTATAACAACATTATTCATACACATACCTATAATACTTACAGTGGATCTTTGTGTCTCTGAATTGGTTGCAAGACCCCGCGCAGTAGCTATTTTTGTGTTAATGTTGAAGGTGAAGATAGCATTGTATAACTGTCTCTTTCACTCGTTATGTATGTCACATAAGCTTACGGAGTTTCTTGTGCATTCTTCTCCATAACAAGCTACTTTCCGAATGCACGGTAGAATCAACTTTTATTCCATGTAAATTTAAATTGTGACATTCAAAAGTGCCGCTTGGTGGCCCAGTTGAAATAAATATCTTTTGTCTTTTTTGTCATCGTCCTATCTCGCTTACTCTATGCAGTATACTCGATGACAAACTGTTTCTTACGCAATGGTTGGCAGGACCAAGTTCAAAGACACAAAGATCCGTTGTGACTACTATAATATAGGTACCTCATGTTCAATAATACTAAAGACATAAATAAAAATTAAACAGTATCAAGATCGTTTGATCCAATTTCCCCAGTATTGCATACAACAAATTTTTATTTCCCCTTTTGCCATGAGATTCTGGTAGACCTATAGTGATAAAATTTTATAGTTGAAAAAAAAAAATTTTATTATTATCTCCTTTATTCACTTTCTTTTCTTATTCTTTACATTTTTAAATATTTTATAAATTAAATTACAAAAAAAAAAAAACATTTAAAAATAAAAAAAATAGAGGCCCACCGGTATCGGGAACAGGGTCCAAGCTACCGGCGGTCAGGGCTCCAGAGAGAGGAACCTCCTAACAATACGAGCCGTGTCCAGCAATACTGCTTTCTGGATCAGGCCCTTGACCCAGCCGCCTAACGAGAGCCTCCTAAGGTGTTGGTCGAGGCTCGTGGCTATTAAGCCATTGGCTGACACGACTATCGGTACAATGATCGCTGTATCCACTTCCCACATGTCGACAACCTCGCGAGCCAAGTCAAGATACTTGATTTGCTTATCTTTCTCGGCCTTCACGAGGTTTCCGTCATGCGGGACGGTAATGTCAACAATCATTGCACGCCTCTCGATTCGGTCCACCACCACTATATCAGGCTTATTGGCTACAATAGTCCTGTCAGTGATGATGGACCGATCCCAGTACAATGTGATATTGCCATTCTCGAGAACTGGGTCGGGCACATACCTGTAGTACGGCACCTCCGATGCCACAAGAGTGTATTTCAGAGCAAGTTGCTGATGGATAATCCTGGCTACAAGGTTGTGCCTATGCAAATATTCTTCGTTAGCTAGACGAGAACAACCAGAGATAATGTGGCGGATCGATTCACCCGGACGGTGACATGCCCGACAGATGTCAACCGTGCCATCCTTCACAATAAATCTCCGGTAGTTATTCGTCATGATAACTTCATCCATAATTGCACATACAAAACCTTCAGTTTCCCCAAAGAGGTCACCGAAACGCAGCCAGGCTACGGACGCTGACTGATCTACATCGGACCCATGAAGGGCCCGGAAAAAGCGTCCGTGAAGCTCCTTACTCTGCCATACCGCCCTGCGGTCGTTAGTGTCAAGCACTACAGGTTTGCGCCAGTTCTCATTCGCCAAGGAGAGCGGGGTGAGTCCCTTGTCCACTGCTACTACATCTCGATGCATACCCACGTCTGTGTTTAGAAAATATTCCCTGAGATTGCATATCTCGCGGTTGTGAAGGTTTTTGGCATTTAAAAAGCCTCGGCCTCCACACTTCCGCGGGATATACAATCTCATGACCGACGATCGTGGGTGATGCATTCGATTTGCAGTCAGCAATGTGCGGACCCGCCTATCCAGGGCGTCGAGTTCCGTTTGAGTCCATTTGAGTATGCCGAAAGAGTACATCAATACCGGCATGACCCAACCGTTGAAGGCGCGCACCTTGTTTCCGCCCGAAAGAAGGCTATTGAGTACCTTCTTCAGGCGGCCAAAGAAGCGTTCCCTCAACGATTGCTTCATGTCAGAAGTGCTGATACCTAACGCTTCCGACATACCCAAATACTTATAGGTTTCGTTTGGAGAGAGGGATCTCAGGCTTATGGAATCCGCGAGTTGAATTCCCACGGATTCCAAAATCTTCCCTCGCTTTACATGCATGACCGCACATTTGTCCACACCAAACTCCATCCTGATGGCGCTACTAAAAGTTTCAGTTACCTTCAGTAGCTCCATCAACTGAAGATTGCTGGGGGCAAAGAGCTTCAGGTCATCCATGTAAAGGAGGTGAGATATAACCTGACCACCTCTCTTCAACCGATAGCCGAGGCCTGAATTCTCCAGCAGCATGCTTAGCGGATTCAGGGCCAGGCAAAACCAAAGTGGGCTCAAACTATCGCCCTGAAATATACCTCGCTCGATCCTTACAGGTTCGCTATTCCTCTGGATATTTCGACATCCTGGATAGCGAAGGACTGTGCTCCACTGCCCCATACACGATATCAGGAAGGTGCGTAGAGTTGTATCTATTTTATACAATTCTAGCACCCTCATGAGCCATGTATGAGGCACCGAGTCATAGGCCTTCTTATAATCTATCCAACATGTCGACAGATCCTTTCGGGAACGCCGAACCTGTTGGCTAATGGCCATATCTAAAAGGAGTAGCTCCTTAGTACCGCGGGACCCGTTCCTACATCCATTCTGAGAGACCGACATGATCGAGTTATCGTCGACGTGTTTATTAATTTTAACTCTCAAAATGGATGTAAGAACCTTATAGACCGTTGGTAAACATGTAATAGGTCTATAATTTTTGGGTTCCGCGGTGCTACCAGACTTGTGGAGCAGGTGGGTTATTCCTGTTGTAAGGAACTTGGGTAGCGAACCAGACTCTAAGGCTGCCTGGTACTGAGATGCCAAACGAGCGTGCGACCTTTGTAGCCACTTTACCCAGAAGTTGTGCAGCCCGTCCGGCCCTGGAGATTTCCAGTTTGGCAACGGACGGACTGCACGGGCTACATCTTGGGGGCTGATCGTGATAGCCCCCATTTCTTGTATTGCATCGCACGCTCGTTCGACCTCCCGAGTCCATTCACCTTCGGTGTGACTGACAGGCACCGACCAGATGCTGCGCCAGAATGAACACATGGCATCATCATCCGGCAGGCGCGTATCAGTCACACCTTGGTTGGGTCGCTCCCAAGCCCGATAAACCCACCTTTCATTACTTATTATTATTATTATTATTGGGGAACAGGCCAGCAGTGAAAACAACTGATATCAGCCTGCATCTCGTTGTTCACTACACTGTTTTCACTAACTACTCAATGTTTTTGTTGATTTATGTGTTTATCCAGTCTATTTTTAAATTGATTAATATTTTCTGCTGTCACAATACTCTCAGGCAGCCCATTCCATGCATTGACCGCTCTATTGCTCAAGAAGTTCTTGTGTGGATTTGTATTCCAACTAGATTTTTGCAGTCTAAGATTGTGTCCTCTACGATTTCGGTCTGGTGCGCGTTTGAACATGTTGCTGAATCCTTGCAAGTCGTAGTGATCAATTATTATCTTGAAGGTCTCAATTAGGTCTCCACGTTCTCTGCGCTCCTTCTGTCTGGGGACTTTCGTGAATCTACGCTGCACTGTTTCCAACAGGTCTATGTCTTTTATGAAATAGGGGCTCCATACTTGAAAGGCATATTCTAGTATTGGTCTTACATACGTTTTGTGGATTCTAAGAGCCATTTCAGGTGTCAATGTTCCAAAGGCCTTCCGTATGAGGTATACCATGGTATTAGCTTTTTTGACAATATTCGTGATATGGTCTTCCCATTTCAGGTTCTCCGAGATCTTAACTCCCAGATCCATCTGCGTTTTGACTTCGGCTAGCTGAGTGTCGCCAAGTTTGTAAGTCAGCCTGGGGTTCCGATTTCCGATGTGCAATACCGTACATTTCGTGTGATTCAAATTTATGAGCCAGTCTTTGGACCACTTCATGATTTTGTCTAAGTCTGCTTGGAGACGATCATAGTCTAAAAGGGGGTTTGCAAAGACCTCTGTGTCGTCGGCAAACATGCTGACTTTGCAATCAAGACATTGACACAGATCGAAGGTGAAGATAATATAAAGCACCGGGCCTAGGACGGAGCCTTGCGGCACACCACTATGGATATCTCGTTGTTCGGACAGTGTGTCACCCACTCTCACACGGAAGGTTCTTTTGCGAAGGAAAGCTTCTATCCAGTCGAGCAATTTGCCACGTATGCCAATAAATTCGAGCTTTTGCAACAGTCTGCTTATGGGGACTTTATCAAAAGCTTTTTCGTAGTCCAGGTAAACTACGTCGACCGGGGCTCGTTCATCAAAGCTCTTGGTCCAGGTAGCCAGGCACGACAGCAGGTTTGACACAGTGGAGCGGCGTGGACAGAAGCCATGTTGACAGTCGCTTATTATTTGATGTAAACGCAGATGTTCTCTTATGTGTTTGACTACAACTTTTTCCATGGCCTTACATATAACGCTGGTCAAACTGATCGGTCTGTAGTTGACTGGTGCTAGTCTGTCTCCTTTTTTGAAGATAGGGGTCACAGTAGCTGTTTTCCAAACGTCTGGTAATTTTCCAGTGTTGTACGAGGTATTCGCAACATTACATTTTTGAAGGAGTACTACTGGAATTTCGTCGGGGCCAGGAGAAGAGTCTGATTTCATTTCCTTTAGGGCTTGCTGTACCTTGCCACTGGTAAACTCCAGGTCTGGAATAGATTCCTCAACTCTCAGGCTTGGTTCTATAACAGGAAGAGGACCAGGAGGTTCTTGTTGGTAGACACTGACAAACTGGTCAGCAAACGCTTCCGCTATTTCTTTGGAGCTCGTCACAGTCTGTCCTTGTTGGTTTCGTAGCACAGTTGGTATGCTTACCTTCGATGTGATTTGCTGTCGGATATAAGAATAGAATCTCTTTGGTCCAGCTTGAAGAAGAGTTATCTCGTAGGAAGTTCTTTGAGAGCGTCTTAGGATTGTTAGTTTGTTGTTCACCTTTCTGTATTTGTCATGGATACTTTCTAAGCCAGTCAGAATGTACCTGTTCCAAAGCACATGCTTTTCTTTGATCATTTTGAGCATATCGTTGTTTATCCATGGTTTGTTGGTAGCATTTTGTTGCACCTTGGTCAGGGGCACATGCTGGCCTATTGCATTTCTTAATACACTTAAAAAGTTATTTGTTTGTACATTCACATCCATTGATTGTAGTGTTGGGCCAGGTAAGGTGTCCAGTAGCATATCATTAATTTTCTCAAAGTCAGCTCTGTGATAATTTCTCCTCAGAATGGGTTTAGTCTGTGTATTGTTTGTTTTCTCAAATTGTATAGTGATGGTTAAGCAGGTATGGTCGCTTTTCCCAATCGGGGCAGAGTGTTCGAGCTGTGCCACAAGTGAGTCATAATTGGTTAATATCAGGTCGAGCAATGATGGCTGGTTTCCTTTTCTGTACCTGGTGTGTTTGTCTACTAGCTGTTGGAGATTTCTATCTACATACCACTGGACAAAATTGTCTTCTATGGGTGTCAAATAGCCACAGTCTGTCAAAGGCCATTTTACTCCACTGAAGTTGAAGTCACCCATTACAACACATGCGTGGGAGTCGGTAGCTGTTTTTATTTGTTCCAGTAGTACATCGTCGTGTTGTATGGTAGAGCCTTGTCCCCTGTATAGTCCACAGAGCAAAAACTTACTGCTTCCAACCTGTATGTCCAACCATAGACATTCAGATGATTCATGTTTCTTGTTGAAGGGACTTAGTTTTGTTTCTATTCCAGCATTGTTTGCAGTATAAATGGCCACTCCACCACTTCGCTTGTTCGGTCATCTCTGTATACGTCATAACCCGGAATTTTAATCAGTGTGTCAGGTATATCTGGCTTGAGCCATGTTTCAGTTACAACTATTATTGTTGGTTTCTGGGCATTAATTTTTGCAGTGAGGAGATCAATTTTGGATGTGAGTGACTGAATGTTTGTGTACAGTATAGTCAGTATGTATAGCGGGGTTCGTTTGTTCGGGGTTCGTTTAGTTTTTTGTGGGGTTAGATTTTACGATCTTAGGATGACCCTGAACATATCGTATGGTAATGTCCCTCTCTCCACCATCAATACGCGTTTGGAGCTCTTCACGAAGGTAAGTCATATACTCTCGCTGCAACGGTGTTTGATCACCAGTGATGGACGATGGTTTCTCCAGCCTATGTTTATTTTTGAGCACTTCCAACGCATCTCTCCTGCTTTTCATTACTACCTTTAGCGGACGTGGTTTGTTATTTCCACCAGTTTTGGGGGGTCCCAGGCGAAACAGCCGAAGTCCATCACAATTAACCGCTTTGGTGACGGATTTAATAACAGCCGAACACGCTTCCCTATCATACTCAATTCTTCGCTCTGGCTCCTTGCAAGTCGATTCCGGTACGTCGTAGATAATGAGATTATTGGCTCTGTTGGTCCTCTCTGTCATCTCTTGGATAGCGGACTCAGTTGCGAGCATATTTTGGCGCAATCGCAGTTGCTTAACCTCTTCAGTGAGATCCTTCAATTGTTTCATTAAGGTAGGCAACTGCGTTACAACAGACCTGCATGTAGCACAAAGAAATGACATATTGCGGCCACTTTTAAGCTCCACTACTCGTACTTCGGTGGGTGACAACTCATGACAGTCACTACACAGAACGATCTTGCAGGCATCACAATTAACGTGCGTCTTTTTATCACTTGGGACTTTGTTACATTTTCCGCATTTTATTTGCTTATTCTTTGGGGTCATTTTGTGGAGTTTGGATTTATAGAGTGGCAACACTTTTTTGTAAAGGCAACGAAAACTGTCCAAAAAAAAAGCAACTTTTCGAGGGTATGTGGAAAATATTTTAACTATTGTAGTGTCACTTTGTGATTTAATTGCACTTATTTCTGCAGTATATTGTGTTTTTGGACGTAAATAACACTTACACAGCTTTCGCAGCGCTTGGTTTGCACTTGAATGTTGTTTTTATATTAACTTGCACACTTTTACTTGGAAAACTATTAAAAATGTACGAGCGCGGTTTTGACACAACATGAAATTTGACAACCCCCCATTTTCCTTCTAATTACTGCACCAAATGGCAATAAATTAATTTGTGTGTGTAGGTGATCAATGCTTATTAATTAATTGAAATGTTACAGGATTATTAATTAATTTTATAATATTACTTTTTCATAATTGTATTTTTTTTTATTGTTGTTCTTATTTTTATTATTATTTTTTTCTTTTATACCATATTCTACTTACTTTCTACATTTTTAAATATTTCCTAAATAAAATCCCCAAGAAACATTTAAAATATTTAAAATAGGGGCCCACCGGTATTGGTCCAAGCTATAATATTTTTTAGTAATTATTAACATTTTCACAATAATTATATCTTTCTAACAAACACTTAATATGTTATCAAACAAACAGAAAAATAAAGTGTGCAAAAGTCTATGGTCGTGGGTCAAATATTAATTTGTTCCCAACAAAATTAAAAAGTTGTTTATCTGTATGAACGGCATATCTTTTTACGTATTATTTTATTTGGTCGTTTATTCAAATTATGTCGCACTATGAAGTCAACAACAAGAAAAGCATGTCGCGCCTGTAAACTATGTCACATGGTTGTCCCGTGCCAGCATTTAAGACAAATCGTAAGACATGACATATTTTATCATAATTTGTCATGACCGTAGTTCAAGTCGAAAACCAAGCAATGTAGAAGAAAAAAAACTTATAATTCATGTTGGCATGCTGCTCACATGGGGGCAGCAAAGGGGGGGGCTTAATTTTGGTTATTTTTTGCCTAGGACAAACCGTTTTCGAGATATCGTTTTGGAAATATAGAGCGTTTTATGCAAAATAAAATAAGATACGGAGGCCTATAATTCGGAAACAGTGCGTCGTAGGGCTATGCTTCTCAGAACAGAAATGGTTTTTATGGCCAAGGTTAAACCGAAACTGAAATAAAATTGGAAAATTTCCGAAAAAGTGAAAAATAAACTTCAAGAAGTTATGCCACAAGTCAAGAAAATATCTCACGCCGCCGTGCTAGCATTTAAGACAAAATGAGTTTATCGCCCAAACTGTGATTAAAAGTGTGACTTATGCGATGTCACAGTAGGCCGTGCTCGCCGGGCTTTTGTTTTTTGATTCTCCAGTGCTGAAAACACCTGTTGTGTTTTGATTATCCAGTGCTGAAATCACACTTGTTGTGTTTTGATTCTCCAGTGCTGAAAACACCTGCTGTGTTTTGATTCTCCAGTGCTGGAAACACCTGTTGCGTTTTGATCCTCCAGTGCTGAAAACACCTGTTGTGTTTTGATTCTCCTGTGCTGGAAACACACATGTTGTGTTTTGATTCTCCAGTGCTGGAAACACACATGTTGTGTTTTGATTCTCCAATGCTAAAAACACACCTGTTGTGTTTGATTCTCCAGTGCTGAAAACACCTGCTGTGTTTTGATTCTCCAGTGCTGGAAACACCTGTTGTGTTTTGATTCTCCAGTGCTGAAAACACCTGTTGTGTTTTGATTCTCCTGTGCTGGAAACACACATGTTGTGTTTTGATTCTCCAGTGCTGGAAACACACATGTTGTGTTTTGATTCTCTAAAGACAAATATATTTATTATTTCAACTAGGCCACCAAGCGGCACTTTTTAACGTTACATTAAAATTAAAATTTACAAGGAATAAAAATTGATTCTACCGTGCATACGGAAAGTAGCTTGTTATGGAGAAGAATGTACAAAAACTCCATACTTATTATTTTAAAAATTAAATATTGTTTTTTACAATAATTAAGTACATAAGTACATACATTAATAAATTCATTTATGTGAGGACAGTGCACCCAGGATCACTACACACTATACTACGTACAGGTATAAAGTATTAAAAGTAGTTAAAACATTAACAGACGTCTGAAGGCGCCCGTTCACGAACATGACGCATGATTATTCGGTTCCGAATGATCCAACATACGCGCCACCATCAGCGAGACATTTGAGAGAGCATGACACACTCAACTGCCAGGGCACACACAAGTCAATGAACGACACATAAGTACAGCAAATGGTAGATTTACAATTGGGCCCATAGTAAAGATAAAGATTTATTTTTCTGAGTAAATGGTACATTAAGATCTTAATATTAAACAGTTTCACATACACTACCGTTGCCGGTGTAGAAATATTAAAATTAACCTACAAAATCAAGTATCCAAGTTCTAGGCCGCAACAATATAATTGTATTAAGTATTTTGTCATCGAAACGCTAATAAGATATATTCCCCCATGGCGCGTCAATACGCATACATGGTGTGCGCGCGACGTTTGAGGCGTGCAATATTATAAATTAGTTTAAACGAAAATAGGCAATTTTTATACAATGTTAAGTTATTTATGAATGAAATGTCAAAATTTACTAATTATATAATGTTAAAAAAAAAAAAATATAAAACAATACAAGTTGCAAATAAGTAATAATAAAATATAATGTCAAAATTTATAATTTAAAAATTCGTTTACTGAATAGAAACAGTTGTCTAATAGCCAGGCAAATACTGTAAAATAAAAAAACTAAAAAATATAAAACAATACAAGTTGCAAATAAGTAATAATAAAATATAATGTCAAAATTTATAATTTAAAAATTCGTTTACTGAATAGAAACAGTTGTCTAATAGCCAGGCAAATACTGTTTTCCTAAATTTATTAGTGGGCAACACTCTGATGCGTGGGGGTAAATTATTAAATATTTTGATTGACATGCAATTGGAATTCCTGCTATACAATTGTAGTCTCTGGCTAGGTGCTAGTAATTTATTTGGGCTTCTGCTTTACACTCTTTTAGAAATGTGTCCATACATTGGGAACATGTGCGAATACCTTTTTACAAACATACAAATTTCAAAAATAATAGGCAAGGAAGTGGCAGATATTTTAGTGATTTAAATAATGGCTTACAGTGATCTAAATATTCTGCTCCATACACAGCTCTACCTTTTTACAAACATACAAATTTCAAAAATAATAGGCAAGGAAGTGGCAGAATTTTTAGTGATTTAAATAATGGCTTACAGTGATCTAAATATTCTGCTCCATACACAGCTCTGACACATTTTTTTTTGGTGCAATAAATGCACACTGCTCACATCTACTGAATTTCCCCATATCACGAGTCCGTAACGCAGCACTGATGCAACATAGCCATGATACGCACTTAGGGCTGTTTCTTTACCAGCTATTCGTCTCAGTTTTCGAAGAGCAAACACAAATTTGTCGAGACAAATGCAGACTTTTTTTACCTGTTCTTTCCAATTTAATTTTTCATCAATAACTATTCCCAAGAATAAGGTTGAAGGTACGGGTTCCAATATTGAATTATTGTATCGTATTTGAGGATAAAGAATTATATGTTTGAAATTGTACTAACTTTGTTTTTTCAATGTTTACACGTAAATTATTACATTCCAGCCATATAATTGCTTTTAGTATTTTATTGTTAGTGTCAGTTTCTAGGTCATTCCTATTTGAAGATTTTATTGTGAGAGTAGTGTCATCAGCAAATAGTGTACAATTATGATTTAGGCTCTTGCAAAGGTCATTTATGTATAATATAAATAATCGACGCCCTAATACGCTTCCCTGAAGAACACCACAACTGTTTATTTTTAACTCGGAACTGTATGCTTTGTTTTTGTTATTGTCAATTTTTGATATTACTGTCCTTTGCTGGCGACTCGATAAATAACTTTTATGCCAGTCATGCGCCTTGCCTCTCATTTCTCCACTTTGCAAAGTAATCGATTATGTGGGACAAAATCAAATGCCTTGCTCATATCTAAAAACACTGACAAAACATACATTTTGTTATTAAGGGCTTCAGATATCAAAGTAAAACAAGCAAGAGAAGTTGAACTATTCTTCCTAAAACCAAATTGGTTCTCAGTAAGGATGCTGTTCTTGTTTAAAAAGTTGATTATTTTACCGTACATTGCCTTTTCAAAAATCTTTGATAGGATAGGGATCAATGTAGTGGGTCTATAATTGGACATATCTGTGCGGGTCACCTTTTTTATACAGCGGTTTGACAATTGATTGTTTTAATCTAGTAGGAAATGTGCCTGTCTCAAATGACAGATTAATTATATAACTTATTTATTTATTTATTGGCGTATCTACAATTGTTATACTGTTTATTCTAGTAATACAAGCAATATGATACAGGTTCTACTATGCTTTTGCTGCATTGTTTTATTATTTTTGTGGTTATTTCATCATAACCAGTAGCGTTAGTATCATTTAAAGAGTTGATAATTTTTACAATGTCTTGTTCATTCACTGGAGTCAAAAAGATAGTGCCAGTGTTAGTGGTAATGTCAATGTTACTTGCGTTGTTACTATTGCTATGGTTAAATTTACTGGTCATTTCTATAAAATAGTTATTAAATTGATTGCAAATGTCATTAGGATCATTAATTATATTATCATTCATTATTAATTCTTTGATGTCATTTTTATAATTATTATCATTATATATATCGGAGGAAGGTAAATGATCGCTTGTAAACTTATTAATTCAGTTTTATTTAATTGGCAACATTTAGCTTCTGATTCAAATTTCAATTAGATTTTATTCGATTGACAACACTTCATTTCCCTTATGTCAAAATACTTGAATTCGATTGGATGTTCAAAGCGGTGGTTTTGTTGGATGTGTGCTTGAGCCAATAATGAAGCGGCGAGCGCCATACTTGGCGATCTGTGTGGGGTCCCCGCGATTGTGGAGCTAGGGTTGGAAAGAAAACGCGCGGACACGCGTTTGTTGTTTGAAAAAGAGTTTGGAGGAATTCTAAAGAGGCGTGTATAAACTTGACAAAGTGTGGTTTTGTTGAAAGAAAGCGAAACTATTGGTGGCCGAATCCACTGCGTCGTTGTTGGATCAAGGATTATCTCTAAAACGGCATAAGTTACCTGCTTTGTGCGAGCATAACCCACGATAAGCCCACAAGTACGAGGGTATATGGAAGGAAGCCCTCCTGTTTCCGACATCAGAAGTATGAACCAATGCACGCACAAGGCGATGCTGGATCAAATGAGACGAGTAATGGCTGGCGCGCTTTCTTTGATGCGCAAAAATTTGCATGGAAGTACCTACCTACATAGAGAGACGTTTCGCAACTCGTCGGCTACTGGAGAGCGGAGACAGGAATATTTTGTTGCCCGAAATCAACCGTATAGTTTGGCCTATACTAGACAATGTGCGAAGTCTAGTTGCAGATAATGTTAATGATGACATCGATGCCCAATCCTGACTAGATACCTACTGGGCAAACGCAACTGTGGTGTACATATGTACAGGGAAGTATAAACTTGAGTATTCTGACAATAATTAGTACCTATCTAATGCCTTGTGAAGTTTAGCCACAATACCTATTGTTTTTCTTGGTATAAAGTGGCTAAAATTTAAAATAAATTTCTATTTTCGTTATGATGCTAAAAGAAACTTAGCCAGTTTCATACTGTCAGTGGAACTCGCATGAGAATAAGACGACTTGTGTAAATACAGTGCAAGAGAGCAAACATCCTTAAGCTACAACTTGATTCAACAAAACATTACGCTTGTGTGAAAACTTGCTCATAGACATGAATTTTTCAGGCATTCGTTCAATATGCAACAAATAGCATGGACGTCTGAGCCCTTCAACATGGCTGCTGTGGATACCACAAGACCTGTTGTGACCAGCTGTGTGTGGTGATACAAGTGCGGAGCTCAGGTTCCATTTCAAAAGGCAACATAACCCGCAGCCTACAGCGCTATGAAAGAGGAAATCTAGTGGTGTTATACATGCCACTGCGGTGATCAATCCATTTAATATTTTCTGGTAGCATCTAGGAGTATGGACTTGTGCATGTGAGCATGGTCGGCACTGCTGCCTGACCCATCCGGAAGTACAGGCTTAAGGTATGTTACTTTGATTGATCTGCATTCAACAATTGCTGCATCTGCATTCAGCTGTACATTTTTGTGGCAGCTGAAGTATGTATTGGGTTTGGATTTACCGAAGTTTTACAAATAATTCTTGCATTCATTGCAATCTATAACTATTGCATTATTTTGTTTCATGGAAATGTGTCATGTAAGTTACAAAAAAAAGGATAAAAAAAAAAATATTCAAACAGCGCTATATGTGTTATGGTGTTGATACTGTGTGTTTCTTTCAATAATCATCGAAAGATTCGGGACCCCATTAGCTGTAATATGCTGCTTGAAATAACTTATTGAATAGGTGCATGAATATTTTTTATGATCAATTAAAAAATGAACAAATCATTTTTACATGGACAGAATGAGAAGTCAGTCCATGTCACGCCATCTATTGATATCCTTGCTTTGTTCGAGCTTTGAAATATTTTGTTTCATCAAGTATTTAATCTTTTTTATTCACCAACAAAATAAACAACAAAACGATTTTCGCAATTTTATGTTTCTAATGTACTCGGAGCATTGGAACGTGGGGACGAAACGCAAAGAAATGAGATTGCATTACATTATTATGTTGTTAGAACAATTAACGTAGTTTTATTTTCTCTATGAGAACAATAATACACGGTTTTGTGACCACTAGTGCTGTCATAAGCATAAGAAAATAAATAGGTTGTTAGTGTACTGACAATCGAGAAGTAAAGATATTAGCAATCCGTATTTTTTTTTATATGTTTGAACACTAGGAATTTTAGCCATGCATTTTTCATTAATAGGTGTCACTTCAGATTATCCGTAAATATTACTATCACTGAGTTTGTTGTTGATTTGATCTCCAAGGGAATTTGTGAATATGCTATTTCTTGGAAACAACATACTTTCTAACTGTTCGCGTTGGTATTTTCAATACAAGTTTGAATCCAGTTACGGAACGCAAAAAGAAAAATCGTAATAATAGTCGATCTTTAGCATCTTTGACCGATTGAAGTTGTTTTTTACAACTAAATTAAAGTATCAGGTATAAGGGAACAATATTTATTTTGTTTACGTTGAATTCACTTATGTTTGTGATATACATTCAATAATTTTTAAATGATATTTTGGTTCATGTCGAAAAATCTTATCTCGATTTTCTAGGGTTAAATATCGATTCGCTGGATTGATTCAGTACTGGATATCGATTGAAAAACGTTTATTTATTTTTTGTCCTTAAAATCGATTCGTCGATTAATCGATAACAGAACGTCATCCCTTGCTCATCTCTATAAGACATAAAGACAGTGACAAGTGAGTGTCAACATCCGAAAAAGTTTGATGATACAAAACAAATAACTTTGATATGATTTTTAACTTAAAAGTTACTAGATAAAGACTAGATTATTAATAAATCGTTACAAGGTGTGAGCCACTGTGAGGATTACACTTTTAACTTTTGCATTGTTGCAAAGACATGCAATAACTTTCAGTTAAGAGCTATGTAATCAAGATTATTTTCAAACCGGTGTTAAAGTTTAGTGAAATAGTTTGTTGTTCGACTCGATTTGCAATCTTACAACCTGCAAACATCACGAGGATTAACGTTACTATAGCCTAGACAGTTGGCGTTTAGTTTTGTTGCTACCAACGGTTGAATAAAGGTAAAGTTAATGTCTGAAGTTGTTATATATCGCATTGTAGAGAACTAACCAACTGATAACATGTCATTCTAATGATACCTACAAATAAAAATGATTTAAATTGACTACGGTGAATGACAAGTGCAACTAGACATTTAGATGGTGTCGAGAAGACGTGTTCAGGTATTATGAGATGCTCGAGAGCCAATAACTGTTCCAAGTCGTGGCTGAGGATGAGATAGATGTTCAATTGGCAACATTTTAATACACATAGAACGGTTTCTCAGTTTCGTGGTTCAGAGAGATGACGGAGTCAAGAGTTTATTCGGCGTTTAAGTTGAAAGTGCATTCTGTGTAGCGAATGTATTTGCTAAGTTATTGTGAATTGTAGACCACGGATGGGATACTTGGGTTCTATTTGATGTACTTGGTACATGGGTTTTTGATGTTTTTTTGGAGGAAACTAGGAATGGTTTCCTTGTTCTGTGTTGTTCAACGATGCTTGGCCTCGGTAATCTTGTTCAAAAATTTTAATAATTGTAGCATCTCTTTAAAATAAAGGTTTGTATTTGTGAATTGTGTGGTGTCATGTAGGAAGTCTAGTACCTACCTAACTTGAATAATAAGTTTGGAATTTAAAGTATACTGTCAGTAATGGCTGTGCTAACTTGTTGAATAGTTGAATAGTCTGTGCTGGTCATTGTGAACATACCTAACGTTATTTTGTGTTATTTCATTCAAGTTGGATAAGATAATGTTAACACAGATGTAAAGTCGGTGATGTGCGGTGCATGATTTAATTTTTAGTTTGCAAAGTTGGTAATGTTTGGTGTTGTAAGTTATTATACCTATCGTACTGAGAGTTTGGTATGAAATCATGAACATAGAATAGAGTTCTTGAGTATGCTTTTGGCTGTGTATGAAATCATGAACATAGAATAGAGTTCTTGAGTATGCTTTTGGCTGTGTATGAAATCCTGAATGTGAGGTTGCCGTTGTAGTCAGAATAAAGATTGATACTGAGAGTAAAGATTGAAATAACAAATTTCATTTTGGTTTAAAGGTGCTGTTTGGAAGTGAAATGGAATTCTGAATGGTGGCAATTATGTGTTGAATTAAAGGCTTTGTTTGGTTCATGATGAGTTTGAGAAAATCTGAAAGATTAAGTACCCATTGACGTAACTGAATGTAATATGTTGAAGACTGATTCAAATCAATCTAGCAATGGTGAGGTCGTGTGCATGGTCAAAGGACTGACTGTGCGGTGAAGAGTAGTCACTGCGGTGACTACTGTAGCCTTAGATGGGCTGGTGAGTGGTCAGAGATGACTGCTGTAGCCTAAAATGGGCTGGTGAGTGGTCAGAGATGACTGCTGTAGCCTTAGATGGGCTGGTGAGTGGTCAGAAATTACTGCTGTAGCCTTAGATGGGCTGGTGAGTGGTCAGAGATGACTGCTGTAGCCTAAAGTAGGCTGGTGAGTGGTCAAAAGATGACTGCTGTAACCGAGATGGGTTACGAGGCCTGGTCAGGATGACTATGGTTGCAGGATGGTCACAGGGTTGACCATCAGGAGGCACAGCAATTGCTGTGGGACCAAGAAACATTGCTGGATATGTATGGGGGGGGAGCCTAGTCCCTCTGGGGCTTCGGTGACCTGTTGTTTAATGTATGTAGCATGGGTATCTGGCAGTCTTGTTGCTTCGAGAGGACCGGTAGTCTGGGGGAGCCTGGTCCCTCTGGGGCTTTGGTGACCTGTGGTCTGGGGGGAGCCTAGTCTCTCTGGGGCTTTGGTAACCTGTTGTGTGTCTGGGGGAGCCTGGTCCCTCTGGGGCCTCGGTGACCCGTTGTTTGGTGTATGTGGCATGGTATGTTGTGTTGGGTGTTTGAGTGGTTTCTGGCACACTTAGTGCTTCGAGACCGATTTGACGTCTGTAGGAAACCTGGTACCTCTGGTGCTTCGGTAACCGTTTAGAATGTGTGAGTGTTAATATGGTTGTCTAAACGGTGAGGTATCTGTTTCTATAGTACGACGATGGTTGTGTATGGTGTACGGTGTGGAGACCTAGATTTACATGGACAATGTGAAAGCTATGAGAATTATGTTTTCATGAGTAAAGAAGTTCTTGATTTTAGTTGTCGGCTGGTAATATACGGTGTTGATTGAAAGTTTCACGTGGAAGATGTCACGACCACGTAATTTTTTTTATTTGGTCAGGAGCGGCCGAACTTTACCTATTGTTTAGGTAATTATTTTTTTCTCCTCTTGGTTTTTGTTTTTTTATCACAATTGAGTAACGATGTTGTTCATCTTGTTCATCGCTCTACATCAAACGTGGGACCGTTTGAATGTCAAGATGGCCGTATCGGAGGAAGGTAAATGATCGCTTGTAAACTTATTAATTCAGTTTTATTTAATTGGCAACATTTAGCTTCTGATTCAAATTTCAATTAGATTTTATTCGATTGACAACACTTCATTTCCCTTATGTCAAAATACTTGAATTCGATTGGATGTTCAAAGCGGTGGTTTTGTCGGATGTGTGCTTGAGCCAATAATGAAGCGGCGAGCGCCATACTTGGCGATCTGTGTGGGGTCCCCGCGATTGTGGAGCTAGGGTTGGAAAGAAAACGCGCGGACACGCGTTTGGTGTTTGAAAAAGAGTTTGGAGGAATTCTAAAGAGGCGTGTATAAACTTGACAAAGTGTGGTTTTGTTGAAAGAAAGCGAAACTATTGGTGGCCGAATCCACTGCTTCGTTGTTGGATCAAGGATTATCTCTAAAACGGCATAAGTTACCTGCTTTGTGCGAGCATAACCCACGATAAGCCCACAAGTACGAGGGTATATGGAAGGAAGCCCTCGTGTTTCCGACATATATATTATCTTTTATAATAGACCATGTCGCTTTGCATTTATTTTTAGAATTATATAAATGTTTTTTGTTATTTATTAATTGTGAATGTGATATACATGTTTTTAAAATTCTAGAATAGGCATATATATATACCTATTCCTATCCTATAGGTATATAGGTATCGGCTTTTATGAATTTTTTTGTTAACGGCATCGTGTTGTTAATTATAATACAAAGTTCTCTTTTTTATGCACGATATTTTTATACCTTTACTTATCCATTTGTTTTTTATTGGTTTATTATATTTTTTTATTGTTATTTCTGGGAAAAATAGTTTGTAAAAGTGAATATATAGGTCATGAAATATGTTAAATGCATTGTTGCAATCTGTTTCTTCATATATTTCATTAAAACTTAAAGCCGATATACAATCAAGATTTTTTTTTTATATTGTTTTTATTGTAATCTCTTTTTACTTCATAAAATAAATTTGGGATCGTCGGCTTATTATTAGATCTCGGAAGAAAGAACGTTAATGACTGCCCATATATAGTATACGTGGGACACTCAGAAAGTTTTGCGAAACTAAAAAAAATTGTTCTATACGTACATATATTTTTATTAAATCTTTTCAAAGTACTTTCCACCAGCCTCTATACAA
Source organism: Orthosia gothica (assembly GCA_949775005.1). Taxonomy (NCBI): domain Eukaryota; kingdom Metazoa; phylum Arthropoda; class Insecta; order Lepidoptera; family Noctuidae; genus Orthosia; species Orthosia gothica. The sequence continues at coordinate 19,653,301 of OX459059.1, forward strand.
AGATTCATGCGCCTAAACCAGTTTTCAAAACACTTTTTCCAGTCCGCCGCAGACACCTCGTTTACAGCCTGCTCGAACGCAGCCAGCGCATCTTCCGGCGACGAAAATTGTATCCCTTTGAGCTGATTTTTTATTTTTGGGAATAAAAAGAAGTCACACGGTGCTAGATCAGGGCTGTAAGGAGGGTGACCCAGGAGTTTGACTGGCGTGCTGTCCAGGAAGTCCCTCGTTTTGAGTGCGGTGTGCGCAGGTGCATTGTCGTGGTGGAGCAGTAGCCCGCGGAGCCCTGTGTTTGGTCGCTTGTTGCTTATAACAGAGAAAACTTCTGGCAAACATTTGGTAGTATACCATTCGGCATTAATGCTTCTTTGATCCCGTAAGGGAATTGATACCAAGTGGCCAGTCAAATTAAAAAAGCTAGCGATCAAAATCTTACCCCCGCTTCTAGATCGCTTCACTTTGGTAGGCGTTGGCTCATTTTGAAACACCCAAACAGTCGACTGGCGCTTGGTTTCTGGGTCGTATTGATAAATCCAGACCTCATCACCTGTAACGATGTCGTAAACACGCCGAGACGAGCCTGCTTCAAATTTGTTAAGCATATCACGGCACCATTCCACCCGGGCCTGCTTCTGAGCATCGGTGAGGTTGTGCGGCACCCAGCGTGATACTATCCTCCTCACGCGAAGATGGCTGTGTAGAATCTCGTGAACGCTTCCCGATCCAATCTTCAATATGTGTTGAATCTCCTGATATGTAATTCGCCTATTGTCTTGGATTAAATTTTTCACTGCTAGCACGTTTTCTTCGGTAACAGCCGTCAAAGGGCGACCGCTTCTTTCGTCATCCCCCAAAGTTGGTCGACCGCGCTTGAATTCGTTATACCAACGATACACGGTTGCCTTGGAAGGGCCTTCATCCATGAATGCCATTTGAAGTCTATCGTACGATTCATCCGGTTTCAGGCGACACTTGAAATCGTATAAAATCATAGCTCTAAAATGTTCCCGGCGCAGATCCATATTTCAGTGAGACACAATACTTTGAATTAACTCGCAAAAAATGTGGAGGGAAATTTTGAAATTGGAACTTACTTATTTTTACTTATAAATAATCATATTTTCGAAAAACATTATAACTGGCCAGTCTCCCATATATAAAAACTTTTTTTCGCAATACTTTCTGAGGGGCCTGGTATATATAGTACTCATCACTGTCTCTTTTGCTCTCTAAAATTACGTATTACGGTTTTGACGCACCTACGGTTGCATGGTTCAGCAGTTATTTGAGTAATCGTAGACAACTGGTTGAAATTCGAGATGCCAATGGATCTAGTATTCTGTCTAATATGACTCCAGTGGTAAAGGGTGTTCTACAGGGATCTATATTGGGTCCCCCTTTGTTTATTTTGTATAGTGCAGATATTATTAATGTTTTATTAAATTTCATATTAAGCTGATGATATTCAATTATATATTTCTTTTAAACCGGAAGACTACGTGACCGCAGTAAAGAACAATGGCAGATGCCCATACATTTTTTTAGCTGAGATTAAATTCCTACGTCTTTAAATGAAAAATATCTGGTTTAACTCAGGGTGATGTTCTGAATTAGTTTGTTCAAGAATTTTTGTTCGAGAATGTCGAGAGTAATAGATATTCAGTCATAAACTTTTGTAGGTTATGTCTGGGTAACTTTAAATAATGTGTTTAATAGGTAATATTATTCTATTTCGTGGAAGTAAAAGCCAAATATCGCATTAGCATTTCCCTTACCTAGTTATTTCAGCATGAAATGTATAATATACTCTTTGGAAAGAGTATATTTATTTAAACTGAGCGACTTTGACGTTTATCAAAAGGTCGTCGTCCTCGTCAACAACCAAGCTATATTTTTTAAACTTGGATACTAGTCTTTTTGCCAATCATTAATTAAAAGTAATTCATTTATTTCTACTACACTACAATATTCTTATCTATCTGCGAGGAACATCTATACTTAGACATAAACTGTATTATTAACTTATTTACTGCAATAAATACATTAATTATATTATTAATTCATATAGTTACTACTTGTCACTTAGCAGATAAAATATATAAGGGCAACACTGAGCTAAAGAACTTAACTAAAAAATCAAATAACTTTTTATTTATTATGTTTTTTTTATCCGTTTTGAACCAGCCCAATAATATATATAATGTGACTTTATAGACAAATTCAATTTCTAGGACTCTCCGAAAATAAAAACTTCTTTGCGTTGCTCTGAAAAGAGTTATTTTTTTATTAAACGATGTTATGACATTTTACAATTGGTTTTATGAACGAACTTACAAAGAATACCTACCTGAAAAGAGAAACAACAATTAAAGCTATTATTTCCTTAATCTTCACAATACTATTGGTATAATTTCTCACTCACTTTCATTACACTGAAACCTCTTTTTGACACTCCTCACCGGTGACATCTGTTCTCTTTGTGTCAAAGAGACTGCGCGGGAAATTTAAATGAATGAAGAAGATGTTCTTCGTTTACATATATTTAAAAAATGTAGACAATTAATAGAACGTCTTTCTTATATAACTCACTTTCAGACACTCAAATTTAAGTCAGCTAAAATCTCGCCATTGTTCATTATTAAACGAAGATCTGGACAGGATTGTGGACTGGTCGAAACATAACTCCCTATTACTTAACCCGGTTAAAACTAAATTTATGCTTTTTGGTGCGAGGAGTCAACTCAATACTATAAACAGTGATCTTGCTAACGTGATCGTAATGGGCCAAAGTATTGATCGTGTTTATGAAGCGAGAAATCTGGGTTTGATCATGGACCAGGAACTACATTTTGAGGCTCATACTGCAAACTGTGTAAAAAACTGCTTCTAACGTCTAAAAGTATAAGATAAGATAAGATAATGATTTATTTCTCACCACAATATAGGTACATTCAGAGAGACATCAATACAAAATAGGTACGTAACATCAATAATTATACTGTGGGAGACTGGTGCCTAAACTAGACGTGAGGTCTGTATTTCAGGACACCAGGACTCCACCCCTTGAGTAGTGCTTACATTTTAATGTTTAGTACAATAATTAGTGCGGCAAGAAATTCTAAAAGCATAGGCTTTCAAATTTAACATACAAAAACACAAATAGAACAGAAAAGGAAATGTTAGCAATTATTGGTGCTTGGTGTTAGTAGGTATGAAAGTGTGTCTGTGAGTGAGTACGGTGTATATGTGGGTGAATGTGTGGGTGGGGTGTGTGGGGAGGGGGAATAGTATCTATGTATTAAATTGGCTATTTTGGGACAGCTAGTAGTTTTTCTGTTTCCTCATAGTTCAACTCCCGGAGCCAATTGCTTAGTTTAATTTTGCATTTGGTTTTGGTGAGGTTATAAATTGGGAGTATCCTATTTATTTTATTATAAAGAAAGCAACCAAGGTAGCAAAAGAAGCGATGAGAGGAAGTAGTCGAGAGCCGGTTGTGATGGCGGTCTATGGGATCGAATCGTCTTCTTCTGTGGGAGAGTGAGTGGTTGAAGGTAGTGAGGCCATGCTGTTTTACAACCGTTTGCAATATGAATTGCTGGCGAGCCGTTAACACCTTTGCTTCCTTATACAACATAACCGTTGGATAACGAAAGGGTCGGAATAAAGATACCTTCAGAATGGCTCTCTGCGCTCGTTCAAGCTCCAACATAGTACTTTTTGTGGCACCACCCCAGGATGTTATGCAGTAGGTTAGAAGGGACTGGGCGAGAGCCAAGTAAACCGATTTCCTTAGCTTCTCGTCCGCCACATGTCTCAGGGTCTTGAAGACGTATATAAGTTTACGTAACCTATTACTGAGGGTACTGATATGTTTTTTGAAGCTTAGGGTGCTATCTATTATTACCCCTAGGTACTTTGCACTGTCTGTTTTCTGAATGCGGGTGGTGCAGGTACAATTATTTGTATTTTGTTTGGAACATGTGTGAGCTACTATAGAATACAACGAGTTCATCTGTGTGGTTGACGCATTGTTTTTCAAAAAGAAGGGCATGTATACGGTTTTTTCCGCGTTTAGAGTGAGAACATTATTACGCAACCACTCCGTCACGACTTCGAAACCCGACTGTGCTTGCATGTATACATCGTGCCATGTACTAGCGCTGAAGAGAAGGGCAGTATCGTCTGCGAAGGTTATAATTTTACCCTTGGGGAGAGTGAGCATACCCAGCTCGTTAGTGTATATAAGGAAGAGTGTCGGGGCGATTACGCTGCCTTGTGGCACGCCGTAGGAGACAGTGCGTTCGTCACTGATTGTATCGACTATTTTAACGCACTGGGTACGCTCACTCAGGTAGTCCTCAAAGAGTTTGAGCTGAACATCCCTGATTCCTATGTTTTCCATCTTACGAATCAGAGTAGGGACAGACACCGTGTCAAAAGCTTTGGCAAGGTCTAGGAAGATGCCCAAAACTTTCTGTCCATCATCCAGGTTAGTGATGACATAATTGGTCAGCTCATGAACTGCATCCGCCGTGGATTTGCCCGCCCTGAATCCGTATTGTGAGGGTGAGAGGATGTTATATTTCTCCAAGTAATCCACGAGCCTATTGTTCATGATCCGCTCCAGTATTTTGGACAGAGTAGGAAGTACTGCTATAGGTCTATAGTTGTTGACACGGCCTCTGTCCCCTCCCTTAAATATTGGGTGTATTAACGATTTTTTAAACGATTTGGGAAATTGCCCAGATGAAAGCGCAAGGTTGCAGATATACGTGAGGGGTGGTACAACAATGTCTATATGTTTTTTTAGGAGACAGCTTGATATTCTGTCCCACCCTACTGCAGTGTCGCTACGTAGGGATATTATCAAATTAGTAACTTCATCATCATCAGTGGGTGAAAGAACCATAGATTGTGCTGCCCCCTGATTGACGGTACTATGCGAGTTATAAGGTGATCTATTGGATATCTTTTCCGCGAGATTTTTACCGATTTCCGTAAAAGATCCGATTTCCGTCCGAAGATGCCCGTATTTAAGTGAAGATCCGCGTATACAGCTAGTTGAAAGTCTGGCTCTGTCTAAGTTCAATTACGCTGATACCGTTGTGGGACCTCGACTTTTGGCACGTACCGTGAGATTGATTGAAAGGGTTCAGAATGCTTGCGCGCGATTTTGTTTTAACGTACCACAAAGAAGCCACATTACACCTTTTCTTAACAGGCATAATATTTTAAAAATGAAATCGCGTCGGAAATTGCACTTGTAACCTTGAGTCTAACGTGATCCTCAGGCAAACCGTTTTATCGACGAATTCTAGCTTCTCCTTGTTCAATATAATGTCACAATCAGTACTTTTGACATTCGGCAAGGAAAATTTTACGCACTTGATTTTTTCACCATTTAAAACTAAATTATTGTCAGTGAACCAATCCTGAACCTGCCGTAGCGCGTTATATACGTCGTCAACCTGAAAAGTACGTCTATTTATTTAAAAAAATAAAGAAAACACCTCCAGTGCTGAAAACACCTGTTGTGTTTTGATTTTCCAGTGCTGGAAACACACATGTTGTGTTTTTATTATTATTTTGTTTCCTTATTTTATATTTTGTTATTATCGATAGGGTCGCGTTTGACCACTACCTCGCCTGATGGTAAGCGATGATGTGGCCTACGGTGAAGCACGCTTGCCTAGAAGTAACCTTCTTTTAGGTTTTACATCTGATAAGAGTTATTGAGATTGATATAAATATGCAAGTATTAATATTATACAAGTTTAGATAAACCTGTATAGCACCTGTAAATTAGGCTTCGGCCCGAGCCAGCAAATATGCGTATGTTCAAAGTACACACTAACACTACTCAATCCCACACGTTTTGTGTAGAAAGGTTTCAGGTTCAGGAATGTCTGGGATCTTGGACCAGTAGCAAAACACGCGAGGTGCATAGTCAACACTTGTGGTACGTGTTGGAGAAACACAACTGGTGTTTCCCGCACTGCCTGTGCGTTCGCATGTGTGTTCGTCAGCCGCACTTGCGGTCCAGCGTAGCGATAGGCAAAGTGTGTTAAGGAGGGGGTTATCATTTTGTTGTTGTTGCGGGTCTCTAATGCTGTTGTTATTGTTATGCAGCGCGTGGCGGAGTACCGCGCTCACTGCGCGACGCACGCGGAGGACGCGCTGCACTCGTGCTGGACGTGCGGCGCGCAGTTCTCTAGCCGCGCCGCGCTGCGCGACCACGCGGGCCAGCTGTGCGGCGCCGCGCTGTGCTGCGCGCTGTGCGGCCGCGCGCACCCCGCCGCCGCCGACCTGCGCCGCCACGAGGCCTCCTGCCCGCCGCGGTGCCCCGCGTGCGGTGAGTAATACTCCTCCAGAACGGATCTCAGCGGCGATTAGCCATGGGCCGGGAGAAATTATAGTGAACAAGTTTGAGCGCCATCACAGGTGCACTCCCTGTTCCCTCAGCCTCGTAGCCCGATGGTTCGCTAAGTAAGTGTGTCGCAGGCCTGCTGCTGGCGGACCGCGCGGCGCTGGCGGCGCACTGCGCGGCCCTGCACGGGCGCAGCTCGCGCGCGCCGCACGTGTGCCCGCAGTGCTTCCGCACGTGCGACACGCCCGAGCTGCTCTCGGCGCATCTGCTGCGACACCGCCAGGCCAAGCAGTTCGTCTGTGGCTACGACGGCTGCATACTGCGCTTCGGGACCAGGTATGTTGCGTTACACAATTTTTTATACCCATACCTTATTGTCATGAGGTGCTTCAAAAATTGGTGCGCCATCTTTGGAAAGCCGCTATATTCGGTTTAGAATGATATCACTTCGCATGGTTAGCGAACCCTTATCCGATCTTAACCGAACAGCTGAACCACACATGCTGTGTGTTTTTACCAACCGAACGGCTGAACCACACATCCTGTGTGTTTTTACCAACCGAACAGCCGAACCACACATTCTGTGTGTTTTTACCAACCGAACGGCTGAACCACACATTCTGTGTGTTTTTACCAACCGAACGGCTGAACCACACATTCTGTGTGTTTTGACCAACCGAACAGCCGAACCACACATTCTGTGTGTTTTTACCAACCGAACGGCTGAACCACACATTCTGTGTGTTTTTAAAGACAAAAGACAAAGACAAAAGATATTTATTTCAACTGGGCCACCAAGCGGCACTTTTGAATGTCACAATTTAAATTTAAATGGAATACAAGTTGATTCTACCGTGCATTCGGAAAGTAGCTAGTTATGGAGAAGAATGCACAAGAAACTCCATACTTTTTAAATTTACATGGAATAAAAGTTGATTCTACCGTGCATTCGGAAAGTAGCTTGTTATGGAGAAGAATGCACAAGAAACTCCATACTTACTCTTTTAAAAAAAAAAAAAAAGATTCTACCGTTTACCACTTGAACAGCTGAACCAGATTGGAGTTAAAACTTCAGCTAGAAAGGAAGCCTCGGCACGTTCTTTGTAATTTTTAGCCCATGTGTTGTTTTGTAATATAATGGGATTTAGGTGGGCTAAACCCCAACTGTGCGGTAAAAACACACAGAATGTGTGGTTCAGTTGGTCAATTGGTAAAAACACATAGAATGTGTGGCTCAGCTGTTCGGTTGTGTTTAAGATTTCAATAATAAAGCCATTACACAAAAAAGACGATAAAACAAAAGTTACCAATTATAGGCCAGTTGCACTGATACCAATTTTTTCAAAAAAATTTGAGAAGGTTATTTATAACAGCATGAACAGTTATTTAGAAAAAAATAATATTTTTTGCAAAGAACAAATGGGCTTTAGAAAAAATAGAACCATTAATATGGCTGTTTATAACTTTTTAGAGAAAATACATCATAACATGGATAACAGAAAACCAGTGATGGCTATGTTTATGGACATGACTAGGGCGTTTGACTTTGTAGACCATAAAAGACTTTTAATTAAGCTCGAAAGATATGGTATCAGAGGTAACGTGCTTAATCTGATAAAATCTTATTTGGAGAATAGAAGTCAAATTACACAAATTAATAAAGTAAATATAAAGACCAAAACTGAGATAGTTTACTCCTCTAGCTCTAGAATATTGTCATGTGGTGTTCCGCAGGGTTCTGTGTTAGGACCCTTACTCTTTATTTGCTATATTAATGACTTTCCCCAAGTAGTCGAACATCAAATGTCACTATTTGCCGACGACAGCACTGTTATTTATGATACTGGCACTATAAAAGAAATAGAAGAGCAGATAAATAATAGCCTTATTCCTATTATCGACTGGTTAAATGCTAATAACCTTAAAATAAATCTTACCAAAACTAAAGTTATGAACTTTAAAATTAGACACAAAGTACAATCACAGTTTCAAATAAACTATAGAGGAAATGAAATACTTGAAGCTAGTGTTACGAAATTTCTTGGACTACATATTGACAATGACATGACATGGAGGACCCAAATTGAAAGTGTTTGTGCAAAGCTTAGTAGATTTTCATATGCTCTTTATATGCTGGGTAAAATTGCGAATAAGACCGCCCTTCTCGCAGCTTATCACGGATATGTTGCCTCGGCTCTGCGGTATGGCCTCATATTCTGGGGAAATGCCCCTAAGATTCAAGAAGTACTTATAGCACAGAAAAAATGTATCAGAGCGATTTGTAAAATAAAACAAACAGAATCATGCAAGCCACATTTTAATAAGCTAAAAATATTAACTTTGCCGTCACTCTATATTTATGAAGCGTGTATTTTTGTGAAACACAATATTAATTTATATAGATTTGTAGAAAGTAAACGGCGCTCAAATAAGTTGCAGGTGTTAGCAACAAAAACAAAGTTTCATAGCAACAGCTTTTATGCAATGGCTCAAAAACTATATAATAAGTTACCAGGACAAGTTATCTCAAGTATTAACCTTAACGAATTTAAAAGAAAATTGTTTAAATTGTTAAATGAAAAGGTGTATTATTCTGTTGACGAATACTTAAATGACAAATTTTAATTATAATACCTATTAACTAAATCCAATCTATTCTTATGTTATATACTGGATGATTGTGTTAATTTTGATTATTGTTGTATTGATGAATTAGTGACATTATTTTATATTTTATTATTAATGACATTATTTTATATTCTATTATTAGTGACATTTCTTTATATTCTATTATTAGTGACATTATTTTATATTCTATTATTAGTGCCATTTTTTTATATTCTATTATTAGTGACATTCTTATATTATAAAAATCAAATTATTTTATTAGTGACATATTTTTAATTTTATTGTGAGATATTTTGTATGCCTTTTGGCGGGACACAGCTCGGATCTTATGTATTATAACACCTGTATGTACCCTGTGTTCACGAAATAAATGAATTTGAATTTGGTTCAGCTGTTTGGTAGGTAAAAACACACAGAATATGTGGTTCATCCGTTCGGTTGGTTCTTTTCTATTAAATGTATGACGTATGAGACCCTTTTCACGGACTATTCCAATAATTTTCTTGTACGTTTCTATATTTGAGCTGGTAATTTTAAGTTGATTTTTATTAACAACTTTAAAGAGGCCTTCGTCAACAACTGTATTTATAAGTTGTGACAGTTTGTTTATATCTTCAACCCCATAGAAGATTATGGGAGGGGGTTTAGGTACTAAGAAGAACTTCATCTCAATAATATTTTGTTATTGGTGAACAATAAACAATGAGTCCGCTGCACGTTGCAGGAGCAACCTGATGGCGCACATCCGCAAGTGCCACACTCACGACGTGCCCGCGGACGAGCCCGACGAGCCCGCCGCCCCGCCCCCGCCCCCGCCCGCCGCCTCCGCCACGTGCGAGGACTGCGGCCGCACGTCAGTATACTGTCACACATTACATAATGATATCCACACAAGTGCCACACACGACGAGCCCGCCGCCCCGCCCCCGCCCCCGCCCGCCGCCTCCGCCACGTGCGAGGACTGCGGCCGCACGTCAGTATACTGTCACACATTACATAATGATATCCACACAAGTGCCACACACGACGAGCCCGCCGCCCCGCCCCCGCCCCCGCCCGCCGCCTCCGCCACGTGCGAGGACTGCGGCCGCACGTCAGTATACTGTCACACATTACATAATGATATCCACACAAGTGCCACACACGACGAGCCCGCCGCCCCGCCCCCGCCCCCGCCCGCCGCCTCCGCCACGTGCGAGGACTGCGGCCGCACGTCTGTATACTGTCACACATTACATAATGATATCCACACAAGTGCCACACACGACGAGCCCGCCGCCCCGCCCCCGCCCCCGCCCGCCGCCTCCGCCACGTGCGAGGACTGCGGCCGCACGTCTGTATACTGTCACACATTACATAATGATATCCACACAAGTGCCACACACGACGAGCCCGCCGCCCCGCCCCCGCCCCCGCCCGCCGCCTCCGCCACGTGCGAGGACTGCGGCCGCACGTCAGTATACTGTCACACATTACATAATGATATCCACACAAGTGCCACACACGACGAGCCCGCCGCCCCGCCCCCGCCCCCGCCCGCCGCCTCCGCCACGTGCGAGGACTGCGGCCGCACGTCAGTATACTGTCACACATTACATAATGATATCCACACAAGTGCCACACACGACGAGACTTTCTTTTTGCTTGATTGTCACGGTTTGTTTTTATTTTCCTATCCTTAACCTTAGTGACATTTGACCACCAGTTACAATGAATAGTCATATTTGTCTTTCATCCAAAGACCTTATACGTATTTCTTACTACTAGACTGTGCACCAAAAATTTTTGTTTAGCTAAAATGAAATCTATTATCATTTGCCTAGGTTAGCTATTTCCTTATAAGCGGTAGCTAACCAAAAGCGGTCCTGGCGAGAGGGTTCCCGCTGGTAGTGTGTCTTTGTCTGACATCTTTCTAGCTCAACTAATCATTGGATTTGGTAGAAATGGTAGAAAATTGTATATTTTTCATTTTTATGTAATACCAAAACGAACGAATAAAAAAAATATTTGAATACGTTTCAAAGTCTATGAAACTTTTAAACGTATTTAAATATTTTTACAGTTCCTATAATTAATCAATTCATTGTATTTAAAAAAAAAAAACATTAATACTGAGTAAGAGTAGTACTTTTAAATGTTTGGGCCTGGTAATACTAAATGTAAGACCACCAGGTTGGAGTGTTTGGCGGGATTTTTCGAGTGAAGTTCAGCGGCTGTTAATATTATTTGCAAATTGATTCCTAGTGGATATTGTGATATAAAATTGGTGTAGTTTTGTGTCTCAACTGTCTACGCAACTGGACAATATGTGAAATCATTGACAGAAGCGATCTCAGGATAGTGGAGCGGAGAATTTTATTGTAGTATTGACTACCTCCGCAAAGCTTACTGGGAAGGCTGACTCGATACAATTTGTTGCCAAATACTCCAAAAACCATTAGAATCTGTTACACCCGTATTCTAAAGCATACAAAAGAATGTTAAAATTGCACTGAAGACGAGGCGGTATGGTCCAGGACCTTAGCCTGCCCGAAAAGGGAGAACAAAAAAGACCACCAGGTTTGCGGCATTTTTGGCGAGTTTTGTTCGAGTAAAATTCAGCAGCTGTTAATATTATTCGCAAATTGATTCCTAGTGGAATCTGTCATATTATAATCATAGTCTACTCAACTGGACAATATGTGAAATCATTGTGATCCTATGGGGTATTTCAAAGCATCGTCTGAAGACTGCAAGATCATCTAACGCCTCTCCTTTATGAGCTTGAGAGTAAGATCAGAGAGTTTTTTTTCCTATATATACGATGGGTCTTGAAGAATAAGACTTATGCAGACTTGGGATTTGAGGATTATCGAGTCCTCCCCGAATACACCATCGTAAACTGCTCAATTTCTCTTCGAGTTCGGTGATCTTATCGTCAGTCCGGAGTCCGGAGTGTGCGCGTGTTGTACGTTGCCAGGTCCTGTCGTTGGTATTTGTTGGGGTAGCCGGATCTCGTCCGGCAGCCTAATTGTGTAAGTAAATTCGGCAACGGAAACAATCTGTTTCTTTCCCAAAAACACACACATACACTAAAAAGTTGAATAAAGAATTTACTTACACAATTAGGCTGCGGGATTCTTAGCACCCCTTGCCATACCGTAACCTAGACCGCTACCGTAGTCGAGGTTAGGCAGACTGCCGGGCACTAGGAGCTATGTTTTATTTGTGCTATTCATGGGGAGTGCTTTGCAGGCGGGTTGGCGATCCCAGTATGGTTGTTACAAATGCACAGAGAACGCTGCTATCATTCTCTGGTTTGTCCCTTAGTCGCCTCTTACGACACCAATGGAAAAACATGGGATTTCGAAATTCTGTAAGCTCGACACCGACTCGGTAAGTGACGTAGATTCCAAAAAATAATATACTTACACTATTGTTTTTACAATCAATTTGTCCCGTGTTATGTTTGGTCATGGTCACCTCATTAGAAAGAGACACACTACCAACGGAAGCCCTCTCGCTCGGACCGGTTTTTGCGCCATAGTGCACAGTCTAGTAGTAAGAAGTATAAGGTCTTTGCTTTCATCTACCTACTTAAAGTTAAAGTTAGGTGAAAATATTACCAATTTAGAAATGTTTTTTTTGAAGAATGTGTCCGTCTATAGTAATTGTAAGTAATACACACATACAATAATGCAAGAAATACTTATTGAGTTTATTCTAAACTAGCTGGCACCCGCGGCTTTGCTCCCGTCAAAATTATAGCCTATGTTACTCGGGAATAATGTAGCTTTCCATAGGTAGAAGAATTTTTAAAATCGGTCCAGTAGTTTTGGAGCCTAGAGATGCGAGTTCAAAGCCTGTGTCGAGGATATATTGTTTTGCTTTCAATCTATACCATATCAATATTATAAAGAGGAAAAAAAATAAAAAAATAACAATATTTATTTGTTCAAGGCAAAATATTGCTTGTTCGCCTCAGACTTATACAGTACGAACCACGAGACCAGATCTACTTTAAAATAATAATTAAAATAAGCTATTAGTAGCAATGACACTAATTATGTTACAATACACTAATAAACTTAGTCTTACAGCATAAGCATCAATAATTAAAACTTTTTAACAAAAAAATCAAACCGACTTCCAAAACAAAATACTACTAAGCTAAAAATAACTTTCTTTTCCGAAGTCGGTGTCATTTGTACCCATTGATTGCCATTTTTCGAAAAGAAGAATTTTTCAAATTAGTCCAGGCGTCTTTGAGTAATCGCGGAACACACATAAAAAAATAGATTATGACGAATTGAGAACCTCCTCCTTTTTTTGAAGTCGGTTAAAAATCGCATAACAAATAGCTATAAATATCCTAACGCTAACCTTTTAAAGATCAAATTTACGTATCTGTATTAATAAATATTGTAATTGCTTATCGAGTAGCGCTAGTCTGATAAACCCATTCAAATTAAATAATCCTTAATATTACAGGCAGAGGGTTCAAATTCGTTCGCTTTTAGGGTGTATCAGGTAACAGCTATTACCGACTGTACTAAAGTTGATTTTAAAATTACGAGCTTTGAATATTAAAAAGTAATATTCATAAAAAGATTTAAAGCAGTATGTTAATACAAACTGAACTTTATGACGTGTTTTAAAGTAATTTTCTTACATTATTGAAATCTTAATAAACATTTATATGTGGGCGCCCTCGCAAAAAGGGATCAGTTCTCGACATTTAGTTTCCGAGATATACGCAGTTTTTGTAAAGTTGCCCTCATACAAACACAAGTATAGTGTCAACTTTAAATGTCTGATAAAAAAAGTGTCAGCTTTTGAATATTTTTTGAATCCTTATCATCGATTGACTATTCTATATACTGAATCTAGTTTTAATTCATACAAATATGTGGTTAATTATGTCTTTAATTTTCTTTTAGTTTACAATTACATTTTTTTTTCTCATATCTACGAAGTGGCAGAGTACTCGCTGAAACTCTTTTTAAAAATTGTACCATACAATACGTAAAATTTTTTGTTCACATAAAATCCTCACCGATATTGTCATATTGCTTTTATAGTGTTGATTGTAATATCATAAAGATTGAAGTAACAAACGTAAAAGCATGTTTTTGTGTGTTGCAGGTTCGGCTCGGTGGCCGCCATGAAGCGCCACGCGCGTGTGCATCGCCAGCCGCGACACTTCCAGCGCCCCATACAGGTACAGCACTTATTTGTAGGTCCGGCTCGGTGGCCGCCATGAGCCGCGACACTTCCAGCGCCCCATACAGGTACAGCACTTATTTGTAGGTCCGGCTCGGTGGCCGCCATGAGCCGCGACACTTCCAGCGCCCCATACAGGTACAGCACTTATTTGTAGGTCCGGCTCGGTGGCCGCCATGAGCCGCGACACTTCCAGCGCCCCATACAGGTACAGCACTTATTTGTAGGTCCGGCTCGGTGGCCGCCATGAGCCGCGACACTTCCAGCGCCCCATACAGGTACAGCACTTATTTGTAGGTCCGGCTCGGTGGCCGCCATGAGCCGCGACACTTCCAGCGCCCCATACAGGTACAGCACTTATTTGTAGGTCCGGCTCGGTGGCCGCCATGAGCCGCGACACTTCCAGCGCCCCATACAGGTACAGCACTTATTTGTAGGTCCGGCTCGGTGGCCGCCATGAGCCGCGACACTTCCAGCGCCCCATACAGGTACAGCACTTATTTGTAGGTCCGGCTCGGTGGCCGCCATGAGCCGCGACACTTCCAGCGCCCCATACAGGTACAGCACTTATTTGTAGGTCCGGCTCGGTGGCCGCCATGAGCCGCGACACTTCCAGCGCCCCATACAGGTACAGCACTTATTTGTAGGTCCGGCTCGGTGGCCGCCATGAGCCGCGACACTTCCAGCGCCCCATACAGGTACAGCACTTATTTGTAGGTCCGGCTCGGTGGCCGCCATGAGCCGCGACACTTCCAGCGCCCCATACAGGTACAGCACTTATTTGTAGGTCCGGCTCGGTGGCCGCCATGAGCCGCGACACTTCCAGCGCCCCATACAGGTACAGCACTTATTTGTAGGTCCGGCTCGGTGGCCGCCATGAGCCGCGACACTTCCAGCGCCCCATACAGGTACAGCACTTATTTGTAGGTCCGGCTCGGTGGCCGCCATGAGCCGCGACACTTCCAGCGCCCCATACAGGTACAGCACTTATTTGTAGGTCCGGCTCGGTGGCCGCCATGAGCCGCGACACTTCCAGCGCCCCATACAGGTACAGCACTTATTTGTAGGTCCGGCTCGGTGGCCGCCATGAGCCGCGACACTTCCAGCGCCCCATACAGGTACAGCACTTATTTGTAGGTCCGGCTCGGTGGCCGCCATGAGCCGCGACACTTCCAGCGCCCCATACAGGTACAGCACTTATTTGTAGGTCCGGCTCGGTGGCCGCCATGAGCCGCGACACTTCCAGCGCCCCATACAGGTACAGCACTTATTTGTAGGTCCGGCTCGGTGGCCGCCATGAGCCGCGACACTTCCAGCGCCCCATACAGGTACAGCACTTATTTGTAGGTCCGGCTCGGTGGCCGCCATGAGCCGCGACACTTCCAGCGCCCCATACAGGTACAGCACTTATTTGTAGGTCCGGCTCGGTGGCCGCCATGAGCCGCGACACTTCCAGCGCCCCATACAGGTACAGCACTTATTTGTAGGTCCGGCTCGGTGGCCGCCATGAGCCGCGACACTTCCAGCGCCCCATACAGGTACAGCACTTATTTGTAGGTCCGGCTCGGTGGCCGCCATGAGCCGCGACACTTCCAGCGCCCCATACAGGTACAGCACTTATTTGTAGGTCCGGCTCGGTGGCCGCCATGAGCCGCGACACTTCCAGCGCCCCATACAGGTACAGCACTTATTTGTAGGTCCGGCTCGGTGGCCGCCATGAGCCGCGACACTTCCAGCGCCCCATACAGGTACAGCACTTATTTGTAGGTCCGGCTCGGTGGCCGCCATGAGCCGCGACACTTCCAGCGCCCCATACAGGTACAGCACTTATTTGTAGGTCCGGCTCGGTGGCCGCCATGAGCCGCGACACTTCCAGCGCCCCATACAGGTACAGCACTTATTTGTAGGTCCGGCTCGGTGGCCGCCATGAGCCGCGACACTTCCAGCGCCCCATACAGGTACAGCACTTATTTGTAGGTCCGGCTCGGTGGCCGCCATGAGCCGCGACACTTCCAGCGCCCCATACAGGTACAGCACTTATTTGTAGGTCCGGCTCGGTGGCCGCCATGAGCCGCGACACTTCCAGCGCCCCATACAGGTACAGCACTTATTTGTAGGTCCGGCTCGGTGGCCGCCATGAGCCGCGACACTTCCAGCGCCCCATACAGGTACAGCACTTATTTGTAGGTCCGGCTCGGTGGCCGCCATGAGCCGCGACACTTCCAGCGCCCCATACAGGTACAGCACTTATTTGTAGGTCCGGCTCGGTGGCCGCCATGAGCCGCGACACTTCCAGCGCCCCATACAGGTACAGCACTTATTTGTAGGTCCGGCTCGGTGGCCGCCATGAGCCGCGACACTTCCAGCGCCCCATACAGGTACAGCACTTATTTGTAGGTCCGGCTCGGTGGCCGCCATGAGCCGCGACACTTCCAGCGCCCCATACAGGTACAGCACTTATTTGTAGGTCCGGCTCGGTGGCCGCCATGAGCCGCGACACTTCCAGCGCCCCATACAGGTACAGCACTTATTTGTAGGTCCGGCTCGGTGGCCGCCATGAGCCGCGACACTTCCAGCGCCCCATACAGGTACAGCACTTATTTGTAGGTCCGGCTCGGTGGCCGCCATGAGCCGCGACACTTCCAGCGCCCCATACAGGTACAGCACTTATTTGTAGGTCCGGCTCGGTGGCCGCCATGAGCCGCGACACTTCCAGCGCCCCATACAGGTACAGCACTTATTTGTAGGTCCGGCTCGGTGGCCGCCATGAGCCGCGACACTTCCAGCGCCCCATACAGGTACAGCACTTATTTGTAGGTCCGGCTCGGTGGCCGCCATGAGCCGCGACACTTCCAGCGCCCCATACAGGTACAGCACTTATTTGTAGGTCCGGCTCGGTGGCCGCCATGAGCCGCGACACTTCCAGCGCCCCATACAGGTACAGCACTTATTTGTAGGTCCGGCTCGGTGGCCGCCATGAGCCGCGACACTTCCAGCGCCCCATACAGGTACAGCACTTATTTGTAGGTCCGGCTCGGTGGCCGCCATGAGCCGCGACACTTCCAGCGCCCCATACAGGTACAGCACTTATTTGTAGGTCCGGCTCGGTGGCCGCCATGAGCCGCGACACTTCCAGCGCCCCATACAGGTACAGCACTTATTTGTAGGTCCGGCTCGGTGGCCGCCATGAGCCGCGACACTTCCAGCGCCCCATACAGGTACAGCACTTATTTGTAGGTCCGGCTCGGTGGCCGCCATGAGCCGCGACACTTCCAGCGCCCCATACAGGTACAGCACTTATTTGTAGGTCCGGCTCGGTGGCCGCCATGAGCCGCGACACTTCCAGCGCCCCATACAGGTACAGCACTTATTTGTAGGTCCGGCTCGGTGGCCGCCATGAGCCGCGACACTTCCAGCGCCCCATACAGGTACAGCACTTATTTGTAGGTCCGGCTCGGTGGCCGCCATGAGCCGCGACACTTCCAGCGCCCCATACAGGTACAGCACTTATTTGTAGGTCCGGCTCGGTGGCCGCCATGAGCCGCGACACTTCCAGCGCCCCATACAGGTACAGCACTTATTTGTAGGTCCGGCTCGGTGGCCGCCATGAGCCGCGACACTTCCAGCGCCCCATACAGGTACAGCACTTATTTGTAGGTCCGGCTCGGTGGCCGCCATGAGCCGCGACACTTCCAGCGCCCCATACAGGTACAGCACTTATTTGTAGGTCCGGCTCGGTGGCCGCCATGAGCCGCGACACTTCCAGCGCCCCATACAGGTACAGCACTTATTTGTAGGTCCGGCTCGGTGGCCGCCATGAGCCGCGACACTTCCAGCGCCCCATACAGGTACAGCACTTATTTGTAGGTCCGGCTCGGTGGCCGCCATGAGCCGCGACACTTCCAGCGCCCCATACAGGTACAGCACTTATTTGTAGGTCCGGCTCGGTGGCCGCCATGAGCCGCGACACTTCCAGCGCCCCATACAGGTACAGCACTTATTTGTAGGTCCGGCTCTCTCTCACTCACCTTTTATACTTATTTCTGCCGCGCTCTAAAATGTCCGTCTCAGAATCACCTTCAAAGATTGATAGCCAAAAGTCTACCCCAGTACATCGCGGGTCAAACTCGGCTTTGCATAACCAGGAGAAACCAGCACAGTCTGATTCGAACCAAAATAAAAGATTGAAACGGAAGCAGGCCGACTCACCAGACTGCACAAATAATAATATCATGATGTCCGACCTTATGAGCATCCTCGATGACTGGCAAGGTAAACAGGACGCAAAATGTGATGCTATTAAATTAATTTAAATTGGCCATGGACACCATTGCTAAGCAGAATGATGAAATAAAAGTTTGAGCTTATAATTTATAAATTCCGTCAAAAGCTTTTCTTATTTAAATATTTGTTATGTTATGCCTATTTTTTCATGGGGTGAGGACCTGGTGATCTGTTATAGAGGTTAGCACCTATAACATACACCAGCATCGCACACTCATTTGACTGCAAAATGTCCCTTTAATAGTAGTTTATACCATTCCCCCTCTAAAAAGCTTATTTTATTCACTGAAAACAGTGAATAAAAAGCATTTTAATCACTGTTTTGGTGTTTGAATTTGGAACACACCAATGTACTAGACGTCCATCTCAATGCTATGTAACCTCCTTGCGCCTCCTTGCGCAAATAATACTCGATACACAAACTCCTTCTTCGATTTTAATTTTGAGTTTGTTATTTAGGATTTTAATAATGGTTTTGATTTTAATCTAAGATATTTATTGAATACTTGTTTGGATTGTTATTCTAATATTAATTGCAATGGTATTTAATTAATTATAATTATGTCACGTAACGGAGGTGGTTACTGGTCCCTGAAACACAGGTGCTGTTACCTAGCTCAGGGGTCAGGGTTTCACATTACATATACATTTTGAACAATAAACCATTTATTTATTACTCGTAATATTCCTTGTACTTTTCGCTTAAATCTTTCTTTTTCTCGAAGTCATGGTATAAAATATAGTATGCAACTCTTGAATAAAACGGATTTATATCGAGGGCCATGAATCACTCGCGTCGCTCATGATTCTAACACTTGAATCACTCGCTATGCTCGTGATTCAATCATCATAAATCACTCCCTGCGGTCGTGATTCAGTCGTTAGAATCATTCACTTGCTCTTGATTCATCTGTGGCCCTCGCATTAAATCCGTCTTTTATTCACTAGTTGCATAATATACTATTATGCAATGGTCATATAATAGGGGTTATTAAAACACGAGCGTGGGTTTATCACATGAGGCGAAACCGAATGTGATAATATTAACACGCGAGTGATTTAATACCTAATTATATGCCGTTGCATACACTATTTTATCTTCACTCATACAGTTGAAATAAAATAAAAGTGGAAAAGGAAAAAGTATGCACAGTACGGCGGGCAATTTAGATTCTCATTGCACCATGACTGTCAATGTCATTGAGCCCAGCGCCAATAAATTAAAAGTAAAAGTGTGCTATAAAAATTAAAAAGTTATTTTATGATTTTATGATGCAGTTGTTTGAAAATCGAAGGAAAATGTTGAACTGTAATGGTTTTTTTTTTTTAATTTTAGCTATCAACGAATATAAAGTACGTGTTTATGCAATATATTTTGAATTCATATTTGAAACATTACGTTGTGAGTGTAGATAAATTAAATTTATAAATTGTTCCATATGGTCAGGTTTTTGTGTGGAGAAATAAAGATTATGATTATGATATCGCGGCTGAGGGTTGGAGGCTGCGGCGGCAGAGGAGTGCCGCTCTCCCTACGTGCTGCGGGAGTGCTGCCTGGTGACGTGTCTGTGCCTGCCCTGTGCCCTGTGCGCTGTGCGTGGTGCACAGGAGGACATCGTGCAGTTGTAGTGGGTTGGAGTCACACATAACTGCACTATCTCTGCGTGGTAGCGCAGAATGCATGAGCATATTTCCACATAAAAAAAAAAACAATATATATTTTGTCTAGTGATTGTCTCTAACTTTTACCGTGCTCTAACACATGTCGTCATTGATTTGATGCATTCCTGTGTTTATTATTGTGTGTAAATCATTAGTAATTGTAATATGTAATTAAGATATTGTTCTGTGGTGTCCCAGGAGGAAGGCAACGAGTCTCAGGAAGGAGAGGACATGGAGGGTGAGGTGGAGTACCTGGAGGTGGAGGAGCTGGACGACGCGAACTACCGGGACGACGACGACGCAGAGCTCGAGGACCACAAGCCGGATATCGACATGCACTGAGGTGCTCACAGTAACCCTCAAGCTCTGTGCTCTTGATAAAGGTAGACTTCCGAGCAAAGTGGCTCCGCGACGCTGGAAATACGCGCAAGAAGGTCCTAAGCTACGTGTAAAACGCGTCGCTCACGCGTTAGTGTCGAATCATTTCGATCGCAGCGCCCGCCACCGTCGCGGCGATAGTATGTTACAGTGGTTTGATTAGAGCGCGTAAGTGATGCGTATTACACAACGCTTAGAACCTTCTTTCCATGAGTCACTTGCGTCGCGGAGCCGCTGTGCTCGGAAATGTATCTTGTTACTAAACGTGTTGCCAATTGAAAAAGCCGTGGTAAATCTGAAGCTAACCTTTTGATCGCCTCGACAAAAAAGCAAAAACGTGCCCTCGACGCCAAGCTATGACTTCATCCTTTAATACCTACAAAATAGTAGGAAGTTCGGAATTATATCGATAAAGCACATGTTAAGCTATTTTTTTTTAACATCTAGTATGTTTTTAATAAAAGGACACCGTACACAAAGTATACCAGCAATATATAATATAGTTTTATTTCGTCTCGCTTTCTTTCGGTTCAGTTTCTGCGTTCTCTATAATTTAAATCTACAATCGATAAATCAATTCAATACCATCACAGCACTTTGTTCAATCATGACGTACTTTTTTGTCACCATAAGATGACAGTGGCGAAGCTGGTATAGTTTTTTTTGATTTTGTTCATCTCTGCACTACAGGTGTGTTACCGATATTTATTAACAATATCGAAATAATGATAGGCATTTTATTTTTATGGTATCGTAACAGTATCGTATATACAGTATCAGCATTGTCAAATAATACAATTTAAGTTTTATCTGAAAGAACAACCAGTAATAATGCCTCAAAGTACTGCCACTTACTGATGATATCTCTGCTGAAATAAATACCTTTTAGTGTGTATACCTTTCAGAATACGAAGAAAATATCCGAAAGCAAATTTAAATCATTAAATGTATTTGTATTTTTAACAATAAACGAAAGTTTTTAGACTCAGGATTTGTAAGTACAAGTAAGTCATTTCCGACTCCTTGTAATATATTTACTAACTTTGCAGTACTCACATTATTGTCATCCATTATTATTAATATTGAATAGTAAGGGACCAGCTCTATTTGAAAATTTATCGCGTGTAACATCATGGGATTGTCATGATCATACGACTACGTTCCAGGCATAGACAAAATGATAGTGTGATGGGAATGGGCATTACAGTCACTAAGATTTATCGATAATTAACTGACACATAAATTTTCATGATTTTTGAATCATAAAACTTCAGTTTCAAAAGTTTTATTTATTTATTTATTGTAGAATAATTAAAAGAAATTAAATAGAACGTAGTTTACAGTAGAGGTCGATATTCTTGTTATACTGATACTGACCTACATCACTATGTGTACTACTACACTACCTACATCATGGTGACTGTGGCGTTGAGTGCACTATGTTTTTCGAACTTTATAATTGGTATTAGTTTTTGTCATCTTACTTATGTTATTAACGAAAAAATATTAAGAAATAAGTTCAACTAGTATAAATTAGGATGAGTCTAGGTACATAATTAGCAAAGGGAATAAAAACACAATGTTGTTTTATGAGCTTTGTCTACGTATAAAAGTCTGTCATGTAGTCGTGACCGTGGCGTGTTGGGCACATTTTGGTTTGTCATCTATACGTGACTGTGGCGCTCAAAAGGTGAGGTTGTAACTTTACTCTGCGTTTTTTAAGCGGGAAACCCGTTTAACATTGTTGCAGCCACGTAACAAAACATGACGCCTGTAATCCCTAAAAGGTAGAACAGAAACAAGTACACCATCAATTTGGAGTAGCATGGATGCACAGGACACATACACACTTATCATGTTTTGATTGACTGCTCGCATTAGTCCCTATGTAAGCCAATGTTAAAGCTAGCAGGCATAGGCGGATCCAGGGGGGGCAGGGCACTTGAGTTTTTCTTGCTTTGCTCGCTATTACACCCAGTTTCTGTTTATTCTTCGTTACATTGACCCTATTTTGTAAATGTACTGTTTTGAACCTAAAACCACTAAGTTTTACTAAGAAAAAAAATACCCAAAGAAGAGTTATATACAGCCCCCCGCGCTGGTTTAATCTGGTACTCTAATTGATATACTTCGATTGAACACGCCTTCTCTGGCACAAATAAAGGCTAGACCCGCCCATGCTAATAGCACAAAGTACGTAAGCGCAGACAGAGGGGCCACTCTCACTTTGACATTTCGGTTTTACAGGGAATATTGGGCAATATTGGACCGAGCTCAGTCGCGGCTGTCATGATTGCTTTGTGCAGGCGTTTGTCACGTCATTCATACATTAAGTACTGTAACGAGGTTGGTTGCATTGGATGGGTTACCTTTATTATTTGTTACAGACCGAATTTACTTTTTTGTTTTTAATTCTTTCTTTCAATTATTTTTAAGTTATAAAGGTCATTAATCTTTCAAGATGACAAATTAGAAATTCATTATCTAGGATTATAATAAATTATTTTAAGCCCATAGATGAAATTGGGAACTTGTCATAATAATAAGGTTCAGGTCATACAGCTTACAAATATGTTTCCTCCGATTGCACAGCATAATTTTCTTCTTGTTTAAGATCATCTTTGTTTTTTTATTTTATTAGGTACCTGTTTTTCACATTTATATTTTTGTCGAGCTTGGAGCTTTTTACAATTTATTTTTTTAAGTGGGATCATTATTACACTATTACTACGTCTTTTTACTCTCCAATATTCATCGTATGTGGCGTAATATTAAATGTTTCGTTATATTAAATGGATATTTGATGCCCTGTCTACCCTCTAAGGCATGTAAGCATGATATGATGTATGTTTAGACGAATCTATGTATTTATGTTTGTAACTTGGGCAACCTACTATTTTTTTTTAATTCGGAATCAATATAGTAGCAACCCTAGTGAATCTGTCAAGTTTAGCTGTCAATTTTCTAAACGGCGGGAGTGGCCCTTCTAAATACTTACTATTTTTTGCTAATAGGTTTTATTTTTGTTATTTAGATTGATAAAAAGTGCCTCTATTTTTATTATATAAACGTATTGAGTATATCCTACCTATCCTACTTGGGTATGATCACTTGAGAAAGACGTATTGTATAAGATTAGATGATAATACATTTACTTTATAAAAATGCAAGTACATAAATTAACTAAAAACTTCTTTTTTTTTCATTTAGTTATTGTAAAATTCAAATATATCTAATGTTTATATCCACGATTGCGTTTTATTTGCTGATGCTTCAATAAGTCTGCCCTTGTCCTATTATGCCGGGGTCGGCTTCCACTCTAACCGGATGCAGCTGAGTACCAGTATTTTACAAGCTTTTATTTATCTTGCAGTGTATGTATGTATGCAAGTGTGTTCGGGTGAAATCTTGCAACTGAATTTTTCTCTCGAAACTTAAAAGTATTTTAAGTTAAACATAATTAATTACTAGCTTTTTCTACTTGCATAGAATATGATGAAAGAAGCTTCATGAAATTATTGTAAATCTTTTATTGAATACTTAGTAGTATAGGTCTACCAGAATCTCATGGCATTTATTATTTTTTTTAAATTGTGATTTTCATATGGCAATGTCAATTGTCACCTGTCAAATCAAAGTACTTGATGTGTCAACCGCTGCTGAATTTTTTTGATAATAACTTGAAAATTTGTTATTTTTGTGAAAATGTCGAAAAACCCACTTCGATCTCAAGCGAGACATATTGTTTTCAATGTGTATCATAAAATAAGGGAAGAAGAAGGCGTAAATCAAACTAAATCTTTGATTTTAAAGTGCGTCGTAGAGTGGACCAGTAAGTTGGACTACCTTGTTTTGATACTTTTAGTTTATTTTATATTTTCTTACTTAATTTTTATTTCTTTCCATTACTATTATATGGTAAATCGTAGGTCCAGGGCACATCGAATGATGGCCGGAAGGAACTGGCTACAGTAATGTAACTGTTACTAATTCTTCGACAAGATATTGATTTTAACGGAGATTGAGAATCTATGACGTAAGAAAAATTTTAAGTAATAATCTGCGCCCTGCAGTGGGACGTGTATATAGACGAGAGTTTTTGGCGGGATTTTGTCGAGTGAAGTTCAGTGGCTGTTAATTTTATTTGCAAATTGATTCCTAGTGGATATTGTGATATATTATTGGTGTAGTTTTGTGTCTCAACTGTCTACGCAACTAGACAATTTGTAAAATCATTGACAGAAGCGATCTCGGGATAGTAGAGCGGAGTATTTTATTGTAGTATTGACTGCCTCTGCAAACCTTACTGGGAAGACTGACTCGATACAATTTGCTGCCAAATACTCCAAAAAACATTAGAATCTGATACATCCGCATTCTAAAGCATACTAAAAAATAAATATAAGATCCAAAACTCTTTCCAAAGACGTGGCTAAAAGGTCCTAGCAACCAGGTCATAAAACTTACATAATAAAGTATATATAGACTGATGATGATGAATGACTAAAATTAACATGATAATTTTATTATTTTTTACAGACTTTATACATAAAGAGATTGGGTTTGAATATGTTAAATGCCAATGAAAAAGAACCATTTTCTGAATGAGGTTTTAAGTTATTAGTATGATTTAAATGATATATAATAAATTACTACATACATTAATATTCAATTGATTTATTTTTCCTATGTTAAGAACCCGATGTATAACAACATTATTCATACACATACCTATAATACTCACAGTGGATCTTTGTGTCTCTGAATTGGTTGCAAGACCCCGCGCAGTAGCTATTTTTACCCGATGCCGAAGGAGGGTAATGTGTATCAGTCTATGTATGTATGTATGTAAGTATGTATTGTTCCTATGTGGCGTTCCAGAGACCAAACGCGTTGGCCAATTTTGATGATTCATACGTCAAACGATGCGTCTTAATCCTGCGAGTGTCATAGGCTACATTAAAATTGGACAATAGAAAAATGGCGGCTTTTGGGTGCCATATTGTGGGGGCCCAATTTTTTTTTTTCTTCCAAACCCATCGTGTGTGGTATTAAAATAAAGGGTTTTAAGAGGTGATTTCAAAAATATATAACACTTATATGTTTAAATGTATCTAATTCGAAAAAAACTAACTAAAAAGTTATAAATAAAAAAACTTAATTAAAAAAATCAAAAAACCCGACTGCTTCAAAAGCGAACTAAAAAGTCGTAAACAAGGAAAAAATCATGCTGTGCAGGCGGAGGATACACCAGATTTTGGTCAGCCAGCCCGCGAATATGTATCCTCCGACTGCACAGCATGATTTTTTCCTTGTTTACGACTTTTTAGTTCGCTTTTGAAGCAGTCGGGTTTTTTGATTTTTTGAATTAATTGTGTCAATGTTGAAGGTGAAGATAGCATTGTATAACTGTCTCTTTCACTCGCTTATGTATGTCACATCGTCCTATCTCGCATACTCTATGCAGTATACTCGATGACAAATTGTTTCTTACGCAATGGTTGGCAGGACCAAGTCCAAAGACACAAAGATCCGCTGTGACTACTATAATATAGGTACCTCATGTGCATTAATACTAAAGACATAAATAAAAATTAAACAGTATCAAGTTCGTTTAATCCAATTTCCCCAGTATTGCACACAACAAATTTTTATTTCCACATTTGCCATGAGATTCTGGTAGACCTATACCTACTGTTAAATTTGGTCTAACAATGGTCCTGCAGTGGCTAATACTTTCAATTTCAATTCTTTTTTAATTTCTTCTTCAACAATTTTTGAAGAAGCTGCTGCCACATAACCCTCTTGAGTTATTTGGGTGACGGTGCATTCAGAAACACCTAAAACAAAATAACGATGATGCATTAAATTACATGATGCCGGTCCTCGCCGGTATATTTATGTACCACCCAAAAACCAATACTGTCGGGTACCGGTAGTACGAAAATTTAGGGAAATTTTAGTATTGTGGTATCCCTAAGAGTTACCTGTCAAATAAGCAACGCGGGCTCTATCATTGTAAAACGGTACCTTTGGCCCGTTATTGTCTTGTGCACTTGAAGAAAACATCCCTACCATCACTTTAAATTACTTTTAGCTTAATGATGGCGATTATTTACTGCGGGAACGAATAAAAACACGGAATTCCGAATACTCTCTTGACACCTGACATAAATGACAAACGATTAGTTTCGTTTTTGGCCGCGCGCAGACTTAACTTGCGCGCACTCTAGTTATTTTTTGTGTACTGCCATGATAAGGGTATCAAATGAAAGGGTTTGCTGAGAATACGAAAAAAGCTTGTTTTAAAAAAAAAGTTAATTTAAAAATAAAAAACCAAGAAAAATGCTGTGCAGTCGGAGGAAACATATTCGCGAACTGCAGTGCGATTATTTTCATATTATAAATATTTTCTTAAATTTAATTCCGGCACAAATACGCACATATCAAGAGCTACTCGAGTATGTTTATTCTACAGGCGCACATACAATGGTCTTAGAGATACACGATTCTGTAAAACGTTACTCTAGCATGAAATGCAATATCTCGAAAACCTGATGACGCACCAATTATATTGCCGGCGCACATTCTTGCACAACTATAAGCTCTGCCCATGCACAATATTTCTCACTCCGATCTATCGTTTAGAACTTTTCTGCTGGAACAGCGTTACTCCAGCATGAATCGTTTCTTCAGTTTTTTTCAAAAACGACGACACACAATTTTTTTATGTGGTGCATTCACAGCAGATTACGCACTAATTATACGTTCCACTCATATCACTCTAGGAGCTGCTTTCCTGTTGAGGTAACGTTCTTGTTACGCACTACATCGAATTCAGAACATTTGCAATTCGGGTAGAACTACGCACTCAAATCACGGACTCGGATCGGACGTAGTGCGTAATCGCACTCACTGGGTAACACTATACTCTTACCAAGACTGCTGTCTGATTTCTGACTACCGTAACGGCAGTTAACGACCTACAAGTGACTGCCGGGAAACGCACTATACAAGGCTTGATTAAAACCAGCAGGCTTCAACAATAATACTTTATTATAACAACATTACAACACTAAATAATCGTGGAAAATACTTTACGTCAACTAGTAATATCACAATACATTATGAAAGGGTCGCACTTAACTAATACTATAAGTACTTAGTCACATGCTCATTCAATAAATATTTGTCTTTTTCAAAGTTCCAATAACACATCCTGCGTTAACCTGTTCTGAGGTCTTACTGCTAGTTTTTATATGTTTTGTTCACGTAAACATCAATTTGTACTAACTAAAACTGCGAGTTTATTCGCGTTCGATAATGATTAAAACTCGCATTATTGTCACAATAGTCTATAGTTTACGCAGGGTCAAAAAACTGAAAAACATGTGTGCTAGCAAAAAATTGTTGTCAAATGCAGGGATGTGTTAGTTAGATACTATAAATGTAGCAACATGTCTCGCTAAGGTGGAGTCGTGAGAACATGTCGCTGACTGCTGACTGTCACGTGTGAAGGGCTACTTGCACTGCGCAGTCGTTACTTCGTCACCGCGATATGGCATTTATAAATTTCCTTATTACCACTATCTATTTTACCGCGAAGTCATTGGACGCATTTTTGTGGCACCACTGTCTAAGTAAACCATATCTTGACTGTACTCGCACTCCAGGTTACGGTAGGTCGCACTACGGGCTGGGGATGAGGTTGCCGGGCGGGGCGGCCTGCTGCGACAGATGAGCGGTCGCACTACGGGCTGGGGCTGAGGTTGCCGGGCGGGGCGGCCTGGTGCGACAGATGAGCGGTCGCACTACGGGCTGGGGCTGGGGTTGAGGTTGCCGGGCGGGGCGGCCTGGTGCGACAGATGAGCGGTCGCACTACGGGCTGGGGCTGGGGTTGAGGTTGCCGGGCGGGGCGGCCTGCTGCGTGTAGCTGGTGACGTCATCGGCCGGAGCGTCGTGCGGCCGCGGCCTGCTGCGACAGATGAGCGGTCGCACTACGGGCTGGGGCTGGGGTTGAGGTTGCCGGGCGGGGCGGCCTGCTGCGTGTAGCTGGTGACGTCATCGGCCGGAGCGTCGTGCGGCCGCGGCCTGGTGCGACAGATGAGCGGTCGCACTACGGGCTGGGGCTGGGGCTGGGGTTGAGGTTGCCGGGCGGGGCGGCCTGCTGCGTGTAGCTGGTGACGTCATCGGCCGGAGCGTCGTGCGGCCGCGGCCTGGTGCGACAGATGAGCGGTCGCACTACGGGCTGGGGCTGGGGTTGAGGTTGCCGGGCGGGGCGGCCTGCTGCGTGTAGCTGGTGACGTCATCGGCCGGAGCGTCGTGCGGCCGCGGCCTGCTGCGACAGATGAGCGGTCGCACTACGGGCTGGGGCTGGGGCTGGGGTTGAGGTTGCCGGGCGGGGCGGCCTGCTGCGTGTAGCTGGTGACGTCATCGGCCGGAGCGTCGTGCGGCCGCGGCCTGCTGCGACAGATGAGCGGTCGCACTACGGGCTGGGGCTGGGGCTGGGGTTGAGGTTGCCGGGCGGGGCGGCCTGCTGCGTGTAGCTGGTGACGTCATCGGCCGGAGCGTCGTGCGGCCGCGGCCTGCTGCGACAGATGAGCGGTCGCACTACGGGCTGGGGCTGGGGCTGGGGTTGAGGTTGCCGGGCGGGGCGGCCTGCTGCGTGTAGCTGGTGACGTCATCGGCCGGAGCGTCGTGCGGCCGCGGCCTGCTGCGACAGATGAGCGGTCGCACTACGGGCTGGGGCTGGGGCTGGGGTTGAGGTTGCCGGGCGGGGCGGCCTGCTGCGTGTAGCTGGTGACGTCATCGGCCGGAGCGTCGTGCGGCCGCGGCCTGCTGCGACAGATGAGCGGTCGCACTACGGGCTGGGGCTGGGGCTGGGGTTGAGGTTGCCGGGCGGGGCGGCCTGCTGCGTGTAGCTGGTGACGTCATCGGCCGGAGCGTCGTGCGGCCGCGGCCTGCTGCGACAGATGAGCGGTCGCACTACGGGCTGGGGCTGGGGCTGGGGTTGAGGTTGCCGGGCGGGGCGGCCTGCTGCGTGTAGCTGGTGACGTCATCGGCCGGAGCGTCGTGCGGCCGCGGCCTGCTGCGACAGATGAGCGGTCGCACTACGGGCTGGGGCTGGGGCTGGGGTTGAGGTTGCCGGGCGGGGCGGCCTGCTGCGTGTAGCTGGTGACGTCATCGGCCGGAGCGTCGTGCGGCCGCGGCCTGCTGCGACAGATGAGCGGTCGCACTACGGGCTGGGGCTGGGGCTGGGGTTGAGGTTGCCGGGCGGGGCGGCCTGCTGCGTGTAGCTGGTGACGTCATCGGCCGGAGCGTCGTGCGGCCGCGGCCTGCTGCGACAGATGAGCGGTCGCACTACGGGCTGGGGCTGGGGCTGGGGTTGAGGTTGCCGGGCGGGGCGGCCTGCTGCGTGTAGCTGGTGACGTCATCGGCCGGAGCGTCGTGCGGCCGCGGCCTGCTGCGACAGATGAGCGCCACCCGTCGCTGGCGCGGCACGAGCTGGCCGCGCCACACGTTGCGCTCGCCGCCCAGCACGGCGTGCGTGAACTCGTAGCGAGCCACGTCTCTGGAAACACGACGATTTGGATTCAATCAGAACATAGAACAATCTGCCTAGCCCTTTTTCCTATTGATCATAAAAGGCGGCCAGAAAAACTGTAATGGACCACGCAAGGACATAACGTCATGAATATAAATGCAATCTCACTGGAGAAACCGCTCTGCACCACCATATCCTACAGCAATCCTGCTCATACTCCTAAGACAGGTTGCAGAAGACAAGAGAAAACAAAAACCTTTTTCCCAGCTATGTTGAGATTGGCTTCAAGACTAACCAGACGCAGCTAAGTCCCAATTTTTACATAAAGTAACTAACTATCTAACCACAATCCAGTAAATGAGTAACACAATACCTCTTAGCAAGACTAGTTCCAAATTTTATGCATTCTGACTATTTAAACAACTGTTGAAGATCTGGGACTAATAGCGTAATATGCTTTCCGAGGCACGGAGGAATGACAACTGGAATATTGTCTCTTACTTCATGATGTAGAGGCCGCGGCGAGCCAGCAGCGCGTTGACTTCCATGTGCTTGTGCGTGACGTGCGCCAGCTGCATCACCGCAGACGACACCAGGCACAGCCCTGCGATCACACTGCCGCAGAACTGACAACAAACACCAAGTTACAGCCAGGTGACAAGTATTACAGGGATGTGGCTTTTTGAGCAAGCATATCCAGGGCGAAAAGCTGTTAGCTGAGTAGGTGCTTGCTGAGAGAATATGTCTAAAAAGTTCACAGCAGTAGACATAAACCCATAATAAACAAGCATCACCTACCCATCTAGCAACTTACTCTAACACGTCTGAAACCCAGTGTGAGTGTGATGCCCGGGTCCATATTGGCTCACCTAAAGTTCTTTACCCGAAATTGTTCTTCCTAACGATTTGTAATCCGAATGATCACTCTTCCTAAAAATTTTCATCCTAAAGTTTTCATTCATACTATTTGTAGTGCTACCGGCGATGTTCATAACACTCGTGTTTCCGAAAGTTGTAATTAATAATATCATTAATGTAAATATATTTAAACTCCTACTGTTTTTTATCATAACGCTTTTATCCCTAAACATGATTACCATAATATTTTCACTCATACTCGGAAAGAAACATTTACCAAGTGTAATAAAAAATATATTTGGGTAGAAGATGATATTTATAGTTTTAATTTGAGGGATGATTATTATTTGGGGTATGCTTTACATAACGTACTGAGTTGTGTCTATTGTTAAAGTTCATGTCGGTGTATTATCATTACGTGCATGTTTGTGTTAATGCTTTATTAATATAGAGAGAAAATAATTTAAAATAATTTAAAACCAGTCGCGGAGGATTAAAATTAGACGTACATGGATTTACATATGAAAAAAAACCTCACTGTACCATCCCAACCCCACGGAACCCCATGGTTATGGAAGATTTAAGCAACTAAGTCGACGGAGCCCCGCTGCGCGGCGCTCCTATTTCTGTCTGCAGGGTCTAAAGTAACCTAACATGAAGGAGATGACGAAAGCTGCGTTCGCTCGCTTTGCTCGCTCACTTCAGCTTCCGTCATCACCTTCGAACCTAACCTATCCGTGTCGGGGTGCCCTAAGTTCCCGAGCTCGCTTCGCTCGCTCTTGGACTAGTTCTTATTTTTTTACCTCACGAAAAACATACAAAAAAACATAACATTGCCGACTATTGAAAATTTTTATAAAGCTTTCTATTTATGAGTACTACCTACAAAAATAAAATGAACTTCCAAATCAACGGCAAATATGATAGAATTAAATATATATTTAATTATTATTAAAGCAAAATACACCAATAAAAGTGATTATTTGAAAGCTATAGCCGCTAATATTAAACTAATTTAATTGAAATGTGTATATGAAAACATGTATTTATTTGACTACTTGTACCATGGTACCTGTTATTCTTATATGTTATACATGTTATGTGAAAATAAAGTTAAGCAAAATTAATGTATATAAAACTGATTATTATGAATAAAAAGAAATCTAAACAAAAAAGATATGACTTTGAATAATAGTGTAAAAGATGGTTATGTTGAGAAAATATAGGAAAACAAATAAAAGTATTATAAATGTTTATTGCTACTGACATTATGAAGTTGAATGCTTCGGAATATGAACATTAGAGACAGAGTAGTTAGGAATTGTGATTGTTAGGATGAAAAATGTTAGGAAGAACATTTTCGGATTTCCAATTATCGGAGTAAAAATTTTAGGTGAACTTTGGCGCACCCGTGATGCCCCTTTGCCATCGACCACATAGCCACTAGACGCGTCATGCTTGATCTAATACATCAAAACAATTCTGACAACTAGCTGAGGTATGAGGAATGTGACAATCACTGATTGGTCCCGTACCAAGGTCATACGCCTCATTAAGGGTGGGACAGGTTTAAATAAAACCAGGAAGGTATCAATATTTTTATAAATAATATTTGAACTTATTTTTTTATTTTAATATTATCTTTTTTATTTTACGGCGTTTTAACATTTTAGTAATAACATAAAATGTAATAAATAATAATAATAATAATGTATTGCTGGACACGGCTCGTATTGTGAGGAGGTTTCTCTCTCTGGAACCCTGACCGCCGGTAGCTTGGACCCTGTTCCCGTTCCCGATACCGGTGGGCCTCTATTTTTTATATGTTTTTTTTTGTATGTTTTATAAAAATATTTTAGATAATAATAAATATCAGAATTCTAAAAGTAACATACTTTTTTCGGTTTTTGGTTCTTAACAGGTTGACTGCCACATCGGTCACCGGTGACCCTCAAACAATACATTTTCTATTGTGTTTATTGTCTGGCAGCCAAACTGTTAAATATAGTAATATAAATTATTAGTAAAAAAACGTAATCAAAAAATTGTTTCACAATTAATAAACTATTCAATTTAATGTCTTTATTTGTAAGGTTTTTTAGTTCTATCGATAACAGATTTGGTCATAGGATATGGTGCATCACTAGTTTTGTTTACAAAATAATAGAGAAGATAGCGAAAAAAATAAAAATACTTTAAAAAGAAAGAGACTCAACATGCGGTGGGCGTTTTCACCTACAAACTTGACCAGTATAATATGAACTCCGATACATAATATCAGAAAATAAATCTAATTATGTTTATGTAACCATTGCCATGCCATGCCTTTTTTCCCTTGAAGTCTGGCTGTTGTTACCATACCAACGTACTGTGAACGTATTGTACGAGAGGTCATTAGATTTTTTTTTATTGACTGACGCGGAAGCGTTTACGGCTCACAGAAGTGGTCGCTACTAATTCGAAATTGTCGAGTGGCGACCTGTATTACCTGTATATGATCTTTTAGTCATGTGTTGACAGACTTCGCTTGCCTGTTATTAGGCGTCTAGGGGCTGTGTGGTCGCCGCCCTTTGCCCAGACACACACGCTGGACCATACACCTGGACTTTGGAAGTACCTTATGCTTGTTACCGATGCCGTAATTGGCGTTGCCAGTGGTGTACTGTGCCCAAAATAATGAAAGGGTTTACCATCGACTCGAGAACAAGAAGAGCAACGTACCCTGACGGCGTCGACGTGCGGGCGGATGTGGCCGGCGGCGGCCAGGTCCAGCACGTGCACGTGCGGCAGGAAGTCCTCCCCCTCCCCCGCGCCGGCCGCCAGCGCCCGCACTCGCGCCAGCACGGCGGCGCTGTCGGCGCCCCACGCCTTGCTTGCGCGCTCCGTCTCACGGAACCCTTGGATCGCCTGCAAGGCCAGGCAGGGTTTGAGTGACATGTAAATACAACATGAAAGCTACGCCACTTGGGTGTTGCTGACACCAGCCTAAAATACAGTACAATACCAACATGAAACTAATAAAAAAAATTGTCTTGATTTAATGATATTTATTTTGCTTGTTGGTTAAAAAGAACATTTTTACATGGCAATATTTTTACAAGCTTATGAACGGAAATTTTGTTTCACATTACAATACAATTTTTATACATAAAAGCTTGTTTAGATAAATCTTTTTTAAAATAAAAGCTTGATGGCAGTTTAAGCTTGATGAGGCCTGTGTGTCCTTCCTCACTGTCTATTCTGAGCAGAAACTCCAAAACAAACTCAGAGGTAGGTTAAAGCCTTGAAGTCTGCAAATTAAGACCAACCCTTGGACATATAAAATAGGGTGGATGGAATTCAACTAAGAAAAGTCTAAGGCACTGTATGATGGGAACATAAATACCAGGCCCCTCAGAAAGTATTGCGAAAAAAAGTTTTTATATATGGGAGACTGGCCAGTTATAATGTTTTTCGAAAATATGATTATTTATAAGTAAAAATAAGTAAGTTCCAATTTCAAAATTTCCCTCCACATTTTTTGCGAGTTAATTCAAAGTATTGTGTCTCACTGAAATATGGATCTGCGCCGGGAACATTTTAGAGCTATGATTTTATACGATTTCAAGTGTCGCCTGAAACCGGATGAATCGTACGATAGACTTCAAATGGCATTCATGGATGAAGGCCCTTCCAAGGCAACCGTGTATCGTTGGTATAACGAATTCAAGCGCGGTCGACCAACTTTGGGGGATGACGAAAGAAGCGGTCGCCCTTTGACGGCTGTTACCGAAGAAAACGTGCTAGCAGTGAAAAATTTAATCCAAGACAATAGGCGAATTACATATCAGGAGATTCAACACATATTGAAGATTGGATCGGGAAGCGTTCACGAGATTCTACACAGCCATCTTCGCGTGAGGAGGATAGTATCACGCTGGGTGCCGCACAACCTCACCGATGCTCAGAAGCAGGCCCGGGTGGAATGGTGCCGTGATATGCTTAACAAATTTGAAGCAGGCTCGTCTCGGCGTGTTTACGACATCGTTACAGGTGATGAGTCCTGGATTTATCAATACGACCCAGAAACCAAGCGCCAGTCGACTGTTTGGGTGTTTCAAAATGAGCCAACGCCTACCAAAGTGAAGCGATCTAGAAGCGGGGGTAAGATTTTGATCGCTAGCTTTTTTAATTTGACTGGCCACTTGGTATCAATTCCCTTACGGGATCAAAGAAGCATTAATGCCAAATGGTATACTACCAAATGTTTGCCAGAAGTTTTCTCTGTTATAAGCAACAAGCGACCAAACACAGGGCTCCGCGGGCTACTGCTCCACCACGACAATGCACCTGCGCACACCGCACTCAAAACGAGGGACTTCCTGGACAGCACGCCAGTCAAACTCCTGGGTCACCCTCCTTACAGCCCTGATCTAGCACCGTGTGACTTCTTTTTATTCCCAAAAATAAAAAATCAGCTCAAAGGGATACAATTTTCGTCGCCGGAAGATGCGCTGGCTGCGTTCGAGCAGGCTGTAAACGAGGTGTCTGCGGCGGACTGGAAAAAGTGTTTTGAAAACTGGTTTAGGCGCATGAATCTTTGTATAGAGGCTGGTGGAAAGTACTTTGAAAAGATTTAATAAAAATATATGTACGTATAGAACAATTTTTTTTAGTTTCGCAAAACTTTCTGAGTGTCCCACGTATGTGTGTCAGTGAGTAAACTAATATTCTAGATAAAACTTGTTTGCCAAAACAGAAATGCAATAAGAAAGGGTTTTGTAGCATTGATCTGTTTCTCTTGTCTCACATTGTCACAAATTAAAAAAGAATAGCTCTGCTAAAATGTAGGTAAGTCATTGAGAATCACAACCCAGTGTGCCCTGAGTCTACATTGAAGTCAATTTAGAGAGTATGATAAGGTTTTTTAATACTGTATGTGGCTAATCTGGCCATTTTTTAACCAATTATTGCGACTCAGGTTGGCCGCTGTACAAATACCTAATCTAGCCAAATGGGACATCCACCACCCATACCAATACTAGTGTGCAGCCCCTTCACTAGACATACATCACCTCCTTTACAGCCCGTGCACAACCACAAAGGTGCAGGACCTTTCAGGATTCAAACAGGGCCAATGATAGAGCTGTACAGTTTGCTTAAAACTTAATTGACAAAGTTTAATTAAAGTCAAAGTAACTGAAAAAAAGTACTTACATTATCCCAGTGATCGAACTCGTAGCGCATGCGGCGCAGCACGGGCTCCAGCTCCAGCAGCATGGCACTCTCCTCGCGCTCCGTGATGAAGTCCGGGTACACCTGCATGTCGCGCACCACAGCAGCGCGCAGTGCGGGCGCCTCGCCCTCCGCCCACGACGGACTGATCTCCACTAGGCTAGGGTCCCCTGGGTGATAACAAATATGAATATTTGAAGTGCTACAAATAGACGCGAAGTGACTGCCAAGCCAAGTGTAAGGTTAAGTTACGGTCCCAAGTTAGACAGTATTGTATGTGTTCAGAATAGAACAGAATGTCATAACAAATCATAACAAACATAGGTACCTACTAACATTTCTAGGAAGACATTGGGGGCGTGTCTTGTCCCGCGTAAGTGACTCGTGATTGGTCGTCATAAGTGAACAAACGCCAAATAACGCTACCATATTTGGTAATGCGCGAGACGCAATGCCACAACCCTCCCCGCACCTCACACGTCGCTAGGCTAGTATAAAAGGTCTTGCGCGGGCGATGAGAGCTAGTCTTGTTCCTGCTTCCGTCTAGTATACGTCACAAGTAAATATAAGTGTGTCCTCCGTAATAGTCCTGTGTAATTGTAATAAGTAATTTAAAGTTCTATAGATTTAATTTAGTGATAGGGTATTGTGTGCCAATAAATCGTTTAACGTTGTAACATGTGACTTTGTGTAGACTAAATAGACTAATTAATATTCACGAACACTGCGTCTCATTTTGCACCCAGAACTAGCGCAACAAATGTACCTCCTGACAATCGGGCTCGTACATTAATGGTCCTTCGAGTCGAATAATATTGTGAGTGTGAGTTAAGTGCGCGTAGTGTCGTGATTAGTACCTACCTACTAAAAATGCCGGTAACACGATCAAACTCGGGACGTGAACGCGCGCACGCAGCCCGCGCCGCGGTCGCGGCCCGCGCCGCCGCGGACGTCGAAGCGGTCGACGCCCGCGCCATCGAGCCCATTGCTCGCGCCGATGAGACCGCGCCCGTGCGCCCCGTAACCACAGAAGACTCTACCACAACCACGTCATGTATAGAACCTACCAAAACTTCGGGGAAATCATTGGAGAGGGACCAGGAACATACTCGCTCTTCACGAACTAAGGCGTCCGTGAAGAAACTTACACTAGCACGTGCTCGTGAAGCGCTTATCGAACTAAAAGTTGAGCTCGCTTCCGCCCGCATCGCGACGTTAGAAGCGGAATCAGATGAAGATGAAGTCGATGACGAGGTCACCGTTATATCGGAAACGGACAGAAGAGTTGGGTTATGGTTGGAAACTAACCAGCCACTCGCGCGCGATGACACAACTGAATGTGTTTACCCTCCTCCGCTCGCGACCGCCCCGCCAATTTCGGAGCCGCTAACAACGATGCAGCAGCGATCGAGACCTTCACCGCAGCACGTGAGTCCACCGTTTGTTGCAACAACGATGCAGGCCGCCGTAGTAAGTACTGCACACTCATATGGGAACCGAGTCGGCGCACTGCTGCCGCCGGTTACAGCTGAATGGGCTTATCCATTACCGAATTACGCTGGCGCTACCGCGCCGCTGTACTCGACTGTGTGGTCGCAACCACACATCACTAGCGCACCCGCGCCCTACGAGCCACGCACACATGCGGGTAAAAATGAGATTAAAGTAGAACCAAGTGCCGCTCCGAAGACAAACTCTATAGATATCTCGGAGCTCGCCGCCGCGATCACTGTCGCCGCACGTACAGGTACGTCGTCAGTACACTATCGTTATCAATTAGACCTACCCCGGTTCGGCGGGGCACACCAAGAGTGGCTTATGTTTAAGGCGGCGTACGACGAGTCAGCGCCGTCATATAATGATTGTGAAAACATATCACGACTCAGGAAGAGTTTGTTTGGACGCGCCAAGGAGGCGGTCGAAAGCCTACTAGCTTACTGTCCGGCCCCATTTGAAATAATAAAATCTCTAGAAGTGAGATTCGGCCGTCCCGATTGTATTGCGTTATCGGAACTTGA
The DNA here is from genome assembly GCA_949775005.1 of Orthosia gothica. Lineage (NCBI taxonomy): Eukaryota > Metazoa > Arthropoda > Insecta > Lepidoptera > Noctuidae > Orthosia > Orthosia gothica. Next base: position 19,691,456 of record OX459059.1, read on the forward strand.
ACGCTTACGCGCTCTCCCGCGGCTTAATGATAATGCTAGGGATATTTGTGTATTTAGTAGCCGTGTATCCAACATCGTCGCCACACTACAAGCATTACGTCGGATGCATTACTTGTATAACCCGGAGGCGACAAAAATAACCATTGAAAAACTCACACCTACTCTACGTTACCGGTGGTACGACTTCGCCGCCGAACAACCATTTGATGAGCCGGACTTAGTGAAATTGTCCCGGTTTCTTAGCAGGGAGTCTGAGCGCTGCGGCCCATATGCGCCGCCGGAGACTACAGCGCCCGACACAACAACACAGCGGCCGTCGGCGAACAAACCGCCGCCCACTCGCTCGCGAGCGTACAACGTGGCGGAATCGCAGAGTCGTAAAAATGTGAGTACATGCCCTATATGTTTAGTGGAGGGTCACAACATATATAAATGTGAACAATTTAGTGCAGCCGTAATTGAGGAACGTTGGAACATGGCGCGGGAGCGCGGACTATGCTTTACGTGTTTACGTCTGCGTAACAAGGCGCATAAGTGTAATCGTAAAAAGTGCAGCGTAGGTGGTTGCGAACGAATGCACCACTCACTACTACATAGAGAGCCGGTGAATGTAGAAACTAAAACTGAAACTGATGAATCTGCAAGGGAAACCGTGGCATCGACGTGGATACAACATGCATGTAAGTCGTACTTAAAAATTATTCCTGTAGTAATATCCGGACCGGCGGGCGCGGTGCAAACACACGCGCTCCTAGACGACGGATCGACCGTCACACTCATTGACGCTGACATCGCCGGCAGAGTAGGCCTACAGGGACCTCGCGCACCGCTCCAAATAGAAGCAATTGGAGACACAAAGGCGTCGCCGGAGTCATGTAAAGTACGCGTTAGCATACAAGGGCCATCTAAATATAAACATATTATCAACGCTCGAACTATAGCCGATCTATGTTTATCCGCTCAAGCAATTGCGCGGCAGGACGTCGCTGACTGCAAACATCTACAAGACCTGGCGGAGTACTTCAAGTTCGAGCGGGCTTCGCCAAAAATACTGATCGGCCAAGACAACTGGCACCTCCTCGTGTCTACTAAGGTAAGGCGCGGCCGCCGCGATCAACCAGTCGCGTCATTAACGACATTGGGTTGGGTACTACATGGAACACACAGTCGGTCGCTGCCGCGTCCGGATCGCGTCAACTATGTCAACACACACGAGGAGTCCGAACAACAGAGCATGGATCAGCAGCTACGTGATCACTTCATGCTTGAGTCCCTCATGATCACGCCGAAACTGCCTACTAACGATCCAGATCAGCGAGCGATCACGCTTCTAGAGGAACGTACGACGGTCCGAGATAAGGTATATGAAGTACCGCTACTATGGAAAAGCGATACCGTCGAGATGCCAAATAATTACGAAAATACATTACGCAGACTACTCAGTGTAGAACGCAAACTAGACAGGGACAGTTCCCTAAAAGATAAATATGGTAAACAAATGCAAGCACTTATCGATAATGGCTACGCCGAGCCGGCGCCGCCTACTTCTACTACTGGGCGCACGTGGTACCTACCACACTTCGCCGTACTTAACCCACTAAAACCGGACAAGCTGCGAATAGTCCACGACGCTGCCGCGACTACTAAAGGTAAGTCACTGAATGACTACCTACTCAAAGGTCCTGACATGTTACAGTCACTACCCGGAGTACTAATGCGCTTCCGTCAACGACGCGTCGCCGTGTCAGCAGACATCAAAGAGATGTTCATGAGAGTGAAGATACGTCCCGAAGATCGCGACGCGCTTCGCTATCTATGGCGCGGAGACAGGCGTGACGACAGGCCACCAGACAAATGGAGAATGACGTCACTGATATTCGGCGCTACGTGTTCGCCGTCGACCGCGATTTACGTGAAAGACGTCAATGCTCGCAGGTACGAAAAATCTCATACTGAAGCATGTCAATCGATTATTAAAAATCATTATGTCGACAACTTGTTGTACAGTTTCGACACCTCCGAGGAAGCAGTACGCGTCTCTAAGGACATAGATCGTATACATAGGGAAGCTAATTATGAACTAAGACAGTGGGCGTCAAACAGCAAGGAAGTTCTGGACGCGTTAGCTCCAGGGGCAGCAAACGACAACCTCGGCCTCAACATGGACGCGGCCACCGAGCGCGTCCTAGGACTAGAGTGGAGACCAACTCAGGATGACATAGGTTTCAATTTAGACCTATCGAGGCTTCCACCTACACTTATCGGCAAACCCAGGCCAACAAAACGTGAAGTACTACGTATAATGATGTCCCTGTTTGACCCTCTAGGCTTCGTCTCTCCCGTTACTAATAGGGCGAAGGTACTACTGCAAGAAGTTTGGCGCCGCGGCACCGGCTGGGACGTCGACATAGACGCTGATCTCGCCCAACAGTGGAACGAGTGGACTACACACCTACAAAGGCTAAAGAATATTAAAATCCCGCGTTGGTATATGGCTTATTCTAAAGATAAACCTTTTGAGTTACATGTGTTCGTGGACGCGAGCCAATCTGCATACGCTGCTGTCGCCTATTGGCGCGCGGCGAGCGAGGATGGGCAAATCACACTGGCGCTGGTGGCTGCGAAGACAAAAGTCGCACCACTTAAGCTCACCTCGATCCCGCGACTCGAGCTGCAGGCTGCAGTTCTGGGCAGCCGCCTGGGTGCAGCAATCACGGCCGAGCATGACTACAAGCCGCATCACATCACGTACTGGACAGACAGTACCACTGTCCTCACCTGGTTACGGAACGGAGCGCGCTCGTACCGCCCGTTCGTAGCCCATCGCATCGCCGCCGTCGAGGAGCACACTAAGCTCAGCGACTGGCGTTGGGTACCCACTGCCCTTAATGTCGCCGACGACGCTACGCGCGACGTGCCGCGCGAGCTGGACTCCGAGCATCGGTGGTTCCGCGGGCCTGACTTCCTACGAGGTCACCCCGACACGTGGCCTGCAGAGCAGCCGGCAGCCTACGAGCTCACCGGTGAGGAGCGTGTGCACCACATCGCTGAGTCGGGCGTGGACCCGACCGCAGCGGTCCCCGACCACACGCGCTTCTCCCGGTGGGAGCGCCTACTGCGAGCGACCGCTCGAGTCATCCAAGCGGCGGAACTGTTAAAGTGTATGGTAACCAACACAGACCAGGTGAACTATAAAGTTAATACTAAAAATAGGGAATCTGATCCAGCGTGGAATAGTAAAAAGTGTAGTGCAAAACTTTCAGTGAACGCTAAACTCAAAGTACAAAGTGTCACCAAATTTATACAATTAACTGCCGAACAATTGAATAAAGCAGAAGTACTGTTAATAAAGGTTATACAAAGACAAAGTTTCAGTGGTGAACTCAGTGACACTAACTATAAAACTGGCAGACTACGGGCACTATCAGTTTATGTTGATTCCGACAATTTACTCAAACTAAGGTCGCGCGTAAGCGCGGCACGATGCATTTCAGATCATCAATCGAGTCCGGCCATCCTCGATGGCAATCACCACATCACCCGACTACTCATCGAGGCAGTCCACAGGCGACTGCACCACTCCGGCGTCGAGGCAACCGTCAACGAGTGCCGCACTCGCTATTGGGTGACGCGCCTACGCCCCGCCACACGAACCATCGTGTCACGCTGCCTGGACTGCCGAGCGCGCCGCAACGTGCCGCCCGAGCCCCCGACGGGCAACCTGCCGCCCTGTCGCCTCGCCCATCACGAGCGCCCTTTCACGTACGTGGGCCTCGACTACTTCGGGCCTCTCCACGTCTCCGTGGGACGCGCCGTACACAAGCGCTACGTGGCGCTTTTCACCTGCCTGACTACACGGGCAGTACACCTCGAGGTCGCTGCGAGCCTAGCGACGGAGTCTGCTGTGATGGCCCTGCGTCGCTTCATCGCGCGCCGGGGCCCTCCTTCTCAAGTATGGTCTGACAACGGGACCAACCTGCACGGCGCGGACCGCGAGCTCCGAGCATCCATCGACGCGTCAACACGACAAGAGGCAAGCCGACAGCGTATCACCTGGCGCTTCATTCCCCCCAGCGCACCTTTCATGGGCGGCGCGTGGGAGAGACTGGTGCGAAGCGTGAAGACCGCTCTCTTCAGCACATTACGGGAGCGCCACCCCAACGAAGAAACGCTGGCGACTCTGCTAGCTGAGGTAGAGTTTACCGTAAATAACAGACCACTCACTCACGTTTCTGTGGATCCAAATGATCCGGAGGCACTCACGCCAAATCATTTCCTGCTGCACGGCCCAGCGTCAAACCCGCCACCAGGTGATTTCAACGACCGGGACCTCATCGGACGTGCGCAATGGCGCGCCTCGCAGCGACTCGCCGACCAGTTTTGGGCAAGATGGGTCCAAGAATACCTGCCTGACCTGCAGCACCGGCGGGAGCCCCACGGACGTGGCGCTCCGATACTCACCGGGGACGTCGTGCTTGTCGCGGATAGCAACATGCCGCGGAACTCGTGGCCCATGGGGCTGGTTATTAGGACATTTCCCGGGAGTGATAACATTGTGCGCGCCGTAGATATTAAGACGAAAGGGGGAATTTTAAGACGACCTGTTAAAAGGCTGGTTAAACTAGTATCTCAAGACGCTTCTTAAATAATGATGGGCCTATGTCGTCTTTTAGTTCTCACCTTATAGTAATTTTAGTATAACTAGTATTATTTTAGTCTTTGTAAACATTGTGTTACCTGTTTAATTTAATTTTGTGCATGTCATTGTCATTTACCTTTTATAGTTTATAGTTTAGGGATTGTGAATGATATGACATCCTGTGATAAACTAAGTAACTGAACCATCCACGATGGTTCACGGCGGGAGAATGTTCAGAATAGAACAGAATGTCATAACAAATCATAACAAACATAGGTACCTACTAACATTTCTAGGAAGACATTGGGGGCGTGTCTTGTCCCGCGTAAGTGACTCGTGATTGGTCGTCATAAGTGAACAAACGCCAAATAACGCTACCATATTTGGTAATGCGCGAGACGCAATGCCACAACCCTCCCCGCACCTCACACGTCGCTAGGCTAGTATAAAAGGTCTTGCGCGGGCGATGAGAGCTAGTCTTGTTCCTGCTTCCGTCTAGTATACGTCACAAGTAAATATAAGTGTGTCCTCCGTAATAGTCCTGTGTAATTGTAATAAGTAATTTAAAGTTCTATAGATTTAATTTAGTGATAGGGTATTGTGTGCCAATAAATCGTTTAACGTTGTAACATGTGACTTTGTGTAGACTAAATAGACTAATTAATATTCACGAACACTGCGTCTCATTTTGCACCCAGAACTAGCGCAACAAATGTACCTCCTGACAATCGGGCTCGTACAGTATGTTTGTCATTAAATTTTCATCAGTCATTCGTAAGAAATATATTATCTTATCTTCTATTTCAACGCAATGTGCCGATAAACTCATGCCAAGACCGTTTAAATTTTCCTTTATTTTAGCCAGAAAGTCGGTATCATGCAGTCAGGACTTTGCAAAATCAACCAGTGTGTGTGTGATAACTTAGTACTTTTAGCAGAACAATTTAGTGCTAAGAAAAGAACTCACGTAGCGCAATCCTATCCTTCGACTCTGTGATGGTACCCATCTTGCGAGGAAGACCGATGCATAATTTTTTATATTTACAGGTTTTCAGAAAACTAAATGTTAACAAACGCATTTTCTTGCGTAAATTTAATGAAAACTTGCTCCAAAAATAATTCAGAAAAAATATTGTGATTTGAAGTTGACAAGAGCAAGCAGAAGACAAGACAGCTTGAAAGTTGACAATGACTGTCATTCAATGACAGTTGACAGATGAGTAGTGACTGCTGTGTGCTGTGTCTGCACCACTGACTTAGAAACCTATGGACTTGCCATACCTACGAAATTAGCGTGCATACCTACAAAAATCGGGCACATAAAATGGCTGCCTTGTAGGGTTGTAACTGCGAGAAACATGCGCAGCTGATATCGATGTAAATATCGACCTTCAAGAAATTGAATACGTTGTTCTACGATATAATAATGTTATAACAATATAATATGATCAAACCAGGCCCATAGAAACCGAAGTAGCTAAGGGTATAGAGTATTGTATGACTGGTAATATACAGGGTGGGCAAAAAATATATCCTGGATCAAACGAAATAGCGATTGTTGGGGATAGTGTAAGATGTTTTTCTTTTGACCTGCTAGAAAAAGCCCCAAATATCGCCCTGTTTCGTTTGATTCACTATTTTTGGCCTTCCCTATACCTAACTCATTAAAAACGAAAATGTATTTTGTTTTGTATCAAGTCAATTCAGCCTATCGCAATCCACTGGACATAGGCCAAAGGGGTAGTAATAATAAATAATACCAGCCTGTAACTGTCCCACTGTAGGGTAAATGCATCTTCTTATAGTAAATAAATAATAATATTTTGTTATCTTTCTGCTTTTCGAACAACTTAATTTATGTAAAATAATAACAATATTTTGTGTAAAAAAGACATTTATTAATTTTTGAACAAAATTAACTTATTGAAATTCACTATTTTATTTATTTCTATAAAGCCAGGTTCGGCATTAACATGTTGGTACCATTTGCTTAAAGTGCGAGTGTGTCAAACAAGTGTTGTCGGTATTACTTATAAAATCATACGCTTACGGCTAAAACAAATTGAAGCTTAAGGGCAAATTTTCTTAATTCTTCAGAATACTTTTTTTCTAAAGTAGACCTTTAGATTTGACAATTTGCTTTTTAACACTTTGGCTGCCACGAGGGTCACCGGTGACCCCCAAACAATACATTTTCTATTGTGTTTATTTCGTGGCAGTCAACCTGTTAAGAAATCCTTCTGCATATTCATCCAGAATGAAACTGCCTTCATTGATATATTTAACTTTCTTAAGGTCTTGAATAATATTAGAAATCTTTCCATCATATCTCCGGACCTTTTCATTTAAAGTTCTCACTTTTTGCTTTAGTAAAGCCCATTTCTTTGTGAGATACACATATATATATAAGTATGTTGTTGTGAGGAACATATTTGCCTAGGCTGAAAAAGAAAATATTCGCATAATTCTATTACTTATTTACATATTTAATTCATTTAAAGAAATACTGTCAATAAAAAAGTATGTAACAAGATGTGTTGAAATTACTGTGTTTTGCAACTTTTGTTTAAAAACATACCAGTAAAGTCGATGTGGGTACTACTTCAGGTAACCTTATCACATCGAGGGTTCTGTTAAAACAAGATTCCTCAAAGTGCATGGAGCAGATATGCCACATTTTATGTCTAGGGTTTGTATTTTCATAACCAATAGCTTCTATCCATTTCTTCTTTAAAATTTCGTTTCCAGGAAATCTGTGGATTAAAATATCATTGCAATGTATTTTACATACTATAAATTTTATCGATAATTATCGTATGCGAACATCAACCATCACTAACCTTACATGTCAACAATTATTGTAGGTAAACAATGCAAAGAAATATAGAAAATAATAACGTTTTATGCCATACAAACATGACACAGATTCGAATAATATTCAAAAATACCATCTTGTTACAATATTTAACACAAAATTCGACCGGATTAGTGAAAACTAGTTACTAACCTGTGCAGAGTCAATTTAGGCTGATTTTTGTTTTTTCTCGTACCAGACTGTTTTAAACAATACGAGGGCATGACTTTCCTATTAATGTCCAAACTCAGAACACCAAAATAACTAGTTTCTAGACGTATTTCCTTAAAAAACAACAAAAATATTCTGAACAAGAAACTGTTTGACAGCACAACTACCACAACAACAAAGAGTACTTTCGGCGCATAAAATGGCGACCGGTCACGCATAGGCATGATGTTGACGTCACACAAAAGTGTTGCCAAATTTAGTCCTTGACAAACATTTAGATGTCTCTCTTTTCATATGCAGCTTTTGGTTAGTTAAAAAGAGACAAAACACTTTTTGACATGTTTGTGTCGATATGATAGATATTTGTATAACTATTCTTCATATAGTAGAATATGCCGTCTCCATAGTTTTTCCTACCTCATTGGTCTGCACTGACTTTTTCCTACCTCATTGTGAGTCTGACAGTTGAGAGCTCTGTCACGACTATCATCTGTCACGACTGTCAACTGTCACTACCACAGATTAGAATAACTACTGACTGTCAAGCTTGACTGTTTTAGTGTTTTGTGGTGCGGTGGTTAAGTTAAGTTAAGACGGGCTGGTGTCCGCAACTCCACGTCTAAGCGCGTATTTTGCGTACGGGTGGGATTCGTCTTCCTCACTCGATCCACCCCAGCTCCTCGAGAAAAGCCAGCAGCGCCTTGGTGTTGCCAACTATCCTCTGTACGGTACCTGGGTCACCGAAGAATTTGGCCCTGTAACCAGCGATTACTGGGCAGCTTAGGAGCAGGTGTGCTTGTGTCTCGTCCTCCTCCATGCATGCTCTGTACAGTGGGCTGTCCGTGATCCCTAAGACAAAAAGAGGTTAAAATCCAGTATCGGTTGCCAGGAGGAGGAGGAGGACGATAGGGAGATGGGTGGCGGGGGGAGGAGGCGGTGTCTTCTCCTCACTGGTACCACACCCATAAAAAGGTAACGCACCGTTGTTGAGAAAAACAACTTATTGTAACCTAACCTCAAAACACTTTGAAGTTGCTTCTGCATCGTCTCCGGCGCTGCGGGAGGTGCAACCCTTTTGCCCGTAACAAAAGATAGGCACCCACAAGGCAGGCACGGGGGTTGCTCTCCCTTCGCGCCTTGAGTTTTATTTACACTTTAGGTTTTGGAATAGATTCGACCTATTTTAACTTAACCATGAAGAGGGGGATACACTAACTTTCTACAGCAAGATTTCTGGGTTGTTAAACAAAAAAACACTAAGAAACACAACTATACTTCTTTTAAGATAGCTTGAGCTCTGTGACATATGTCAAACTGACGTTTATATTATTGTTAGCCTGTCAAGCGCTATTGTTACTGTAATGATACTGACAACTTTCGCAGAGATCAAGCTATCATACAGGAAGTATAACACATTCACGCAACTCGGGCAACGGACTGAACGAAAGCAAACGACACTGATACGTGTCAAATTTCTTTTTTTCGTTCCGTTACAACAATTTTGCTCCTTAAATTACACCACAGACAATATACCGGTACTGATTTGATTGTCAATCGCCCATTTTAACTTTTCATTTCACTTTTTATCTGATAGAGAAAAAAAGGGTGTAAAAACATAGGCACAGACGCACACACGTACAACGAAACTACGCCTTAGCTTGTAAGTCGAGCTCAAGATCAAATAAAAAGCTAGACTGACAAGCTAAGGCGTAATTTCGTTGTGCGTGTAATCTATATATATAAAAATCAAATGCTGTTCGTTAGTCTCGCTAAAACTCGAGAACGGCTGGACCGATTTGAATAATTCTTTTTTTGTTATATTCGACAGAATACAGGGAAGGTTTAAAAGCAAAAAAAAAAAAAAAAAAGTTTGGTTGGATAGGGTAGGTAGTTAGGTAGAGTAGTGTAGTGTAGGTAGGTAGGTAGGTAGGGTAGGGTAGGGTAGGGTAGGGTAGGTAGGTAGAGTAGTGTAGTGTAGGTAGGTAGGTAGGGTAGGGTAGCGTAGGGTAGGGTAGGGTAGGGTAGGGTAGTGTAGGGTAGGGTAGTGTAGGGTAGTGTTGGGTAGAGTAGTGTAGGATAGGGTAGTGTAGCGTAGGGTAGGGTAGTGTTGGGTAGGGTAGTGTAGGGTCGGGTAGGGTAGGGTAGGGTAGGTAGGTAGGGTAGGTAGGTAGATAGGGTAGGTAGGTAGAGTAGTGTAGTGTAGGTAGGTAGGTAGGGTAGGGTAGGGTAGGGTAGGTTAGGGTAGGGTAGGGTAGGTTAGGGTAGGGTAGGGTAAGGTAGGGTAGGGTAGGGTAGGGTAGGGTAGGGTAGGGTAGGGTAGGGTAGGTAGGTAGAGTAGTGTAGTGTAGGTAGGTAGGTAGGGTAGGGTAGCGTAGGGTAGGGTAGGGTAGGGTAGGGTAGGGTATGGTAGGGTAGGGTAGGGTAGTGTAGGGTAGGGTAGTGTAGGGTAGTGTTGGGTAGAGTAGTGTAGGATAGGGTAGTGTAGCGTAGGGTAGGGTAGTGTAGGGTAGGGTAGGGTAGTGTAGGGTCGGGTAGGGTAGGGTAGGGTAGGTAGGGTAGATAAATGTTTGATGTTTTTATGGCAAAACAAAGTTTGCCGGGTCAACTAGTTGTGTATATAAACGGCAAGGCTTACTTTTAAGGATCCCCTAGTCGACCGCACGAACTATTTTGTGCGCGAGGTTAAAATGCATGCTATCTTATCCGACAACACGTGCGAAAGAGATAGATGCTGTGATGAGCAGTAAGAAGCTAGTTCCTGTACGAATTAGCACTTTTGCAAATTTGTATCGAAATGGATGATGATTTAGGACGAAAACGAGCGCGAGTTTTTTTATAAACAGACCTTTGGGAGTCTCTATCATGAAAAAACCACTAAATTTATATTTCCAAAATAAAATAATGCGCATTGTTGAATTACTAATCTATCCCTGTATGGAGGCCGTTTTGCAATTTTCCGTCCTCTTATCCGGATGACCGTCCATTCATCCGAAATGGAAATGTCAATGCATATTTAAATGCTTCAAACGGTCCATCCATCCGAATCGGAAATTTCAAAAAATATTTCCGAACCGGCAATTTATCTGAGCTCGAAACGATTTTATTTTCTTTGAGCTTTCACACATTTTTGGTTACAAATCGTTATCAAACTTTGTATACCTACCAATGATATACCTACCTACTTTGCTTATGTAACCGTATTCACATCTTTTGTTGATAGGTATATGAAAATTGTTTAACAAATATTTCATTATCTGAAGTACTTTTCCCGCTTATTATCTGAGATTCTGAGCACTTATTATAATGCGTCGAAGACAAACGAATTCACTCATTTTCAACTTTTTTTGGCAAATTCACAGTTACTTACTGAGAGAAGGTAGGTATACAGACACTTTGACGAACACGCTGAAAACCCGAGTAAGTATATAAATAGGTCCCTAGTTTCGGTTAAATGTCAATTTTATAAAATGCCTACAGTATTTACCCTTTCCAGCTATGTCTCGCAAAATACATCCGTTTTACTGCTCTCGTTGCCACCTGTGTCACCAGTCCGTGGGAGCTGTAGTGCCATATTTTTTTTTTCTTTTCTGACCTACCAGAAACTTATTTTTTACAACCCTACCTACCGATTTTTTATTTAATATAATTTTTACTATAACTGTTACTATATATTTTTTCTATATCTGTTACTATATATATTTACTATATACACGTATAAGTACTAATCTATAACTATGAGGCATAGAAAAACTATAAAGACTGAACATGTCTGGCGCAAATAAACGTCTTTTCTTTCTTTTTTTTCCTTCTTTCTTTCTTTCTAGTTTCAGTAACTTGTACAAAAACAATGAGAAAATTGATAAAAACAGTTCTCACAGGAATACTGTAACCAATACTGATTATAATTACCACAACAGTTACGAACTATGCAATATAATTGTTATCAAACGTGTGGTTAAAATGATCACAGGAAAAAAATCATTTGAAAATACATATTTTTGGTTGACATTTTTGCTTCTAGCTCGGAATGGTGCAGTAATGATGCTATTTTTTTTAATTTTCTTATATTACTGACCTAAAGAGAACTGCTGGACCAGAGTGGATGAGAATTGCGAGGGACAGAGATAAGTGGAAATCTTTGGAGGAGGCCTATGTCGAAGGACAAGCTGGGGAAAAAAGTACTGATCCATAATAAAATACTTAAGAATAATTGTAAACTCAGTAATAAAGGCTTATTTTATTTATTACTGAATAGTTAAGGAATCTAAAAATTTTCCTCGACATCGGCAGCCATCTTCAAGGAAACCACAACCTGAAAATTTAAAAGACGGACCTTATGACACTTAAAAATTGAATAAAAAATAAATAAAAATATTTCTCATTAAAATATAACGCAGTTGTAAACTCTAGAGATCTTGAGCAATACAAAAACGTATACATAGTAACTACGTAAGTAAGCGTACTGTGCTAGTGGCTCACACGAGAACTGTATCTTAAGTTGAACTTCCATAATGAGTAAGTAATAAGTAATTAAGTAATCTATACTCCATTTGCAACATTTTTTATTTTTTTATAACCTATAGGCTCGCGCTTGACCACAGTCTCACCTGATGGTAAGCGATGATGTGGTCGACGTTGAACCACGCTTGCCTAGAAATAACCTATTCACTCTTGACTTAAAGACCCCTAGATTGTAGCTATCGGGGAACACAGACTCCGCCAGGGAATTCCACTCCTTAGCTGTACGCATAATAAAAGTGTTCCCAAAACCTTTTGTGCATATGGGTTGGATGTCTACCATGTATCGATGGCGCATCGCCGTACGTCTGGTAATCCGATAATGAAACGGGCTAGGTGGAATTATATCGTGCAATTCCATCGCACACTCCCCGAAATGTAACCGATAAAAAACCGGCCAAGTGCGAGTCGGACTCGCGCACGTAGGGTTCCGTACTATTATTGCAAAAAACGGCAAAAAAATCACGTTTGTTGTATGGGAGCCCCACTTAAATATTTATTTTATTCTGTTTTTAGTATTTGTTGTTATAGCGGCAACAGAAATACATCATCTTTGAAAATTTAAACTGTCTAGCTATCATGGTTCATGAGATACAGCCTGGTGACAGACAGACAGACAGACGGACCGCGGAGTCTTAGTAATAGGGTCCCGTTTTTACCCTTTGGGTACGGAACCCTAAAAACCGACAGCCTGGCAACTCGGCGACGATGTTCAAGACTCTGGAGCTTTGACTTGACCAGCGCCTCATCGCCGATGGGCCTCTTGGTTCGCTTTTCGATCGACTCTAGTGCGTCAAGCTGGTATTTGGCTGATCCGTCCCAGAGATGAGAACAGTACTCCATGCATGATTGAACTTGCGCCTGATACAAATTGAGGAGCTGTTGCCTCAATGTAAGGGCCAAAATTGAGAGTAGATGTCAACGTAACGCCAAGAAGCTCAAGATGGTCAGTTATTGGCACGGTCGCATCTCGGAAAGTTGGAGCTGGGTAAAATTGGCTCTTTTTAGCGGAAAAAAGACACGCCTGGGTTTTAGCAGCATTAAACCTGACCAGATTGGCATCGCCCCATTCGGAGACTGTCTGCAAGGACAGGTTCAAGCGCTCCACCATGGCCTCCCGGAGAGACCGGATCTGAGGCCCGGTATAGCACGAGCGTTGGACAAGTATCTCTCAGCAACAGTGCTGTCGTCTGCATACCCAAAGGTGCCGGGTTTAAGCAGATCGTTAATATGCAGCAAGAATAAAGTTGCTGAGAGTACCGACCCCTGAGGGACTCCGGCATTGATATCCAATTGGTCCGACGAGCAGCCATCGATAACCACTCGAATGGACCGATCTCTCAGGAAGTCTGCAATCCAATCACACAGACCACCGGGCCAACCGAATGAAGGAAGCTTACCAATAAGGCTTTCGTGCCAGACCCTATCAAAAGCCTTCGAGATGTCGAGGGAGACGGCAAGCGCTTTCCCGTGCCTCTCGATGGCCTCACTCCAGATGTGAATGACATACGCTAGAAGATCCCCAGTAGACCGATTTCGGCGGAAGCCGTATTGGCGGTCACTAAGGGTCAAATTTTTTAATGAATGTATGTATGATTTGTATCTATGAACTTGTAATTTTAAATAATTGGGATTAAGTGCCTTTTTGAATAAATTTATTATTATTATTATTTCTTTTATTTATCATTTTTTCGTATTATATTACATTTTTAAATATTTAAAAAAGAAAACTTAGAAACATTTAAAAATATAAAAAATAGAGGCGAACCGGTATCGGGAACAGGGTCCAAGCTACCGGTGGTTAGGGCTCCAGAGACAGGAACCTCCTCACAATGCGAGCCGTATCGAGGAGTACTGCCTTCTGTATCAGACCCTTGATCCAACCGCCCAATGACAGCCTCGACAGATGGTCGTCGAGGCTCTTGGCCATCAGGCCGTTGGCCGTAACGACAATCGGCACAATGATCGCCGAGTCCACATTCCACATGTCGACAACCTCGTGTGCTAAGTCGAGATATATCTACATACACACAGTACACAGTACACTTATTATTATTATTATTATAAGGATCTCGTTAGTTTCTAGGTATGCCAGGACGTTACAGAGATGGGTCTGTAGTTGGCCGGGTCATCTCGACTACCCTTCTTGGGCACGGGCTGTACGTTAGCTAGCTTCCAAGCATTCGGCACTTTTCCAGTCTCATACGAATGGCGGAATAGGCGTGTCAAGATCGGAGACGATCGAGAAATCAATTTGCCTTCTCCTCAGCTGAGTGGCAAGTGACCCGTCGGGTTTCAGCAGTGGTGGTAGTGAGGGACGGCTGAAGTTCGACTCGACTGACTTAGCCAGGGACCAAAACGCTTTACTAACTGCTAGGTAAGAAGCAAGTTTGGCCCAAATTCGGCCAATGTGGTCGAACTGAGCCCTTCTCAACACCTTCTTGCAGGACTTGGCTGCCCTGTTGTAGGCTTTCTTTCTTTGACCCACGACACTCGCTTTGCGCGAACGAGCGTCAACCCATGCCAGGTACGCCTCATGTTTAAGCGCGTCGGCGCGATGACATTCGGCGCCAAACCATGGTCGGTCAACCATTCCCTGACGCAACCGACCTGACCACTCCTGGTGGTGGGCATTAAAGTCCCCCAGTAACACTAATTGGGCGGAAGGGTACCGCTGCTGTGCTGCATCAGCCGCCTCACTGAGGTACTCTGTGAGCCTGGTTGTCTCCTGATCTCCGCTGTGCGAGCGGTAGACACAGGCGTCGATAATTTTATCCAGACCTGTGTCCACTAGAGCCCACAGCGTCGAAAATCTTGGGTCCTCAAGGTTACGGAGACGCCGATAGCAAGTGTCGTCACGGGCGTACATACACACTCCCGCGCGCGGTTTATAATTGTGCTCCAGGGTAAACCCTGGGTAAGATAGGTACGACGCGTCTGACGGACTCGCTATCTGCGTCTCCGTAAGGAAAAACAGCGCTGGTTTTTCAGTCTCCAGGTGGTAGTGGACTGCAGAGAGATTTGAGTGCACAAAAAACAACAAAACAAACAATCAAACAAACAAACAACAAGGAAACAATCTGTTTCTTTCCCAAAAACGATTTTCGCCATACGAAAAGTCGTTTTTGGGAAATAAACAGATTGTTTCCTTTGACGAATTTACTCACACAATTAGGCTGCTGTACCGCCAGACCCACTGGGTGCCTCTTGGGCTGGGATCGGGCTGGGAGTAGACGGACACAGACTTCACCAGACAATGGTCGGAACGGTGAAGTTATCGACACAGAGTATCGGTCTGGCTCTGTTGTCAGCAGAAAGTACAAGCAATAGGCCGTGTGCGAATCTACATCCGTCACTCTCCTTGCCTCCTGGACCAGCTGGGTAAGGTTAAGCGCAAGCGCAAGCTTACACATCTCCCATCCAGCATGGTCAGTGCACTGGTATGGGAAGAGCCACCTCCTGGTGGTCGGCATTAAAGTCCCTCAGTAACACGAATTGGGCGAAAGGGTACCGCTGCTGTGACGCATCAGCCGCCTCACTGAGGTACTTTGTGAGCCTGGATGTCTCCTGATCTCCGCTGTGCGAGCGGTAGACACAGGCGTAGATAATTTTATCCAAACCTGTATCCACTAGAGTCCACAGCGTTGAAAATCTTGAATCCTGAAGTTAAAACAATCAAAACGGTTTCAGGATTACGACTTGTGTCCAAACCATGTTTGAGATGGAAAATACCGTTTGGTTCCGTAGTTCGGCGCGGCGGCGCGGGGATTGCAGCTTTATTGTGTGACCTTATGGCACGTACCTCTGGAAAAATCACTTCCATAACGATACCAGCCATAAGATCAATTATGTAGATAGATTTTACAACAACATTTTTTTTTGTTAGAAATACCTATAGTAGAACTTGCTACAGTTTGCTCACCCCCTCACTGGCTTTAAATCAACAAGTCAACTTTTGTTACTCTTGTGCCCCTCCAGAAACTATTCCTGGATCCGCCCCTGTTAATATCTTAGAAGGCGAGTAGTTACTTGAATTATTATATGCAAATAGTTCGATACAATAAGAGATAGACAGTAACATAATTTTACAAAGGAAATATACATGTTACTCAATCAACACACGCCAATGAAGTAGGTGAAGATAAACCTACTATCAGATCAGGTATTGCAATGCGATTAATGCGAAGGTTCTTAATAACATCTCGTTAGTTTGGCAACCGGAGCCGAGCCATTGTGAATATTTTGCAACTGATGCAACACGTTCTGTGCGCCGCATCGCATTTACTTACAATTTACATACTTAATTATTTTATGGCCGACCGTTTATTAGCTATTGCCGAAATATACAAAACAAAAGCGACTTATAACTTTGCTCATTGTTTTGTAAACTGTACCTATATTAAATAATTTTCGTAAGACAGTGGATATAAATACCTATGTACCTATGTATTACCATTTAAATGACTAGTCACCAGGTGATATGAATTAGTGTGTAAAATTTCGGATTAGGTTACCCATAGGAAAGGTAGTAGGGATCTAAGTACCTTCAGGTTGTCTTTTTTTAAATTCATATTTTATTTAAAAGAAATTCCCTGTTCATCTAGAATCTAGATTTAAATCTCAAAGCAAATAAAGCAACTCTGATAATGCAATGTGTGTTGGTGAAGAGTAAATATTTTTGATGCTGTAGCGCCTGATATACCTAGTGTTTGTGTAGCGGATAGTTGCTGTGACAAAACAAGCAGGCGCACGATTGACTGTTGCTTTATTAATAGAACAGAATAAAATAAAGGTAATAGGTGTTATTGGATGTTGCTTTTCATTTAGTGGCATTTCTACTTCTTTAATGACGACACATACCTCTTGTTACGCCTGTTATTCTCCGAAGGTGCACCTACAATACGAGTACCTACACCTACATATCGCCATTTATTTTTAAGTTGCATTATAATAGGGGGCTCAAGATCGCTCAGCGAGCTATGGAGAGGGTTATGCTTGGAGTCTCTCGTAGGGATCGAATCCGGAACGAGGTGATTCGGCAGAGAATAACAGTTGTCGATCTCTAGAGAATAAGCAAGCTGAAGTGGCAATGGGCCGGCCATATTAGCCGTAGAACCGATGACCGTTGGGGTAGACGGAGACCGCGAACTGGTAAACGTAAGGTAGGAAGCCCTCAGGCTAGGTGGAGCGACGATCTTTGCAGGATGGCTGGTAGCAGCTGGATGAGAGTTGCCGAAAATCGAGGCAAATGGCGTGCGGTTAGAGAGGGCTATGTCCAGCTGTGGACTGCTATAGGCTGATGATGATGATAGTAGGGGGCTAACCTATTGCCATAATGCGACCATAATGTTTGCCAGATACTCGGGGTTCAAACTTAGAGAATCTGCGAGAGAGAATCAAACAAGTCGAGCAAATAATACAGCCGTAGCATCGTATTCTCGAAGCTATTCAGGACATTTTCGACCCCACTGTAACGTAGTTGTGGATAAAGCTAGAAGCCTGAATTTTCAGTGACTAAGAGAACATAATATAACTAGGCATAATCCCGAAATACACTCAATTTGAACTTGTAGTTTAGGCACTTTGATTAAATCTGTAATCTGAGTTTAGGAACTAGTGCAAGTTAAAATTCCTTAATTTCGTCGCTGACTCATTGACGAGTCAATCTGACTCACTTACCGATCATCGAATACTTCTAGTAGACTCACAAGCTTCAAATTTTAAACACAATTAGTGTTGTTTAGCCTTAAACTAAAACATCCTGCAATTTCCACCCCGTTTCCTAGATATGCGAACTGCATAAGTAACTTTGTAATCCTATACAAATAGTCTTTGGTCGACAATCATGTGTTCTTCTCATGTAAAACCAAGTCGGTTAATTTGTTTGTTTGTTACCTAATTATGAAGGTACCTAACTGAATAAATTATCCGAGTTAGTTTTACATTCGATTTCACTAGGTAGGTACTTTTTTCAGTAGAAGAACTGCACCGCGAGACTGGTGTATGTTACATGCTGTTTTTAGGAATCATATTTGCACGTCAACGCCCACGCTGCCGATGCCATACCATCTACCCGAGTTAACAATCACATCATATGAATTTCCACTGAGTGACCTTTAGTAAACAGAAGTAGGTACGTGAGGTGGAATACAATAAACAATAAACAAACAACAATAAACAATATTTATTTGTTCAAGTACAATACAATAAAGTAGCATGACTTGTAGTAGCTTGATTTGTTACACTATGTTACCAAATTTAGAGTCCATGTGAGACACGTATTCTACAAAATAGAACTACATATCGAAGTAATAAGGTTGAATTTGAGTGAAGTTTGCTTTAGTTCGCATTCGTTGTTAGTTTGCTCATCTAAATAACATGTTACCGTTTGCAAACTGTACTACCTACTGATATCGATATCTGAAAACTGTTTTCGATATCGATATGCAAACTGTATATCGGTTAGGTACCTAACCGTTAGCGCAGTATCCGAAAACGCCCATCTCTATACCAAACCCAGTGAACCACGAGACGCGAGAAGCGATTGATGGATTACTATTGCACCATCGAAAACAGTGCTTTCAAAGTAAAATTGTTATATTTGCGTCACTCGTAACACCATAGGCAATTGGGACTTGAGTAGGTCTAGCTAGGTAGGTAGGTAACCCATAGTTAGATAATAGTTAATCTTATCTCCACGGAATAATATATATTTGTTAAGTCAAAGCTATATAATTGCATTCAATGCAGTACAAAAGATGGTAGTATATAAATTATTAGCGCAACGACACATTAAACTCAAATCATATCAAATATTCTTTATTGACATAATAATTGTTTACAGCAATGTTGAAGCCTCTGACTCCCGAACTAGGCGGACCTGTATGACAGGAGTCAGCGCCCTCCCCATTTTATTTCATCATAACATACAATGTCAAATAAAATTAAAATTAACATTAAATTTGGAGTAAAATTAAGGAGAGGTTAATAATAATTGTCATTAAAATATCGAATGTCAAATCAAATTAAAATAAATATAAAATTTTGAAACAAAGTGAACAAGTAATAGAATTTTGGATTAACATACAATTCAACAATAACAATTAAAACTAAGTCTAAGTCGTGCTGTGTGTGTGTGTGTATGTGCGTGTATGTGTGTGCGTGTTTGTGTATGGTGGAATGGGTAGATGACTGAATAAGTTTCTATGTAAAAAAATAAAAAAATAAATGAGATTGATTTAATTTAAACATTAATTAATGAATTAGGTAATTAAGTAGGTAACTATAAATTGCATGCAAATATTTTAAATAATACGAATCTTACACAAATAAACACAATAACGTAACGTTACCTATTATTAATAAGATCAGTCCCAACAGGTTCTCTTACTATCTTTTGTATTGTTTGTTCTTTTGTTGTCTTTCCCCACCTATTAACTATTGCCAAGTGGTCGGTGCAATCCATAACTGTGAAGGTAAACATACTCCGTGGCTGGCGACGTGTCAAGCATGGCTGAGCCCCGGTTCATCCGCCACCGCAAGGCATTGGTCGTCAATGCCGCGACCCGCTTCGTCTCGACTTAGTTAACACTCAATGAAATATTTGGCCGATTGTTATCTGGTTGCCGTTTGACATTGACAGCAACCACGCCGTGTCACTAGTTATTGTAATAAAGACAGTGACGTGATTTAGTGCTTCGTGCCATGTGCCATGATACTCCGCGGCACTTGGGGCCCCGTCTCTCTTTTTTTTTTTGTTTTTAGTGTTTCTGACCCGTGAGGTGAAAACTGAATTCCTATTTCTCGACTGTCCGTCCGTCTGACAGTTCGTATAGACCATTGATCTTCTTCTACAAAGACTTTATAGATTTGGGAGAGGGTGACTGCAGTTTTAATCTCTTGCATGGTATCTGACTAACGTCTAATACGAAGGGAAGCATACAGTAGATAGTTGTTTGTATGTTTGTTTAGATTCCAGTGACCCAATCCACAGTTTGAAGATCTTGATTGGTTTTACAAAGAATGGAACAAATTGGTACCAGCTGGGCCTGTGAGAGGTCCCAACAGGGCATTTGTTTCACCTCAGACTTAGATCATTCAATGCGCTCATGGCTAGTCTGTCAAGTGCTGATTGCCTGATAAATATTCCCCAATTTTATTTCTGAATTTCCCTAAAAATCCCTAAATAGAATTTTATGTGTTATACCTAGAAACTTATTTAGTACCTAAATTATTTCGTAGATCATAAAATAAAACTTTACATATTAAGTCGATGATTTTGTTTTACCTATAACTTCATGGTCATCATCGCTTATCATCAGGTGAGATTGTGGTCAAGCGCGAGCATATACATTATAAAAAAAAAAGTTTTTAATTAGGTATCAGAACCACATCATCATCTTGTTGCTCGTCATAGTCAAGTCATACATACGTACGATGAAGTTCTTGATCCTGTCTACAGAATGATCAAGTTTTACTCACGATCCATAATCCCGATTTAAGGAAAATCGTACCATCATGATACTCTGTACCATTTTAGAGGATATGAATGACATATCGTGCGTTTCTTTCTACGCACAAAACTTAAAACACACGCTTTGTTTGTGACTTTGCAAGTTTTGTATGAAATCCCTAAAAAAATCCCCAAAAATTTCCAGTCCTTAAAAATGTCCCTTTTAACACTCCAAGTCCCTAAATTTAGGAACAAAATCCCTAAGTTGGTAACCGTGTGTCGGAATGCCGACGTTATTCGTATCCGTCGTGACCGTGGCAGAGAGTCGGCGTCGTGACGCGCCGACTGCCACGTCTTCGCAGGCAGCCGACAGCCGGCGAGGCGGCTAATGATCACTATTATCGTTACATCGTTATTATAACTACTGATGACTTTGTGTACCTTCTATAAAGTACACTTTACCACAGATAATATAATACTAACATACAGACAGATGCCTCATCCCATACGAAGGTACCGTGCTGACATAACTAGCGTGTTTTCGTCTGATTAAACTGATTATTTTTTGTAAATCGATCGCGTTCGGTTCTGTTCAACGGCGATAGGTAGATGTTGTTAGCTGCGACTTGCAAGTAAAAGGGTTTACTCGGTTCGTGAATGTATTTTTCTATAAATACAGTGACGATTTGTTTTATAGTATTTTTCTTGCACGTTTTTAGGGTTCCGAAGTCATCAAGGAACCCTTATAGTTTCGCTATGTCCGTCTGCCATCCCTTATGAAAATAAGACATTTAAGCAGGTCTTACGTGATAAAAATGAAAAATAACATGGTAGGTAAACACCTATTTATTGGGTTAACATCATATGACTGTTCAAACATAACTTTGTAGCGGAAAATAATTTCTGCCTAAGTATTGAGTAAATAACCGTTCCAGATTTTAATAATAAAGGAAATGTAGTATTACGAAAGTAAATAAATTCGTGTTATTCTAATCATATAACCAAGGGCTATGACTAAGTAGTGTATAATTAAAAAAAAAAAAAAGTACCTATTATCACATACGGCAGCATAATGTGGTGGTTAAGAACAAAGCTTGCCTCGTGCAAAGCGCCACTCACCAGGTTACAAAGAACAGTGTGTCTCGGCATCACGGGTGCTTTCAGGACAACACTTACGGCAGCGATTGAGAGATACCTCAATATCCCTCCTCTGCATATGATGGTAGAATTCGAGGCAAGGAAGACATTACATCGTCTTGCTGTTGCTGGACTATGGGATACCTCTTAGCCAAAGACTAACCATATAAAGTTCGATGGAAATTAAGGCCTGGATCGGGTAACAAGCATGATATCCGATATAATGCAAACTATGTTTGTGTTTAAAGGTCTTTCAAGTCCAAATCCCTACAACAGAGGACTGGATGAAGGGACTCAATCCACCAGAACAAGATAGTCTGGTGTGGTACACTGATGGATCCAAAATGGATTCAGGCACAGGAGCGGGAATATACGCAAAAGGTTACAAATGTAGCAAGAACATGTATTAAATTAAATATCAATATTTGTAGCCGTAATCACTCAAACGAAGGTCTCAAGATTAAAGGTTCAAGGTTTGGAGTGTAGCCTTAGGTGCACCATGGCGCGAGGACTTAGAGAAAATATCGTTTTTTCCTTTAATTTTTATTTTCGCCAATTGGCCAGTTTTATTGCAGTTTCGAGCTAACAATCATTTCAGTTCTGAGAAGCCCTACGACGCACCGTTTCCGAATTATGGGCTTCCGAATTTTATTTTATTTTGCATAAAACGCTTTATATTTCCAAAATGGTAGCTCAGATGAAAACCTTTTCAGGAAAGAAATTGCTGCTCTAGTCGATAACCATGAGATGATGTAAGAAAAGCCGCGAAAAATTGAAAAAAAAAGGAGGCCCATAATTCGGAAACAGTGCATCATGCGTCAGCGTGTCTCAGAGCTTAAATGGCTTCTATGGACAAGGTTAATAAGTTAGGGAAAAAAAAATGCCCGTATTGTGTTAAAAAAACTTCGAAAATTTGACTAAGACAACTGTCCCTATGGCTACGCAGGGTGAACGATCGACACTTAAAATTTCTTAATTTGTTTTTCAATGTCAATAAATTTAGGAAATATCGGAAAAAACAAATTCATGTAAATTTACTAAGTCCAATTTTTTTTTTACCCATAACTATTTTTTTTTGGTTTTCTTTGCTGCTCAAAGTTCCCCCGAAGCGTATACTCCAACTCCTAAAATTCCGCCCCTAAGACGACCCACTGACCATGTCAAGCCAAGCCGTTACGTGGCGTATTGGGCACGTAAATATTTGCAACATCCTAAGGCCAAGCAGTCGTGTTTTGAGTCCAAATGAGCGACTTATGGAGATTAGCCAAAGCGTGAGAAAAATTGATAAATCATATAGCAACGCAAAGAGAAATAATTATTCGACAAGAAAACTAAATCTAAACTTGGAATTTCACACTCCTAAATCTACTACTCAATTAAATTCATCTATTGAATCCCGAAAATATGATAACAATTCAAAACCCGATGTTGACCATTCTAAAAATAAAGGTGAAAACGTGGACGGCTTTAATTTGGTGCACAATATTAGCAGCTATAAAACGGGTACACAAAATATGGTGGAACATTCAAATACCGCAGATAGCTACAACTTCGAACAAAAATGTAACAATACAAAAAAAAACTCGAACAGTGTCAACGCAGGAAAAACAAAAGAAAAATATTGTAAAGCTGGTAAAATATTAATATTATCGGACAATCAAGGCAAAGGTATAGTTCAGATGTTAATCAAAAGTGGTAATAAACTAATATGTAAAGATTTTAATATACAATCGGTCACAAAACCAAATGCAACAACTAAGTATGTGTTATCTGATTGTTGCAACATGGCAAAATCCTTGTCTAAAACCGATAGTATTATTATAATGACAGGTAGTAATGACTCTAATCCGACGGAATTTATGTCTGAAATGTCAATAGCATTAAATTTCCTAAAAAATTGCAATGTATTTATAGCCAATGTATTTCATAATCGGATTCTTAACGAGCGAAAATTGAATGACCAGTTAAAGCTTCTTACCCAATATTACAAAAATTGTACATTTATAGAAGCAGGAACAGAGGATTTTTTGCAAAAAATAATCTACCAAATCAATGTTAAACATTATAACAATAAATTCCTTTCCTTTAACAACCACAAAAATAAGGGTACGGCTGTTAATAAGGGGACACATGATAGACAAAAAGTTAATACTTCAAATAAAAAGGTAGAACTAGAAAGGGGTACAATACCCTACTATTTTGAGAATCAACTAATAAATTCAAAAAAGGTTCACAACTCATCTTGTCTAAATAATAACCTGGCATCATTGAGGGGTACAATCCCCTTTTATTTTCCAATTCTCCAAAAAACTTCACAAATGGATCCAAAGAACATGGCATTCAATAAGAAGATTTTTTTTCGTTCCTAAGCATTCTTTTGCAATAGTTCACCAAAACATTGCCGGTGCCCTAAATAAAATTCAGGAAATTGAGATAGTGTTGGATGAGTTAAAAGAATTAAAGAAAAATGTTGCAGTAGTATGTCTTAGTGAACATTTCATTAAAAAGGGTGATGAAAAATACCTGGATATAAATAATTTTAATCTTGGGGCCATTTACTCACGCCAAGAACAAAAACGCGGAGGCACATGTATCTTGTGTCAAAAGGGTTATGTTAGTACTGAACTGAGTTTTCTAAAGGATCTTGCAGTGGAGAAACATTTTGAAATATGCGGTGTAGAAATTGAACAAATCAAATTGATTGTGGTTTGTATATATAGAACACCAAATTCTGATGTAAATATATTTTTTAAAAATTTCATTAAAACATTACATAAACTACAATATAAAAAATACAAAATACTAATATGTGGTGATTTTAACATAGATTTATTAATAAATGATAAAAACAGTACTAAATTTAAAGAATTGTTACTTAATTATGGAATGTATTACTATATACGTGAGCCGACTAGGCTCAAACACTGTATAGACAATATAATTGGTAATGTAACAAATGCAATAGGTGAAACATACAATTGTTTCCTGTCTGATCATAATACAGCACAAATCGTTACAATTGACCAACAAATTAAGAATAAAACTGATTTCTTTTTTGAGGCTATTAATGATTTAAATAAAGGTAATGTTGCTAGGTTCATTGAATGCATAAGTTGCTTAGGTTTTAGTGAAATTTATGATATTTCAGATGCTAATGCAGCCTTTGATGGGTTTCATGATCTTATAACATTGATCTATAATCTTTGTTTTCCATGTATAAAAATTAAAAGAAAATACAATATGAATAAACAAAAATGGATCACAAAAGGAATTAAAAAAAGCTGTAAAACTAAGAGGTCATTAAGACACCAATATTATTTGAATAGAAATAATGAAAATAAGAATCAATTTAAGACATATTCTAAATTGTTAAGAAATTGTATGAATAACTTGCAATCTTTATGTAACCATAAGTACATTACTCATTCGCGAAACAAAAACAAAGCTACATGGAATATTGTAAAGCGCAATGCGGGCACCGCACCGTCTAGGGATTGCATCAATAAAATCGAAGACAATTGTATAACACTTACTTCCGGATCTGACATTGCTAATAAATTCAATAATCACTTCATTGACATTGCCATAAATAATTCCTCTAATTTTAATAATGATAATATTGACATGCAAAACATAGAAATTCATGATAATAGCATATTTTTAGAACCTACAAATGCTTCTGAAATTGAAACTATCATAAAGTCATTAAGAAATACTAAATCGGCAGGCTATGATAATATCACAACCGAACTTCTTAAAAGTATATCAAAATATATATCATCGCCTTTAGCATATATTATTAATCTATCTTTGGAGCAGGGTTGTTTTCCTGACAGATTGAAACTTTCCTTAATTAAGCCATTATATAAAAAGGGCTCTAAATGTAATGTTGACAACTATAGACCTATAGCACTAACTCCCATACTTTCAAAAGTATTTGAAAGAGTAATGTACAGGCGGTTGTTAAGGTTCCTAGATAAATATAATATTCTAGTTAGTCAACAATATGGATTTAGACAAAATAAATCCACTACCTTAGCAATTTATACTTTAATAAAACAAATCATGAACAATATCAATACAAAAATCCCCTCCTGCGCACTATTTTTGGATTTAAGCAAGGCGTTCGACCTCGTTGATCATGTTAGGCTATTAGATAAAATGGAAAGATATGGAATAAGAGGTCCGGCTTTAAAATGGTTTCAGTCGTATTTACGTGACAGAAAGCAGATAACAAGAATAGCAAAGTTGAACCCTATGACAAATAGTATGGATAATTTCGAATCTGAACCAAGAATTAATAATTGTGGTGTCCCCCAGGGAAGCATTCTGGGACCGTTATTGTTTCTTCTTTATATAAACGACTTACCTAAATCAATAGAACACCAATGTGTACTGTTTGCTGATGACACCACAATTATCATTAAATGTAAAGATCAACAAAACTATGACAATGAAATTAATCAAACATTGAATAATATTATAAAATGGTTAGATACTAACAAACTAAAGTTAAATATTGCTAAAACCAACGTACTCCACTTTAAAACATGGAAAAGTAAACCTATCCATCTTCAAGTTGCGTATAATAATATTAGCGTCAAGCAGGTATATAACACAAAGTTTCTAGGCGTAACACTTGATGAGCACTTAACATGGAAGAATCATATTGAGATACTCTGCAAAAAAATCAACCAATTTGTTTTTGCACTAAGGAAGGTCAAAAATGTAACGTCGAGAGAAACATCCATAATGGTGTATCATGCCTATGTCTGTTCAGTTATTCGCTACGGCATAGTTGTATGGGGAAACTCCTCAGAAATAGATCGAATTTTCATTGCTCAAAAAAAATGTATCCGCGCAATTTTTAATATGCAATGGTCTGATTCGTGTAGGCCTATATTTAAATCACAAAACCTTTTGACTGTACCCTGCATATATATCTTTGAAATTGCTAAGTTTCTGAGATCCAATCTTGCATTATTTGAACGAAGGGATAATACAAATAAGAGGAAAGCTGCACATTTGGATTTCGAGATACCTGTTCCTAAGTTGCAACTCTTCCGAAAGAGTTGTATCTACATGGCTCCCCTAATTTATAATGCTTTGCCGAAGCCAATTACCCAATTACCTTTCAGAAAATTTTGTTCGGCACTACGGAAGTGGTTATTGCAGGAATGTTTTTACTCAATTCACGAATTTTTTGCAAAATGTCCCTGTAAATATTTTTCTCTTGATCTGGCATCAAAATACAGACTTAAGTAATTATTTAAGTTAGGTGGTAATATGTTAAATGTATTGTTTTATTTCATTATATGGTAAAAATTGAATTGTGTAGTATATAGATATATAATGATTGAAATAATAATTAAATTTTATTATTAATAATATAATGTAATTGAAAATTTATGTAAGAATTTCATTAAATTGGAATTTGAATTTGCATGCCGTTAAAACGGTGAGACATGTAGCACTATGCAATATCATGAAATTAACACCTCTGTAAATACCATGTTTCTAGCAAATAAATATTCTATTCTATTCTATTCTATTCAAATTCCTGCTGTAAACAGCGGTGACTCATGCAACGACAGTGCTATATAAAATACGGATTTAGTTACGTGGTTTTAGGACCAATTAAACTTAAAAAGAAAAGGAATGATTGATTTATAAAAATAAAGTTAGTTAAGTTACAATATTAGTTAGTTAACAGATTCGTATTAACTTTGAAATAACCTTTTCGAGACTGTTGTTTGTTCATTGCCTACGTAGCATATACAGCACGATTTGTAAAATATACATGTCACTGTCACTCTGCCGAGTTTCATCCGGATCTGTTCAGCGGTTCTGGCGTGTTTGGGTGGCGAATATGCATTCGTCTTTTGTCTGTCGTCCGTACTTTCGCATTTATAATATTAGTAGGATTTACGATCTGTCTTCGAGCTAAAATCAACTGACAGTTGCCTATCATTCATCAAAAGGGTTTGAGCTGCTGACCCTATCAGGTATGTACATTCTTGAGAGTGTAGTGGTCGTGAAATTAATAGATTTATACAGGACATTATAAATGCTCAAAAGCGAACTTAGTTCTGGATTGGGTTTTCTACCATCAAACTTTTGAGTGATGGAGAGAGTTTGTAAAAGAGGGTTGTTGGGGTTTGGAACGAAATCATAGCGTGATCTAATATTAATTTTTGTCAAGAGTTGTCACCGCGCTCGATAGATGGCGTTGGCGTCGAATTAGATCGCGCTATGGTTTCGTTACCGCGAAAAGTGTAAGAGATCAGAATTTTATTTTTTTGTGTGTGAACCTATTGTAAACCTATTGTGTTCTTGGGATATAATATACGCTATTATACCGATATAGTGCTATATTATTTATTCCTCGCCGTAATTGGACCCTTCTTAGTGAAGTATAAAATACATGGTCCTTCGAGCCGGATTGGTCGGGAGTGTGTGTGGTGGTTTCCAGAGGTGGTAGTGTATCACCACCCTTCGCGTCGTTACTGGGCAGTGGATCGCTGTCCAGATCAGCCCCTTCAACGGGCACCAGGTGAGGTGTCCAGGAGTTGGAGGAGGAACCGATTGGAGCCGGGAGCAGCCAGGTGGAGCGTGGACGCAGCCAACCTGGTACCCAGCAGTCGGAGGATCGTCGCGAGGGAGGATTTCGTCGAATAGAGGGCGCCACTTGTATGGTGCAGTGCTGCGCGCTGCGAAGAAGGCGCTTGCGGCTCGTGGTGCAGTACAGCACGCGTGCCGGCTGTGGCTCGGGTGCAGTACAACAATAAAGTGTCAGTGAGTGAAAATAAAAAATCGTGAGTACATTTGAATTATAACTTAGATCAGGAAGTTTAGTGTTTACATCAATCAAGAATCTCAAAAAGTGCGCGTAATTTGGACTTTAAATTTAACATTAACTTTAATGGTTTTTATTAGCTTAGGACTTGTAATTGTTTTATGTGAAAAGCGGTTCTGACGGGGAATCCATGCCCGATTTTAGAACCAAATAAAAGTTGTTCCAAACACTTGTAAAATTTTGGGATTTGTTGGATAACTTTAAACATAAAACAAATCTATTTTTTGTGACTTGTGTTTTGATTGTGTTGATAAAAGTTGTGCCATAATTGTTGCAAAATGGAGTCGTTCTGTAGTATACAGGAAGATGTTAGTTCTAAAATGATTAAGGCTAGATCAAATTTTAAGAAAGCTCCTAAAGACCGTTTAACTACTTCATATTTAGAGACACGACTTGAAAATTTGGAACAATTGTGGAACGCATTTACTTCTAATCATAAGGAAATATTAAGCACGATAAAAAAGCCTGAATTGGCTAATTCGAGCTATGTTAAAAATAATCTTTATGATGAAGTTGAAGAATTTTATGTGGATTTTAAAAGTGATTTAAAAGAAATGTTATCCGAAAGAAAGTTTACTGATTCGCGTACAGATTCTAATATTTGTTCTAAAACAGAAGGGAACCTCAGTAGAGTAAGGTTGCCTGAAATAAAAATTCCCTCTTTTTCGGGAAAGTATTCGGAGTGGCAAACATTCAAAGATTTATTTGTGGGTTTGGTGCATGAAAACAAATCTTTGGATGATGCACAACGCTTATTTTATTTAAAGGGTCATTTAACAGGGGAAGCTGAACAGTTGTTACGAAATATCAATGTTACATCAGATAACTATAAAATTGCTTGGTCTAAGTTAGGAAAAATGTACAACAATAAAAGGTTTCTGGCAAATAGTATAATGAAAAGATTGTTAAGTCAAAAGACATTATCGTTTGAATCGGCATTGGAAATAAAGCGACTTATTACGACTACTGTTGAATGCTTAGAGTCAATTAGTAATTTAGGGGTAGATGTGTCTTCCTGGGATCTGATTGTGATACACATAATTAGTGGAAAGTTAGATAAAGAGACCAGGAAAGCGTGGGAACTTAATGCGGCTTCAGACGCAAGCGATGAATTACCTACCTTTAAACAGTTTTCGGAATATTTAAATAATCGGTTTAGAGGTCTAGAAAATTTAGATAAGGTCGATAACAAAGACAGACATTCAAACCAAAAAGGGACTCAGTCGTTTCATGTAGTAAAAAAGTCGGTTGCATGTGCGTTTTGCTCGTCAGCCGATCATAAAATTACGTCCTGTTCTAAGTTTGGAAAGGAGTCTAATGACGCTCGGCGTAGTTTTGCTCAGGAACATAATTTGTGCTTTGTTTGCTTATACAATAATCACTCTGCTAAACATTGTAAAAACACTCTCAAGTGCCAGGTGTGTAAACGCCGCCACCATTCTTTGTTACACCCAACAGGTGTTTCTGGGTCTGATATGGGCGAAGGTAGTAATAGGGCTCACGAGGAAACCTCATCGTTGATGAAGGAGGATAATAAAACTAGTAACGTTGAAAGGGCCGCGCAAGCGGAGGGGTCGAGCAAGCCACTGGTTTCCTGTTTATCCACAGGAGGCGGTCGGAAAACCGTCTTATTAACTACTGCTTTGATCGAGGCGAAATCTAAAGACGGCTCGTATCGAATAGTTAGGGCTTTGCTGGACCAAGGATCACAGGGTTCTTTCGTTACAGAATCCGTGGTACAATATTTGGGTTTAAATAAAACTCCATCGCGACAAACAGTGATTGGGGTAGGTGGGGAGAAAAGTGCGACTGCCAAGTCCACTGTAACCCTTAAAATGAGATCTAGAATAGATCCCACGGTCAAGATAACAGTCGATGCTTTCGTCTTGAAGTCGGTCACTGCCCTTCTCCCAGCTACGAAAGTAACTAGGGTAGAATGGGTTGACTTGGCCGATGATGATTTGGCTGATCCAAAATACGATAGGCCTAATAAAATTGATGTTTTGTTAGGTGCTGAAATTTACAGCCAAGTCATCCAAGAAGGAATCAAACGAAACGTAAGCGGAACTTACTTGGCACAAAATACCACGTTAGGGTGGATATTGTCGGGTACCTTTGAGTTGGATCACTCAAATTATCCAGCACATATTACCGTCATGCATTTAAGTCTTGATCCCGATGAGTTGCTTCGAAAATTTTGGGAGTTAGAGGCAGAACCATCGAGAAAGAAAACGCTAACGGAGGATGAAAATAACTGCGAAAAATTATACGCAGATACAACAGAACGCGACAAAGGTGGCCGGTATATAGTAAGGCTACCATTGCGCGACGGGGACCCGGTCGACAAGGTTGGTGAATCGAAAGTTATTGCTGAAAAAAGATTAAAGTCGTTAGAAAGTAAATTCAAGAAAAACAGTAAATTCAAGGAAGATTATTCGAAGGTTATCCAGGAATACTTACAGCTAAATCACATGAAAAAGGTTTTAGAAAATGACAAGAATAATCCGAAAGCTATTTATTTACCACACCATGCTGTTGTCCGGGAGGATAAAGTAACGTCTAAGGTTCGCGTCGTATTTGATGCCTCCTGTAAGGGATCAAAGGGAGCTTCACTTAATGACTGTATGTTAGTTGGTCCTACATTGCAGGCGGAACTTCGGCATACGATTATGCGATGGAGAACGCACCGAATATGTCTTGTAGCTGACATAATAAAAATGTATCGGCAGGTGTTAGTTCACAAAGAAGACTCAGTACTACAAAGGATCCTCTGGAGAGAAAGTCCTGAAAAGGAAACAGAAGTGTATCAATTAGAAACGGTAACATTCGGCACGGCGTCGGCACCATATCTGGCAGTACGGTCACTTCAACAGGTGGCGTACGATGAGTGCTCAGATCAGCCCGAAATAGCCAAGATTATTCTAAACGATTTCTACATGGACGACGTGATGACAGGATCTGAAAATATAAAAAGCTGTTTTAATATTTACACGGAATTAAGCAAAGTGTTAGACAAGAGAGGTTTTCCATTACAAAAATGGAGGAGTAATAGTCAGCAATTACTGAATAAAATAAGGGATGGGAAAGAAACTACAGAGGAAGAATTAAGGATAAAAATAGATGATGTAACGAAGATTTTAGGACTTACCTGGAACTCGAACAAAGACTTCTTTCAGTATTCTGTAGAACTCCAACCGTTGACTGCACCTGTAACGAAAAGAAAAATTATCTCCGAGATATCACGTCTATTTGACCCTTTGGGTTGGTTGGCACCAAGCATTGTTTTAGCCAAAATATTTATTCAGAAATTATGGTTAGCGGGATTAGAGTGGGACCAAGAAATTCCAAAAAACTTAGTACAAGAATGGATTACTTACCATCATAGTTTGGCCAATTTGGTGAATATTAAAATCCCACGATGGTTGCAACAGGAAAGTACCAATTTGAAGGCTGAATTGCACGGGTTTTCCGACGCTTCGAAATTAGCGTATTCGGCAGTCATATACCTGAGAGTAGTGGATCACAAAGGGGATATTCACATTTCATTAGTCACGTCGAAAACGAAAGTAGCGCCCGTTAGACAAGTGTCTATTCCACGATTAGAACTTTGTGGTGCTACTCTCCTTGCTAAATTAATGGTGGAAGTAGGAGAAGTATTGAACATACCACGTGACAATTGGCATGCATGGACCGATAGTGAGGTGGTGCTAGCTTGGCTCAACGGACACCCAAGTCGCTGGAAAACGTTCGTCGCAAATCGAGTTTCTGAGATTTTAAGTCTGTTAGATACGAAATATTGGTCTCACGTATCAACGAAACATAACCCCGCAGATTGTGCATCTCGCGGAGTTTCCCCAGCTGATCTTGAATCTACGGCTTTATGGTGGAATGGGCCGGATTATCTAAGACAGCTGGTGGTGGAGTATAAAAGACCCAAACACCTTATCACACACTTAGAAGAAGTGAAAGTTCACACGACTTCTTTGGAACGTGAAGGTTTGTTTGAGGTTTCGTCATTATCCCGATTAGTCCGAGTTGTTGCTTATTGTCGGCGATTTTTAAATCTAAGGAGATCAGTAACAATCAGACATAATACACGACATTTATCCAAATTGGAACTTGAAGTTGCTCTAGAAACATGTATCAAAAAATGTCAACAAGAATTTACCGAGGAAATGGAGGATTTAAAGAGTGGTAAAGTAGGAAAAAAGTCCGGTAATTTAAGGTCTTTAAATGCTTTCGTGGATTCAAAAGGAATCATAAGAGTTGGAGGGCGACTTGAGATGTCTCAATTAAGTTATAATAGAGTTCATCCTATATTGTTACCAAAGCAGTCTTTTCTGACAGTTCTATTAGTGGCAGATGCTCACGAAAAGACGATGCATGGTGGTCCGCAACTTATGGTGACATACTTGCGTTCCAAATATTGGATTATTGGTGTCAAGCAATTGGTTAAAAAACATGTTAAAGGATGTATTAAATGCATTCGATATTCGTCTAAAGTTAGAACGCAGTTAATGGGACAACTGCCTTCGGCACGTGTTACACCTAGTAAACCATTTCTATATAGTGGAGTACATTACGCTGGCCCTATTAACATTCGGGTATCGAAAGGTCGAGGTAATAGGTCCTATAAAGGCTATATAGCATTGTTTATATGCATGGTCACTAGAGCAGTACACTTAGAGGCGGTCAGTGAATTAAGTACTAGAGGTTTCCTGACAGCTTTCAAAAGATTCGTGGCAAGACGTGGTCGATGCAGTGACTTACATAGCGACAATGGGACAAACTTTGTGGGAGCGTCACGCGAGTTACTCTACTTATTTAACGATGAGAAGTCCAACCTCAATCCGGAACTAGCAGAGTACCTCGCTAATAATGGCACAGATTGGCACTTTATCCCGCCCCACGCACCTAATTTTGGTGGCCTATGGGAGGCAGGAATAAAATCGACCAAGTACCACCTTAAAAGGGTTATTGGGAATTCTACACTGACGTACGAAGAGATGGCAACAGTGCTGGCTCAAATTGAGGCTTGCCTCAACTCCAGGCCTTTATCGTATGTCGAGGATCAAGATAAGTGTGTCATTTTAACGCCAGGGCATTTCTTGATCGGAGAACCACCCGTTTTAGCACCAGATTCGAATTACGAAAGGTCCAATGTGAGTACCTTAAAACGCTGGCAGCTTCATCAGAGGATGATGCAGGATTTTTGGCGTCGTTGGTCGCAGGATTATTTAAACCAATTCCTGCAACGCCATAAATGGGCCAATAAAAATCCAGAACCATCAGTTGGGGAGGTCGTGTTAGTAAAGGAAGACGGTTTGCCTCCAGGCAAGTGGTTATTGGGTAAGGTTGAACAGACGCATCCGGGTCCTGACGGAATTACTCGGGTCGTAACCATACGCACACAGGCTTCAGTCTTTAAGAGACCTACCTCTAAATTGTGTGTGTTACCTATTTGCCAGTAATCAGTTAAGTTAAGGTCAAGTTTAAAATTTGTTGTACTTAAGATTTGTTTTATTTATTATTTTTCTTTGTTTATTATAATGTAAAACCAAGGGTATGATATTTGTTCTGATAAACCCTATATTGTGTTAAAACCTACTACCAAGGACGCAAACTTTTATTTAAAGGTTTCCGGTCATGGTCAGGCTTGATATAAGCCGGACGTTTGTCACGGTGGGCGGTAATTAAGGACATGTTGTCAATATGTCCTTGGTGGGCGGTATGTTGGGGTTTGGAACGAAATCATAGCGTGATCTAATATTAATTTTTGTCAAGAGTTGTCACCGCGCTCGATAGATGGCGTTGGCGTCGAATTAGATCGCGCTATGGTTTCGTTACCGCGAAAAGTGTAAGAGATCAGAATTTTATTTTTTTGTGTGTGAACCTATTGTAAACCTATTGTGTTCTTGGGATATAATATACGCTATTATACCGATATAGTGCTATATTATTTATTCCTCGCCGTAATTGGACCCTTCTTAGTGAAGTATAAAATACAAGGGTAGAGGTACTCAGGTGTAAAAAGTAAAACTAACACAGAAGGAATAAATTAAATCAAAAATATACTACGTACACAATAATACCTAATATATACAGTTAAGCTGTTTGATTCTTGACCCATCCGTTTGAAAACTTCAAAACATTAGAGTTTTCTTACTATATACCACCTATCATATGGTGGATTTAAGACGTTTCAAAAATATAAAAAACTGTGTCAATACAGGCATCTGATCGCGCAACTACTATGACCATTTTGTTCATTGCAACATGTAGATTAATAATTGGAAAAAAATATATGATCGCAAGGAGAAAATGAAGGTCATTGAAAAGGTTACCAAACCTACGTCTTGGGTCAATTTTGTAGTTATCACTGTGTAACAGTCAGTTCAGTTAAGAGTCCGTCTAGATCCTAGAAATTTAAATAAAAATATCTTAAGAGAATATTACCCAATAAAGAATATTGATGTGATTAGATCAAAGCATAAAGGAGCTTCATACTTTTCGCATTTAGATGCATTTTGAGGATTTTGGTCTCTTAAATTAGATAAAGAAAGCTTAGAGCTATGTACGTTTCAAACTCCATTTTGGAGGTACAAATACTTGAAATACCCTGTGACATCAATGCAGCCACTGAAATGTTCTATAGAATCATGATAGAACTTTTTTATGTTATTGAGAAACCAGACAGACAGGTGGAAGCAGACAAAAACCCATACGTCACGATGTCAGGCAGAGTGGTAAAGCCAATTAAAAATTATGGTTAACTTGTAATTTTAATGTATAGTTTAGTGTATACCTAGCAATATTTTAATTAAATGTATAATTTAAAATGTATACTTAATACAGTCTTAAGGAGGGGGATGTCATAATATAAGGTCACATCACTAGCGATGCGTCCCAACTCTAGGCGCTAGTGGACCTAGTGGACATTGTCTGTGGATAGCAACGCGGCCTGACCGGTCTCTTGTAATAATCTAAGTTGAATCTAATAAACCAATCCATCGTGCCTGAACGAGTCTTTTAATTATTACAGCGATAAAGCAGAAATTGGAATTAACTTTCGTCCCGCATAGTTAGATAAAAAATACAAAATACGAACTATTTAGTTTACATGCGTTTATTCTGAATTCAAAGCAAAATGCTAAATAACAAGACGCCAAGTAAATATTCAATCTGCAATATCATTTAAATGACAGCGAGATGCGTAAACTAATTGTCTCTGACTTTCACTCTATAATATATTAGTCTATGACTGTCTTATTAAATCGATGACAAGTTGTTGCTGAGAAAATATACATTTAAGCAAGATAATGCCCGTAGAACAATTAGTATATGGTGGCCCAGGTTTCAGTCTTGTTGATTGTACATAAAGAAGAGCAGTGGTGGCCCAGTAGTTACGGCCCCGACTTACGAGTTGTAGGTCGTGGGTTGGAACCCGAGCAGGCGCTTTACTTTAGTGTATTTTATTTCATCACCACTGCTCTCAAAACGGTGAAGGAAAACATCGTGAGAAAACCGGCATGTCCTAGAACCAAAAATTCAAAGACATGTGACATCTACCAATCCGCTCTGGGTCCGCGTAGTGGATTATAGCCCACTCCCTCTATAAGAGGAGGCCTGTGTCCCAGCAGTGGGAACATTAAAAGGATGATGATGTGATGTGATTGTACATATATTTATATTGTGTCATTTTATGCAATGACACAATATAAATATATGTTGTTAATCATATAGAAGTGACGTGACTCTGAGATTCGCGCCACTATACAACAACATCAGTATTTTTTTGTTTAGTTTCAAGTTCAAGTAAAACCG
The DNA here is from genome assembly GCA_949775005.1 of Orthosia gothica. NCBI lineage: Eukaryota > Metazoa > Arthropoda > Insecta > Lepidoptera > Noctuidae > Orthosia > Orthosia gothica. The sequence goes on from OX459059.1 coordinate 19,727,907, forward strand.
TATCAGTTTAGTGAGAAATGTTTACATAATTATTATTTTTTGAGAATTTATATTGTTTTTGTAGCAAAATAAACACTAGCAATAAGTTGCTAGTGCTTATTTTGTTTAATACTTATGTACTTAGTCTTAAGTGGTGGTGTACAATGTAACACTTATGTTCGGCAATAAATTCTATTCTAATACAACTTAGAATTTACAGTTTTCTGGGCATTTAAAGCAGGACGCCTGAATCTATTAGAGAAGACATGATGAGCAATAACGATCTCTGAACTTTTCTTTACACCTATGTATGTATGTTTTTTAACGCCATGTTAGGAGGCTAGATCCAAGGTGGCTGATGCCATTAGGTATGGCTAGATCCTCGAACGAGTTATGTCAATTTAGGTTAGATTCAAGGCGGGTCATGTTGTGTTATATTGCCTATTTCATGTAGAATGAGTGTAATGAAGGCTAAACTCAATATAGATACAGGCGTTTGGCAGCCAAAATATGTTGCAAGATGTACAGCGAATCGCTTGCAACTAAGTTCCAGCCCCTTCAACTTGGTTTTGGTTCCAGAGGGGGCTGTGAGGCTGCCGTACATGCCTTAACCTCATTTCTTAACTCAAAAAAAGGTGAGGTCATTCTCAAGGTTGACGTCAAAAACGCATTCAACTCCGTGAACAGGGACACTTTGTTGGATGAAGTCAAAAAAGTACTACCCGAAATTTATGGTTTTATGTGGCAATGTTATAGACATCCATCAAAATTATTGTATAAGGACAACATTTTGGAATCTGCAGTTGGTTGCCAACAAGGTGATCCTCTCGGGCCTGTCATTTTCAGTTTAGCTATTCATCCCATAATCCAGCAACTAAATTCAAAATTTAACGTGTGGTATTTAGATGATGGAACGCTAAGAGGTGATGTTGACACCGTTTTGAATGACCTGCAACTCCTCAAACAGAAATTTAAATCCATTGGCCTGGAACTTAACCCCTCAAAGTGCGAAATTTATCTCTCTGACGTTACTGACAGACAATCGACTTTAGATAAATTTAATGCAATAGCCCCGCAAATCAAAATCTTAGAAAAAAGTTCCCTGCACCTCCTAGGTTCCCCTATTTTAGAAGAATGTTTTTCATCTTTCATCGAAGACAAAATCAAACACTTTAATGATATTTCGGATAGACTCTCCAAAATTAATTTACATTCGGCATTCACCCTTATCAGATATTGTTGTTTCGGTCCAAATTTTATGTATTTTCTCCGTTCTTCTCCTCTTTGGAAGAAACCACAACTTTTGGACAAAATTGACCAAATTATTCGCAACACATTAACATTCATTCTTAATGTGGCCTTGGACGACCGAGCGTGGCTGCAAGCCACCCTACCAATTCGTTTTGGTGGCCTCGGCGTCCGCAAAATTTCTAGTGTAAGCTTACCAGCGTTCCTGTCTTCTGTCCACAGCACTGAAAAGCTAACCAGAAAATTTTTAGCTCTTTCCCTGGTTGACTCCGAAGTGCCGTACTTGACAGACGCAGAGGACGCCTGGAAAGTGGCTTGCCCGGATACGGATCGGCCCGAGAACCTATTTTCCTAGAGGCAGTGGGATGAGCCGCTCTGCAGGTTGGTACGGAATAACCTTATTAATACGTCTACCAATACTGCTGAGCGTGCCCGCCTGCTGGCTGTGGGTGAGTGGGAGTCGGGCCTCTGGCTTCAGGCACTACCGTCGCCTAACATAGGTACTATGCTAGGTGATACAACCTTCCGACTCGCTACATGCCTGCGATTGGGCGCTCCTTGTGGGGCTCCACATCGCTGCCAATGCGTTGAAGCAGTCGACTGCCTCGGACACCATGGCCTATCTTGTAGTAAGAGTGCAGGTTGGATTGCGAGGCACGCTAGCATTAATGATCTCATCCGTCGTGCTCTTGCCACCGCCGGGGTGCCAGCTGTCTTAGAACCCAATGGCCTGGCACGCGTCGATCGGAAGAGACCAGATGGTATGACCATAATGCCTTGGAAGTTGGGTAGGTCTTTGGTGTGGGATGCAATTTGCGTCGACACCCTTGCACCATCCCATCTTCCTAGCACGGTGGGCTGCGCTGGGGCGGCTGCTGCAGGTGCTGAAAACCTCAAACGGCGCAAATACAACAATTTAATTGGTAATTATGTGTTTGAGCCGTTTGGGGTTGAAACACTAGGGCCATGGGGTCCGAGTGCTCACATATTATTTCGGTATATCGCCAAACGGTTGGTCGACTCTTCTCGAGACCAGAGGACTGGTCTTTTTTTTGGCCAAAGAATCAGCATTGCCATCCAACGTGGCAATGCTGCCAGCCTTCTGGGTACTTTTCCTGTTGACAGCGATGTGGACGAATTTTTTGACGCCCCGTAAATGTACATATCTTTATTCTTATTTTATTTCTAATATTAGTTTATAAATAATACTGTACTTATGTATTATATAAATTAAATAAATTACTCATATAGATACCGATTTGATTTAAAGTGGTGTACAGCTTGGAATGCGCGCTGGATTGAAATGACCATATGGACGCAAATCTATTAAAATTACCAAGGGCACTGCTGTTTTTTTATTACTTGTAAATTTTAATTTTAATTTATGTGACGTTCAAAAGTGCCGTTTATTGGCCTAATTGAATAAATATATTTGACTTTGACTTTGTTGTAAAAAGTTACCTCCACGACCAGACAACTATCGAAATGTCAGTTTTAACAAAGTGCCACATGAGCCTTGAAGTTATTTAGCTGTGAAGATATGCAATGTTAACGTTAACACCTAAACAGTTTCGTAGCTGTGTGGTCGATTGGTGTTGAGGATTGTCAAATTTCCAGTGTCACGGAATAGTGCGCAGTTATAAATAAACATACTTATGGTGAGGAAACCGTATGTCCTGAAGCCGGTGATTCGGGAACGTGTGACGTCCACCGAGCAACGTTTAGCTCGTGTGGTGGATTGAGGCCTTGTCCCTGTCGCAGAGGGGAGGTTCGCTTGCCGGCGAATGGAGCATTATAGGCTGATTATGCTTATAGGAATAGCTGGAGTGAAAAGATGCTGCCACAGATGCTGTCAGAACAACTAACCAATTAAGTGTAATTAGTTAGTTGTTCAGCCACTGAATTGGTGTGTTTTGCTGCCGTTAAATTGGTGGGTTTTGCTACCATTAAATTTGTGGGAGTTGCTGCCATCAAATTGGTGGGTTGCTGCCATTAAATTGGTGGGTCCTAGATGCCATTAAATTGGTGGGTTGCTACCATTAAGTTGGTGGGCTGCTGCTATTAAATTGGTGGGTCCTAGCTGCTATTAAATTGGTGGGTTGCTGCCATTAAGTTGGTTGGATGCTGCCATTAAATTGGTGGGGTGCTGCCATTAAATTGGTGGGTTTTGCTGCCATTAAATTGGTGGGTGGCTGTTGCCATTAAATTGGTGGGATACTACCATTAAAATAGTGGGTTGCTGCCATTAAATTGGAGGAATTTTAATTTACATTCAATTGGAGGAATTGTGATTGCCATTAAATTAGAGATTTGCACATACATGAACTCAAATCTTTTTTTCAATGTCACAGTGGCATTCTAGAAAATATAACAAAATACCTATAAAACTAAAAACACAAACAAGTATCCCAAACTAATGTCCACGTACTAACAAAAGAATTATAGAAATGGAACACTGTGGAAAATTACAGTTTACAGAGGTTTTGGTGATAGCTTTATTTACTCTCATTAAATTGAAGAAAATAGGAGGGTAAAGGAATGTTGAGAACGTGAATAAAAGACAAGAATCAGTCTCGTGAAGAACAAACAATATTACGATTACATAACAATAACAAAAATAAAAAATAGTTTGTTCATTCTTACAAAATTAATTAATATTACATAGATATTCACTCGGACACTCGGACGGAACGAAGTTTTAGTTGATTCACTAATGAATCAAATAAAAAAAATAAAAATAATGTACATATACATACACACACACATTTTTATTTATATATATATATATATATGCACTCTGTCTGTCTTTTCTTTCGTAATCGTCATAAAAAAAAATACATTTTAAATAATAATAACATTAATGAATCCTGACAGTGCTTCAAAAACATCCATATTCTACTCTACAAAAATAAGTCGGGTTTTTTGCTGACGATATAACTCCAGAACGCACGAACCGATTTCGATGGTTTTACATTCGTTGGAAAGGTCTCGGGCTCCGTGAGGTTTGTAGCAAAGAAAATTCAGGAAGAAAATAAAAAAAATGCCTTTTCAAGCGGGAAAATAATTTTTCAGATAAAGCGCCATCTCTGATACATAGCATGTACTACAAAGATGGCGACCGTGCGTGATACATTGTTTGACAGCTACTAATTGTTCTCTGATCATTTAATTTCAAGTGACAAACCGGTATTGTGTCCAATGTGAAATTGTGAAAAAAAAGTAAAAAAAAATTAAAGTTAAGTTAAAGTTATTCGTTTCCTAACATTTCAATTGGAAACCATCAAATCAATCACGTGTATTGTGCAAATTTTATTCAATTTCAACAGCAAGCATTTGTCTTTAAGGTGGTAAGTTGAACTGTGTAAATTATGTGGATCGTGCATTTGAGGTTAAATTCACCACTCTTTCCATAGTCCAAAATGCCTAGAGGACGAATAGGTAGGGTAGGGTAGGGTAGGGTAGGGTAGGGTAGGGTAGGGTAGGGTATGGTAGTGTAGGGTAGGGTAGTGTAGGGTAGTGTAGTGTGGTGTAGGGTCGGGTAGGTTAGGGTAGGGTAGGGTAGGGTAGGGTAGGGTAGTGTAGGGTGGGGTAGGGTAGGGTAGTGTAGGTTCGGGTAGGGTAGGGTAGGGTAGTGTAGGGTGGGGAAGGGTAGGCTAGTGTAGTGTAGGGTCGGGTAGGGTAGGGTAGGGTAGTGTAGGGTAGTGTAGGGTAGGGTAGGGTAGGGTAGGGTAGGGTAGGGTAGGGTAGTGTAGGGTGGGGTAGGGTAGGGTAGTGTAGGGTCGGGTAGGGTAGGGTAGTGTAGGGTGGGGTAGGGTAGGCTAGTGTAGTGTAGGGTCGGGTAGGGTAGGGTAGGGTAGTGTAGGGTAGGTTAGATAAATGTTTTGTCTTTTTATGGCAAAACAAAGTTTGCCGGGTAATATATATATATATGGATATTTTTGAAACACTGTCATTGTCACTGTTATTTTATTGTTTTTTTTCGCGCACGCCGCACGGCTTACAACTAAAGCAAAAAGTGTCGTTACAACTTTTGGCCGTCTAGCCCCCTTTCGTAACGCGCGATAAGGAACTTCGTTCCAAAACTTCGTTCCTATAATGAGGAAGGGATGTAGTGTATCTGCCTCACTCACACGTTCGCTTTGTCATCCCCACTTTCCCCCACACAGACATACACAATCTCGTGCGCACCGCGTTATTATTACGAAAGTCTTTGGCGAGATTAGACGTGTTGAAGTGTGGTCATTTAGTGCGTGTACGACCCTGTGAATTGCCCTATAGAACCGGTCACTACAGCTGGGACCCCGTGCTCTGGTTAAACCTTAGAGGAATACAGGCGTGATGTTAATGTCATGTTAAAGGCGGTTAGTGTAGTTCAAACGTTAGCTACTGCTCACATGCGGTTGACCGTACTTTAAGCTTTCAAGAGATTCAAAATCATTAAATCAAAATCATTTATTTGCATAAATAAGGTACAGAAGGTTGGAAAAATGTACAAAATTGTTATCTTATTCTGCTTTTAATTTCGGCGTGCAAATATAAAATAGAGTTACAAATTTTATTTAAAATTATTATTGATCATAATCATGCAGTCAAGAAACAGATAAGCCCATTAACATTGTATTATTGAATTCAATAAATGTCAATGTAATATGATAAAATAATAAAGATAATAATCATAAGTGTCAATAATAATCATGTCAGAAGATTGACGATAAGAATCGCTGGTAATGGTTAATTGTTTGAGTAACTACTTCAGTCTTACAAGCATGTAACTTGCTATATGATTGTTCAAAATGATAAACTCACAATGTACTTACGCCGCCTCATGTGAGCAAATCGAATGACTTGGACGTAAAATCGGGCAACAACGCGTCACAATAAACGTCCCAGAAAAAGTAGTAACAACAGTTCTACTGAACAATCACCCGAGAAATCCGGCGACAAGGCTACTAATCAGGCAATCACACCAGAGTTGATTCGAGATATCGTACGCACCGAACTAGGTAGCCTCCTAGCAACCGATATTCGAAAAATTGTGCAGGAGAGCGTGAGAGCTGAGCTAAAAGATGTCCGTTTAGAACTAAACATGTTGAAATATTCCCTGGACTTTACAAGTAAGCAGTACGATGACATGCAGACCATTTTAGAAGCAAAATCGAAGCAGATAGATCAGCTACAAAAAGAAAATAACAACTTGAAACCTGTAGTGAAAGATCAACTACAAGATTATCTCAGATGGAACAGCACGCGCGATCTTATAACATAGAAATCCTATCTTAGCGTACAAATCTGAAAATCTAAATGTTACAATGATGCAGCTATGTAAGGTCGTATCATGTCCCCGCAAGGTAAATGATATCGTTATGTCAACTAGGATTGCCAAACAAAACTCAGAGGGTACGCGTCCTAGATCAATAATTGTCAAACTTTCTTCTCCGGCGGTGCGTGACGAAATTCTAGCTGCTGTGATTAAGTTTAACAAAGCTAATCAGACGGATAAGCTTGACGGGAAGTGTTAAGCTTATCCGTCTGATTAGCTTTGTTAAACTTGGGAATAGAGGGAGATAAAAAACCTATACATGTAGCTAAACACCTGTCCCCATATAATGAATGAATGAATGAAGAACTTTACACCATGCTACGAGGATGGCGGCTAAAGAGAAGAACTACAAGTTTGTATGGGTGCGTATGTTCGCATATTTGCGAAGAAAAGTGAAAATTTGGAACGGCTTCATATAAAAGACATGGACTCTCTGATTAGGTTGGTTTGATGTTGTTTGCTTAGTTTTTTTTTTGTATTTTTAATGGAAAAATTCTATAAAATTCTCTGATTTCCATATTTATTATCAAAATACCAGAGGATTAAAGACAAAAACGCATGATATTTATCTCAATATCTTAATTAATCATTACGATGTTGTTATTGTTACTGAAACTTGGCTTAATGATGATGTCTCTAGTTCAGAATTATTTGATGACCGTTACAATGTTTATAGAAGAGACTGTGTACTTAATGAACTCTGTAGGAAGAAGACTGGTGGCGGGGTACTGATTGCTGTTTTAAAAAGGCATAACTCTGTTCAATTGGCGTGTCACAACAGCTTGTATGAAGATCTGTGGGTTCCAAGTTAAAACCATCAACAGTGTAGTCAGTCTATGTTTTTGTGCTGTCTATTATGGCATTACTTTGAGAATGTAGGAAAAGTCATTGGTAAAGAGGGTGATACTTTCATAGCAGGCGATTTAAATCTAACTAACATCAACTGGCTAAATAGTGATAAAAGTAGTTTTCTAGTCCCCGAGGTTACCAATTGCTCAATTAACCACCTCTTTACGGAGTTCGTTGCACTGAATGGTTTGGAACAGTTTAATGATGTAAGGAATGATAAATCAAGGGTTTTAGACCTTGTCTTAGCTAATATTACGAATGTTAAAGTGAATATTTGCAACGACCCTCTTTCAAAGGTAGACATGCACCACCCTCCTCTCCTGATCGTTCTAGATATACTTCCTGAGAGAACTCTGAACTCCTGAAACTGTGAAACCATGGTCGACATATTATACGAAAGGGTTACGAGTGCTATAAGCAACCACGTTCCTTTTTCTCATAAGGTAAATTACAACAAAAGACCACCGTGGTTTACGAAAGATCTTACAAAATTACTAAAACAAACCTACAACCTTAGAATAAGAGTGAAAAAATATAACAACGCTATGGATAGAATAAGTCTATCACTGCTGAAGGAGAGATGCCGGTTATTGAATAGAACATCTTACACAGCCTATATCAATACAATAGAAGCTAGAATGAAAACAAATTCTTAATACTTTTGGACTTATAATAAGCATACACGTAAAAATAAAAGCACAATCCCGGAACAAATGAAGTTGAACAATGAAAGAGCTGACAATAATACAGATATCTGTCAGTTATTTGCTAAAAACTTTTCATCTCTGTATAGTAATCAACGGAACTCCCTCTCCTCCTCACCCCCTACATAAATATCCAATAAATCGAACAATTTATTAAGCTCTGAGGGTTTGAATGTTTTGAGTTGTATATCGTTAACGGAGGAGTCGGTTGCTAGCAAACTGAAATGTCTTGACGTACGCAAGGGACCGGGTCCTAACGAGCTTCCCCCAATTCTACTCTCAAGATGTTCTAAATCCTTCTCTAGGCCTTTAACCTTACTTTTTAACCACTCCCTGAAGTCCGGCTACTTCCCATCTGCGTGGAAGACATCTAAAATAGTTCCTATTTTTAAAAATGGTGGTAAGAACGATATAAAAAAATATAGACCAATTTCGATTATATCAATTATACCTAAAGTTTTCGAATTGTTAGTATATCCTTACCTGTATGGCCATCTGAAGAATCACATAGTGGGTAATCAACGTGGTTTCTTTCAGGGCAGATTGACGCATTCCAATTTGGTAGCATTTTCGGAAAATTTCATTGAGTTTGTGGATCAAAGGATTCAGGTTGTTGCAGTATATACGGATTTTAGCAAAGCGTTTGACAAAGTAGACCACCAACTTTTAGTACAGAAACTTGAGAACTGCGGCATCTTTGGTCTACTATTACATTGGTTTCAATCATGCCTTAGTGATCGTGTGTCGTTTATTGTTTTGAATGGGGCTAGATCTGAGGACTTCCATGTGACATCTAGGGTACCACAGGGCTCACATCTGGGACCCTTGTTATTTAATATTTTCTTTAACACCATTATACATTGTTTTCATCATGCACAATCGTTTTTATTTGCTGATGATCTCAAGAGGTCCTTGCCTGTAAAATCTATGGAGGATTCTTATTTGCTACAGGCTGACTTGGATAGATTAGTTGAGTGGTGCAAGGATAATAAGATGTGCCTAAATTTAGAAAAATGTTTGTTTATCAAATTTTGCGGAACAAACAGATTCATAACACAATATACAGTATCTCGGGCAAAAAAACTCAAGGAAGTAGATAGCATCTGGGATCTTGGAATCGCGATGGACAGTAAATTAACCTACAATGATCATATAGATAAGATTATATCTAAGGCAAACAAAATGCTAGGCTTTGTACTAAGGACCTCAAAACCATTCAACAATCCAAAGAATTTTATGAAAATTATCCTTTATGAGACGTTAGTTCGTAGTAATCTGGCGTACTGTTCGCAGGTATGGTCACCTCATTACAACGTCCATAAGCAGCGAATTGAGCGGATCCAAAGAAGATTCTTATACCATCTGTCATTTCAAAATAAAACCACGAATCAACTCACATCGTATAAAGTCCGCGTTAATCACTTTAAATTTCAAAGCCTCATTAATCGTAGAAAAGTACTGGATCTGTGCTTTCTTCACAAATTAATGACATCTAGGCTAAATACTGATCTTCTGTCAAAAGTAACGATTAATATTCCTAGTAGATTGCCACGGTCCCATACCTACAATTTGTTCAGACAACCTTCCCGCAAAATAAACTTAGGCAACAACTCCCCCCTTGCAAGGGCAACCCCATTGTACAATGCTGTATGCCGCAAAGCTGACATCGATATCAATCATGACACAGTTAACGCATTTAAAAGGAAATTATATAGTTATTTTCAGGCAGAGAACATTTGACTTGATTTATCATTTGCGTACCTCGGTGATTCAAAGATGTGCCGAGAATTCGAAAACAACTTTCGTCGTGGTGTAGCTTTGTAGTCTGACGCGTTATATCGGGCGCACTGTAACTGAGCTGTACTTAACTACCTACACACAAGAGTTTCTAGATCTGTCTCTGTTCAATGAGCGCTGCTCGTTCCGCTTCCTCGCACACACAATCATAATATTATTATTACTAACAATGACGTTTTTCAGAACATTCGCAAGGACACTCGCTTTATTAAATGGATTTCAGTTGGCAGACTAAATAGTTTCCTGAATAAATTGCCTTTCTATTTTAAGCTGTTCAAAAGTTAGGTTTGTGCTGTCCAAATATAGGCAGGTAGGTAAATCTATTATTTTTAAAAGAACCTAGGTTGTTTAGGTTCTAGTGTACCTAGGCACACTATGAGTAGGAGTCACATTTTAATAGGTGCTGGCATCGAGCATACGTCCTCACGCGTGAGGTATGAGGCGTTTTTGCCCGGTTAGTGGGTGACTTGCCATTCCTGTTAAAAAATGATTTTCTCATATCATAGCCGGCTGCTAAAATAATATTGTATTCACTTTTTACGAACACCACTTAAAAATTAATGAATGTCGCGCTACAACTCAAACCTTATCTAATCAATGTATTTCCCCTGTGCCGCGAAAACAGGGCAAATACATTCTAGCAATTTCATCGCTCTGGGCATAGAATTGTCTATGATAAATAAGAATATGATAATATGAATATTGATTTGCCACCCTTGGCGCCTTTTAAAATTTCTCCTTTTTTAAATAAATGTTTGAGGATATTATCAATTGAAATAAAATGTGGTTTTTAACCGTCGGATCGGATAAAGCCGCATTTCTACTACCTCGAGCGAAGTGAAAACGAAGTGAGCTCGAAAATTCCACCTAAGAATTGCCGCAACATTATGCATGTTATGCTATTTTAACGGTGGGTTTACAACAAGAAACAATAAAATTCGACAGCGAAGCGAGCTTGAATATGTTCATGAGCACTACAACACGAATAAGTTAGGTTTTCTGATGAAATGAAAAGGACTGTTAGTTCAGTTGGGCCGCCCCTCATTTATGCCGCTCTGGGCATGTGCCGGGCTCGCCCCCCTCCCCCTTTTTAGATCCGGCCCTGCGCGAAAACACTTTATATAAATGAAAATAAACACTTCACTATCAGTGTGCCCTTATCTTAGATCCGATATCATATAAAGAAAGAAAGAAAGAAAGAAAGAAAGAAAGAAAGAAAGAAAGAAAGAAAGAAAGAAAGAAAGAAAGAAAATATATTTATTTAGCACAGAACAGGAATAAATATCAGGCGGATTCCAAGGAGGACTCGTGGAAACTTGAAGGCAGGTCCTTCAAGTTTCCACGAGTAAACGTGGGTACGTAAGTAGAGGTACGTGTTTTCCTATCTAGGGGAATGATGGTACAGAGCTCCCTGAACCGTCAGCCCTATTAACCAACTAAGTGATTGCTGGCTTTACAACGGCTTTAACTACTGCAGCTTATACTGGCTGGAGAGAAACAGGTAGATTATTTAGAAGCCGGATGTCGAACGACATGCTTGCTATCGTTAGCTGTAGGATATCCAGAAGCCTATCATCACCTGCGGCTAGACAAGTGACGGTCCATCAACGAAAGCGTCGCGATAGCGATTGGCTAAATGTCAAAAATGTATGGAAATAATGGCAAGTACTATCAAATATCACTTGATCAATCCCTTATATCGCCGGGTTAAAGGCAAAACCTTATCTGCCATTTTTATCAGTTTTTATTTTAATATACCATTCGAATCGGCATTTCATTCTTTATCTAATGGTAAAACCAACTAAACCGCAGCACTTACCGTTCCCGAGTTATCGAACGTAAAAACCGATTATTTAGTTATTTGACTGAATTAATAAACAAATAAATCGAGAAATTGTATCTTTAGAGAATTAAAAACCAATAATTTGTCCGCAATATTTCAAACTATAGATGCAAGAAATACCAAACCTTTTTAGTGGGTTTTAGTCCTACAATAATGTCAAAAAATTATATTTGTAGCACCTTTTTGTTCTTGAACATTCAAATTAATAATTATCATATAATAAATTTTAGCATTCGTTTTTTTACCGACTTCAAGAAAACGGTGGTATTTAATTCGACACGTATGTATGTAATACTGTTGGAATTGCACAATATTCAAATAATTATGTTACTTCTAAAACACTTGTGCCAAATTTCATAAGTGTATGTTTGTATGAATGTTTGTCCATGCATTTCTCCGAAACTAGTGATTGGATCGACAGAAATCTTTTATCTCTCAACTTAGTGCAAGTTTCATCAAAATCAATCCACCAGTTTTCAAGATACAGAGCATACAACCGAACTCCTTGGCGACAAACAGCACGAATGTGTAACTTGGGTAATGATGTGTATTTCGTCAATCCTTTAGGTAGTGTAGGGGCGCGACCTGATGCTACCTGATGGGATTCGCTACGCTACTTAGTTAAAACACAGATTACTAAATAGTTAGTTAAATACTCAAATAACTGTCAAAGGTTTATTGCTGAGAGCTTACAAGGTGACATTTAGGCTAAGCTATCGCTACAATGAGGAAATGATAAAAATGACAGCACCCGCTTGCTGTCCGTAGTGCACTGAGCTGATAAGCTCGTGACGCATTTAGTGTGACCGTATTGTATCGCTAGCTCAGCAAAACGTGCTCGATTGCAATGATTGCTTCGAACAGGTACCTTACTATAGAACTTGATCATTTTTATTTTAGTGAAGGTGTACTAAAACTAAAAACAGGGCAATAAAAACTTTTTCACAAAAAAGTATACCAACTTCAAAAGAAAAATACTAAAAAGTATAAATTAACTTTCAATTCGGAAACCGTGTTTGGAAAATTAAAAAATAACTACCAAAGACAGCGGCTTCTGAAACGAAAGTTGTTTTGCTTTTTAAGTCGGTACATTTTAAGTTTCTTTTTAGCGAATTGCCTATAAGCGAAACCGATTAAATTATTATAGTCGCGCTGCCGCTGCCCCCCCCCCCTCCCTCCCGCTTTATGGGGATTTTGTCGAATCTTACGCAGACGATTATAGCCGCCACCACCGCCATAAACGGCATATTTGAGAGAGTTTGGAAAATTATCAAACCCAAAAGTCATGGCGTATGCCAGACCCTTCCACCTGGAAGAAGAGAAGAGGAAGAGGAATATAGAAAATAAAAAGGAGAGCTGATCTTCCTAACATAACTGCAAAGAAATATAGACCGGCCACAGTACATAAGGCTGTAGACTGCTCAAAATGTAGATTCTTCAAATGCACCTTACACTTTAGAGAAACTGATTGTGAGAGATGTTGTAGCAAATATTGGGCTCAAATCAAAATGCAAAGAAAAACATGATTTTGAACTTAGTAGAAGTAAGACCAATCAAAACAACTGCGCTTGATAGAAAACGAATTACAAAGAGATCAAATTCAAAGCAGTAATTTTTCTATAAACAAGGCGTAAAATCAAAACTTCTTCTGCAAAACTCTGCGCATTTCTGCTTCAATTATTACAGAAGCAGTAGAAAGTTGCGTTGCGATGGGATTTTAACGAGTTTGAGATCCGCGAGTAATAACACAAGACCAAAGCCCTTCAAAGAATTGTCATCGTTACGGTACGCGACTTCAGTCTAAGCACGTCGAGCCAGTCCAAAAAGTGGCCACTGAACCACCACCACAAGCCACAAATGACCCATGTTTGCCACCGATACTGTACCCGTTATATAAGGAACCATTATACATTTCAAAAGCTTTAAAAAAACGATTTATTGAAACTTTGTGAAAGAGAAGTCACGACCGACGAATATTATTGATGGTTCCAAAGTTTGAGAGCTGAGGGCTAAAAAGTGGATCTTATCAACATCAGGTATGTTACGGTTTCTGAAGAATCAGAGGACTCGGAGAATGACAAATTAGTGAGTGTTTTTTTTTCTCGAATTAATCATTTTTATAGACCTTTTATTGTCGAAACTTTTATGTTAATACAAAGTAAAAAATAATAAAATTATTTATAGTGAAAATTACCAGTTTAGCAGGAGATAACATGTTAGTACTATGGAAAAGCTAATAAAACTTGATTTTTAATATTGATTGTAATTCAATTAATATTCACAATGCTTCTGGTGGACACAGGTCTGGATAAAAGTATCTATGCCTGTGTCTACCGTTCGCACAGCAGAGATCAGGAGACAAGCAGGCTCACAGATTACCTCAGTGAAGCGGATGATGCGGCACAGCAGTGGTACCCTTCCACCCAATTAGTGATACGGGGAAATTTTAATGCTTACCACCAGGAGTGGCTCTGCCCATACCAGTGCAGTAATCATGCTGGAGTGGAGATGCATAAGCTTTCGTTAGCGCTAATCAGCCAGCTGGTTCAGTGGGCAACGGCAATGAGGGATGTTGATTCGCACACGGCCAATTGCTTGGACCTTCTGCTGACAACAAATCCAGACCGATACCAGTGGTGTCTAATCCCATACAAAGAAACCGTGCAGAAGTACTTTACTGATTATACTGATTTTTTTATGTACATCGATCGCGTTCGGTTCCGTTACACGGACATAGATGGTGATCTATCTATCGCCGTGGAACGGAACCGAACGCGATCGATATACAAAAAAATAATTGGTATAATCAGGTGAAAAAGGCTAGTTACGTCGGCACGGTTTCTTAGTATGGGATGAGGCATCTTTATATAAATAATACTAGATTATATTATCTGTGCCGATACTCTGTGTTGACAAGTTCACCTTGGGTAGCGACTAACGTATGTCGGAAAATAAGGCCTTCAACAGCGCTGCCAAGTCCTGCAAAAAGGTGTTGCAAAGGTCTCGGTCCGACCACATAACTACAGTCGAATAGGGACATAACTTGCTTCTTAACCATCAGGTAATAAAGAGTTTCGGTCCCTGGGTGGAAGTCGAACTTCTGCCATCCCTCACTATCACCACTGCTGAAACCCGACGGGTCACTGGCCCGCTTCGTTTAAGGAGGATGCAAACTTATTTGCCTTTTTTTCGGCATCTTTGTGTCTGCATTCTGATGATGCGTGGCCCCTTATTTCTCCTGGCGGTTGTGAGACATATATGTCGGACATTCGCATCCATCAAAATGACGTTCGTACAGTGCTGGGCAACCTTGACTTGAACAATGCTAGTGACCCCGACTGTATACTAGCACTTGTTCTTAAAACTTATGCGCCCGAACTGTCTCCGATCTTGACACTTCTATTTCGCCTTTCGTATGAAACTGGAAAAGTGCCGAATGTTTGTAAGTAAGCTAACGTGCAAGTCCAAGAAGGACAGTTGAGCTGACCCGGCCAATTACAGACCTATCTCTACTTGTGCTTAATATTAAGCTCCTGGCATACCTAGAAGCTAATGACATCCTAACTGATTGCCAATACGGCTGCCGCCGAACTCGTTGTACAGGGGATCTTCTAGCGTATGTCATTCACATCTGGAGTGAGGCAATCGAAAGGCACGGGAAGGCGCTTGCGTCTCCTTCGACAACTCGAAAGCTTTCGATAGGGTCTGGCACGGAAGCCTTATTAGTAAGCTTCTTTCATTAGGTCTGCCTGGTGATGGTATGTGTGATTGGATTGCAGAATTCGAGTGGTTATAGATGGGTGCTCGTTTAACCAATTGGATATTAATGCTGGTGTCCCTCAAGGGCTGGTACTCTCAGCAACGTTATTTTTGCTGCATATAAATGATCTGCTAAAAACTTGGGCACGCAGATGACAGCACTGTAGCTGAGAGGTACTTGTCCATCCTTGTCCTTTATGAGGCTGTGGTGGAGCGTTTGAGCTCCTTAAAGCCAGTATCCAAATGTGGTGATGCCAATTTGGCCAGGTTCTATGCTGCTAAAACCCAGGCGTGTCTTTTCTCTGTTAAAAATGAGCCAATTCCACTCGGCTCCTTCCTTCCGAGGTGTAAACGTGCCGATAATGGACCATCTTGAGCTTCTTGTCGTAACGTTTAACACGATCCTCAATTTTGGTCCCTACATTGAGGCAAAGGCTCAGCTGGCTGCTATAAAGTTGGGTGTCCTCGCAAAGGTGAGACGGTTCTTCATGCCAGAACAGTTGCTCAAGTTGTATCAAGCGCAAGTTCGATGATGTATGGAGTACTTATCTCATTTCTGGGACGGATCTGCCAAATACCAGCTTGATGCAATTAAGTTGATAAAAAAACGGGCCAAGAAGCTCATCGGCAATGAGGCACTGTTAGAGTCGTTTTTTATCAGTTGCATTTCGGGGAGTGTGCAATGAAATTACATAATCTCATTCCACCTAGCCCGTTCCGTTTCATTCCCGTTTCGTTCCCGCTCCTAGAACATAGAGCAGTGACGGCCCAGTGATAACAGACGCGACTTACAAGTATGGTCGTGGGCACGACCCCAGGCAAGCGCTTTACTTTATGTGTACAAAACGTTTTGGGGACACTTTCATTATGCGTACAGCTAAGGAGTGGTATTTACTGCCAGTGTCTGTGTTGCCCGATAGCTACAATCTTGGGGTCTTTAAGTCAAGAGTGAATAGGTTTTTTCTAGGCAAGCGTGCTTCACCGTCGACCTCATCGTCACTTACCATCAGGTGAGATAGTGGTCAAGCGCAAGCCTATAGAGGATAAAAAAAGTAAATTGTTTCATCACCTGCTCTCAAAACACTGAAGTTAAATAAAATCTAAGACATGTAACATCCATCATGCCGCCTGGGCCTGCAGTCTCGACATAGCTAACGATCGTTACGTTAAGTAACATTCGTTAACTCTTACCACAAAATAGTAAGTATACAAAAGGGCCACTCCCGCCGTTTGGAAAATTGACAGCTAAACTTGACAGATTAACTAGGGTTGCTACTATATTGATTCCGAATTAAAAAAAAAAGGGTAGGTTGCCCAAGATACAAACATAAATACATAGATTCGTCTAAACATACATCATATCATGCTTACATGCCTTAGAGGGTAGACAGGGCATCAAATATCCATTTAATATCACGAACACTACAATACCTAGTTAATCTGTCAAGTTTAGCTGTCAATTTTCCAAACGGCGGGAGTGGCCCTTCTGTATACTTACTATTTTGTGGTAAGAGTTAACGAATGTTACTTAACGTAACGATCGTTAGCTATGTCGAGACTGCAGGCCCTGGCCTCCTCCGCCCGCTTCGAACGCAACCATTGTTTTTGTGTTTTATTCATTTAAATACATATCGTGCATGAAAATGACACAAATTTACAACGTCGATTTTTCATGCATTTGTGATATTGATTATGTGAACTCTAATGATTGTTATATTTTTTTGAAGCGTTTGTAGCTTTGCATAAATATTTTAAACTTTAATTTAATTTTCCAGTTTTGATTTGAATAAAAAGAATCAACCACAAATCATCGATTCACTGAAAATGCAAGTAACAGATGTGACACAAAACGCAATAATAAGCTACATAGGTACGACTGTATCCACAGGCAAGAAATGAGCAACTTTAGTTTTTTTTTACTTATGACTTCAAAATAGCCTAGCGCTATCGGTCTATAAACCCTTTAGGCGCGATTGGTCCAATTCGACATCTTGTTTTTGTGAAATATGTTTCCTTGTTATATATTTTCCAGTGTGTTATATCTAAACTCGTTTCCGTTAATTAAGTTAATTATCAAATTAACGCACAGCTTATCTATTTTTTTTCTAGTAGGTACCTAAATACAAGTTAGAAATAAATTGCCCAATTTGGCTACAGTATCTGGATTAAAACTAATTAGTGGTTCATACAAAACAAGAATGAGGACAATTTATAAACAAAAACAATTAGGGTATTGTTCATTCTTCGAAAACATTATAATACAAATTAAACTAGTACTGTGAATATTAGTAGATTATTAACCAAGGGAATAAAGCAGTGTCTTCTGTCGCGGGTGACGATTTAAATCGCGAGCGTAACGAAGGACTCGAGGTTTACTCCCGAGCGTAGCGAGGGTGTTAAAAACTTAAATCACGAGTGAAGCGAGGGATTTAAGACGGGTCCTGAGTGTTTCGAGGGATTTAATTGCACCCAAGACTAAGACAGCTTTATCACCGAGGAAAATACTCTACTTTTCGTACCATTTGCGAAAAAATTAACACAATAATATGAGATAAGCATTTATAAAAAATAATGACATATAAAAATAAATTAAATTAAACTTAACGTTTATGTATTTGAAGAAAACAAAAATGCGGCAAATTCCTAGACTAATATTTTTTTGTCGGAAAAGCAAAGGCATCAAGCTCATACGGCCTCGTCGGTTTTCGTAATTTTATTTAATAATCATAACTGCATAATAATAAATGCGTATTCCTTTTTCAAAAAGATGTATAATGCTTTATATACAAACTCAATGGTGTAAACACAGATGTAGTTCAGTATAAATTTCGGTAAGTATTCCAAATTTAAATCACATTCTCCCCCTAGAGGATGAATGAAATTCAGTACAATTTTCTTTCCCTGTTTTTAACAGATTAAAAATGACTATTGTTATGTTCGCTTTTTGTGGCATAGAATGTCACTTTTTTGAGCAAGTGGTACGAAAAAGAATTTTATTGTATGTTTATAATTCTTTTTAAAATAAAGTTACACTGATACTTAGCATCTTAATTCTTTATTGTACACCAAAAAAACAACATTACATACATTTGATAATAAAGTACATGTACAAAGGCGAGCTTAACTCAATGCTGAGTTCTCTTACAGCAAACCCTAGAGTGACAGACAAATTTTACAATTATAGAGGGCAGGCTTCCAGTGTACAATATTAAAATAACCTATGATGAATTTAATTAAAACATAAATATACTTACTACTTACGTACATAAATAAATAAATATATATATGTATAAATAATAATATTATGTCATTGTGTTAGGTAATGATCTTTAATCATCCTCTTAAAGACCTCCAGAGAAGGGCTGTCATGGCGGCTGGAAGTGTGTCGCGGAGGACGAAGCAGAAGAGAAGTGGCAGTGCGACAGGGTTTATCTCTCGGCACGAGGTATTCAAAGCGTTCACAGCATCGCTTATATCATCGCGAAAATACACAGTTTCTTTATAATTGTCCACGGGAGCGTCGCCGCAAGCACAACACTAGTCTTAAATAAAATAACTTTTTCACAAAAATAAACCGGCTTCAAAAGCAAACACTAAAAAGTGCAAGATAACATTCGTTTCAGAAGTCGGTGTTGAAAAATTATGAAAAACAAGCGGTACCAACGTCACCGACATCCGAAACGAATGTTATCTTGCACTTTTTAGTGTTTTCCTTTTGAAGTCGGTTTTGTAGTTGGTTTATTTTTTGTGAAAATGTTTTTATTTCTCTCGTTTTAGTTTTAATACACCATCACTAATAATGAGCAATTTCTATAGTACGGTACCTAAAGGATTGTAATTTACACGTTCGTGCTGTTTGTTTCTAAGGGGTTTGGTTGTATTCTTATATCTTGAAAACTGCTAGGCTGATTTTGATGAAATTGTGCACTATCCCCTAAATTGAAAGATACTCAATGCAACACAAAAGGAATCATCACGATCCGATAAATAGTTTTGGAGAAATGCGCTGACAAACATACATACAAACAGATCCAACATTATTAGAAATGCGTGGACAATCATACATACAAACAGATCCAACATTATTAGAAATGCGTGGACAAACATAAATACAAACAGTTCCAACATTATTACGTAGGTACGTGTCTTCGTATTTCTAAAATTGTTTCAAAACGAATGTGTCGACAATCAGCCTTACAAGCAAATTATCAAAACATTACCTAAAGCAGATATTGTTTTGATAATGCAGTCTATTAGAAACACGACAAGTACTTTTCCAGATACGCTTGTATTCATTGTACTTTATAGGCCGCAGTGGCCGTAGGTATTCATTTCTATGTTCATTGTTGCGAGGAGGACGGTGTGCGGTGCGCGGTGCGCCGTGGTTGGATGAGGTTGAACATATTCAAACAATCTGCCTTGTCTTGTCCGAACAATGTTGGGCTCGGCTTCAAGTATATTCGGATGCAGCTGAGTACAGTATTATACATGGAGCGTCTGGCTATGTGACCTCCACAAGCCAAAACCCAGTAACTGGGTAACACGATACACCTTGGCAAGACTAGTGTCAGATTTTGTGGCTTCTGACTACAGTAACGAATGTCAAAGATCTTCAAATGACAGCCGTCTTCATCGCTGCTAGTATAAATGCTGTAATATACGGTGGCGAAGAGGTGCGCAGGCGCAGAGGGCGGGGCGTGCCGCGCGCCGCACTTCCGGTGCGCACGACCAGTGCCGACGACACCACGCACTCCACGCAGTAGATCGTAACGAGCTTGAAGATTATTTACAAGAGTAGACACGGTGTTCTACTGTGACTGGTTATACCAATGGTGGTTCTTGTATGGATAGTATAGAGTCAGTCTCTGAATAGTCAAATAAGGGTCAGTGACCAGACTCCCAGGAAGCATACCGCCTGCTGACCAGCAGCCTAATTGCGTAAGTGAATTTTGCAAGGTGAAGGATTTATCCCCATCATTCGACCAATCACAAAGACAGAAATCCACAACGCATCTTTCATCTCGCACGTGATTGGCCGAAAGATGGGATCAAATCCTTCGCCTTGCCGAATTCACTTACGCAATAAGGCTGCAGGTGCTACAACTTAGGAGAGATTATCTGGAAATTTACTGATTGAAGAGTTAAGGTTACTGTGAATAGTAGCGTTATCCAATGGAAGGCTTACTGTTAACAATAACGTGTGTTTGTAAGAATTTAACCTTCTTTGATTCGTAACACTGCGGCTGGAGTGCGAGTCTTTAAACACTGCTATCAGCACGCCTGTTGTTGCGATTCACGAAGCGGTTAACTATCGTGTTACTGGAGAGAAGCCTCGTTACGCCTCACGCCTCACGCCTCACGCCTCGCTGATACTTGACACACATACTAAACAACAAGACATGGTTTCATGGATAACCTTCACGCTTGTTACCCAGGGACTAGGGTAAACAGTGATGATGGTACTTATTATAGGAAAGCTTAAAGCAAATAATATCATTATCAGTTTAAGCGGTGGTTTATAGACCGTAAATAGATGGCGCTGTATGTCTGCATGTAGATACTTGATAATAATGATATTATTATGTGTGAACATTGATGAAGAGTGATGCGCGTTGATATTTCTGTTTGTGACTTTGTGTTATACGCAATCTTTCTGCGCAATTAGCTACGAAATAATAACAGGCAGACTTACTTGAAGCAAAAGGAGCATGTCAGGATGTTAGCAGGTGGCGTTCTGTTGTTTCTGCCTATCCTCATGAGAAAAGAGTTTCAGTATATGTTTTACAACGACAGTGAAGGGACTTTTTAAATGCTGTTGTTGTAGCCGATAATCGTTATTAACATAAATCATTGCACATCCTCAGGTATTTGTATCAGGAGCATTATACTCCTTTGTAATACCCATAAGTTAAGTCGTTAGATTGTATGTATCTATTTTCTTTCTGTTAATAACCACTAACCTTATAGGTATGCACGTTAGCTCGACAAAATGCAGCACACATTTTATGAGTAGTTGGCTTATAGTTCTGAAAACGTTATGCATCATAAACCGCCTGAGTTATGGGGCCTCTCCTCTGTGTAGCTATGTGCATCATAACTGCAAATAATTTCCCAGAAATATTCACATGTTATAAAGTCTCTCAGAAGATTTTATCACTCAGCAGGCGTTTCGCAACTGTCGTAAAATACGCGAAATTATTACCTTCAACGATTTGCATGTATTTTGTCAAGAGCATCGTCTGTGCTGACCTTTCTATATGACTGTATGACATTCTGACTTGAGTCGCACATTCATATTGTATGTGTGTTTGAGTCCGTCGTGTCTCGGCGGACTGTTTTATTCAGTACATCATGACATCAGTGAACAATTATGCTCCTTTTAAAGACGAGCTATGAATAAAAATGTTAATTGATTGCCAGTAGCAGTATAAATTATGCACCTGATTCCTGATAAGGACATAATGGACAATGCGTTTCAAATAAAAATAGGACCGACACTGCAATACTGTGACGAATCATAGCAAAAAGATTTATTTTGACAGTTTGAGGCCATTTACGTTCCTATTCTTATTTGAAACGCATAGTACTGTGTTTGTATCAAAAATTCATCATAGTAGTTATTTATAGCGGAGTCAAGAGACTCCATTATGGCTGATACACATGTTACCAGTCATTTTTCTCATCTCATATACTTTGTATCTTGTTGACTGTCGTCTATTGCTTGTTTTCTGATCTCTGTCGCCTATATCTTGACGTCTTTTCATTGCTTGCACAACACAGTATACGCAATAATGTGTTGAGTCGTGAGTATAATGTCGCAACCTTTCTCATTCACCTTCATTACATACTATTCGAATGCTTCAGGGTTCACAGGTTAGCCTCTTTGGTTACCAACACTGAGTGCCACTATTGCTTTGGTCCATAGAAAGAGGCATTCAAGAATCTGAAAAAAAACCCACGGTGCTGATCTTTAGGTACTTAGGTATTTTTCACATCCGTAGCCACTTATCATAGAAAAGTCCATCAAAGCCTCGCTCTGTTTCAACTTAATATGCGTCTATGTATTTAAAGTATGCTGAGAAATTAAGCACCACGCCTCATACGGGTGCTAATTTATATTAATACATAATTCATAACCGACAGTCTACTTAAATTAATAAGTGTGATATTAAAATAACGTTCACGGCTGCGCCACTCATTAGAATCAGGCGCAAGCGCAACTTAAAGCGTGCCGTGACGAACAGATAATCATCAACGTTCAAAGTCAAACACTGTTGATTGTTTGTTTAGCCGATTAGCCTCGTATCAAGGTCGCGGCAGCCCTGCAGTGAGCGGGGGGGAGGTCAGCCAGCGAGAAGGAAGTCACGAGCAAACGCCGCGCACTCTGACACCCCTCTCAGTGGAGCTGCCATGAACCCTGGGTCATATAACGTAACGTCAGTAATAGGCTCAAAAACTTCTAAGTAAATGTTAAATTTAAACAAGAACTAAAGTAGAATAAAGAGTAACATTCCAATATTTCCCATAGGCATGATGTGTGCCCTGTGATTAGGATTCACGATGTACTTGGCAGATTTTTAGTTTTCACCAAGCCATTTGACACGGTGTCTGTTCCTCTCTTTCTTAATTGGAAGGATTTTTTTTAAGCAAGAGCATTAAACACATCTTTCATAGTTAACATGCAAATTGAAACCAGGTTGTTACAAGAATAATAAATTGCGTGAGCATTGTCCCAGTCCAGTTTTGGTGTTCCCCAAGGACCTGTACTGGGGTCAACTTTATTTCTTAACTACATGATTTTATTTTTGCGTAAAATGTATATCCAATTGCAAATAAAAACAAAATGTAACCAACCACGATTAATAGCTTTATAAATAAACGACCACGATTACCTACGATTAATCCTTTATTTGTTTTGTAGTCATAGTTTATTACATCAATCAACGATTTTGTAGTTTTTGGAGGTGTAATAACACCACCTCAGATCAAATTAAAAGTAAAGATGGAACGTTGCAAACGACAAGGTGAAGCCGGTTAAAACTACACCATACCGTATAAAAACACAATTACACGCGCACACGTACAACGAAACTACCCCTTAGCTTGTCATTCGAGCTCACAGATCAAATAATAAAGCTCGACTGAGAAGCTAAGGGGTAGTTTTATTTTGTTGTACAGCAAGGCGTAGTTGGAACCGGCGTCACTTTGTTGTTTGCAACATTCCATCTTGACATTTTATTTGATCTGAGAACATCACACGATGAATAAACACGAAAATAAAAACATGGTGTTCATTCATTCCGGTACCTACCTAATTGGTTCTAAGAAATCCGTGTGATGTGTTCGTGTACATTACGTTGTGTCTCGTGTATCAGCTTACAGGCAAAGTGGTTATTATGACTTATACTAGAGAATGGGTAGAAACCCATTCGGTAATGAAACAAGCGATGACACACACTTCTAAGAATAGTCAGGTATTTACGATGTTGTCGAATCATTGCGATTAATACTCGCTTAAGTATCAGCTGATACGAGTACAATGTTGAATGTCATCTCTATAATGTCAGCATGTTAATATTCTCAGGAATTGGATGCTGAATAGCTGTAATCACCACGCTTGACAATGACATATTAACAACGTTTAGCACCAGTCTTTGTAGTGCGTTGTAATGAACAAATTGATAAGACGAAGAAGATCTCGCTTCTTCATTATTTTTAATTATATTCCAATTGTCCTTTAAATCATGCGAGGAAGTGATCGCTGCTCACAAAGGCAGGTCAATGAGTTTGTGACCCACAAACATTAAGGCAGCGATGACGACAATCCTTTCAATGTAAATATTCGATTACCGCTACGGCATGCGGCATGGTATGGTATGACTTGAGTTGTGTTATGGCGCACAATGCTTCGCACTTCGTAGACAGTGTCGTTGACTGCTGGGGCAGGCGCTCGCTGTTGACGTGGCGATGAGATGGGGTGATACCATTCTGCGCAGTCAGTGCCCTCAGGCGATGGTGCAGATTACAAACGAAATGATAAATTTACTTCTCGCAGAAGAAGGCAGGCGATCACACACATGCGAAACAACAGCCATGAGAAGCTAAGAGGTGAAATAGCAGGGCTGATTCGCGAATACTGAATAATTTATATGATATACATTTGAAGTTGTGTATGTGTGTGGTTTATACCTATGTAGAGGAGAGTGATGTGTTTGTATGTCTGTGGTGATATCGCGATACCCGGCCGGACATGCGTGCGCGCCGCTTCCGCGACACATTCTCTGTTACGTGTCAGAGTGATGTACTGAACATCCGATGGGCGATAGCTCGTGAATAACAACACGGCCTCAGGCATCCACGGTCAAGTTCAACGCTCATTAACATTCCTGCGTTTTTAATTCAATGTTCTGGCCGTTTCTCGCCGAATTTGTGAATAGGCTGGCTAAATAACCAGTTTGGACTAGAATGTATCAACTATCGCGAAATTTACTGTTGTATAGTTAGAAACACGTTATGTTATGAATAATCGGTAATTGATCGATAACTAACTCGATGTGTGTCAATCGCATTCGATAGGCTATCGGCGTGAACGTGAATACATAACGACAATCATCATAAAATGGATTTAGAGCTGTTTACCATAATGGTGGTGGTTGTTAAACGTTGAGAGCTGTGGTTGACTGCTTGCTGATAGTACTGTTACTATTTTATTGGCCTATTCAATCAGATAATCGCTTCTTGTGCCATCACGTCACTTACAATAAGAAAATGGTCATTCTGTTCTTCGTCACTTTCTTTGGTCTTGTACAGCACATTCTACAGGAAATAAGCTTCTCATCCATATCCGCCGGCGCTCCTTGCATCAAAGTAAATTGAAGTTCTGCATCTTATCTTCAATAGTTTCCCTCTCTCTGTGACGAGGCCTTAGTAATAGTATGCTAGTATTATATTCTCTGTGGTAATTGCATTATAGCATGAAATGTTTAAACTGTGATTATAGCCTGACTGTGTTATGTCCAAATGTTATATGTTGGAGTTTAACAAAAACAAATCTACAATACTCTATGTCTGTCTCTGTCTAGCCATAAATTATATCGGTTTAACTCCGAACCTTTGACAGGTAGGAGATACCAAAAACCTAGCTGGCCACATTACACAATCGCGTCAGTCTTGCTACACATGTCTCACAAGATATTACTGAAATTCATCTTCCAATTTAACAAATAAAGGGTAATTAAACTGTATTATTAAAACCCTTGTAAATCGGTCTTTTATAAGTGTTTTACCTCTACTCATAGCCCCAATACGATATTTAGTTAAACACGGCTCACTAACAATAATAAGATAGCTCCCCGCCACAGATCAAACATTAACATATTGAGCTATAGATAACTTGTCTGTCGGCTTCAATGCCTAGCAAGAGGTGACTGGCTCCAAGTGACCTACATTGTTCTATAAATACACTAGACGTTGAGCACCGATGATGGTAAACACCACGTCATCAGTAAGGTAAACAATTGACGAAGAAAGCGCGAGGTTGACCTTAGCTAACGTTAGCATAGGTAGCATAATATCAGGGGCCGTATAGACAAGACAAAAAGCTGTGTCCCTTTGTCACAGTCGCACCATGATAGTTTTAACACGTCATGGTGTTAGTTTAGTACTAGACTGGGCATAGTGGTCGCAAGTGGTACTGCTGAGTCCTGGGATCGATTCCCCGGTCGGGTAAAAAGGTATTGGGTTTTTCCATCTGGAATTTGTCAGTAGCAGCCCGCAGTCTGTATTTGTGCGCGCTTGCTGGCAATAGGCACCCTAGTATGTAGGACTTGAACATAAGTGGCTAATGGTGGGTGTAGGTACTATAGGTGCTCCTCTGGCCATCCCTTCGGGGAATACCTCTTGTTATGTTTAGTTTAGTGTTAGGTCGGCAAACAACCCAGTCGCCTACTCAATGAAAGTTGTCACCGCCTGCAAGGCCTTGCCAAATGCCACGTAACGATAAACTCTAATATGACTAACGTGTCTGTTGCTGTATTGAGTCCTTTGTTCTCGCCAAACGTTACTGTTGCAAGTAATCAACTCCTGAAAGTGGATCATCCAACTACCCACGCACTTAGGGCCTTATTTATGAACATCTCTGTGCTTTAGCAACTGATTATAATTTCTAATCATTTGCTAAAGAGTGTCGAGATTTTTTATATATCTGCCTAAACTCCTGCGCACTCACAAACTTGCTCCTAACTGTTTGGTAACTGTGCTTACCGTCCCTATTCACAAACAAACCCACGCATCCAATTGCGGTCTCAAGTTTGGCGATTTTTGCTATTTAGATTGCGCCATTATTTTTCTTATTACCTCTCTCAATCATATACATAGTTCCTTGCCGTAGACTTTGTTGCTGAAAGGTCAAAGATATATAAGCAGTTTTGGCGACACAAATACGTAAGAGGTTAGATCTGCCACAAATGAGTCGCTCGAAACTGGTTGACTTTCTAACTCCAAGCTTCACCTCGCTGTAGCACGACTCGCCTGCTCGCCACTTAGATAGGCGACTTACATAATATCTACTTCCTCGCAGTCTCAGGAAGCTTTCTAAGTTCTTTTCAAAGATCTGCACTAGCATCGGGCATTCGCGTTTTGTACTTCTCGTTATCTGGGAGTGTTTCTCTACTTAGCGCGAGTGGAAAATTCTGCATTTGCATAAAGTCGCTTTCTATTTAGAAAACTAGCTGCCGAGTAAACATGAATGATGACGCGACCGGAGATGACTTGGATGACCTAATATTAGTTAGTAACCTACGCGGTAATAAGGAATGTTATACCTTAGTAGTATGTAGTTCACAGACTTGCCTCATAGTTCACGTTAGTTTTCTTTATATCAACGAAAGCGTCGCCATAGCGAAAGGAAAATGTCGAAAATGTATAAAAACCCAAGCGCTATCGAAACAACGTATCACGTCGTCGCTCCTTGTCGACACCACTCGTCACTATCTACCATAAAGAATCTTATTAGAGGCCTTTACCACCACTCAGTCAATCCCCTCGTCTCGCAATCCCCCAGCTCATCATGTCTGTCTGCTGCAGTCAAGTGACGTCACCAGCTGGCTCGTGCTGTGTGTGCGCGTCGTGCTGGTCGTGGGTGCGACCTTGTGCCCCCCAACGCCCCGCGACACGCGTCACGCCTCCGCGCCGACCCGCATCGACCTCGGCGTTACGCGTCCGTGATCATCACTGACGCAGCAGAAGCAGTACAAAAGGTTTCTTTGTCCATCAGCTTGTGGTCAACGCATCATCTCTTCTTTACCATACTTCAGTATTTGCAATCGTCTCAGTAGTCGCCAGATTCCGTGCCATAACATCAACTTTCACATTATGTAACCTAGCATCGTTCCTTTGATCGTCCTCTACTCTTTAGTTTTTATCTATAGAGTTTTTTTTTAATTTAAAAAAAACCGGCCAAGTGCGAGTCGGAGTCGGTTCCGTACCATTATCGTAAAAAACAGCAAAAAAATCACGTTTGTTATATGGGAGCCCCAATGTAATATTTATTTTATTCTGTTTTTAGTATTTGTTGTTATAGCGGCAATAGAAATACATCATCTGTGAAAATTTCAACTGTCTAGCTATCACGGTTCATGAGATACAGCCTGGTGACAGACAGACAGACAGACGGACCGCGGAGTCTTAGTAATAGGGTCCCGTTTTTACCCTTTGGGTACGGAACCCTAATAAAAAGGCTCGCGCTTGACCACTAACTCATCTGATAGTAAGCGATGATGTGATAAAGGCTAAAGAGTAGCTAAATCTTATACTTGGGCGAAGCAACTCTCACCGTATCTGTTTCTGGATGTTAATGTCCAATTTGACACTTGCCTGTAAAACTTTTTTTATTTGTTTATGTGTGTAATGCACCTTCTGCGCCTGTCTGTCGTATGCCGCGTTATAATGTTCAGCGATGATCACGGTGATATAACCTCACGACCCGATGCCATCATCCTCCTCTTTATGCAGCATGTTCCGCTGGGCATCAACATCAGATACACCTTTTCCCAGCGCGCCGGGTGATGGCTCAGTTTCCGGGCTTGTTCGCTTTATATTATAGTACAGATAATGGATCCTGCTATTGATAGTGCATTTGAAACCTGTTTAAATGTGGCGAGAGTATTGCAATTAATAGAATTACTTCACTTGGCCAGATATGTAATTGTGTCTTAGGGCTATAGGAGGCGCTGCTATCCCGACTCTTGTCTTATTCCCTTCATCGTCTCATATACCCGTAGGAAGACATGAACTTCTAATCAAAGACTATGGTTTCCTTTTTTGTTTGTTAGGGTTCTGTACCCTAAGGGTAAAAACGGGACCCTATTACTAAGACTTCGCGGTCCGTCTGTCTGTCTGTCTGTCACCAGGCTGTATCTCATGAACCGTGATAGCTAGACAGTTGGAATTTTCACAGATGATGTATTTCTATTGCCGCTATAACAACAAATACTAAAAACAGAATAAAATTAATATTTAAGGCGGGCTCCCATACAACAAACGTGTTTTGTTTGCCGTTTTTTGCAACAATGGTACGGAACCCTTCGTGCGCGAGTCCGACTCGCACTTGGCCGGTTTTTTTTATAAGCTCGACTGTTAGAACTCCTTGTACTCAAATAAATAAATAAATTCTATGGCGATGGTCGAATTGATCACGTGACTTTTCGATTGCGCATGGCGCTGCGATCCCATACATTTATGATTTGATTCTCATTTTTGAATATCCCTTGTCTCGAGCCTCAGAATGTTCTTTATCGGTAGCTTACGTTACGTGAGACATCTGTCATTCATATCAGATGTTTTTCTATAAATTAGTTACGAAGAGCAGATTATTATGATGATGAGTTCCTTATCATTTGATCGTTACATCAATGTACTGGAGGCAGCGGCCACGTAACGTAATGTCTCTCAATTGTAGTGAGGCCGGAAACAGGACTGAGCGGATCACGAGACATTACTGCAAGATGAATGGCTGGCACGAGGATAGTTCGGGGCCCAGGTATGTCAGACGATGACGTCATGGTTGTAGTAAACATAACATCACGCCTGTATTCCCTAAATGTTTTGGTAGAGTGCACCTGTAGTAAGTAGGTATACCCACTTATCGTCAGCTATGTTAACGTCCCATGTAACACGGGCTGAAAAAAAAGCCAACAACCGCGTCGCAGGACCTCATGCAGCACAACAGCGCTTGCGTCCACCAGATCAACGATCTTCGGCCACCAGGGTTGCAGGAGGATCGCACAGTGTCCAATTGTTTAGCAATAGAGTTCAGAATGTTACTTAACCTTCAAGGTCTGAGCGCGCGGCAGCCATTCACATCGTGTTAACACGACTCACCTTTCATTTCTGATATAAGAACGATAACCATCAATAAAAGAGACTGCCTAACTATTAATACATCTGTGGAGTCTGCGGCGATTTAGTTAATGATTTCCTCGTTCTAGAGCGATGAATGTTAAATAAGTAGCGAACAGCGCGATCACGATGTGCGGCCATTACTGCGGGCTTGTAGGAAGCTAACACGAATGTGTGACGTCACAATCACAGGGGCTGGGGAACAGCTGAGCTAACGCGACGAGGCTCGCTTGACCTCCAAAGCCAAAGCCAAAGCTGTGCATTGACTTAATGTCCTATGTCCCCTAGACGGGCACAGGGCGTCCACAGTAGTCGTCCATCGCGACCGGTCTTGAGCTTCACGCTTCGCCTCACTTTACGTCATTCCAAACCCGCCGCGTTTGTATGTACGGTGCGTCGTCGCCAGGTTTGACTGTCCAGTCCGAAGCTCGCTTAGATATGTGATCGGGACCTCTTCGCAGGGTGTGGCCATGCCATCTCCACTTGCCTTTTATGGATGATAAATAGAGTGATTTTTTTTTGCTTTAATAGGTAGATCGTAAAGATGTTCGGGAGCTACAGTTCGAGACCAGTATCGTAACAAAAAATGAGTGCGTAACAATGCGTAAAATTACCTTTCAATAGGTTTTTTGTAACCAACTGTTGTACAATAACAGCGTGATGTTGCTACATTTGGAGGCATTGTGCCGGAATGTACAGATCTTTACTTATATATAACAGCGAACATGGCGAAACGTTTTGCAAATACCTTAGTGGTAAACAACTCAATAATATTAGCTTAACTGTTAAATGACGGTTGGCTAAATACTTGTAAAACGTAACTTACGAAGTCAATGATGTTTGAAGTCTAGATCCTAACGATGATGTGGTGTTTAACTTAATAAATCTTAAAGAGCTTTTAATAAAATCTTGAGGTAATAAAAGTCATTTTGATATGCCCGTTGGTGGGTCGAGAAACTGTTGTAATGATCGAGTCCTTCTGTTGTCTCCATATTTACTTCTTATACCTAGCAGCCTTATTTATAAAACAATCTCTGCACTGTTTTTAGCAAGTGCTAAGCAGATGCTAAAATCAAATTCTCTGCGGAAAATTCGAATTTAGAATCTGCTAATCAATAGGGAACTATCCGCAAAGCTGAGCTCAGATGGCGCCACTGAAAACAAAGGATAACCACAGAACATATATACCCTAAGCCGGGAGGTTAACAAACTATACCAAAGAGTATGTAACACTACGTTTTTTTATACTGTCAAAGTCGAGCGGCAATATTTCGCAGTTTAAGCATACAAAATATAAAACTAATAGCATGTGCTAATAGTGAAAGAAAAATAGAGCTAACTAATAATTGAGGAAATCAGACCATACTGTACCTAAAAACCCGGCTTCAAGAGCGCGGTGCATCAGTAAAAAGAAAAAGAAAACGGATTTAGTTGAAAGGTACGAATATGAATGCGAACATTTTTAATTGCCAAAAGCCTTACCAAAGACCTAAACGCTGACTTCCTTACCACCCTTAATCATTTCGAATAAATATATATATTCTTTTAAGAAGGTGATTTGTAAAAGCAGATATTAAATATCTTTGTTTTGATAGTTCTTACAATAAAATTAGAAATCTTGTCATTGAATCATAAATAAGTTTATTGGCACTTGATATTATTACATTTCATTTACATCTACTGTCTTCATTCTTTCAGGTTTGATCTAAACATAGAAAAAGGACTGAAAATATATCTGCGTATCTGCTGCACGTTAGAATGGCATTTGCAGCTAATGCTTGTTATTATGTTTTATTGCACCACCCGGTCTAAGGCCTCCATGAAAATATCAGTACCTATTTTTACAACAACAAAATAGATATTATTATTTTTATGTGTCACCTGGATGAAAACTGAAATTAACATCTAGAATACACACAAAATTTGTTTTGAGTGGTGTTATTTTCCATTGTCAATATTGTCATAACATAGGATCACACCTATTTTCAAGAAGGGTCAAGGGCTAGATAGTTGTGTATAAAATAAGTACCTATTTTTACAACAACAAAATAGATATTATTATTTTTATGTGTCACCTGGATGAAAACTGAAATTAACATCTAGAATACACACAAAATTTGTTTTGAGTGGTGTTATTTTCCATTGTCAATATTGTCATAACATAGGATCACACCTATTTTCAAGAAGGGTCAAGGGCTAGATAGTTGTGTATAAAATAAGTACCTACATTTACCTAAATTTCAGTGCTGTGCTATTAAAATGTACCTACTGTGTGTTACTTAATTATAACAAGAAATAAATGAAAATTCTTTGTACTTGTATGTTATTTATTTTTCTTAGGATTGATTACTAATACAATTCATATACAATGTTGTCTGCCAATATAATCGGAGAAATCCTGGTCAACCTGAGTAATGTGTCAAAACCGTTAAAAATAGACCAACTGTTAAAGTAAGTAACCGGTGAAACTTATTATTTCTGAGAGTAGGTACTGAATCTATATTATTCCAAGTATCAAATTAAGTTAAAAAGAAATATATTTCTTTATTTACAATATTTCACATCAATTAACAAGAGTTTTAGAAGGGTTATTGTCATGAAACTTAGGTTGAGAGTTGAGTCTAAATCTAGGCTATCTGGGTATATCCATGATATCAGTTACATTCTTAAGGGCCAAGTTATTCTACTTACAAAAGGTGTTTTCTTATTGTTTTACCACAAATGAAATTTAGCTTTTTGAAACACTACCAGGCCCCTCAGAAAGTATTGCGAAAAAAAGTTTTTATATATGGGAGACTGGCCAGTTATAATGTTTTTCGAAAATATGATTATTTATAAGTAAAAATAAGTAAGTTCCAATTTCAAAATTTCCCTCCACATTTTTTGCGAGTTAATTCAAAGTATTGTGTCTCACTGAAATATGGATCTGCGCCGGGAACATTTTAGAGCTATGATTTTATACGATTTCAAGTGTCGCCTGAAACCGGATGAATCGTACGATAGACTTCAAATGGCATTCATGGATGAAGGCCCTTCCAAGGCAACCGTGTATCGTTGGTATAACGAATTCAAGCGCGGTCGACCAACTTTGGGGGATGACGAAAGAAGCGGTCGCCCTTTGACGGCTGTTACCGAAGAAAACGTGCTAGCAGTGAAAAATTTAATCCAAGACAATAGGCGAATTACATATCAGGAGATTCAACACATATTGAAGATTGGATCGGGAAGCGTTCACGAGATTCTACACAGCCATCTTCGCGTGAGGAGGATAGTATCACGCTGGGTGCCGCACAACCTCACCGATGCTCAGAAGCAGGCCCGGGTGGAATGGTGCCGTGATATGCTTAACAAATTTGAAGCAGGCTCGTCTCGGCGTGTTTACGACATCGTTACAGGTGATGAGTCCTGGATTTATCAATACGACCCAGAAACCAAGCGCCAGTCGACTGTTTGGGTGTTTCAAAATGAGCCAACGCCTACCAAAGTGAAGCGATCTAGAAGCGGGGGTAAGATTTTGATCGCTAGCTTTTTTAATTTGACTGGCCACTTGGTATCAATTCCCTTACGGGATCAAAGAAGCATTAATGCCGAATGGTATACTACCAAATGTTTGCCAGAAGTTTTCTCTATTATAAGCAACAAGCGACCAAACACAGGGCTCCGCGGGCTACTGCTCCACCACGACAATGCACCTGCGCACACCGCACTCAAAACGAGGGACTTCCTGGACAGCACGCCAGTCAAACTCCTGGGTCACCCTCCTTACAGCCCTGATCTAGCACCGTGTGACTTCTTTTTATTCCCAAAAATAAAAAATCAGCTCAAAGGGATACAATTTTCGTCGCCGGAAGATGCGCTGGCTGCGTTCGAGCAGGCTGTAAACGAGGTGTCTGCGGCGGACTGGAAAAAGTGTTTTGAAAACTGGTTTAGGCGCATGAATCTTTGTATAGAGGCTGGTGGAAAGTACTTTGAAAAGATTTAATAAAAATATATGTACGTATAGAACAATTTTTTTTAGTTTCGCAAAACTTTCTGAGTGTCCCACGTATTTTTAAGATATTCTTGTGAAACTTATTCCAACAGCACCGGAAATTTAAAGTGCTGATTGTTTCTCCTCAATTTGGTCAAAGTTTCCTTCTCTGTTTATCTTTCATCGACTCTTTTTTCTCCAAACAATGGTAGGTAACCCCCTTATTTAATATTTTTCTATTTAGTTTCAGTCCTGTAAGTATAAATTAGGTTTTATTAACACCATATGGTTAAACATGCGTATTTATGTAGACATTAAAACCATTTTGTAGTTGTGTTTAATTAGTACACAATGTTATGTACCTTCTTTTTAATGTCTATAGCATTAAACATAATAATTACTGTTATTATTTGAATAAAGGTTGCCTTAGGATAATACACTGACCTGTAAAATACCTTCTTTATTAAATATTCCGCTTTAGAACGGTCAGGACACATCCTTGACTTTTTGTAAAATTCCTGCGACTAATAGTAATTTCCCATTGCTTGCGAATATTGGCGTTTTCTGGGATCATATGGCCGGTTTTATTTCTGCATCCATAAACACAACACTGATGCATTCTTGACCAACAGCTAGCAATATTATTATTTAGTTTTTGAACACAAGTTATACTTAAAACAGTAAAAATAGTTCGGTAACCACTAACACAAACTGTAGTAGACGCCATGTTGTTATGTTTTTGTTTACTTTTATCCTTCAAGCGCCATCTGGCGGGAGCAATTGGCAGTAATGTTCCCTATTGCTAAACACTTCAGAGTTTTTTTTTATAAATAAGTCTCTTCCAAAGGCGAAACTGATAATTATGATAACAATAGTTATCAATCTTCCAGCATCCACGTAGCATTAGTTCCGGCCTCCCGCTTGGCGCAGGCGCAGCACAAACAATAAGAATTAATTGTGGTCCTGTAACAACGGTAAAGCTTTCTGACGATGTAGGTGTTCCTCGCTCTGTCACCCATGTCGCGGCGCGCGGCGGTATATCCACAAGAAGTAAGTTGAGATGTACAGAGACTGATCATGTCATCAACTGCTGCCAGTTTATTAATAGATACTAGCTTAATTATAACTTAACTCTAGGTACGTGATGAACATGCATTTCTTTTGTTTTTCACTTTAATTGCAGACTCACGGCAAATATTATATTTTCAAGTACGAAGTTAATAAAGCTAAGGTCACAAAAACAGGCAAGTTTCATGGAAAAAACATTTAAACAGCTGGTTCCCGACGGGTGAAATTTCTTGGTATTGTTTCGAACTGTGTGCGCATCGCTGACGTCACTGCGTCAACGCGATAATTCAAACAGTTCCTATGAATTAGAAAAGTTACATTGGTACTTACCCGGATTTGAACCCACGACTTCAAGCACGAGAGGCCTCTTAAAGCCACTGAGCCATCACGACGTAATATAACGAGTATGCAGTATGCAAAAGCAGCTTCAATTTGATCTCAAACAGTGTTTCTACCTAACCCACTGTTCCTAGAGCAGAGCCGCTATGTGGCCAAAATTATTAGGAACCACCTACTCAGTGCTTGCCAGGTACAGTTTTAATGTTCATAAATATTTAATGTTCCAGTAGGTACTCCGTGTTGGAGAGTTGTCCTCGTCTGCCCAATGCCAAAGCTTTGTATAATTCATGGCAAGCACGAATCTTTCCTTATTTGCTGATTCCTTCGAGCTTGAGGCCAACATATCCCCGAAACCTACGTCAGTAAAGAATGATAACGTTTTCCGCCCGCTCTTATCCTCATTTATATAGGAACTGTAGCAAGGCCACACATCTTCCAATCCGTCTTCTTTCTTCAGCAGGTTTCATGTATCTTTTGCTTGGTTTGTCTCTTTCCTTATTTCCATTATTAGTATTTACATTTAGCATGACCTTGACGAGAAGGCTGCGGTTTTGAGCGCTCTCATCAATATGTAACAGTATAAAAGTAAAATAAATGTATAAAACAAAGAAAACATTTATTTATTCAATTAGTTGTTCTTGTACATAGATCTTCATGTATATGTCTATCTTGTATATGCGAATCTTAATACTGATTAAAAAATAACCTTAATAGTATTTTTTTTAGATTTCGTTTTTAGGGTTCCGTAGCCAAATGGCAAAAACGGAACCCTTATAGATTCGTCATGTCTGTCTGTCCGTCCGTATGTCACAGCCACTTTTTTCCGAAACTATAAGAACTATGCTGTTGAAACTTGGTATGTAGATGTATTCTGTGAACCGCATTGAGA
The DNA here is from genome assembly GCA_949775005.1 of Orthosia gothica. Taxonomy (NCBI): domain Eukaryota; kingdom Metazoa; phylum Arthropoda; class Insecta; order Lepidoptera; family Noctuidae; genus Orthosia; species Orthosia gothica. The sequence continues at coordinate 19,764,069 of OX459059.1, forward strand.
TTTTCACTCAAAAATAGAAAAAAAAAACAATAAATTTCGGCGGTCCCCTTACTTGAAACGAAACTATTTTTTTTTTCTATCAAACCCATACGTGTGGGGTATATAGGTATGGATAGGACTTCAAAAATGATATTGAGGTTTCTAATATCATTTTTTTTCTAAACTGAATAGTTTGCGCGAGAGACACTTCCAAAGTGGTAAAATGTGTGTGTCCCCCCCCCTGTAACTTCTAAAATAAGAGAATGATAAAACTAAAAAAAATATATGATGTACATTACCATGTAAACTATCACCGAAAATTGGTTTGAACGAGATCTAGTAAGTAGTTTTTTTTAATACGTCATAAATCGTAAACCGCAATTTACCAAGTACGGAACCCTTCGTGCGCGAGTCCGACTCGCACGTGGCCGGTTTTTTACTAAAGAATAGTAAAGCAGTATGTCTTTTACTGACGGACATTATCGGATACCTTATTCTGCGTATCATTATCGTGTCTGCGTTTTGTGGCGTGCCGTAGCTTTTTGTAGCGTAGCGTAACAAGGCGTAGAGTTGCATATACTCGTATCATTGCGTAGGGCATCCTGGCGTTGGCTAGCGTGTCCTAGCGTTACGTAGCGTGATGTACTGCGGCGTAGTTTTATCATAGTAGTGTGGCGTAGCGTGGCGAATGGCGACTCTACAAATTATTTCTACCACGGGAGTTTGGCTGCCTGCGCTGCAAGCACAGCGCGAAGGTACCTAAGTGGTTATAATTACGCGCCCACAGTAAGTTCAGCACTTGTTGTAATTGTAGTTAGCCGAGCATATTTTGGCCGCATTAACCACGCCACCCTGCCTCCCCCGCCGCGTGCGTGATCCGCCGCTCATAGTCATTACTGTATACATCAAACGTCAGTCAGCTCACCTTCGACCAACGATTATTGAATCATACAAGCACAGCAAGGTATAGAAGTTAGCCAATTAAAGTGCGCCTCTGACCCTCGCTTGACCCGCTTCAACTATAGCTGTCCACGTAAGTATAGGTTCTATGTAAATGTTTGCATCTTCACGTTCACACTTTATTTATTTACATTTAATTACACTCGTACATGTACATCGTAGAGGATCTCGTTTTCATACTTTCAACCTCTTCATGAGTTCCTTGTAATACCTAAATTTGAAGCATGCTCTGTTTACGTTAAAACTCAGCACTAAAAATATTCTAGTGGCCCATTATACTCGTAATAGCCCGCGTACTGGCACTGTAGTGTTATACATAACCGGCCATGTTGCATGAGTGTTGCCTCTCATTAGGAGATTCTCTGTGTGATCGCTGATCGAGTCCGAAATTAATACTATCTATGTCACGTAACGCTGGCCGGGGTTGCCCGTGGGTGGTGATTATCCATTACACAGCAAGACGCCTGCGTAGCTCAGTACCGGCTGTGATTTGAAGATCTCTGACAGTCGTTACAGGTAGTTAGAAGCCAGAAAATCTGACAGCAGTCTTGCCATGGGGAAGACATTACACACCATGTTAATCAAGTACTAGAATGTGGAGATCAGATGGCAGTCGCTCCGTGTACAATATTGGTGTTCAGCTGCATCCGGGTCGCGTATTGCCATTGTGTATATCAGTACAGACACCCATAGTCTGTACTAGATCACTTTGTGCTCTTAAAAATAACAAATACTCTAAAGCAAACTACGTATAACTACAGACCAGTCTGTATAAGTATACAGTTTGCTTGCATATTTTAAAGCAAACTACGTATGACTACAGACCTGTCTGTATAAGTATACGGTTTGTTCGCATATGTCTAAAGCAAAATGTGACCGTGTTATGGTCAACGAATCAGCACAAGAGCGAGCGAAGCGAGCTCGGGAACCTAGGGCACCCCGACACGGACAGGTTAGGTTCGAACGAGATGACGGGAGCTTAAGTGAGCGAGCAAAGCGAGCGAACGCAGCTCCCGTCATCTCGTTCGTGTTAGGTTACTTTTGACCCTGCAGACAGAAATAGGAGCCCCGCGCAGCGGGGCTACGTCGACTTTGTTGCTTTAACTCTAATCGTACTTGCACCTATTCTATGTTAAAACCAATGTCAACATTAAAATTGTGTATATCAGTACAGACACACATACTACGGCAGCCAAATTGTCTGTACTCGTATGTGTTTTGCTCTCACGAATTAGAGCAAAGTGTATTTTATTTCAGTCTGTCTCTGTACTGATATGCAGTATGCTCTCTAGCTACAAGAGCATATTGCGTGCGATTACAGAGCAACCCCTGTCTGTGCTAGTATACATTATGGCAATACGCATCCGGGTCGACTGCAAGACGACCCCTACATCCATAATTACTTGGGAAAAGACTAGGCCGATTGATAGATCTGTTGAGTTCAATATAATAGTTGGATTATGATGAATGGATGCTGCGAGAGTGTAGCAATGTCGAGAGTGTGTCTCTCGCTCCAGTCACCCGGTGACAGTGATATTGTGCGCGCATCCAACGTTTTTGTGCATTGTATAGTGTGCGAGCGTATCTATGACTTTCTCACATTGTGCGGGTCGTGCTCGTGCCGCCGTCACCGTCACCCGCGGAGTTACGTGCTGGGGTTCGTTATGTCACGCGTGTCGCCGTAATGAGCGGTTATCTTGAGTTACGACTTCTTGATGCCAACTAATGCTTCGTCACGGTTATAGTTTAGAGTTGTGCTAAGTAACTGTTGTACATACTCAGTAGAATGTCGCAATCACAGTCGCAGTGGATGATTGGGAGTACCAATGCCAAAATTCGGCAGATAATGCTTATGTTTGCAAGTACTGCAGATGTGTTAGGCAGTGGTTTTCGGCCTTTTTGAATACGCAGACATATAGAAAAGGAGTCAACAGAGGTGCACCTACAGCAGGTACTGCCACGGTCTTCTAAAGATTGTTCTTCGGTGAGTTTGCTCAAGAACTCCACGACCTCATCCCACAGGCCCTCTTCTACCATCGGACATCTAGATGCACTGCAAGTTACCATCCTTACCTGGTTGCCATTCCACCAATTCGCACCAAGCGCTTCCAAACATCCTTCATAATGCGCACAGCGAATGAGTGGAACTCACTACCTGCGTCTGTGTTTCCGAACGCATTCAACCCGAATCTCTTCAAAGTTAGAGTGAACAGGCTTCTTCTGGGTAAGCTCACTCCATCGTCGACTCTGTCTCTGTCACCTCTGATCTAGACTAGAGTCAAGAGCAAACCCATCACAAATAAAATAAAATAAATAGTTATGTTCAAGTGCTAAGTAACAAGTGGGAGCCTATTGCCTTCAAGCATGCACATTGCACAAGTCCGGACTCCAATGTTCATGTTCTTCTTCTTAGCCGATGTAAATACATTTTTTAAATGATATGTTTGGTCCAAGATGTTTATGTTGAAGCCTTTCCTTTGAAAATGTTATGTCTTTACTGTACCTAACTTTAACCACACAATGGAAGACAAACGACCAATCTGTAGCAAATGTTTTAAAACTCGATGCATCGGTGTCGTCTGTTACATTTATAAACTGAACGTGTTGCCATACCAACGAATAATATCTGTAGAGCTGACTTGCCTTCGGAACTGGTTCCCTGGTGCAATCAACTGCAGATGGCAAGGACCTCGGGGAACAGGTCGCGTTTCCAAGGCACAGAAGAACCACTCTGCGAAATGCAAGAGTAAAGGGATCGCATAGTCCCCGGGTGATCAAAATGCAGAGATCCGCCGGAGAACCAAGGAACAACCGATTTAGCCCGAAGAAATGTCAAACTTAAATGACACAGTACATTGCTTGCAGGACGGATAGTAGATGCTGTGAGTAGATGGTACCGAAAGTCATAAGCTGGTGAAGGTTGCGGGAATCCGCTGGCTGGCAACAAGAAGGATGATGAGGTAGATTCCTAAAAAATAGTTAAGGTCATCAACCCGCTTACTATCCGCTGCTTGTGAAACTTCTGCGTTGATACGTCCTGACTGTGTCATCGCTTGAACATTATACATAACTCAACCTATACCGATAGGGTGACTCGACGACTCCCAGAAGAGCGCAGGACAAGGATATTTAACAAATATTTTCTTCTTCATTCACAATTTCGTTAAAATTTTCACTGCATTGCAATTGCAAAGAATTTTGTCAACATAATGGATTCAAAAACACAAGTCCCAAACTTCCATTTAACAGTTCCAGCAAGTCAAGCTGTTTCTATGATTTTAATGGTGTTCCAATAAGGGCACCTCATGCCAGTGATCGTATCATTATTCGCCGGCGGCTACGGCTAAGGAGGCAAAGGGGTCGCTAACTGTACTGCTGTTCTTACGTGAGCCACATGCACTGCGCATTCTGCTGATCTTTTAGTTTGACCTTATGGCTCTAGCTCTATGTGGTATCACTAGCCCTTCAGTTTGGGGCTAGAAAAGGTTTGTTAGCACGAAAACAACGATGGATCACTCGGAGAACTTGCTGTGATATGCGCAAAGGTAAACTTATATCTGGAAAACAGAAGTATGTATTTACAGTGGCAGCGGGTTGAAAAGAGCTATGTTGAGCAACGATTTCGAGCTACAGTTAAAATCAGGACGGCTCTGATTATACAATGGTTTCTGCGCTATAAGCTACCCGGAACAGTGAACGGAAATAAATAACCCGGAAGGCGATAAAGTGTCCGATGAGAACAAAAATTGATTATTTAGCGGTTTTTTTAATATTCATGTTGTAAATTATTTTTGTGATATACTTTAACACGCGTATATTACAGCTGGCAATGTGGAGCAACGTGATCCGTCTGGCACCTGATCTATGCGCGTTGATTCCATCGAGTAATGCTACATACATTAAAACCAACAAATAATATAAAATCATAATGATTACGCTAGATTCGTGTATTAACTATGAAGTAATCGTTGAAAGCATTGATCTCAATACGCAATCGTGGACGAATGTTACTTTCATATTTTAGATCATATCGAAATACCTAGACAATAATGTACCACTGAAAACTACAGCCACATAGTACAGTAGTGTAGTAGTGTGTGTGTGTAGTGTAGTATAGTTACATTTAGTACATGCTATTATGAATCATATTACGAATAATAGAATCGATATCATAGGGCCTGAGGAGACTAGATTCAAAAGGCTTGAGGGACTAAGTAAAGAAGTTATCATAAGGTTCGAAAAACGCGTAACAAAAAAATGTACATCCGATCCACGCAGCACGATGGCAAAACGAGATTCGATTATAGTAAGGGTAAGCTTTATACTCAGTAGTGGCTGCCCACTGCCCTGCGGCTACGGATGACGATGAAGCAATATTTTGGTGAATGTCATTAACATGGACTGGTTTAATTCATATTCGGTTCAACTAACTTTTACATTTCCTGTCGTGACGACCTTTACTTGGTTTGGTGGCTGAGACTCGCGTCCCAATTCACCTTCAATTAATTGCGAAAATTCGGAAAATCAGGCGCGGATAGGGATTGGTGCCCACCCTCACCGAGTGAAATCCTGGATCCGCGTCTGATTATAATGCATGTTCCAGCTTAGTCATCTTAGAGATGGCCTAACTACATTTTAATTTGTTATTCGCTGTAGTTTCCCACGACAGCGACACCATCAGTCTACCTGATTGTTATCTTCTCACATATTTCTCCGCGTCCATCGTCACCCCTGGTCCTCGCTCCTAAGATGGCGACTGCATCCGTCCGAGCCTGCAGGACCGGCGGGACCAGTGGTCGGGACCGGTCCGGTCGGTGCAATTACCGCAGGACCATTATAGCGTATCCTGTCATTTTGTACAAGCTCGGTCACGTTGTGGATAGGTGCAGAAGATCCATCTCTGAGGAGTTTTACAATCACAGATTTGCTACATTGCATCGATAGTAGATCATACTGCTGAGTTTTCTTGGTTCTGGAAATAGTCTTGAAAGCACTTCAGTTGGATATTTTTCATTTGTTTTATTTACTGTATTTTTTAGGGTCTATATTCAAGGTTAAGCAACGCTCGCAAGGTCGGTCTGTGGAGACCTCCTTTACATTGCAAGAGTCTCCTTTTCCTCGGAAAGCACGTTAAACTTTCGGTACCGGTTGTGCTTGTACATTTTTGACATTTGTTAGAGATAGTCAGAATCGGACATCTGACAGCAGTCCTGCCTAGGGGTTACACTGGCGGCCCACGCTAATATAGTTTTTTTCTTGTGTTTTGCCAACGTGTATTGTGCAGTGCGCTTGTAGCACTGTGTACGCACTGTGTACCCACTGTGTACAATCGTTATTCAATCTCAATATTCATGCATAACAAAAAGGTAATTACTCGTGTTGTGTTGTCGACGACTATCGCTCACTTGTTCATAATAATACTCAAGTTGTTTTCGGAATTTATCAGAATTTAAATGGCATTTCGTTTTCCTCGTCATTCTTATAGTATAGCGATGGAAAATTTATTGTTTCAGCTGTTTTGACTTTTGAATATAAAATTAATGTTGATTGTAAAGGTATTGATGAACAAATATGTATAAAAGTTGACGCAATTCTTCCATCGTGGTAGGTACCTACAGTTGTAGTGTACCTGTTCCTACTTATCACTAAGTATATCATTCTAACGTGTCGAACTATTGCAGTTGCATTCTGTTATCTGTAACCTTGTCTAGCTGACTTTAAGTATGCAGATAAGCATGTTGTTGTTGTGTAAAAACCCAAACTTCAATGTGTCTCTTCATAGGAGTAATCAAATTAACATTTATTTAATCTGAATTGTTATATGGTAAATAGAAGAAAATTACTCTTAAGTAATACACGACACGGTATGTAGTAATTTGAACATAATTTCTTCACAATTAGTATTCATTACGGCTGTTACAACTTGTCACTAAAGAGTATTGATGCTGAAGTGATGTTTGGCTTTATCTTCTACTTTAACTTTAACACTAAAAGAAGTCAGAAATGACTTGACTCGCTGGAGAGAAGCTAGGACTAGGACTAGGACATACATCATATTATAGAAGATGTAAGCAAACATACTTCCATAATAAAGCTAATGAATGGGTAATGTTTTCAAGATGGTTTCGTTCTCGCGATCGACATCAACCTGCTGAGAATAATGCATGTGTTTGTGTGCTGTGCAGGCGGAGCATGAGAACCGGCCTGTCGGCTGGCGGCTGGCGGCTGGCGGCTGGCTCGCTTCGTGGAACTATCGACTGGCCCCGCATGTGCATGTGCGAGCGATTCGCGACACACATCATGTGTTCATGCCTAATGTTACAAGCACAACTTGCACCGTAATAAACCGAAATTATTACTAATTGTACGACTACAGGGCAAATGCCAAGAATCACACAGGGATACACAGTCACACATGAATCTACGGAGATCACACAGATATATACGGGGATCACACAGATATATACGAGGATCACACAGATATATACGAGGATCACACAGATATATACGGGGATCACACAGATATATACGAGGATCACACAGATATATACGGGGATCACACAAGGGCCCAAAATCGCACTGCGATCCCAGGAATCATAATATAAGAATCTACAGCAGCCTTATTACGTAATGAATTCGGCAAGGCAAAGAGCAAAGAGTATGAAAAATCGACCAATCACATAGACCGAAATCCACATCACGTCTTTCATCTCGCATGTGATTGGTCTTTTGATGACGGTCAAACCCTGCGCCTTGCCGAATTCACTTGAGTAATTAGGTTGCAGGACGTACACAGGGATCCATGGTCTATACAGCTGTGTATACAAACACTATGGCCTTGGGCCTTATTTGTAAAAATCCTCTGAACTGTTTAGCAATAACTGACTAGCAGATTGTTTTCCTAATTTAACAAGAACTACATAAGGATCTACACCCTACAGGACCCGCACAACGATCCACAGAATCACGCAAGCATTCACGAAATCAAGCACTAAACAACAGTGATCACACAGGGTTCCACGAGAATCACATAAGGATCGTACACACAACACTCCACTATTCTCCACAGTCCATGCACTCTCAGTTTGGGGCTATCCTCATCCCGCCTCATAACCACGATCAGGGTAGCTATTCTTTAACTGTAAACCGTACACCCTGCAATAGTTAGGGTACTTACCTAATTTAATTAATCGTATGGCAATCAACTTTGTTTAAATTAAGATATTGAAGATAAAAAAAAACTGATATTTATGTTCGGCGATAGTAGATTATGTAATTAAATTAATAAACAAATAAGTGGGCTGATATACAGGGTGATGCATTTAAGTAGGTCAGTATAGAAAGGTCTGAAAATTACGGAAACAGAAGATCTAAGGAAAGCCTGTCTTCAAGTTTAGAGCTAAGAAAACTGCACTTGATGAGAATGTGGATATTTAACTGGTGAGATGTAGGTGTTCTATATGGTGTGCAGCTCTGGCGACCACATCCGTAACTACAGCGTGATGTTATGTGTTGGAATCGTCGCATCAACGTACGATAGGTAGTGGTATGATAGTTGTTGCAGTTTTATAACTAACTAGCTGACCCGGCAAACGTTGTTTTGCCCACCTACCCAACCTTACTAATCTACCTGCCCTACTCTACCCGACATACCTACCTACCCTACATACCTATCTTACCCTACCCTACATACCTACCTACCATACCCTACCCTACATACCTACCTACCTTACCTACCTACCAATTATATTTTTTGGTCTTAAACCATCTTCGTATTGCCTTTCTAAACAAACCGGTTTCGGGCATATCGGTTGGATAGTTTCAAAGTCTATAACTAGAACACTAGACATAGGTAGAAACATTTTTTGTGTTTTAGAAATAAGATGAATTTCAGAAAAATCTTAACCCCATCTACTGACAATACTGGAACAAGCATACAACGCCATGTTCATTTTTGTGTGTGTTTTGTTTCTATCATGTATCAGATGTGGCGCTGTGGTCGCAAAATGTATGGGAAAATGTTTTTTTTATCGTAAATTTTTCGATATATATTATTACTTACGAACGACGGACAAAGATAAATCCAAAAAAATAAAAATCATAAAATTGGTCCAGCCGTTCTTGAGTTATAAGTGGTGTAAATAACACGACTTTGTTTTATATTTAAAGATAGATGTTGCTATTTACGTACGAAAACCATTTGTAGAATGTGTATTTGTGCCAATAAAGATATATAAAGATAAAGATGAACAAACAGAGGTACTGCCCAGCGAATGACTGCCCTACCTCACTGAATCATCCGGTATAGTACATGTTCAGATTATCGCGACATTCTGCAGCTTATCAATTAATTGATCCGTGTTGTGATCATCAGCATAATAAATCGGTGCGATTGTGATGAGCCAATGTTAATATGCACACTTGCTTACGATTAGATGCTCGATACCGCGTGGATTATAATAAAAAAAAAAGATAAGGACAAAACCGAGATAATTGATTTTAGAGCGCCGAAAATTCGTCAAAATGATAAATTTTCATGTATTTCGGCGCATTTTGGTCTAGCATAACATGACGGATATCTGTAGAAGGCTCACTTCTGAATTCAAACTGGGCACCTACTAACACTACGTTTATTGTTTCCAATATATTTACATATAAATATCCATGTACATGATTGTTATGTAAATAGGTACGAGTAATGTGTATGAATGATACAACGTACCATGTTCTACCTTTAGTCCGACAGACTAGTCTAGAATCGATAATTTTGTTTTAGCTAGCACGTGTCGTGTGACTGGCTCACATCGTGTGTACTCTTCATATCACAACATGATGGACAGCATCGAAGTATCAGGTAATTAAGCACTGGTGAATGAACACGCGTGCGCAAGCTAACGTGACCCAGAACAACAGTTAGGACACAGTACATTGTAACAAATGGTAACTGTGTGCTCTATCAATTCTCGTGAGTTTCCCACTTGCAATAAACACAGTCGTTACGAGTACAGCTTCTGCGTGCACTTCGACAACTATTTCGGAAGTGCATTCGAAGCTTATTATAATGACAGACTGCCTCGTTACCAGGGATTTTATGGATATAAAATTTCGGATTTGGATACGGATAGTTTCGGTATTAGATTTTTAAGAAATTGTAAAACTCAGACACAAAGAGAAACACGCATGTGACGCGCGCTGCTAGTGTGTCCTGTCATAACGTGTAACTCATTTAGACTCCGCTATAATCCGAAATTAACCGAAACTATTATATGATATTCGGTTACGGTTACGGATAGATTTTTATTTCGGATATCCGATAGTTTTGGTTACGGTTACGGAGCTCCTCAAGATCCCTGCTCGTTACTTATTGACTGAGTGTAGTAACTGCGACTGCTTAGGTTCCGGGTTAGAATCCCAGATCTGGTAAAGTGATATTGATTTATCCGTTAAGAATGTCTCAGGCCGAGTTTCTCACCTCTAAATTATCGCAGAATTAATGTGACAAATTGTCAAGCTCGCGTTATCTGCTGTGTTTTGGGTGTTGAAAATTCATTCAACCAGCGGCGTTTGATTCGTTCTGGACGACTATTATTACAGATCAGAATCAGACCCGGAGTCTAAGCCTCGGAGTGTCGACGTGCGTATGTCGACCCTGCCTGCGTCGTCGTAAAGTGACGTATTATCACAATAGTTAGCGCGCGTCTCGCTTCACTTGCGCTAAGTAATGGAACACGTTCCGCGCACGCGCTCCGCTCATTTGTCACGCTTCCTTACACGTCGGAAAATTAACTTCTTGATACCTAACTCACTTCGACAGACTCTAAGAGTAGGTTTAGACGGCGGCGCAGCATTCACATTTACCCTCCTTGACTCGGAGAACACGTCCTTTGTAGGTCTGTGACAGTCGTCACGAATAACCAGAAGCCAAAACATCTGATACGAGCCAAGGGGTATCGTGTGCCCAATTACTGGGTTATGGAGGTCAGATAGGCAGTCGAAAATACTGGTACTCAGCTGCATCTGGTTAGACTAGAAGCCGACCCAAACACAGTTGGGAAAAGCCAGGCAGATAGATTGTAGTTCTGCTTTGAAAACACTCAACAACAACTTGTTAAAAACTGGTTATTATTGAGTCCATCATTATGTTCTACAAGTTTCAGAAGCTCTGCGGCTGTTATTATCAAATTATTTACAACCTCTTAACAACATGCGATTATTATGAGACGTCGCCAGTGCCTGCAGCATGCAGCCTCTCTAACGGAACTAATAGCCGAATTCTGATAATGATAAGTCAGTCGCTAGCAGAACTTACAAATCTTCTTATTATCTCAAAACTTTTTATAATTAAGTAATACAAGCTTTATAGTAATATAAGACCTGTCCTAATAGAATACAATGTTTGGTAGTACAACAGATAATGAGAGGCGTTTTAGATTTAAAGACGGTGCCTAATAAATTCGAGTGTGGGGCAGACGATGACTCACTGCTAGTGTACTACTAGTGTACTAGCCACAAGCTTGTTATTCTGCGTGACTCTCCTTTTTACAATTTAATCGCTCGAGTGACAGCAGTGCTCAAATTCAAATTAACGTATTTATTTGACCATTGTATGTATTATTTGCGTCTTCAGAACGAGCAACTACGTAACAAAGTAATGACGGAAGTGCTTCACAAACAGACCCCACCTGAGCACACGCACGCGTCCGCGTCGTGGCGTCGTGCCACCATCTTTGGTGCCACCAACTAACATCGGTTTATTGCCGCTCCGAGCGCAGCATCTTCGTTATAATCTCACAGCACCCACTGATATTAACATATGAACGACTTGCTCCACATTCTCGACCATTATACTTAATTCATAAAGCAATTTAGCCGCTACGAACTCTTTATTATAATCAACCGGAATTACCGCGGAAAAGAAAACAATAGCTGTTCCTCGTGAAAAATATTCACTGAATAAGCGAGTTTATTTCAATGGCAAATGTTTGTGCACTAATCAGAATGGAAACAATTAATGCGGTTTCATTAATTAGTTCGGATTGTTCACGCGTTGTGAGCACCCAATGTGTGTCGCGTCCTCGAACTGCGTCTATACAGCTGTGGATACAAACACTATGGCATATGGGGCTTATTCATAAAAATCCTCTGAACTGTTTAGCAACAAGTGAATAGCAGAATCTTTACCTAATTCTTAAAAAATAAAAAAAATAGAGTGTGCGAAGCAAGTGACGAGATTTTTAGAAACAAGGCCCTATAGCGCAAAGTATGTAAGCGTCGCGGCGCCGGCGCCTATTTGTGCCTATAGCCTATAGTTCAAAAGCACTGATGTGAGTAGATTCTTAATTTGAATTTTCAATGGTTGAATTTAGAATCGGCTAATCAGTATTTAAACTAACCTAGTTAGTTTTTTGTATAAATACATATAAGTGGTTGTGCTATGTCATGTAGGCTATGTTCAGTGGCGACTGGAGGCTACTCTGCCTGATCTAGTTCGGAGCACGTACTGACATTACGTCAAGTGTGTCGGGTCGCGCATAGCATTATAAGTGCTCAAAGTTTGCTAACAGCTTACTGTAAGTGAGACCTAATCCCGTTCAGTTCAGTTGTTGTGCAAGGGAGATGCGCGCGCGGTGAGGAGCGTGGCGGGGGGCAGGAACGTTTGCGAGACTTGCGACACGAGTGGCCGGGTGAAGGGGGGGACTACGTGTGCTGCAGCCTTAGTGTATCAGCAGGCTTCCTTGGAGGCTCGGAGGTCGTGTTCCAATAGGTCTTAGTTTGTCACATGACTCAGGAGAGCTTTGCGAAAATGTTTGAATTGAACATACGAAATGACCTCGAATAGTACTTACTATTGTCGTAATCGTAACATAAGCTATGCAACAAACTATCTAGCCAATACTTAGTTACATTATGCTACGACATTTTTCCACAGGTACGACGCTTGTAACATCTTCGTGACATAAGTTTACGAAGCAAGTCCTCGAGGTTATCATCGGCGGTAATCATCGGCGCGCGCCGGCTTTATGACAGTTTAACAGCCTATTGAACAACTGACAATCGACCGCAAGTACGAGTACGTGATACATGACGTTGTACGCAAGTGGGACACGGCGACACTGTGCCGGCACACAGAGACACGGTGCACAGGAGTGCAAGTTTGTGGGCAAGGATTACGAAGAATTCTCAGAAAGGAAAAATAAGGAACGCGTTAGTTATGATGTGAGGCTATGTGACGCGGTCGTGCCAAGCTAATAGCAGTCGTGACTGCTCCTCTGAATGAGCATTTAATAATAATCGTGAAACACAAATCGTTTTTTTTGTTATTTAACGGAATTCAACCTTCACATCATTATGTATAGGAAGATGTTGTAATTTGAGTAAAAAGCGTCAAGTCGTGATGGGCTGCCGTGAGCTTGGTTTGGGCGCACACAGCGTGGATAGGATAGTGATTACCGCCAGTGATTAGCTGAAGGCTGCGTGTGCGCAGGTCGCGGCTGTCTTGTTGCAATCTCTCGCTATTAGCGCGCGACCGACGAGCTGCCACACACCAGACATAGACGAAGGACCACCAACTATAGCGACATGCGATTCTAATTAATTTGATTATTATTTATCACGCCGGTATTCCCCGAAGGGTTAGGCAGAGTTGCACCTGTAGTACAGCCAGGGTGTTCAAGTCCCATATAGGATTCGCATACTAGTGATACAGAATAGATCGATAGATACGTACAACATACCTACAATTAAGGTTTCAAAGATAATGTTCCATCAGTAGATGATGGTTTTAGACATAATGATTCTGATTTAAAGGCAGTTTTTGGCATTATGACATGCTCTATTTCAACCACATATTCGTGGTATAACTGACATTGTAAGGACCATACCAGGGTAAAGATATCTACCATACCTTCTTAGTTTACTGATATAGTGGTCAAGGTGAACGCGACAACGCCTAAATAGGTCGATAGGTAGTCGATAGCAGCGACACAACATCCGGCGAGCATTTGGTTATAATTATCTTTTAGATTAGCGAGCTGTGCGCTGCACGCTGGTAGGCAGCTCTAAAGTCCAACCAGTCGGCGTCAAGACTAACTGGTTTTTGTCTCAAGCAAAAACCTCGCTTATATTACCACTAACTACGCCGGGTACAATCAAATGTACGAATTATTAAAATCTTATTTCCAAATGAAGCTGAAATCTATCTTCCTCTTCTTTTTGAATGTCTTGTTGCTCTAGAGTTCGCAAACACTAAGTTTGAGATCCCGGGGTTTATTCCTAGGACGAGTGTTATTGGATTTTTCCATCAAGAATGTCACAGCAACGGCCCAGAGTTTGGATTTTGTGCCCGGTTGATGGCGATAGGATCGCCCCCTGAAACATGGGGGTCATGGGACTTAGACATAGCTGGCGAAATGTGGGTATAGGTACTTCAGGTGCAGCTCTGCCCTGCCTAACCCTTCGGGGTAAACACGCGTGGCGTTATGTATGTTTTTCCAAATTATGCTAAAGTGTATTTTACTTGTAAATTGGTCGGGTGTGACTGATAGCGTCAGCGTTGCTCGCGCGCGCTCAGTTGGTGGCGTCGCGGTAATCAGACCATGTGATATGAGCGAACCGGATCCTCTCTGATACGTGTTACATGTGGCAGCTGTGTGCCTGTGTCAGTTTCTGTCTTGCTCTTCCTACTTCTTTACTTTCTTCTTTGTCTTTGGCTTTGCCTTTTCCCGTCTCGCGGTGTTGGTTTTCCCAATCATGCGACGCCATTTATTCATTTCCCGTAAACCCCATCCCTCTCATGTCCTTTTGGATATTCATCATCCATATGGTTTGTGGTCTTCCTCTTCCCTTCCTCCTTATTGCTACTGAATGGCACTTTTTCACGACATGGCATATATCTCTTTACCTTCTCTTCTATAATTTGTGGTATATTGGGATGCCTTATTCGTATGTACATCTATCTACAATAAATTAGCCGCCATCTTAGGAGTCATTCTCTCTTTAGCCATATTTTGTGAAGTATTTAGCTATTCTTATTAAAATTCTCTCAAGATTTTCACCGGAGCCGCTTGCAGTTGCCTCTCATGGTCTCATGCACTCCGTGTGTGACTACGCCTGCGTCGCACCAACAATGGCCAGTTAGAGTTAGTGCTAAAACTGTGTGTTTATTAGTGCGCGCTCATTATTTTAGTCGTGTCTTAACTTCTCAGCGATATTGTGATCTTAAAACAGAAAGTCAATTCTGTTGGACATGATGGCGAATGTCTCTCAGTGGGACGGTAATGATATGCGCATTATTAAAGTAACGAGCAGTTAATTCCAATCAAGGAGAAGCAGAAATCGTAGTGTTTTACCTCGTGATACAATGTCCATAACCCCTTCCGTAACACTATGAGTTTCAGCACAATCTGTTTCCTTTAAAAAGAAGGCGATATCATATTGTGTCTAGACCACTACCCTCTTTTGTAACGTCTGGAAATCCTCATGGATGAAATGTTCCATTCATCTTTCTCAAGCTTTGACAGTTCACAAAAAAAAACAGAAGCTGAGCTAGTAGGGTTTTTGAGCAAACATTTTCAGGGTGCGAAAAGTTGATAGCAGAGTGACTTGCTGAGAGAACACCGAGAATAAGGTTTACCAAAATTCTTCCAGATAAGAAGTAAACTTTACATAATTATGTCAGCTAGCAGACCTTTTGACTTGAATGTAGCGTGCAGCAACCCCTCTAAACTGTGTTCTTAGAAGCCGTCCGTCTCGAGTCTCGGCGGAAGTGTGCACAATAACATTAAGTATGGGCGACTCTTTATGTGGCTCCGAGTGGCTGCAACCACATCCATATTAATAATAATATAACACGCAGCATACGAACAAGCAGCTGACAGACTTGATCCGCAGGGGTCGACGACCGCCGCTCTGGTTTATTTTGAGTAATGAATGGTCTCAATACAGCTGCAGGCACTTTTTACTGAACAAATAGGAACAAATGAAACAAAAGTTTTACTTAAGTACTAGGCCCTAGTACCCTAGTAACTACGGACCGTAGGTACTCAGTATTGTACCCTATTTCGCTTAGGTGCTCTACAGCCTACAATAGATTACGCTAAAATCTATTTATTATACGGATGGTCGATGGGGCCGAAAAGTTCTGGAGTGGTGACCGCGTACTGGAGCACGTAGCGTTGGAAGGCCTCCGTCTAGGTGGAGTGATGACCTTGTCAGGGGTCAAGGCAGACCGATCGAGGTGGCGATACTTGGGAGAGGTATGTGTCCAGCAGTGGACGTCCTTCGGCTGAAATGATGATGATATCTCAATTTAATTGACTCTGATTATGAATTCAATTGAATGAATTCATGTGATTTCACTGTGAACTTCTAAATTATCGGTTAGTTGCAAGCACAGAACAGATAAAGCGAAAACAGGGTTTAGTTGAAATAGATGCCTAGCAATCGTACAATTATTTTCAAAACAACGAAAAATGCTTACGTAGCGGAAAAACTTATTTTTAAACACGCACAATTTTTTTATAAGTCTTCATTTACCATCTCAAAAATAAGTATTCGCTATTTTCTTTTACACTGTACGTGTCGACACGTTTGAGGGATCTCGTGAAAACTGACCAGGAGCACCATGTTGTTGTGACACGCTCGCAACTATCTGCTTAGTGGACAGATCGTGTACTACGTGTGTCAAGTGAGCCTACTTGTATAGTTTACTCGTAAGTATTGCAGCTATTGACGAAACCGCGGCGTTCGTCGGAATTCTTGCACGCCCTCACTGATTGATGGTCGAGGTCACGACACTGCAGACTCCTGGCGCCGATCACTGCGCCTCCATAAACTGAACATGCAAAAGTAATCTCCAAGAGCGATTCGTAGCGCTGTCGCTAGGTCCACAGTACACTCAACAGTCGTACGAGGTAGCTGTTTGACTTAACCAGGTCCTTACTCTAGTAGCTTTAAGGGTGATTTTCGCAGTTCAAATGTTTTAGAGGCGTGCGGTTGACCGTCCAGCGGTACAGTTAGCTGGTCGCAGGGCGTCGCCCCCCTCCTCCTGGGTCCTCACCCCGCACTTCTAACACACACAAAATGAACCTGCTCCACGTGTCGATAGGCCTAGTGTCCGTCTAGTTAGTAAGTATGTAGCTGTGCCTTCGTCTCTTGTCGCTGGAAGATGAGTGTTTTGAATGTTTGTTAATTAGATACTGATCAACCAATCTGTTTAAATTGTTCCCAATGTCGGCGTCAGCTGCCATTCTAATCGGACGCAGTTCATTAACAGTATTTTACATGGAGCGACTACCTATCATAACCGGAAATCCGCCCACAACATTGTAATAGTACAAAGATAAAACAGATTATATTAAAAAACTGGAACAAAAAGCACACCATAACACTCCTTATCGGGCACTCGTGTAAAAACATAACTTGTAGGGCTCAATATGTTGAAAAATACAACCATTTCTTTAGCAAAATGTTAGGTAAGTTTGGAAAAATGCTGGTGTAGGTACCACTTTTTAGGGTTCCGTAGCCAAATGGCAAAAACGGAACCCTTATGGATTCGTCATGTCTGTCTGTCTGTCCGTCCGTATGTCACAGCCACTTTTTTTCCGAAACTATAAGAACTATGCTGTTGAAACTTGGTAAGTAGATGTATTCTGTGAACCGCATTAAGATTTTCACACAAAAATAGAAAAAAACAATAAATTTTGGGGGTTCCCATACTTGAAACTGAAACAATTTTTTTTTGTCATCAAACCCACACGTGTGGGGTATCTATGGATAGGTCTTCAAAAAATATGTTGAGGTTTCTAATATCATTTTTATCTAAACTGAATAGTTTGCGCGAGAGACTCTTCCAAAGTGGTAAAATGTGTCCCCCCCCCCCCTGTAACTTCTAAAATAAGAGAATGATAAAACTAAAAAAAAATATATGATGTACATTACCATGTTAACTTCCACGAAAAATTGGTTTGAACGAGATCTAGTGAGTAGTTTTTTTTAATACGTCATAAATCGCAAACCGCAATTTACCAAGTACCTACGGAACCCTTCGTGCGCGAGTCCGACTCGTACTTGGCCGGTTTTGAAAGTCTAAAGTTTCAAAAGTCAGTCTCAAAGTTGCCAACGTTGCCTACTTCTTAGTGCGCACATTGCACATGCACAAGCTCTGTGCTCATCGCTCGAGGGTCCTCCGAGCTAATTACTGTAGGTAATAGCCGAGTGCTCCACATTCACATCGCGTTGGTGCACAATCACCGGCGATGTCACGCCGCGCAACTGACGCAACCCGCATGATGCCGCATGCCGCTGGCTCTTCTATTACGATAGCCAGCCAGCCACCTTTCTCTTCACATCCAGAGCGGTCTGGAGATCTTACTTGGTGATAAAGGCTTGCAAACTATTGTACTATTATAGCTTTACGCAGCAAAACTGGCTTTGTTTCAGTATTTAACACTTAATATCTGGGTCTTCTAGCCGAGTTGATGGTTAAACTCTTCGGTAGTTTGATACCAGTAGGTGGCCAGGTTAATTGCATCGTCGGTGGCATTCGTCAAGTCCTTTTAAGTGCAGGTGTATGTACTGAGGCACTCCAATGTGTAACTCATGCTTTGGAAAACTCCATTTGCCCATGTTGTGATTGCAGCGTCCTACCTGGTGCGCAACCGATAAGTGTCAGAACCAGCAGGTTATTCCCCGAATGCACCACTACTCAGCACAAATCCACCTTGAGTTAAAGAGCTAAGGACAGAAAGGAGTCAACAACTGAATTGGTTTCTGCATTGATTTTATCATAACACGCATTTGCACTTGCACACTTTAAATGTTTATCAAAACACATTATTATTTAGTTATTTTTTAAGTAGGTACTTGTACACGATTATTATTATCAGTTACTAAAATTATGTGTAACTAAAACGTTAATTTATATTTTTTTGGTTATACTAAATTATAATTTAAATCTATACTTAATCAATACTAATAATATTATAAAGAGGAAAGATTTGTATTTTTGTGCGTAACGAATAAACTTAAAAACAACTGCACCGATTTCAAAAATTCTTTCACCGTTGGGCAGCTACACTATCCCCGGGTGACATAGTGGTACTTTTTATCCCTGTATTCTCACGGGAACGGGATCTACGCGGGTTAAACCACGAGGCGTCCGCTGGTAAATTATAAAAACCTTAATATCCTGTATGACTGAATAACCCATTACTCAATACTTCGCAAATATCTAAAAGACTAATCATGCTGAGTTGTTGACACTGTTCGGATGCTATCGAAGTAAGCCTCGCTGTCAGCTGCACTCAGTGCAACGAGGTGACAGCATAGAGCAACGAGAGCAACTGCAGGACAAGTCGCGGCTTCACAGATGGTGATGCAACACTACGAGCTAATACTTCATTTGTTTGTGTTTCTATATTCGCTTGTTTAACACTCAACGATTTTACGACCTCACATGAATGTGTTGAACATCGCACATTACCGCACTAATATTAAAACAAATGAAATAGACACAGACCTTCACTAGTTATCTGAAACTTATCATTAAATTGTGAGTTCCGTTGCCAGTTCTGTTGCCAGCCTGTCGGTTTTTTATCGATTACATTTCGGGAAATTTGCGATGGAATTGCACGATCTAATTCCACTTAGCCCGTTTCATCATCGGACTACCAGACGTACAGCGATGCGCCATCGATAAGTACATGGTTGACATCCCATTCATACGCACAAAATGTTTTGGGAACACTTTTATTGTGCGTACAGCTAAGCTAAAGAGTTGTCGAAATCTGTGTTTCCTGTTAAATACGACCCGGTCTTTAAGCCAAGAGTAAATAGGTTATTTCAAACCGGTCGAACGTGAGCCTCTGATCAGTAAATGAAAACAAAATCGTAAAGTTTAAGGATCCATGGTCAGTATTGCCTCCAAACCGTGTGATCTGCTCAAACCCGTAGCTAACCGTGCGTGTGTAGTTGTTACAGCCTCGACAATCGATTGGCTACGACGTGCGGTTTGTTCCATGCGATTACTATAAGAAGCAAATCGTTGAAAACAAAAATCTGATCGTTTCGATATTGATGTGTACTACACTCGACCATTTTTAACCGACTTCACAAAACGGAGGCGGTTCTCAACTCGGTTTTCTATATTTTTATGCATGTTTGGGCTACTAAGTCACATATAAACGGATTTGCAAAACAATTTTTTGTTCGAATGAAGTTTATTCCGAAATGGTCCCATTTAAATTTGGTAAGAATCTGATGAAGAACTTTGCAGATATACAACAGAACTCTTCAATAAATGAAGGCAAATCTCTCAGGCAAATTTATTGTTTACACCATTTCATAACATACCTACCATCACACCAGTACGCTCTAAAGGAGTACGCAGATGTGTACAGTTCACCCTGGTACACTCTCATTCCGCCGGTTATGTTCAAGTTACATGTTATTCGGGTAATCTATTCTGGCATCACTGTGGGCATTACAGGTACCTTACTATAGAACTTGTCCAATATGTACCACTAAAAAATAAAAAACTGTTTTACAAAAAAAAACACTACAAAGTAAAAAATAACTTCAATTTCGGAAGTCGGTGTCAGAAAACAAAGAAACGTAAACAGGAACACCGACTTCCGAAATTTAAGTAATTTTTCACGTTTTAGTGTTTTTCTTTATCTTTATGTTATTTAATTGCACGCTTCGAATCTTTGCTTTGCTTGCTTTATCGATGTCAGCGCGAGGATGCCTGAGTCTGACCAGGACCACCCATTACCTACATATCGAAACTCCTCCGTGCCTCGGGCAGCACGCTGTTGCTCCCGACTTTCATTTGAACATGTTTCACAACAATCTGACACCTGTCTTTCCAAAGGCAATCAAAGGGTATCGTGTAACTCAGTTATAATAGGTAAGTACTGGGTTATGGAGGTCCGAAGGCAGTCACTTCATGTCAAGTACTGGTACTCAGCTGCATCCGCTTAGACTGATAGCAGAGCCTAACGAAGATGAGCAAATCCAGGCAGATTGATTTGTTTATTCTACAAAGCTTACGTACAGCTACACTACGTAAGTATACGTAGAATACTCGTACTCGTAAAATTACCGCTTGCAATTGCCATGTGTACAAGCTCACACCAATTAAAATATAATTATTTAGTTATAAGGTGCGGCGGGATGCAGCTGTTTACCAGTCATGTTACTACTGCTGCTATACGCATCGCATGCAATACTGCGCTGTGCTCGCTCCCGGCTGCGGAACTATTATTATTGTGCGGTCTACCTGCTGCACGTCAGTTTGCACGTGAACTATGATAACCACCCTTACTGCCGCTAAATAAAGACGCTGTCCAACTGGAGCTGTTAGCAAGCACGTGCGACTGAGTGTACTGTACACAGTTAGTGCATGTGTTGCGTACCGTCATTGTTTCGCTTCCTGTTACGTACGAGCCTTGATTACTATCTAATTATCCTCCGCATTTTACTTCATGCAATATAACATACTGATTTACTTATATAAACATCCGCATATTATTAGACTCATATTAGACTGTAGGAAGCTGACCTTCGCATACCTACAGCGGCGCAAGTTTGGAAATATTGAAAAAACATCAAGACCATGAGAGTCTCGTACGAATGAAATGGAGCATTCTTGCATTCCTCAAGAACTAGAGACCAAGTGAATACGGTTCACTTCAGCACTAAGTATACAGACGCACACTGAGTGATTACCGTGTAATCTCGTAGAACATTAACGGTTGATAAATATTTGGACGTGGTTAGAAATATGGGTTAATGACGGAACGGGTGTTAGGCGTTAGCTCTTAGCCATGGTATGCAGGGAGCCGATAGCGAGTCATGACGATACGCTGACACAGATCATAGGCACTCACAGGTGAATACAGCAGGTATTTTCGATTCTGTTCAAACCAGGCGCGAGAATTGCTGCTTTTTTTTTGTCATTTTTAGGTGTCAATTTTTTTTTTTTTTTTTTTTTTTGTTCGCCCTTCTCGGGCAGGCTAAGGTCTTGGACCATACCGCCTCGTCTTCAGTGCAATTTTAACATTCTTTAGTATGCATGTGCATTAGAATACAGGTGTAACAGATTCTAATGGTTTTTGGAGTATTTGGCAGCAAATTGTATCGAGTCAGCCTTCCCAGTAAGCTTTGCGGAGGTAGTCAATACTACAATAAAATTCTCCGCTCCACTATCCTGAGATCGCTTCTGTCAATGATTTCACATATTGTCCAGTTGCGTAGAAAGTTGAGACACAAAACTACACCAATTTTATATCACAAAATCCACTAGGAATCAATTGCAAATAATATTAACAGCCGCTGCAATTCACTCGAAAAAATCCCGCCAAAACTCTCAAATTTTACAATAGTTGTAAAATTTGACATTTGATATAGCTGTTGACAGCCACTTTAGAAAATTTTTTGAAGGTTCTAATGCTTCTAAAGATAATTAGAAAGCATAGGGGCATAGTCTTAGATTATACAGTAAATAATCTAACGGCATATTAAACATCTTTATTTTTCAGTTTATGGAATATTTTAAATTTGTCCAATATTGGAGGAGAAGAATATTGAGATAGGCAAGAACCAAACCTCGAATCACGACTTTTTACTCAGGATATTCAGTCGGATGTTTGCGACCGCGTTTCCTCATAACACATTTATTATTAAGAAGTTCCAGTGGCCATTTTAGTGTTTTGTTTTGGAAGTCAGTTTAATTTATTTGTTAAAAAAAATGCTGTTTTTAGTTTTGGATCATTATGTTACCATGAGTGTTAGACCTCATGTGGAACTAGCTGGAGGAGGCCTATACCCGAGAAAGGGTTCCTATCCCTAATAATTAGTATAGATATGTAAGAGATTAGATTAGATAAGTAATAAATAGAAAGTAGTAAGTTAGTGTTATATATCTAATATTTAAGTGATAGTATTAAGAGGTAAAATGTAAAAATATTGCTTGGTAAGGATAAGAAACAAATGACCTTTTTTATTTATTTATTTGTATTTATTTATGTTACCATGAAAATCATAAAATATATACCAAAATATATCTTATGGAGATTCCAATAAGCCCAAACACGACGAGGATACAATGTTTCATTTCAGAGTTCCAGTGCCTACCTTCCGGCTTCATCATCAGATCAGTTCGATGGTACAATTTATATCAGAACCATTAATTTAAGTATTTGCTGCAACGTAGTCGCTTAACTAATCTATATTATACCCGTGACAATTTCTATCAATAAGGAGTTCCAGTGAATATCTTATCTGTGGTCTTCTCCATCACTTCCACTTCACCAAATGATACTTTCCGAATGCAACTATTTGCAATGTTCATGAAAATACCAAAATTACTAAATGTTTGCCTATAATATTTGAAGAGTACCTTCGATGTCCATGGGAATCCTTCGTCAGATTCTGACTTGGTGCCAATGGGACCAACTCTAAAGTAAACCTTTTCAAACACAAAAAAAAAAACAAAATCATAGGTCAGGTCAGGTACATAAAAAAAACAATACATACAGTCGATAATAGAACATCTTCTTTTTTTAGGAAAATCTGTAAAAAAGAAATAGTGATAGTCATCCTGCGCAGCTCTTTCTCACACTAGAAACCTGCGGGGCGAGCACGGTCTACTGTGACAGGCTTGAGTCAAACATTTTTATCATAGTGAAAACCGTGATAAAACGCGTGACTCAAACCTATCACAGAGACCGTGCTCGCCCGGCAGATGTATTTAAGGCATCATTGTAGTTCCCTGAGAGTTACCAGAAATACACGCCTTTTGAAACCAATACCTTTATCTATGAACCTTCTGAGTCTTCTGGTGTTGTCGACCGAGCATACAAGCGTGTGCGTGTTGCATGCTCGGTGATCAATCTCGTCTGTCGAGTTGAGATGCGTGTCACTGACTGATAGCAGACACTCGGTCACCCACAAGACCACATGACACCGCCTCCGCAACTGCTCTGACCCGAAAGAATAAGAAGAGCTTATGAGTAAGAATGTGGATGAGTTTTCGAGTTCGAATAGATTCTGTGAAAGATGCTGCACCGAAGTCAATAAATTCGGATACAGATAGGACGGTGATGTTCTAGGGGCGGAGGAAGACAAGCACAGCGGCACTGCGCTATTAATTAATACCACATGACTGCGATCAGGACAAGCTGAAACCACTCGACTACACGTAGAGCAAGACACATTTATAAATGTTCTAGGTAAACATGTCTTCGAGTTACCGGACGCAGCTCGCTGATTGGTGCAGACGTGCACTTCACAGTCACATACGGGGACATGCAAATCGTAAGAGTGGAAACTAGAGAACCCAGTGCCTAAACATAGGTTTCAATAGTTAATACTACAAGCAATTGCAGATTTAAATACTACTTTGATAAGATCGGGTGATGATAATTATCGTGGACTGCCTCGTAGTGTAGTGGTCGCAGGCGCTACTGCTGAGCAAGAGCTCCTGGGTTCGACGCCCGAGTCGGGCAAAGTGCTGTTGGGTTTTTCCATCTGGAATTTCTCAGTAGCAATCCGGAGTCTGGATTATTTCCGTTTGATGGCAATAGGCTTGACTCCTATTACACGGCACTTGAACATAACTGGCGACAAGTGCTATCATCAACAAACAGCAAATTGTAAATATTGTAAATCTGTGATATTAGAACAACTGTAAAACGTCCTCATTTCAAAACTAATGACAATATAGATGAAGCCGTTCCTCACACGCGAGACGTGTGCCTCTCTGGCGCAATCACTCAATATCTAATCATTCAATTATTTTGATTGATTGTGTCAATAGAGGCTGCTGCTCGAAGGTCCGTATCGTCAAATATTGTGCCATTAGCTGTAATGAGTTAATCAGCGGCCTCCACCAACAGAGGCCTATAGTGTCGTAAGCGATAATTGTTGTTAATTGGCGCCCGCAATCAGGGGCGCGTGATGATGCGGAAGGTCGCAGCTCGGTGACTGTGGACCAATCAGTGGCGCAATGCGTTGTGTTGTGCGCGTTGTGCCTGCATACCGGCTAGTTAAACACGAATACTGTGATCAGCAATCAGCGCAGCGCACTGTGGACCACAAAGTCCACCTTGTGTACACCAACAATAGATATACAGAACAGTATTTATGGTTTAGGGTGGAACAGTTATGAACACTAACATACGTCGTGATAAGGCACTTTAAGTGCAGTGCAAAGTTTATTCTCTAAATATTACTACATCACGCATGTATTCTCCGAAAGTCTGTATTGTCTTCGGTCGATATATTTCGTCTTCGGGCTTCGATGTAAGTTTTCATGTTTGAGTTCCATGTAATGAGGGACGAGTCTATTGCCATCAGCCGGGCACAAAGTTCCGACTCCGGTCTGCTCCTGAGAAATTCCAGATGGAAAACCCAATAACACTTTGTCCGACTCGGAAATTGAACCCCGGACCTCCAGCACAGCAGTACCGCTTGCGTCCACCATATGCGTCTCTGAAATGAATAACGGAGCTTACAGCTGTCGGTAGGCGATTGATTCCCACAGCAGTATATCAATAGATGACGTCGCTGTGAGTCCCGCCGGAGGTCGTTGCCCGCCTAATGAACACGTCGCGGATTAGCGCTAATGAAGCGACGATCCTCGAACATTCCGCGCGAGCCCCGCAAGCCGCGCCGTCCATCACGCCAGTGTCAGTGCCAGTAGGGGCTATTATACTGACACTTATTTTTGCGTGTGTGTCGTCAGCGAGCATTCCTTTTACTTTCATTTGTCAATTTGACGGTAGTGTTGCATCGATATAATTTTTTTTTTCAGCGTAATATTGTAAACCAAGAAAATCTGCTGTCTTCATTTCAATTTTTTTGCAGTATTTCACACATTTTGGTTTGATTAATTTATTAACATCTAAAAAACCGAAGCAATTATTGACTATAGTTGCTGACTCTACTGTCTCTGGCACTTTCATTACTCGACAAAAGTATATTTTCGTCTCGCCTACTCCAACTGCAACCTTGTTGATATCCACCACAACACGACAACGAGTCTGCGGTCGTTGGCGTTTATTTACTTATGTCATCTGGTGTGGAGATCGTACGATCAGAATACGCTTTGTTTGCTATTGACACCACTGAATACACATTCAATGACATTGCAAAGAAATTACCGCAAAAATTTACATACCTAACGCATATTTACTAAAAATGGTAGGTAACTGCAGAAAATTTATTAAAAAAATCGCAGGTATTTGAGCGTCCTTCACGGAGGTAATGTAAACGTTGCGCAAGCTGCGGAAACGCATCATTAGTAGCAGGTATCGCCGCAGACGCTACTATTATGTATTAGTCTATGCTCCACCGCCCATACCTACTAGTTGACAATGTTGTTTCAGCCTAACGACAGTATTAATAGTTGTTATCTAGCTACGTTCACGCAGGAGGCTCGAAATAGTCATTTGATATCCGTTTTACTATCAACTCGATTATATTCTTTTACGAGTTTGTCGACACTAAACACTCGTAAAAACTGAGCTAATATTTGAGCGTTACTTGAACATAACACACACACAGTTTACATTCACATATTAGCTCTACGCTTGAGTCGACATTTGAATGGGACGCTCCCCCCTCCCCCGGACTTGTTGTGGCGGGAAGGGAGTGATGACAGTGCACCATAGCTGTCTCAGGTAGACTAGTGTTGTGCAAAAAAATATGATGCTTATGAATTCGTGTTTAAGAGTCATAATCCTGTGGAGATACGGTGCGTGTGAGCGACATTGTACACCTGTGCGTTCGTAATGAAGTATTATTAGTAATGACTATTATTGTTCCTATTAGTGACAGCACGCAGGGCAATGACATCGTTTATTATAGTTTATAAAAAAGCGGCGCTTGGCGCGGCGCTACGTCGTACATCGCGCCGACGACGGCGGCGTGTTGGCAGGGAATACGACGTACGACGTCGGACGCGGTGACGTAGGCTATGTTTTTTTATCTAGTTCTTGCAATCGCTAAGACGCATTTTTTGCGTGTCTCCTCTGTCACCTTGTGCGTCACTGTTGGAATGTAGAATACAAAAGGTTTGGTAGACACAGGTATCAACACACAATGGATTTCTTTATTTAAACGCAATGGAGAAGGAAACTGCAATAAGAACTTGCTAAATGGAATTGGAATATTCTGTAATTAGAATTAATATTTGTTTCGGGCTGTTGACCATGTATAAGAAGTGGTAAATATCCCGAAATATATTTTATTTTTGTTATTTCCTAGTATTGTAGATACCTATCTCGTACTTTCTACAAAATATTTATTTAAACTATCTTTAGTCCTAGTGAACGTCGTAAATTGCTGCATATACCGTACTATCGAGTCGAGATATAAATTATCTAGTACAGGTCCCGTCACGTAAAAAGAACGCTGAGCGACAGTGGAGGTGATGTGTCTGCGCATGAGTACAGTCGCGTTCTATAGTACTAGGCTATTTTGAGGGTTCCGTAGCCAAATGGCAAAAAACGGAACCCTTATAGATTTGTCATGTCTGTCTGTCTGTCCGTCCGTATGTCACAGCCCCTTTTTTCCGAAACTATAAGAACTATGCTGTTGAAACTTGGTAAGTAGATGTATTCTGTGATTTTCACACAAAAATAGAAAAAAAACAATAAATTTTGGGGGTTCCCATACTTGAAACAGATTTTTGTTTTCATAGAATTCTCCCGTCGCGCCCCCTTCATACCGCCAGTTAGATCGATAAATCGCTCAGTGCGCAGATTCAAGGCCAGCGTTCTTTTTACGTGACGGGACCTGTAAGTAATGTTCTAACATAATACAGATCAGGCCATAGTCTTGCATGGGCCATAGAATTCTGACAGATTTTTCATTAAGTCATAAACGGTTTTATGTGTAGATTACAATCAATTTAAAATACATATTTTATTTTTGGGTTATACCACTGTAGGTAGTGGCACTGCCGAATGCTCCTATATTAACATCCTTCGTCGATAAGCATACAGCGGCGCGGCGGCGGGCGTGATGATTCCGGACTTGTGCGTCATCATCGTATTTTGTACAAAATCGCGACTTAAAAAACCGGCCAAGCACGCGTCCTACCGCGCACAAGGAAGAGTTCCATAGTAATGATTTGGGAAGCAAAAATAATAATTAGGTACGTACTTCAAAGTATTTCTCCAAGAAACTGTAAAACTAAGTTATTTCCTATTGCTATATTGAACTATTCTGCTAGGTGCTTCGCCCGCGTGAAAAGTGTTTTCTTTTTTATTTTTATTTATTTATTTTAGTAAATGGAGGACTCAAGTAAAGGTAGGGCTTGGCCCTAACTTTACGTGTTAAAGATTAAATTGGCATAACTGTATTTTGCCAAAACAGTATTCAAACGCTTACTACCTATAGTAAGCGTAATAGTAAGCGTTTGCATACCTACTGTTTTTTCACCATGATGAATTTGTTAATTTCAACAATATTTATTTATTTATTTTTTTTTATTTATTTATTAAACATACACAGTTATGACAGATAACAATAACGTAGATATATTAAACCTAACAACTAACAATGACCTTGACGTGTTATCAATGGGTCCCAAACTAGGCATAACCTGTATCTTGGTGACCCAGACAATACACATTGTTTGTGATATTACGAGTCCTGCTAGCGCTACGTGGTAATTTTAGATTAAACAGAAATAAGCAGAAAAAAAAATAAAAATATATATAACAAAGAAAATTATTAAAGAAGCGTATTAAAAGCAATAATGCAAAAACAGTTTAGGTGAGTAAATGTGAAGTGTAAGTGAGGGTGTATGATTCGATGGTGTGTAATTGAACCGAAAGTGTATAAGTAGGTACTTATTAACTCGTGCAACAGAGTAGACCTTCCGTTTCCTCATATGTCCGGTCAAGCAACCACTTTTTTAGCTGGGTTTTGGCCTCAGAGTACTCTTTCGGTATAGTAAAAATTTTACTTACAGCGTTGAACACTCGTATGGATAAGTAGGGTGAGAACCGGGCTGCAGAAAGGGTTTTAATTTTTGGAAGGGGTATTCTGTCAGGCTGTTTCCTACCCCTCCTGCTGCAGCTGGAGCGAACTGCCCTGTCCTTCATGAGTTTTAAAAGTGACCACAGGATAAAAAGTTGTCGTACGCGTAATACCCCGGCTTCCTTGTAATATCTAGTGGATGCATCAGTGAATCTCCTTAGCTGCACGCATAATGAAAGTATTTCCAAAATAAACCCTCGTGGGCCACTTTCCGATCGACTCTTAGTGCATCAAGCTGGTTTTAGCCAGATCCAATTTTTTGCATTGTCTCTACAGTACCTATGATGCCAACTTAGTTTGATTGCCGAGTTGGGTGTTTGGCAAAGTATTATTGGGTTTTTCCATTAGGAATTCCTTAGTAGCAGCCCGGAGTCCGGATTTGTGCGCGGGTGATGGCAAATGGCAATAGGCTCGTCCTCTGTTTCATGGAACTCAAACCTATTTGGTGAAATGTAGCTGTAATATTGGTGCAGCCCTGCCTAACCTCTCGGGCCATGCGGGCGTGATATTATGCTTACAACAATGCTGTGTAGCGGTAACATGACACGACATAGCACGTGTTATTTTGGGACAGCATTCGTCAAAACAACGGCGACGGAGCAGCGTGTCCTGTTCACGTCGACTCCCGATGAGAGACCGTCACGGAAGCATCCCCTGCCGGAACTTGTCATCATCTCGCCAACATTGACGAGTGACGGCTACCATCACACCGTCAGTACGAGGAAGGGATTAGAGGATATGCAGAAGGAAATACTAAGTTGGTGGCGATACAGGTTCAGAACAAGCCTATAGAGGATAAAAAAAGGACATAAAAATAACGGAGACTAAGGGACTGGACTGATTTTGAAAATCTTCTTTCGTTTGAAACGGTGCCTAGGTGGTCCCATGGTCACCAAGTCAATATCTGATGATGGGAAGAAATAGAGGGAACTCCTCAAATATTATAGACATACGTATAGCAATTTTGGTATTTTTCTGAATATGCGAAATAAAAAAATGTATCCTAGTCATCCAAAGTTCCTACCAAAACAAAAAAGAGATAAATAAAAAATATTTTACAAAAAAAAAAAAACAAACCGGCTTCCAAAACAAAACACTACAAAGCCAAAATATATTTCTTTGCCAAAGTCGGTGTCCAAAACAATGGGTATCAAAGACACCGAAGTTGACAAGCAGCACCGATTTTTTATTATTTCGCGGATTTTTCTTTTTTAGGGTTCCGTACCCGAAGGGTCCATACGGAGCCATATTGCTGTCACTCTGTGCCCGTCTGTCTGTCGTCTGTTACACAGGTTTTATAGCCAAACGGTTGGAGCTAGTCTTCATTTTCACAGTATAAGATTTATTAGATTATTTAGATTTCGAGTCACCTTCACTGTGTTTTCGTGAGTCACTGTTGTGCCATCTCACGTGTGTTTGTGAGTTTCTATGTTTGTAAACGCACCCACGATACAGGAAGAAATTCCTAGTGTGGGGCAAAGTTTAAAAAAAAAAAAAAAAAAAAATGGTTTTCGCAGCGGTGATCCACTGTTATCTATTGTTTTGTTTTTGTAGTGTCAGTTTGTTAATATCTGTGTTACTAACATAGTTGTTAGTTTTACTAACCATTTCTGGAGTCATGGATACATACTCGAATTAAGAGAAATTCTTTGTTCTATTCTTTTCCAAGCATCATGATGACCCAAAGCCAAACAAATACCCAAAAAAAATTTTGAAAGGTTTTTAAGGCGGAGCCCATACCGGAAATAGGGGCACGAGAAAAAAAATTGTCCTACCCCATTGTGTGGGATATCGTTGTTTAAAGCTCGTTGATGTATTTTTTGTTTTAATGAAAATAAAGGAATGAGAAGCCACCAAAGTCAGCTTATTTTGAACTTCAAATTTGGTGATAATATTTATTATTACGAATGTTTTACTAACACCATCAAAAATATAGAAAATCAGATAATTCTTGAAATTTCCTGATTTAAACTTGTTTTTACGGTTTGGTATGAAATCCGACACACTTGGCTGGTTTTATTTTGTCTATAACTCAAAATCTGATTTAGTCAGATAGTGGCATGATACCTTAAGACGGTACCCTGACCAAAATATCGGCATGAGATATGAGCGTTCCTATTGGTCTAGCGGCACTGGTGGCGCATGAATTACAGTAGTGAATACGCCCAGATTTTAGAATAAAATCTTTATAAAATCGAATTTTGGTCTTTTGAAAAAAATAATTCTACAAAAATGTTCGTTATTAAATTGTCTATCCATTAGTGTTAGTACAAAAAATAATCAATGAACACTTTACGAGGAGATGCATAATATCAATAATTATTTCACATTTTCATGTTTTTTTGGAAGTAGATTAGTGAAATATATACAACATTTAAAGAAAAACTAAATCTACCATTTTAGAATCAATATTATGTAGAAATTTAATGTATTTTTATTAATTGATATTTCTTTTTAAATAACGAGTAGATAGCTCCTAAAAACAGCAAAAAAACGGCTTGCGTGGCGTTTTGCTCGGGGTACCGCCTTAATACTGCAACGCAAATAGTCCTACATCGGATCGCGAGCGCTCGTTAGCCTCTGTACAGCTGTTTGTGGGCGCATTACTCCACAATGGACAATCATGCGCATGTCGCATTACGCTAATTTGCACTCATATACATATTCGTTTAGCTCTAATTGTATGATTACCGCTATGTCATGTTGCATGCATATCTGTTTGTAGGATTGTATTGATGTGAATCCATTAGAACATCTACGTCAACAAAATGCAAGCTTTTTTAGGGTTCCGTAGCCAAATGGCAAAAAACGGAACCCTTATAGATTCGTCATGTCTGGCTGTCTGTCTGTCTGTCTGTCTGTCTGTCTGTCTGTCTGTCTGTCTGTCTGTCTGTCCGTCCGTATGTCACAGCCACTTTATTCGGAAACTATAAGAACTATGCTGTTGAAACTTGGTAAGTAGATGTATTCTGTGAACCGCATTAAGATTTTCACACAAAAATAAAAATAAAACAATAAATTTTGGGGGTTCCCATACTTGAAACTAGAACTAAAAATATTTTTTTTCATCAAACCCATACGTGTGGGGTATCTATGGAAAGGTCTTTAAAAATGATATTGAGGTTTCTAATATATTTTTTTTCTAAACTGAATAGTTTGCGCGAGAGACTCTTCCAAAGTGGTAAAATGTGTGTCCCCCCCCCTGTAACTTCTAAAATAAGAGAATGATAAAACTTAAAAAAATATATGATGTACATTACCATGTAAACTACCAGCGAAAATTGGTTTGAACGAGATCTAGTAAGTAGTTTTTTTTTAATACGTCATAAATCGTACACCGCTATTTACCAAGTACGGAACCCTTCGTGCGCGAGTCCGACTCGCACTTGTTAATCCAAACAAACAATGCAGTTTGGGTTTGTGTTGAGTCGCGTGACAATAGCACGGCTATGATTAGGTACATTTTGGCCATTTCTGATAATAGTAAATAAAATATAGCATGAATGAATTCGTAATTCTGTTCCTTGCAAAGACGACATACTGTTCTATGCCAATGTCGAACAACAATCATAGGATATCAATCGATTGACTACTATTACAATCAAGTATCTAACGTTATACTACGTCAATGCGTACCGCTGCTGCTGCGAAAAGGCTACGTCGCCGCTACGAAATTGGTAATTCAATGCAACGACAGAGCCACGACGCACGATGCTACATAGAGCAACACGGACTCCGGTCCACCGGTGGTCTGTGTTGCTCTATGCAATGCTGCGACCGTGCTACGACACTGCTTAGTAAATGCTATGATGCTATGACGTTGCTACGAAACGATACGAAGCTGCTACAAAAAAGATAAAAGCTACAAAACGCGTGGAGTGTGTGTGTATGGGCGACACTTCCGTGAGAGAAGTCAATAGAACGCCTTCGATAGGTGTGTTCACAGTTCACAAGTCACACCTCACTGCACAGGTCACAGGTCGCGTCCTTCTCCAAATGTCCCAGTCATCGGCATTCCGGCGACCGCGGCCAAATGTCACGCGTCGCGGCGGCCTTCCGATCGATCGCGTGTCATTACGACTCAATAGATGCGGCTCATCATCATTATGTTCACTGCTACCAGTGATGGCGTCCGGCCGCTGATTGGTTGTTTGTTGTGTCATGCTAATAAGGTAATGGCCGATACAGCGAGTGGTGGCAGCCATCAAGTATTCGTCAGCGGTCGCAGCCACTCGTTTGGATGCACCGCGCGCCAGTTGAATGTCGCCACGACCGCGCGACCATCGCTAGCAGACATAAATAGTACGTGCCTTTGTATTGTAATCATATCTAGTTCGTTTAAATGCACTACTCACAGATTTAATTCTTCTTTGCCTTTATTTCTGATAGGTACATACTCACAGATACCGATTTAAAAATCAAAGGAGTATTTAAATAGCTCTGAAGGTTGTGATGCGTCAGAAATCTCTTGTATAAACGCCTTCTACAACACAGGCAGGCAACGATAAGAGTTTAGTCTGTATAGACACAGAAATAGCTATGATCTCAGGTAGCTATGTGTCCATATACACTTAGTCTTCAGTCCGCGAGACATAAAGACAACCACTCGTATGCACAGCGCAGGTCCGTCGCGAATGATCTTCATCCGTGAACAGCGTCTAAGAATAGCTCCTCGCCGACAGTAAGTGGCCGTGATTGCATGCGGCGCATATTGCCAGTCCCCTGCCTGCACTGCTGGGCGCGACGTTCATTGTAGTCCAATCTAGTTGACGGCTAAATATAGCGCGGCTGGAGCGACCTTCGCGGGGCTCCTGCGCGCCTGGTACTCGTAACGAGACGCGTCCTCCACACGACACGCTTATCTATTGTATTTTTTTGTTGTTGTTTTATTCTTCTATAGGCTCGCACTTGACCACTATCTCACTTGATGGTAAGCGATGATGTAGTCGACGGTGAAACACGTCTTATTGTAGATAGACTCGCACCACGGTAATGATATCATTACCGTCTTCGCGCTTAATGACAAATACGCACTGCAAGTTAATGTGAGTCAATAAAATGTCCTGATTTACATGTATAGTCCCCGGTATGTAACTTGGCAAGGTTTTGGCGTGGTGGTATAGTGCGTGAACTGACCAATAACCATATACATTATCGTACGGAACGTGGACGTGACGCGATTGGTCAGTCGATCTTTGTGTCAACTGACCAACCAATCGCGCGCTCGGAACGGTGCTAAACGTTCCCCGCGTCCCGCGCGGGTAACCAAAGAGACCTAAAAAATTACTTGTGCGCATCTAACGACTCTTGCCAAGTTACGTGCCGACAACTATACATTACACTTACATGTTAACAACACATTTTGCCAACAAGTGGATGTAAATATGTAGAAGGTACCTATTGTAAAGACCAGAATGTATTCTTTCTCACTGCTATTTTGATTCAAGTCTGAGAAGTAAAATAACAGCTATTAAGTATTATTATTCATGAGTGCGGTCGGTTCAATAAATATAATAGTAGTACGGTTATGTCAGAAAATATTAAATTAACGAATGTGCGAAAACTACTAATTAATTATAGTTCGTTGCAGCATCCTAGGAGATGTAGTAATCCACGTAGTCCGTTCTGTAGTATTTTCCTTCGTATTCGGTCGTATGTTTATGAACTCTCCATTCCATGGATGCAGCAACTCAGAACCTATTCTTTTGGGTGACACACTACACAGATTTTTGTCGTACTGCTACAGATATCTGTACAGATTTTTGTCGTACTGCTACAGATATCTGTACAGATTTAGAAGTCTGAGTAAAAATGATCACGCAGACATCTCTACAATATGTTTGCGCAGACTTTTCGTTGGTCCAGGTTTGGATTTTCACAAATCTTTAAATAGTAATCTTTTGCCCGCGGCTTCGCCTGCGTAAAATGTGTACATCTCAAGTAGGAAAATTGAAAAGTCCTGACAAAAAGCCGGACTTTTGAATAAAAGTCCGGACATTTTAGTTAACCCATGAACAACAAAATTGGACGGACTACGGACCAATGGGTTCCTGCCGTTCCTGGCTGGAGGATCATGACTAATGCGCATGCGCTTTGGTACCATCGACTCGAGCAGATCGAGTCGATGGTACCATTACACAGGGTGAATAGGAATACTGGGGCGAATGGGAACAAAACTATGATTGAAAATTTAAATTTAACCACTTATTTGGTTTCAAACAAATCGTTGTTTTTTTTTAACCGAGTGCCGAAGGAGGGGTAATGTGTTTATCAGTATATGTATGTATGTAAGTTTGTTCCTATGTGGACTTCTAGTGACCAATTCGAAATTAGTATTCTTATTTACCTGTCTTTTAGTTCGCTTTTTAAGCATTCGGGATTTTTGATTTTTTAAATTAGCTTTATTAATTCTTAATTTTCTATATCTATACTATCTATTATTTACTATACTAATATTATAAAGAGGAAAGATTTGTATTTGTGTATGTGACGAATAAACTTAAAAACTACTATACGGATTTCAAAAAAAAAATCACCGTTTGGTAGATTTATTTCTGTATTCCCACGGGAACGGGAACTACGCTAGTTATTTAATATATTGGAATACCTACTAAAATGCTGTAAATATTTTTAAAATAACGTGAAAATTGTTTCTATTCACCCCTGCGCTCCTATTCACGCCGTTTGACGGTAGCTGCAGAACATCTTGTGGTATTCGTCAGTAAGACCCTACCACAGGACCCTACGCTCGCCTCGGAGCGGACGACATCCATGAGGATAAGAAAGGGTGAGTACATGTGTAATAAAATGCGATAACGCCGCCCGTTGTATATTTTTTAGTTTTAAGTTTCTTATGTTTCTGTATTTTCTGGTGTACAATAAAGTATATATAAATAAGTACATATAATTAACATTTGGTTGCATCGATCTTAAACCACGGAGTAAACTTATACATTCGTGGGGCAACAACTTCGCTAATAAAGTAATAAATTGATACGACTAAATGATGCACAAAACTGAGCGCGGCCGCTATTTGTGTGCTGTGCTGGAGGCGCGGGTTCACGCGACTGATGAGTCACTGTCACTGCTAGAGCAACTATCTCCTACACGCTGGTCGTTGCAGTACACAGAGTGAGTCACTGGCTCGGCTTAGTGGGCGATACATCTGAAACTGTTAAAATCGTCGGTCGTTTTAGATTTATTTTTAAACTGCATTGCTTGCGACATAACTCCGCTGCCCGCTGTGCTGTGCTGTGCTGCAAGCAACAGATGCACTAACGTGGCGTTATATTCGTGATGGCGATTGACGCATACTACAGTGTAACTGTAAGATTGATCACGGGGACATATCGATAGCGTTTGTTATTCCTACATTTTTGGCATTTTAGCAATCACCTTCTGTATGTATTAACATTATTAGCTCAATGCTATTTTACTGTTTGCCCGTCGCTGTGGCGATGCTTTCATTCATAGAATGCCACTTGTTTAGAGCCTCTGACGCTGAGACGCGCGGAGACGCGGCTTTGCAAGTAAGGCTCAGCGCAAACAGAACGGAGCCCTGTGGAGAGGATTTTTTTAACGCACTTGAAAACGAACTTTAAAATTATTACAATAAAGTTGCATTACTTGAACCTGACAAAAAATGCTCGCGCTGTAAAGAAAATGCCCGAGACCGCGCGGGGATTATTCCTCTCTGTCTGCGCTGACCCTAACGCGTCAAAATATAAATATTTGTTATTTGGGTCGTCGGCCCGCGCCCCCGCGCCGCGCCGTCTCTAATAATACTTACAACTAACTATGTGGGTCGCGACTCGCAGGCATGCCGCCCATTCACAAGATACAGATCATTTCTTAGGCCTCCCCCAAATGTCGCCAAATGCACCGGTCCCGTGCGTCTCGCATGCGGTGGATGCCCGCGGCCCTAACGAGGTGCACGGTCCACTTAGTAGTTCCAACGCATCGCGGTCGCACCTCCAGAACTTTTGAGCCCCATCGATCATCCGTTGTACGAAGAATGTGCCCTGCGGCCTGCCTGCCCACTGCCCACTGGCAATGCCTATTGTCCGCAGACGTAAGAGAACACGCGAGGAAGTGCCAACCAATGAACTGAATAATGTTTAATTATCTAATAAAAATAACCAGCAAGGAAGCTCAATAAAACAATCCGTTAATTTTATGATTGTTAACGTAAATGACAGTCTTGAGTGCATTACAGCAATAAATAAAACAGTGAAAAGGGACATTAACTCTGTTGTTTGATCATTCACGAACACGTAACCGGTTTTATTTTGATAGCTGAGCTAGGCTCAGCGGAACTGTTATCATTGATAAGCAAATAGAAAGCGGCGCGACAGGCCTACAGCACGCGGCAGCTATCTGTGGAACTAACAGCCAGGGCCGTGGTTGAGACGCGCGGTTGTCGACCGCCTGAAACTGTTGTCAGCCATTAAGTGAGCATTCCGTGCCTCATAATATCAACACTTTTACGTTGGTGTAACGGCCCGTTTGCCGCAACTTGGTGAACTCTCCTAAGTGCGTATCTAGCGTACAAGTGAGAATTATTGCATCGCTCGACTCAGCGGGCTCTTAAAGGTGAAGGTGCAACTAGACGCGCCGCAGTCATTGCATTTTATAAATTTTGATATGAAATCTAAGATTACTATTATATATTGGTATGAAATCGTATGCAGCCTCACGCACCTATCCGCGCCGCACGATCCGCGTTTAAGCAAAATGCTGTAGGTGTACGGATTCCACCAGCGCATACGGATGACGTCATTAGCTTCGGTGCATTCGATGCTTGCGGCGAGTACGGTGAAAGCGGCGCGGAGACGTCATCCATATCCGTATCAAAAATATTGATACCTCAGATCAAATAAAAAGTCCTGAGATTGATACAATAAGATGTACCTACAGAAGTGGATGCGATGTGCGGCGCGTTCGGTGCGTTCGCCGCGAATTGCGCGGGGGCTTGAGAAAATGCGATGTTACTGCTGAACTCTCCGAGAGTGCTAGCACAGCTACCGTAGTTTTACCCTGTATGCTGGTCCTGGGCTCGTTTCCCTGATTGGGCAAAGTGTTTTATTGGGTTTTCCATCTGGAATTTCTCAGTAGCAACTAGCAACCCGGAGTTAGCCCAGGCAATGAAATTTACATTAAATAATCAAATTTACTTTTAATATACCTTATTGTGTGCTTCTGATCACACCAAGGTGGTAGCGATACACCAGAATCCCTTGGTGTTATTCCTGCTTCTGATTTGTTAGAACTTTCAGATATAAGAATTCAAAGACTGGACTTCATCAAATAATTGTATTACTTTGTAATCAGCTTTACATAATATCTCCATTTTTTCTAATACTAATTGATCCACAATCATTCATAGCTCAATGGTGATTGATTGTGATTGGCTGTCCTTTCCTCGTTGACACCGAGGAGATAGACCAGTATCAGCCAATGGAAAATAAATTTTGTTAACGCAGCCAATGCAACCTCGTTACAGTACTTTATGTATGAATAACGTGACAAACGATCGCACAAAGCGCTCGTGACAGTCGCTACTCAGCTCGGTCCAATATTGCCCAATATTCCCTATAAAATCGCATTGTCAATGTGTGTGTGAAAATGGCGCTTTGTTCGTAGTGGCCTCTCTGATTGCGGCGCGCCGGCGCTTACGTACTTTGTGTCGCTGTGGTGAACTTTGATTTTTGTCATGCCTTTAGTGACTCGCAAGGTTAAGACGAATAGATTGACGTAAGAATTATCAAAATCGGCCCACGCGTTTGGTCTCTAGAACGCCACATGAACAAACATACATATACTGATAAACACATCACCCTCCTTCGGCAGTCGCAAGTTAAAACCGCAAGGGTTTCTTTTCTACATAAGTCGACACGGATCCCTGGCTCTCGCACAGCTGTGTAACTACAGTGCGTGGCTGCATATCATAAATGTTGTTATGGCATGATAATGTGACTGCTGTCACCTCTGCGTGTTTACAAGATCAATAGTTGAACCAGTTCAAACGTTGTCGGGCACAGCAATGTTATACATAGTAGCTTAATGCACACGCTGCACATTCACACTTGCACCGCAGTGGGCAACCTAGAAATCTCTAAACCAATTGCGGGCCCAGTTACGCCGCTGTAGAAAAAAACTGGCCAAATGGAATTTTATAGAGCCATCTTGAAGAGTACTCTTATGATAAGGTAATATACCTTTGAAATGGTGTGATATAGTAGGTGGTAACGCTATTGATTGTACTGTTTATGGAGTAGAGGATAGTTCAGTTCTGCACGGAGCAGAGGCAGTTTTGAGGATACTGAAAACTTATTGGGTTATCTGAGGGGTATCAAACGTTACAGATTAGATAAGTTTTCTAAGAAAGCAGTACATTCAGTAACTGAAATGCATAAACCTGTAAAATTTTATTTAGATAGACTCTTGGGATGTTTTAACCGTCGCGAAATGGGTCATGTAAAAAGCCTATCGTTAAAGCGCATATATTCTCCAATGTTAACGCAGTGCTGGCCGTGCGCCCGCTCGGAGCCAGAATATCAATATTGAACCACCTTTTGGGCAGTTTTGTTTGCAAAATATTATTAGATTTACTTATGCTATTTCATTTATGGAGAAATTTTAGCCATTAATTATACTGTGTAAAAATATTTTTAAACATCCGAGTCCCAAGTCGTTTTGGAGGAGTATCCAAAAGTAGCGAAAAAATATTGTGTTGTTAATATTAGTTTAACGAAAAAACATGTTTCACAAATAATGTACATGAATCAATAATATCGTTTTTTTTCAAATCTTCTAACCTAGCCGTTACTAAGGAGTATGCTTTAGAAAGTGACCGTTTTACGCACAGACTTAAATCTAACTAGATAACGCAAGTCCCTCCATCTGTATGAAAACCAAGCGTGCCACTTTTTCACAAAAAAATTAAAAACATATTTACTTACCAATGAAAGAAAACATTACCAATGCCTCGCCCAACTTTTTCTATACATTCTTTACAGCTCAATGTGGCATAAACAGGCATTTTTCTAGATTTCGGTGGATTTCCGGTGCCGATAATGCTAAATGAAAAGCTCAGATTACGATCATTGATCGTAACTTTACTCCGTTTTTACCCGACTGCCGAAGGAGGGTAATGTGTTTATCAGTCTATGTATGTATGTATGTAAGTATGTATGTATGTATGTTTGTTCCTATATGGCGTTCCAGAGACCAAAACGCGTTGGCCGATTTTGATGATTCATACGTCAATCGATGCGTCTTAACCCTGCGAGTGTCATAGGCTACATTAAAATTGGACAATAGAAAAATGGCGGCTATTGGGTGCCATATTGTGGGGGCCCAAATTTTTTTTCTTCCAAACCCATCGTGTGGGGTATCAAAATAAAGGGTTTTAAGAGGTGATTTCAAAAATATATAACACTTATATGGTTAAATGTATCTAATTCGAAAAAAACTAACTAAAAAGTAATAAATAAAAAAACTTAATTCAAAAAATCACTGTAACAGCGCGGGCTTGAGACTAGACGAAAAATTTATCACTCTTGATAAAGTAAGTATTTATGTTAATATAGGTCTACCAGAATCTCATGGCATTTTTTTATTTTTTTTAAATTGTGATTTGCATATGGCAATGTCAATTGTCACCTGTTAAATCAAAGTACTTGATGTGTCAACCGCTGCGTAATTTTTTTGATATTATCTTGAAAATTTGTTATTTTTGTGAAAATGTCGAAAAACCCACTTCGATCTCAAGCGAGACATATTGTTTTCAATGTGTATCATAAAATAAGGGCAGAAGAAGGCGTTAATCAAACTCAATCTTTGATTTTAAAGTGCGTCGTAGAGTGGAGTGGTAAGTTGGACTGACTTGTTTTGATACTTTTAGTTTATTTTATATTTTTCTTACTTAATTTTATTTCTTTCCATTACTATCATATGGTAAATCGTAGGTCAGCAGGGCACATCGAATGATGGCCGGAAGGAAATGGCAGCAATAATGTAACTGTTACTAATTCTTCGACAAGATATTTATTTTAACGGAGATTGAGAATCTTTGACGTAAGAAAAATAATAAGTAATAATCTGCGCCCTGCATTGGGACGTGTATATAGACGTGAGTTTTTGGCGGGATTTTGTCGAGTGAAGTTCAGTGGCTGTTAATATTATTTGCAAATTGATTCCTAGTGGATATTGTGATATATTATTGGTGTAGTTTTGTGTCTCAACTGTCTACGCAACTGGACAATTTGTAAAATCATTGACAGAAGCGATCTCGGGATAGTGGGGCGGAGTATTTTATTGTAGTATTGACTGCCTCTGCAAAGCTTACTGGGAAGACTGACTTGCTGCCAAATACTCCAAAAAACATTAGAATCTGTTACATCCGCATTCTAATGCATACTAAAGAATGAAGATCCAAAACTCTTTCCAAAGACGTGGCTAAAAGGTCCTAGCAACCAGGCCATAAAACTTACATAAAAAAAGTTTAAATAGACTGATGATGATGAATGACTTTATAAGTAACATGATACATTTTATTATTTTTTACAGACTTTATACATAAAGAGATTGGTTTTGAATATGTTAAATGCCAATGAAAAAGAACCATTTTGATGGAGAGAGATGTCATAAAATTACAAAGATACAAGTTTTTGAAATGTCAGTGGAGTTCATGGAATCGTATTCTAGTTTTCTAGTTCCGAATGAGGTTTTAAGTTATTAGTATGATTTAAATGATATATAATAAATTAGTACATAAATTAATATTCAATTGTTTTATTTTTCCTATGTTAAGAACCCGATGTATAACAACATTATTCATACACATACCTATAATACTCACAGTGGATCTTTGTGTCTCTGAATTTGTTGCAAGACCCCGCGCAGTACCTATTTTTGTGTCAATGTTGAAGGTGAAGATAGCATTGTATAACTGTCTCTTTCACTCGCTTATGTATGTCACATCGTCGTATCTTGCTTACTCTATGCAGTATACTCGATGACAAACTGTTTCTTACGCAATGGTTGGCAGGACTAAGTTCAAAGACACAAAGATCCGCTGTGACTACTATAATATAGGTACCTCATGTTCATTAATACTAAAGACATAAATAAAAATTTAACAGTATCAAGATCGTTTAATCCAATTTCCCCAGTATTGCACACAACAAATTTTTATTTCCACATTTGCAAATGAAGAAAAATTAGATTGAGAATAGTTAGAGACATCCACATATTTGTGCCGTTTATGAGTTACCAGGGAAGCCGCATGTGCAGAAGGAGCTAAAACCAAATATTTTTATCTTCAACGTAGTCCTTGATTTTATAATATGCTTTTTTAATAAGGACACGTTTGATGTGATTTTTGAACTTTCCGTCGGTCAGTTCTATAACTGACTTTGGCAAATTGTTATAAAAGCGTATACTGTTTATAAGAAAAGACTTGCTAGTTTTCGTTAATCTGAATTTGGGTAATACAATTTCGTGTTTACTGCGTGTATTTAAATTATGGAAGTCGCTTCTAGTTTTGAAAAGCCCTCGATTTTTGCGGACATACAAAATACATTCTAAAATATAAAGTG
Source organism: Orthosia gothica (assembly GCA_949775005.1). Lineage (NCBI taxonomy): Eukaryota > Metazoa > Arthropoda > Insecta > Lepidoptera > Noctuidae > Orthosia > Orthosia gothica. Next base: position 19,806,659 of record OX459059.1, read on the forward strand.
AAGGTAGAGTCAGTATATCGAACTCTTTAAATTTTTCTCTGAGGGTCTCGCGAGGACCCATTTTATAGATCGCGCGGATTGCCCTCTTTTGTAATATGAATATACAAAAGAGTCATGTATATGTATACATGAGTATGATTGAGTCAACGTCTGCTGCTGATCCCTACAGCAGAATGCCATAAGACATAATACTATGGAAATAAGCATACTACCTGTAAGGTATAATAGACCTTACAGGTAGTTTAATTACCGTTTTGAACCATTTAGAGACGAAACGTACTCGGGTCCCAGAATTCAAGAGTTCTGGGACCCGAGTGCGCGTCTCCCTTGATCTCTCGCCGCCTGATCGATACTGAGTAGATTACTCTGTATGCTATCTGGCTCTGTCTGGCCGGCCCGTTCGACTGACTTATATTTTGTAATGTTATAACATTGCTATTATATTAGTTGGTTAAACTACTACTTGTTCTTTTCTTATCGATTAACTAAAATTTTTGACAGCTGTGTCATTAACCACGTTCAGATCCTGAAGGTGATATATTGCCACCGAGTTCAAGATGGGTCTATAAAATTCCGTTTGGCCAGTTTTATTCTACAGCGGCGTAACTGGGCGCGCAATCGGTATAGGGATTTCTAGGTTGCCCACTGCGGTGCAAGTGTGAATGTGCAGGGTGTGCATTAAGCTACTATGTATAACATTGCTGTGCCCGACAACGTTTGAACTGGTTCAACTATTGATCTTGTAAACACGCAGAGGTGACAGCAGTCACATTATCATGCCATAACAACATTTATGATATGCAGCCACGCACTGTAGTTACACAGCTGTGCGAGAGCCAGAGATCCGTGACGACTTACGTAGAAAATAAACCCTTGCGGTTTTAACCGACTGCCGAAGGAGGGTGATGTGTTTATCAGTATATGTATGTTTGTTCATGTTATGTTCTAGAGACCAAACGCGTGGGCCGATTTTGATAATTCTTACGTCAATCTATTCGTCATAACCTTGCGAGTATCACTAAAGACATGACAGAAATCAAAGTTCACCACAGCGACATAAAGCAAGCGGCGCCGGCGGCTCGACAGCGACCACCAGACGCCATATTGTCAAGATAAAAAAAAAACAGCGAACAATGTCAATTGGGGTATCTTATAGGTATTTAAAAAATTGGTACCTTTCACCTTTTTCATTTTAAATAACGGTTTAACAACCATTCTCGCTAATTACCTCATATATTTCAAACCTTCAGACAGATAATTAAGACATCGTTAGACACGTCATGACCGCCAAAAGGTGTTCTTAGAAAAGTGAAGTAGGGCTCCCAATTTTTTCAAACTCATCGAGTATTAAAGTAATGGATTTTTAATTATGCACCAAGTGGATAAGCAGTGTCTTACTTCACGCCGAAAAAATTTACTACTCGGTCAAGAAAGTACCGGGAAAAGATCAATATTACACAAAATGCTAGTTATTTATCCCAATTTATTTTATCACCTTCACAGTATGCTCCTTCAGAAACGATACACTCACGTCAACGAATAACCCAATCATCAAAACATTTATAAGCGCTTTTTCCGGAATCGAGTTCAGTTCTCGCCGCGAATTCTCCTTTGTCTTCTACCGAATGAAAACGGGTGCCACGAAGTGGTCATTTGAGTTTAGGAATTAAATAAAAAAATCAAAAAACCCGACTGCTTCAAAAGCGGAGGATACACCAGATTTTGGTCAACCAGTCCGCGAATATGTATCCTCCACCTGCACAGCATGATAAGCAGTCGGGTCATTTGATCTTTTAATTTAACTTTTTTATTTATAACTTTTCAGTTAACTTTTTTTCGAATTAGATACATTTAAACATATAAGTGTTATATAATATTTTTGAAATCACCTCTTTAACCCCTTTATTTTGATACCCCACATGATGGGTTTGGAAGCAAATAAAAATTTGGGCGCCCACAATATGGCGCCCAAAAGCCACAATTTCTCTATTGTTCAATTTTAATGTAGCCTATGACACTCGCAGGGTTAAAACAAATAGATTGACGTATGAATCATCAAAATCGGCCAACGCGTTTGGTTTCTGGAACGCCATATAGGAACAAACATACATACATACATAGACTGATAAACACATTACCCTCCTTCGGCAGTCGGGTAAAAAGAAAGAAGTCGGCTGGAGCCATATCTGGTGAATAAGGTGGTTGCTCATTTGGCTTTGTTCAGCTTTTAGTCAAAAATTCGTTCACAATGATGGCCTTGTGTGAAGGCGCATTATCGTGGTGCAAAATCCAAGAATTTTTTTTCCACAATTTTGGCCTTTGTCGTCAAATTTGCTCTCTTAATCGCCGCATAACGTTTAAAAATATTCTTTACTTACCGTCAAACGGTAAACTGTGCTTTCCGGCATGAATTCCGAGTGCACTCCACCGCGATAGTCAAAAAAAATAATAATGTAATAAATAATAGTCAGCATAACTTTGACTTTTGATCGACTTTGGCGTGGTTTTTGCGGTTTCGGGTCAATTGGAAGATGCCACTCGAAGCTTGTTGACTATTTTGCTTGTCAAACTCTAAACTCATGTCTCGTCACCATTAACAAAGCGTTTCATGAATATTGGGTCGGAATTGACTCATTCTAGCAAGTCAGCGACTCTTATGCGATTGAGATTTTGGAGAAAATTCAGGTCTTTTGGGACTAGCCGAGCGGCAACATTTTTCATACCAAACTGATTATTTAGAATGGTACGGACCGACTCGTGAGAAACAGAAAGTTAGGCGGCTATCTCTCTTAAACTTGAATGAGGATTTTCAGTCATTATTTTCTTCACTTTTGCGATGAACTTCAGTTGCAGACGTTGATGGCGTACCAGAGCGAGACAAATCTTCCATCACATCTTGACCGCCTTTGAACGCTTTGTACCAGTCTTAAGCACGTATTTTTGATAAAGTCGATTCACCGTAATCCTTCTGTAACATTTTCAGTGACTCCGAACACGAAATTCCATAGGTGATGCAAAATTTAAGACAAACTCTTTGTTCGATGTTTTTGTCCATTATGAAATTGACAATACGCACTAGATATGATACAACTAAAAACAGCGCTGTATTTAATTTTAATCGAAATAACAGATGTAACTCAAACTCCGCGACAAAATGGAAAACAGTTGTGCCAATTTAACAACAACAAAAAAAATAGATGTAAGTTCTACCCAAACGCTTGTCCGTCATCACTTCCTAGTGTTGTAGCTGGGCTAAAGAAGCGGCGCAACAAACTGCCCAGCAACACGTTTGATCTTTTTCCAATCGCTATCACGACGCTTTCGTTGATAGGATGTCACTTGCCCAGAGCCTTACACACGAGAAATACGACGGAACCCGAGCGATACAGCTCGTGCTTGATGAAACTTTACAGTTTTGTTTATATTTTCCAAGTGCTGTAATAATACATGTTTTCTCTCTTTCTTAACGAACGTGAATAGATAGGGTAATGGAATATTGATATTATTTCGTACGGCTGCTATTGTCTGCCTGTCTGCTGGATGGGTAGCTCGGCCACATGGTACTGTCTGCAGCCGCAAGAACAACAGCGACCAACATGAAGTTTTCGCTCTCATTAGTTAAACTGGTAAGTTTTTTATTATTTTCAATATGCCCTTTTTGTGAGTCTCATATTCTTCTTCTTCGATTACTTAAATTTATCCTATTTTTATTTATGTTGCAAATTACATATATTTTGACAAGAATTCAGCAATGTCGACTATCAGCCTTTCAGGCCTTTCATGAGGCAGGTGTATATTAACATAGTTTTATTTGTGAAACACTCGTAGATACAATAGCACATGCTGGGCATGAGGTTCTGGGTTCGATGCCCGGGACGGGTAGTATCTTCCATCTGGAATTTCTCAGAAGCAGCCTGGAGTTAAGATTTGTGCGCGGTTGATGCAATGGTCTGGCCTCCTATTACATGACTTAAACATAGCTGACGAAATGTGCCTGTGCACCCCTGCCCAACCCTTCGTTAAACAGGAGTGGTGTTATGTTAGGAGTAATATATTCTGTCGGGTAGTAATATAACAGTAATAAGCGTTTGGAATATTGTGGTCTCCAAGCCTTCTCATCTAATAATATGTTAGAAGTAACTGTGAAGAGAAGGCTGCGGGTATCCACTGGGTGCGTGGCCTATGTTCAAATGCTAATAATGTTAGACATTGGATTGTACGTGAAATCAAAATATTATTAATGATTATAATTTACGTTTATTTCACAATGATTAATATTAATATAAGCAGTTGTTATTCTTGTGACAAACTATCTATAAGTGAATGAGCAAAGTGATGCTTATCATTTCATCAGTATCCGCAGCCTGGGTTCGCCCACTGCTGGGCTTAGGCCTCTCTTTTCTTGTGCCGATCCCGCCGCTCTGGAAATCCCGGCACTGCATAAACTGACGATGCTGGACAGAAATTGAAGTTTGGCGCCATTTTTGTAGACACTCTTCAGGCAGAGTTTGGCCGGTGCCGTGTAGTAAATAAATGCGTTAACTTTGTTTGTTGCTTCAAGGACCTGGTTTTATACAGAGTGTAACGAAAACGTATGATCATATTTAAAAAAATCCTTTTGCCCATGTATATAAACAACTTTCTCCCGGAATGTCATAGACAACTACTTGCCGGAAAATAAATTGGACCATACAAAGTGCTCATCAGCGGACCAAAATTTGTATGGGAGATATATTATTTTTCCCGAAAAACATCCTAAAGGGGTGGCAGTTTGAATGGTGAACTAATAATTTCTCAAGTAAGGCGGCCCGCGCATTCGAAAGTCGGTGTTCCTGTTTTCGTTTCTTAGTTTTTTGACACCGACTGCCGAAACTGCAGTTATTTTTCACTGTGTAGTGTTTTTATTTGGAAGTCGGTTATATTTTTTTTTATTGTTTGACAATTCAAAAGTTTATTTGAAATGAAGAATTTTGATTTTGTAGACAATTGGGTCTTGCTTGATATAAGGTTGTGAAAGGACAGACACATTTGTGCAGTTTGGCTGTCCATGGGATTTGGAGCATCCGCCTCCAGCACCACATTTCGAATGCGTCTGTCCTCTGTCTTTACCTTGCTCGGATTGTCCATGTCTCAACAGCAAAGAGAAAAATCAGTTAAACCAGTGCCAAACGGGCTTTGGTTTTTAAACTTACACCGCAATTTTTACAGATGTTCTGGAGACATTTCTTAGCATCTTTAGCCACATTGGCTATCCGTCTCCTTAATGCCGGGACGCATCTGCCTTCATTATTAATACTAGAACCCAGATAAATAAAACTGTCCACGGTATCGATCCCCTGGATGTATTAATTGCATGCCCTAATTTGCCACTCTCCATCTCTATGCAGTATCTCCTTCATGTCGTCAAAAGTTGTAGCAAGGAGAACGGTACCGTCTGTATACCGCAGATTGGAGATGCACTTTCCACCAGCAACAAATCCCGTTTCCCAGCCCTGAAGAATTTTCCGGATTATATACTCTCCATATATATTGATGAGCAGAGGTGAGAGGATGCATCCCTGACTTATGCCTTTCTTGATGGAGAAAACATTTGAATAGTCGGTGTATATTTTGACGAAAGAGCGGTTGTTGATATAGAGGCATCGGACTAGGTCAATAAGGTGTTTAGGCGTACCCATGTCTTCCAGAACGTTCCACAGATTCCACTGCAAACAATCAAAGGCCTTGCTGTAGTCAATTAAATACAACAACACAGGACTGTTAAATACCCGGCTTTTTTCAATGATTTGGCGAATGTTCAGGATTTGTTCCCGCGTGCCTTTGCTTTTAATAAACCCTGTTTGTTCTGAATTTGTGAATCAAGAGAGTGTTTTAGCTTATTGTGAATGATTTACATTAGTATTATATACTGACATGTGGGATAAGTACCAGGGTCCTGTTGTTGCTGCAGTCTTTGGTAGAGCCTTTTGAGGGTTCCGTAGCCAAATGGCAAAAAACGGAACCACATTTAGACCACACCTTATAGATTCGTCATGCTTGTCTGTCTGTCCGTCTGTCTGTCCGTCCGTATGTCACAGCCACTTTTTTCCGAAACAATAAGAACTATGCTGTTGAAACTTGGTAAGTAGATGTATTCTGTGAACCGCATTAAGATTGTCATACAAAACTGGGGGTTCCCATACTTGAAACTGAAACTAAAAAAATATTTTTTCATCGAACCCATACGGGTATCTATGGGTAGGTCTTCAAAAATTATATTGAGGTTTCTGATAGCATTTTATCTAGTTAACGCGAGAGACACTTCTAAAGTGGTAAAATGTGTCCCCCCCCTGTAACTTCTAAAATAAGAGAATGATAAAACTAAAAAAAAAATATGATGTACATTACCATGTAAGCTTCCACCGAAAATTGGTTTGAACGAGATCTAGTAAGTAGTTTTTTTTTAATACGTCATAAATCGTAAACCACAATTAACCAAGTACGGAACCCTTCGTGCGCGAGTCCGACTCGCACTTGGCCGGTTTTATTTATGAAGCGGAACAAACACGGACTCTGTCCACTCTTCAGGCCATCTCAAGGTCTTCCAGGTTGAGTTGCAGATGCTTAGAATCTGCTTTACATCTTTGGAGTCAAGGTTTTGAGTAACTCGGTGGGCATTCCATCTTTACCCTGTCTAACCTTGAGACATTCAATAGCATGTTCGACCTCGAATAGAGGTAGAATATCGGGTGCTTGTGGTGATACGTCTGTCTGCGCGCCGTTTGTGACAGGTTGACCAGTGTTATAAAGTTATGTGCAATACTGTTTCCAGCGTTTCAGAACTAGACCTGCTTCATCTGCGATCGTGCAGGTTCTCGTACTACGAGATTTAGACAGCTCTTTGACCTTGCGTCAAGCCTCGTGTTTCGCACAATTTTTCGAGATCAGTACAGATGTTATTGATGTTCTGGTCATAATCTTTGCGGCAACTTTTGTGCACCTCTGTGCTGAGTTGGTCATATACTATTATGATTTCTAGTATGGTCAGTCCCTTTCCCTTTAATTCATGTCTACTAATAATTAGGTCAGCTGTTTCAGAAGATATAAAAAGCGTAATGATAGGTTTAGGCAGCATATTTTCTTTGCAATTTTTTTTATGCCAACTGCATTTTTTTTTTGCAAAGCCTTCGAAGTGATGTCTGGGTCAGTAGCGTCAATTAAAGAACATTTAGGCAATTTATGTTCAATCTCTTTTAGTCTTTTCTGAAGGCTTGTAGGTCAACATGGTGCATGTTCCATCTGCCTTCTTGCTTGAGGAGTTTTCTCAGCCGAAGTCGGATTGTGGTGACTAAAAGCTGGTGATCAGAGCCACAGTCTGCCCTGGGTATGTCTTGGTTATCATGACAGTCTTACATGATTTCCATCGGCTCTCGATGAGGATGTAGTTATCTGGTTTCGAAAACAGTCGCCAGGAGATATTCAGGTATACAATCGTCGAATATGCCTGTCTTCTATAATTGTCAACTTTCTTTGTCACTATAGGTTTGCTGTAAGCTGCTTCTGTTATAACTTATTATTTAATTTTAATATTGCACCAAGTGCAACCCCATGTCGTGTCCAGCTAGGCTATCTCTCTCCATTCAGGGTTGCCTGGAAGAGATCGCAGATCGCGATAAGGCCGCCTTTTGTATGTTGTTGTTATTTTAAGGTTTCCGTATGTAATGTTATTATCTTGGTGTACAATAAAGTATATAATAAATAAATAAATATATAATAAGAGAACTCAGCATTGAGTTAAGCTCGCATTTGTACATGTACTTTATTATCACGTGTATGTTGTTTTTGGTGTACAATAAAGAATAAAGAATATGTTGTTTTAGAAAGTGTCGCTTCTCTCGTTTCTGTTACCGATTTCATACTTCTCGACAACCCGACGAAGATGTTCATCGCTATCTGTTTTACTGATTTTGGCATTAACACCATCTAAAACTACCGTTATCTCTCTTTTAGGTATTTCTTGGAGAGGTGTTGCCAAGGCGCTATAAAAGTTCTTAATTTTGTCCTCGAATACGATACCTGTATGATGTACTGACAGGGAGTCGTGTTAACTTTGACGGCAATTATTCTGTCGTTAATCTTCTTAAATATGTATGTCAGCGATACTTATCTATGCTAAGTGGTACCACAAAGGCAACACATTTCCAGCTCTCATTCTCAGGTCCTGAAAAGTAGATTTTATTCGACTGGTTAGTCGAAAAGTAACCAGAATTTCTCCAATGTGTTTCGCTGAGTCCGAGGATAGTGACTCCCTTCCTTTTCATTTTCACATTCTCTACTATCTGGAGCCCACATTCCAGGAGCCTAGGCGGTGAGGCTCTCTAAAAGATTTCAATATACATCAGTAACATAGTTTCCATGTGTTACCTGATCTGACACAAATACATGGCCGGTAGCTAATTTCACACCACCATCCCCGGTTTGGTCCCCGGTTAGCGCCGGATCAGCCGTCAGCCGGATCTCTCAACAGATCAACATATTCTCTTTTCCTTAAATCCATTATTATTCTCGTGGGAACTAGTAAAATATACGTAATAGTAAACATTATCACCAAATTTGAAGTTCATAGGTCAATGGGATGTTAAAATTTCTTGGAAACAAAACTTAGTATAAAAAGCTGACTTTGATGGCTTCTCATTCCTTGGTTTTCCAATGGTTTTTAAAACACATAATAGATTATTTTTCTACTCTACGAGTTCTAAACAACGATACCCCACTCGATGGGGTTGGTCATAATTTTTTTTCTCGCTCGCAAGGGCCTGAAATCTGTTATGGGACCACCTAAAATCATTTTAAAATATTACTTGACTTTGTATGGCTTTGGGTCAACAAGATGCTTATACTGTAAAATTTGAAGACTGTAGCTCCAACCGTATGGCTGTAAAACCCGTGTGACAGGCAGACGGACAGACAGATGGACAAACAGACAGGTGAGTGACAGAAATAGGGCTCCGTTGGTACCTTTCGTGTACGGAACCCTAAAACGGCATTTAGTCCGCCTCTGTACGTTTTGTGCGCATAATACTTTACTTTATACTTAACTTTTTTTAAATAAAAGAACTGAATTAACATTGCCGAACTAATAATTTGATAGCTCTAAAAGCTCCATCTTGAATGGCGTCGCAAACCTGTTAGTCACACCGTGGTGACTAATGTCTCTGATTAGATGCAAGAACTGCTTTGGGTTATGTTCCATACTTACTTTTCACATACATATTTTCAGTATCTGGATTAGCTAGACACTAAAAACAAAACAAATTCACTACTAGGTACTGCTATAAGTAGTGGAGTTTCAAGGAAGCGCGATTGTTTTTTGTTAGTGTTGAGCGCATCTGCTTCGCACTCGGGGAGTACATCCGTGTGCAGAATATTATCGAGTTAGCTTCGGTTCGCGCACGCGCAGCTCGAATGACTCGACGGCGACGTCTGTCGGTCTGTCTGGCAGCTGGCTGGAGATGGAGAGTGACTACGGCGGGTCACGGGTGCGGTGTGCGGGGTGCAGGGTGCGGGTGCGGGTTTGACGGATCCGTCACTGTAAGATTCAGTAGCAACATCATCATTTCAGACGAAATACGTCCACTGTTGGTCATAAGTGATACGCCTCCCCTAAGCTTCGCCACATTGACAGGTCCCGTGCGTGGATACACAAAGCAGTTGTATTTTAATAAATTTTAACTAAAATATAAAATACTAAAATTTAACAGTTGATTTTAATACAGAACCCTTCTTACAAGAACTATCGAACTGGCTCGTGATGGATCCCTTAATTTTTCGACAATCGCCATCGCTGCTAGAATGTGAAGCACCTGGGTCATGACATGACCTCACGGCCGCACGGCGCGGTGTAAGACAATAACTAAATATTTCTATGGAATTTAGTTGGAGTTGATAAGTTCTGGCCCTTTTCATACACATTAAAATGTCGTTTTGGCTAAAACCTCGCCTCCCGTGCGTGGGTTCAAATCCGGGCAAGTACCAATAAAGCTGTTTGAATTCATACTATGTACTTTCTAAGTTTGTCTTGGACATTGCTGACAACGGTGAATGAAAGCATTGTGAGAATACATGCAGCCTAATTGTGTTAGTGAACTTATAGTTAGAATTTGTAAGTTTGTGCTCCATTGGTGTAATTGCTGCAAGGCGTTCCAGTGCGAGGGTAAAACAAATAAATAAATGGCTCGTGTGGGTATAGTGTAGAGTCCCGACGTGTGTGTCACCTGCATGTATCCATCGAGTTGTGCTCAGCATCAGACTGCCGCCGCTGTTCTGTTCGGCTCATCGCGCGGCGGACGGCATCTCATGCGCGTCTTGTAGCGAAGCGAATGGGGATCAGCTAATTGAACCTCGTCGAAGTAATTGTGCGTATCGGTGTCAGCGTTACACCATACCAATAACGACGCCCGGCACAGAAAGAATACACGCCATGTAGGTACCTTCCTTCAACTGCTTCATAGCATCACTGAATTCTCGTTAGGTAATGATTCTTCATTGTAAAGCGTTTTTTGTTTGAGCTTGCTCTGCGGATCGGAAACTTTCGTATGAGTTGAGGCGCCATCGCCACAGTGAGATGTCTCGGCAAACAGTATCCCTAACTCTAGTTGGCTGCTGCTATGCATTGAAAGATGCCGAGATCTACGGGTCCCATAGGACGCCACGAGACACCACGTAAGACCTGATGAAGATGGAGGGACAAGCTTGAGTCCTTTCGAAAGACAAACCAAAAAGAAACCAAAGTGCAGCCTTTGCCCTCCAATGAATGAGACCATACCAACTGACAAAAAAATCACTGCTTGAAAACGAAGCAAAAAGTCGGGACCAGAAATAACGAAGCTTATCTATTCGAGATATCTTATATGGGACATACTTATTAAGAAGTTCCAGTGGCCACCTGTGGTCTTCTTCTTCAGTTCCACTTCACCAAATAATACTTTCTGAGTGCAAATGCTTGCCATGTTTTAAAAAATACCAAAATCGCTATATGTGTGTCTATAATATTTGGGGAGTTCCCTCGATTTCCATGTTATCCCATCATCAGATTCTGATTTGATGACAATGGGACAACCTGGAGAGAATGCCCTGTCAAACAAAAATAATTTTGTAAAACCGTCTATAGTGTGTGTAAGTCTCTCCTGAGTCTTGAAGCTTCCACCTTCATCTGAGGCTTCCACTTAGTTTATCATCAAAAAACAGCGGCGGTGTGCCGCTGTTTTTTGATGAGTTCTGTGATTACCTACTATAATTACATGTGTTTCACCGGTTATGATTAAGTTTTGTGTCATTCGGATAATCTTTTCTGGCCTAAATTTGTGCATAATAAGTACCTTACTACAGAACTTGCTTTTTATGTACCACAACTAAAAAGTGAAATATAAAAGTTTAAAAAAAAACTTCAATCGGAGAAACAAAAACAGGAACAAAGTTTTTATAAAACTAAACTTTTGACACGACGGAAACCAAGATTAAAGTAACGGATTAGGTAGTAAACAGGTTCTTAATAAAACACGTAATTCTACAATCTAATTAAATATGGAAATACACACGAGTGCCAGCTGAGTCGATAACATGACAAGACCAGATTGACGTCGAATCTACGTAGACCAGAGCGAGCGAGGGGTCACCTGCCTTCTATTACCAAAAACAAATACGACTGGTATTTACGAACGGATACCATGATTTAAACGAATACCAAAACAAGTACAAAGAAACTTCTAGTTCAATAATAAAATATGACTAATAATCAACTTAATTATAAATTTTAGTTCCTCCTTGTACCTATGTGAATAATATTTTTTGCTACTACATAAAAACAAGAACAATTGAATTTACTTACAGTCAAAAAAATAAAAAATGTCTCAGAAAATCAACTCTTAATTTATATTAACAGGTTCACTGTCCATTTAGTAAAAAAATAGTAAGTATTAGTATTATATTACGATCACATAAAAATATCAGAAAACCATTTTTGTTTTTATTTTTTATTTTATTTTGTGCGTATGGGTGGGATGTCAACCATGTACCGATGGCGCATGGCCGTACGTCTAGTAGTCCGATGATGGAAAGGGCTAGGCGGAATCAAATTGTTCAGTTCCGGCGCACACTCCCCGAAATGTAACCGATAAAAACCGACAGGCTGGCAACTCGGCGTCGATGTTCGAGGCTCTGGAGCTTTGACGCGACCAGTGCATCGTTGCCAATAAGCCTCTTGGCCCGTCTGTCAATCGACTCAAGTGCATCAAGCTGGTATTTGGCAGATCCGTCCCAGAGGTGAGAGTAGTACTCCATGCACGACCGAACTTGCGCTTTATACAAGTTGAGCAGCTGTTCAAGTGTGAAGTACCGTCTCACCTTTGCAAGAATCCCCAATTTGTTTGCTGCCAACTGAGCTTTCGCCTCAATGAATGCACCAAAATTGAGGGTCGATGTCAAAGTAACAACAAGAAGTTCGAGATGGTCCGTTAACGGCACGGTTACACCACGGAAAGATGGAGCCGGGTGGAATTGGTTCTTCTTAGCGGAAAAAAGGCACGCCTGGGTCTTAGTAGCATTGAAACTGACCAGATTGGCATCTCCATTCGGAGACCGCCTTCAAGGATAGATTCAAGCGTTGGACCATGGCCTCCCGGAGAGACCGAATCTGAGGCCCAGTAGTCCGTGCATCGGAAACGTATCTCTCAGCAACAGTGCTGTCGTCTGCGTACCCATAGGTTCCGAGTTTTAACAGATCATTAATGAGCAGCAAGAATAATGTTGCCGAGAGCACTGACCCCTGAGGGACTCCGGCGTTGATATCTAACTGACCGGACGAGCAGCCATAGATAACCACTCAGATGGATCGATCCCTGAGGTAGTCCGCAATCCAATTACACAGACCACTAGGCAGTCTGAAGGTAGGAAGCTTACCAATGAGGCTTTGGTGCCAGACCCTGTCGAAAGACTTCGAGGAGTCGAGGGAGATGGCTAGCGCTTCCTCGTGTTTTTCGATGGCCTCACTCCAGATGTGAATGGCATACGCTAGAAGATCCCCATCGGACCGATTTCGGCGGAAACCGTATTGGCGGTCACTGAGAATGTCGTTCGCTTCTAGGTATGCCAGGAGCTTGCCGTTGAGCACACGTTCCACACTCTTACAGAGGATGGACGTTACAGAGATGGGTCTGTAGTTGGCTGGGTCAGCTCGACTGCCCTTTGGGCACAAGCTGTATGTTGGCTTGCTTCCAAGCCTTCGGTTCTTTTCCAGTCTCTATCAAAGGCGATACAGGCGAGTCAAGATCGGGGACAATTCAGGCGCACAGGTTTTAAGCACAATTGTTGGTATCCCGTCGGGGCTACTCGCTTTGTTCACATCAAGACTACGCAGCACCCTACGCACGTCTTTTTAATGAATGCGAATATCCGACATACTCGTCACACATCCATCAGGAGAAGGAGGAGGCTGCGCGCCATCAGAATTCAGATGCGAAGATTCAGCAAAAAGCCAGGCAAATAAGTTTACCTTCTCCTCAGCGGAGTAGGCCAATGACCCGTCAGGTTTCAGCAGTGGTGGTAGTGACGGGCGACAGCAGTTTGATTCGACCGACTTAGCCAGGGACCAAAACGCTTTGCTACCCGCTGGGTATGAAGCTAGTTTGTGCCCGATTCAGCTAATGTGGTCAAACCGTGCTCTTCGCATCACCTTTTTTTTTAAGCCTTTATAGGCTTGCGCCTGACCACTTGGACTTGGCAGCCCTGTTGAAGGCTCTCTTCTTCTGACTCACGTCACTAGCCTTGCGTGTTCGAGCGTCGACCCATGCCTGGTAAGCCATGTTTTTAATCGCGTCGGCCCGGTTACACTCGGCTCCATACCATGGCCTGTCGACGTGAGACATTGCTACGTCAGAGAATGGAATATAGTACTCCATTCCCCGACGTACTATATTCCATATATTTTCCATTAATTCCATTCATTCCACATCTGACACAGCGTCAGCGCACGACGATGGATCATCCAAAGAGAAGCCATTTGATTAGGTTTGACTGTGCTGTCTGCTGACTGTACCAAATTCAAGTTGTTGGTATTCGTTCGCACATCCAAAATCCGTTCGGTATAAAAATTAATATGAGTTGAAACAAATACCAGTAGTATTAGTTTTTAGTATTAGAATGGAATAAATCGCCTGTCCTCTGCTTCACAAGTTCCTTTACTAACTAGACGTGACCGACACTGTTAGATTGCGTTACTTTTAGAGGCCATGACGTCATCTAGTTTGGCCAATATGCACAATTATATAGAAAAAAAAATAGGTAGAAATTGTTGGCAGTCGTCAGATTTATGAAAATCTGAAACCTTTCTTTGAAAACTTCAATTTGGATTTTTTTTCAAAGTCGTCTAAGGTCCGGTTGTTAACGGCTCGCCAGCAATTCATATTGCAAACGGTTGTAAAACAGCATGGCCTCACTACCTTCAACCACTCACTCTCCCACAGAAGAAGACGATTCGATCCCATAGACCGCCATCACAACCGGCTCTCGACTACTTCCTCTCATCGCTTCTTTTGCTACCTTGGTTGCTTTCTTTATAATAAAATAAATAGGATACTCCCAATTTATAACCTCACCAAAACCAAATGCAAAATTAAACTAAGCAATTGGCTCCGGGAGTTGAACTATGAGGAAACATAAAAACTACTTGCTGTCCCAAAATAGCCAATTTAATACATAGATACTATTCCCCCTCCCCACACACCCCACCCCCACACATTCACCCACATATACACCGTACTCACTCACAGACACACTTTCATACCTACTAACACCAAGCACCAATAATTGCTACCATTTTCATTTTCTGTTTTATTTGTGTTTTTGTATTTTAAATTTGAAAGCCTATGCTTTTAGAATTTCTTGCCGCACTAATTATTGTACTAAACATTAAAATGTAAGCACTACCCAAGGGGTGGAGACCTGGTGTCCTGAAATACAGAGCTCACGTCTAGTTTAGGCACCAGTCGCCCACAGTATAATTATTGCTGTTACGTACCTGCTTTGTATTGATGTCTCTCTAAATGGACCTATATTGTGGTGAGAAATAAATCATTATCTTACTTAAACAATAATAAAATAAAAAACCCTGTGCGAGACCAAAAAGGCTCGGTAAAATGCGTTTTGTTTATCAATTGTCAGCCTCACATATGGTCAAATAAGTTGGCGAATTAATTATTTGATCGTTTGTTAGATTAAAAATTGATGAATTTATCGTTATGCATCATAACGAACGATTTAAAAGAATATGGGGTTTACCCTTTTTATCCCCTCATGTACCCGAGTCTGTTCGTCCTGTGCATCGTTGGATATACCAGGCTGGCAGTTAGAAGAGATGTTGCGCTGGTAAAGTATGTGGCTAGCATACTGTTAGGTTTGTTGCACCACCCAGAGGTGCTGGAGGCGCTGTGGCTGTGCGCGCCGGACGGGTGCATGGGCGCGCGCCGCTGCCCCTTTCTGTTAGACGTACCGTTGGCTAGGACTAACTTACTTTAGTTTACCCCTAGTACGCAAGTCATACGTTTGATAAATGCTGTAATGTTATCGGAAGATATAGTTTGTCAAAACCTGCCGAGATTCGTCAAAGTAGCGCAAAAGTTTAATTGAAAAAGGTCTGACTATTTAAAAAATGGAGAGCAGTGGTGGCACAGTGGTATCGGCTGCGACTTACAAGTTGTAGGTCGTGAGTTGGAGCCGGTAGAGGAGGTAGGCGCTTTACTTTGTGTAAATTATTTCATCACGACTGCTCTCAAAACGGTAAAGGAAAACATCGTGAGGAAACCGGCATGTCCTAGAACCAAAAATTCGAAGACTGTGATATACACCTACCCGCACTGGACCCGCGTGGTGGATTACGGCCCATTCCCTCTCACAGAGAGGAGGCCTGTGTCCCAGCAGTGGGAACATTAATAGGCTGATGATGTGATGTGATTTAAAAAATGATTAATGTATTGGAATGTCTTGTAACGATTGATGTATTGTATTTTAATGTTTTATATGTAAGTTATAATATCGCCTTGGAAGTTTATGTAAAGCTGTTATAATAATTAATGATTTACTTATCTATACCAATATTATAAAGAGGAAAGATTTTTTTGTTTGTTTGTTTGTACCGAATAGGCTCCGAAACTACTGGACGATTTTAAAAATTCTTTCATCAATAGAAAGCTACATTATTCCTGAGTGACATAGGCTATTTTTTAATCCCGAAAACGGGTTCTGTGAGGTGGCCCACGGGAGCGAAGCCGCGGGGAACAGCTAGTTGTAAATAAAAAAAATGATTCGAGGCATCACGGATAGTCTGAAGTCCAAAAGTCTGACCACAATTCTTATCAAAGTGTAACCCAGTACTGGTTTGTGGAAGTTAGATTCTGGCAATCACATGCATGCGGTCAGACAGCAAGCGGACTACGATATTGCTTTAGTGGTTAGTTAAATAATAAAAGCTTTAGAAAAGCTTAGTTGTCATTGATCTGCTCTAGGTTGTATTTTCTTTCATATCATTATCATCGTCAACCACATATACGCAGGAACTAATCATGATCATTTCAAAGTAGTTTTGAAGTGTGGGATCTTGTTTGAACGTTATTTGTCATTGGTAAGAATTAACAAACGTAATGCACACAGCGCACACAGCGCAGCGGTGGCAGTGGTCACTTTCAAATACGTTGACCGTGACGTTTGTATAAAGATTAGACGGTCACTTCTGTTGCACTTTCGGTGCCAGCTGCCAACCTCGGATCGAATGGCGGATTCTAGAGGATCTTCCGCCGACAATGTAGCTTTAAGTTCAAACTAATCAACATTATGCAAATTAGTTTTGTATACTCGAAATAAGAGATATTCTATTTACGGACTAAGCTAATAGTTAACGACATTCATCATAATAATTCTCGTGCACCTCGTCAATAACGCCACACAATACTTTCAAGTCAATGTAAAGTTGTGAATCCTTGCTCCCGTGCTCGCTCGCACCGTTGCACCGTGACGGATGTCGTGTTTCGTCATTAGTGTCACTAATTGCTTCTTGTTTGCATTCTTCAATTCGACAACCTGATGCTTGACAATTACTTTAATTTTTATTTAACAAAACTCGAAGAAGTCTCAGTTACTCAATCAAAAACTGCACCAATACTTTGAAAAGCTATCATCGTATCTGTGGGCAAGCTCGGGCACCGGACTCGGGGCAAGATTACCGCTATCAGATCAGATAGCAACAAAAACAAATTGCAATCATCTCCTAACGGTAATGACTTTCGCCCGCGGAGTGTCGATAGTCGGCAGGCTGCGAAGTGCGGCCGCCGAGGAAGGCGAGGAGCTATGGTATGGTGCGGATGCGCCGCACTCCGGCAGGAGGGCGGGGCGCGCGCAGGGGGCGGTCAAGGCCGCCGGCGCACGCGGTCGGTCCCTGCGCCTGCGCACACTGCTCACTTGCTCAGTTAGTCAGTTCGCCCCGCGCTCCCCCAGCCTGAAGTCGCGTCGTGCCGCTCGTCAGTTCGCGAGTGAAGTGTGTGTGTTGTACAGTTACGTGCCGAGTGCCGTGAAGCAGCCGGTCGTCGACCCGCGAGTATGAGCTCGCGCCCGCTGTGGCCGCCGCTCCCGCCTCTCATCTGATCAGCTCGGCTCCGCACAGCTCCCGAACCACAAGGTGAGCTCCTGCTTCCTCACCCCCGAGCCCCGACGACGAACAACGGCGCTGCGCTAACCGGTTGTGCGCTCTCCGCAGTCGACGGAACACTCGGGGTGAAGACATTCCGCTGACTCGTTATTATAATAAATTGTCCTAATTTGCGGCCGGGGCCTGCCGCGACCGGCCCGAGCGCGTCATTGCAGGCTCCGGTTTGCTCGACTGTGAAGCTGATTCAATCGACCAGCTCCGATACTATTGATAAAACATTGTTATGAACTTCGCTCGCGATGCAAGTTGAGACGAGGCGTGACGCTGTCAATTCAGCTAATTGTGATGTGCTCATTTGGATAACGGTAATACACAAAATGTAAACTGCACCGAATCGGTCCAACAGCTTGAAAGTTTCTGTCAATAGTATCATTAGAGCAGTGTTAGTGGTGCTCATTGTATCCGCGAGACGTTTAGTTAGAAACCGCGTCTGGTTCTAAACCAGTTGCGGTAATGGTGTCAAGGTACCTACGGCAGAGGTACGGTCTTTCAAACACAACTGACATATTTTACTCACTTATTAAAATTACAACAAATACTTTTACTTAATTCACTGTATAACATTAGGCTTAAACGATCAGGATTGAGCCTGTTCGTAGTGCACAGATGTACAATTCGTAGTGCACAGAAGTACAGTTCGTAGTGCACAGACGTACAGTGGGTGAAACGTCCCGAGTCCTATATGTATTTATTCAAAGTCAACTCCGGAGGGTTAACTCGCGACTACCTGCAATAAGGGAGCATTCTCATGACACTCTTAGAAATGTGCCGCGGAATGCTTATTGGGAATCACTCTTTACGACGTATTTCGTCAGACAGAATATCCACGTTGATAAGAAAACTTGAGCTCAAACCTGCACAAATATTAATAACTTAAATGTCGCTTGCTTTGCCGTGTTCTGGTTGCTTTAAAAATTGAGAATGTGTTCTCTGATTCATAGCAACCCCTTGAAAAGCTAGTTTGAGTAGCTCACATAGCTTTCCTGAACGCTCCAGTGTTGCCAGTGGCAGACATTCAAATATGCACGAGACTTTTCAAAAAGTTACATTTTCATGAGAAAAGTACATTCCTTATTGTATGTGAAAAACGACACTAATAAGCTCACTCGCTCATCGGAGTAATCGGGATGGAAGATTTAGAAATGCACGTGAGTGAGTGAGTGAATTTGCAATATATCAATTTGTGTGTCACAAAATTAGATACCTACGATAACACTACGAACGAAAACTTTCTTAGATGCGTTCCGTTTCACGGTAAATTTTTGTATGCTGGAAATTATTTCAATATTTTTTACTAAGTCCTAAAAGTAACACAAAAGTTACATTTTAAGTCGTGTTACATGGAGGTTACATGAGAAGGTCAAAAGTTACGTAGAATGTAACAAAAGTAACATTCTGGCAACGCTTGAACGCTACTTGAGTACAACTTCAGAGCAGGGTGACCAACGCCTGCTTTCTAAATTACCCGAAAACCGATCCCGAACCGAAATCACCAATTTGGGGGCGATTTTCCCCACAAATAATCATCATTTTTTTTAATTTGTTTTTAGATAAATCAATCACATTTACTTTTACGTATTATTAAAACAATTTTATTCTGAATAATTTTACTTACACTCAACTACCTTTAACCACTAACTAAGGTACCTACAGCTCTCGTAAATATAGTGTCACTACGGTATCAGAGTGCCGATTTTGATTATCTGTTTTTGAATTCTATACAACGCTGAATTTTTGTTCAACAGATGTATTAGAGTAAAGTATAACAAGCAATAAGCTAATTGGCTTTGGTAAAATGTTTCGCTCTGCATTGTTAATCAGATCCAATTCCTCCTACTAGGGGAATTCCCTTCATTTAGGTACCCCTGGCTGAAAAAATATGTTGACGACAGCATTAACATTTGAAATTTAACATATTCTCAGAATGCATAGATACGTACAATTACCTACGTTCAATCAGTTCAGTGGTCCGCATGCGCATCCTACTTCCTCAGATATCACTAAAGACTGTAACGTTCTTGTATCCATGTTACTAATTCATAACAAAGCTCGGTTGTCTTTAGCTTGCCCTAGTATAGGAACTGCTTAGAACAACGTACAAGCCTAGAGGCCAGAGCATGCGTCGCGTGTTTATTCCGCGCCTCTTACAAAGTATGCGGGGGAAGGAGCAGCATACTTCTCGCTTTGACTAGAGATGGGGTGTAAATAATGAAAATCTGCCCCACATAAATCAAGTGACGAGGTGAAATATCTTGTGCTTTAATCAGTAGAGTCTAACAGACCCCAACCACCGGTACACATCCATGACGATTTCCACAGGTCTAAATTCCATATTGAGGAAAGTGCCTAATTTTAACACTGTAGCCAAACATCATTAATATGCTAAAAGTTGCACGGGCCCTACAAAGAGGTGGGAAATGAATGCCTATCTATACGAGCATTCTGGGAAGCCACTTTGATAATACCATTCAATATGAAGTGCACAAACGGCAGGTAAACTTCTTTGTGCTTCTTATGTAGTTGCAAGCAATCAATGGACCTGAATCATTACCAAACAATTATTTCTAGGAACGCATCTTTGTGCGCTTTGTACCGTGTGACATTGTGACTACAATTAACGCTTCCCTGTGACACTTCACCGCTTAGTACCGCAATTTATTTAGTAAACACAGCCCGCTTCTCAGCCTGATTAGCTATTGCTGCTAAAAGGTCGGCTCTGGTTACTAAAGTATAAGTTTTGTTGAACGTGAGTCCAATGTTTTTGTGCTTTCGTCATTTGGATGTTATTTGTACTCAATTAATAGTTTTTGGTGATTCCTACGAGTAGTAACTGTTACTTATTAGTTATATCAGTCTTAACATGAAAATTTTCGATATTCAATATTAATGTAGATTTTCAAATCAAGAAGTGTTCACGTATTCAAAAACACGTTTTATAGAATCGAACCGAACATAACTCCTATCTATGAGGGTAATACTTCTATCTGCAAAAAATGTTATAGATTTCAGAGCTTGTAAGATTCTTTGTGTTACTTTTTGTCAAAAGCTTGTTTTGGAACATTGACGTTATTGTAATACTATGTCTTCTTGATTAGGTACAAAAATAATTTAATTGTGACGTGTGATATACGGTGAAATAATGAAAACGTGTCAGGAAAACTCTAATTGCTATTGTTCTTTCTTATCTATTGTTGCTTTAAAATAACCTTTGCAGTAATTTGAATATCAAGTATGTAAAGTATGTGTGTTGCTGATATCTTCGTCAACTGACTATAGCACTTCAAATGAAGGTAGCAAAACCACTACAAATTCCAAGATTGAAACAATCGCTAACTTACTTATACAATGTATATATATGTCATGGACCAAGTGATTAATCAGCGCATTTTGTATAATGCCCGGCCATTATGAACCTAGTCAAGTTAAATCAGGAAATGAATGAATACTGATTTAAACTTCTATGTTTATCACAATGTCTGGTCATTATGAATATTGCTACGTAACGGATGGCTAATTCGATAATTATGGTCAATGAATTAGTCCAAGACTGAGCGAAGCGAGCTCGGGAGCTTAGGGCACTCTGACACGGATAGGTTAGGCTTAGCTCCCGTCATCTCTTAGGTTACTTGTTTTAGTCGCTGCAGACAGAAATAGGAGCACCACGCAGCGGGGCTACGTCGGCTTTGTTCCATAAATAGTAATCGTACTTACCTATTTTAAATTAAAATCAATTTTAATATTAAAATAATTTAAAATTCACATCTTTTTTACCCGGCCTAATAAGTGATGGGCATTATTCAGCAAGCCTGGTCAATTTAATTATTTTAATAGTTTTTAGCACATTGCCTGCTCATCTTGGGCATTTTGCAAATTGTCTTGGCATTATGAATAATGCCGTATTAATCACTTGGTCCATAACATATACGTACTTACCAGTTACCACTATAAATTAGACTCAAAAACAAAACAAATAAATTTAATTGAACCAAAGTTATTTATTTATTTAATTTTTACTTATGTTAAATAAATAAAAATTTAATAAATAAATAACTTTACATTAATGTACTCACACATAAAAAAGAGACAAGAAGAAGAAGGAACAAAAAAAAAGGTACAAAGGTACGATTATTTCAAAAAAATCTCTTCCAGCATACCTGCGAGATATATTTAGACACCGTGTGTAGAGAGGCAATAAAAAGAAAAACATATCAAACAAATCACTATAAAATAGAATAAATATAACAAATTAATATATACACTCATAAATATGCATTAATAAATTAAACATTACAATAATAAATACTAAATAATATAAAAATCAATAATAGGGTAATACATGATTATTTGCAACTATACTGACGGAATGGAAAGATAGTGTTCTTTCACGCTCTTTTTCAGTACCTAATGTCAGGCGGTAAAGAGTTCCACAACCGCACCGCGTGCACAGTAAAGGAGTAGGAGTAAAAGTCGGTAGTGTGAGTAGGGGTTTCTGGGAGATGCTTAAGATGCGACCTGCGCAGTAAATCGGAAGGACGGGAGTAGGAGAAGCGTTCGCGGAGGTAGGAAGGCGTTTTAGGGTGGTGAAGGACGTTATATAGCTAAAGATTTTGTGTTAATAATTAAAGATTTTGTGAAATCTAGAAATCTTACAGTAAAACTATGCAAAGCAACAGAATACAGAGTAGCTACTTCATTAAACTTATTAATTTAAATTATGTAAACTAATAACATAGGTAGGTACGAGACTGATAGTTGGTAAAAGATAGGAGCCACCAGAGTGGAACTGTAACTAGGCTGCAAAACTTAGATAAACAAAATGAAATTAATGAAAATAGTTGGGCGAATAATATCAAACGCAACGCATATCCGGTCCAGGATGCAGTGATACGCTGTATCGGAGTGAGGCATCGCGCGGCCATCTGCCTAAAGTTGACACTTGCACAGGTATGACAATTCTACACAGTTACAGAGGGATCCTTACCGTGTCCTTACTACTGCCAATGCCTCCCACTAGGTAGTTCACTGTATCAAGGACAAAAAACGGCTTCCATCCCGTCTATTGTTAGGTGACTGTTTTTGAGATTATCCTGTGTTTGAAATACTCCTTCTTCCTTCTCCGGTCCCATTATTTGGGGTCAGGTATCCTCACTTTCAGGCGCCATTTTCGTAAGTCTTGATTTGTATGTTCGGGCTTTCTTTTTCTATATTGGCCGTCGCAGGCGGTCTCTACCTTCCTTTGTTCTGGAAGGCGAAGAGCAGTGTTATAATACCATAAACCAAAATATTGAAAGAGTTTTACTCGAAAAGAAAAATAATAATCGTGTACATGTTTTTCATCGCTTTCGTTTTGTTATAACTTATATTAACATTTACGCGGATAGACCGATTGAAAAATCTCCAGAAAACGTTAAAACCAACCGTTTTTTAACTTGTTCTATTTTCTCTTTATTTATTAACCGACTTCCCAAAAGGAGGAGGTTATCAATTCGACAGTTTTTTTTTTTATGGTGTTTCCTCAGAACTTTTTATTGGGTGAACCAATTGGATTTGATGATTCTTTTTTTATTTGAACGCTGGTGCTTGTCATGTGGTCCCATTTAATTTTCATCAACATCTTCTCTTCTTCTTTTATTTATTCTTTTTTTTTTTTTTCTTCTTTTTTTTTCTTCTTTTTTTTTTCTTCGCAGATATACATCAGAACTCTTTAGTAAATGACGGCAAATCACTCGGGATAGTTGCAATCGCATGTCTGTGTATTGTTTACACCATTTCATAACCTAACATCACACTGGGACGCTCTAAAGGGGTACGCAGGTCGAACAGTTCACCCTGGTATACTCTCATTCCACAGTTTTGTTTACGTTTCATGTTATTGCATTAATCTATTCTGGCTTCACTTTGAGCATTATAGTTAGCTAGCCTTTAGAACGGGTCCATTATGTACCACAACAAAAACACAAAATAAGAAAATAAAAACCTTTTTTACAAAAACTACAACCGACTTCCAAATAAAAACACTAAGAAGTGAAAAATTACTTCAATTTTGGAAGTCGGTGTCAAAAAATAACAAAGAAACGAAAACAAGGACACCGGCTCTCAATCTGTCCTCTTGTAATCATCGTGTAATAGAATGATAGACTGCGCAGTGGGAGTGAGTTGTGAGGAGCAGACTTTCTGCCCACGACGCGCGGTGAGTCTTTTTGCTGCAATCTGCAGTGAGCAGTGATGCAACACTGTCACGACTCACGATCGTCTGGCACACATTCCGCAAATCTTCTCCGTTGAACATGAGACTCGAGGCGGACATTTACAACGAGTATGTTTGCATTTTGTATTTTCGTTGACCTCGTTTTACGTACGGCGCCTGCATCGCATCTTATTTCTCTTTCACGTATACGTGATATTGTATTATATTCTTTGTCAATAAACACTAGAATTTATTTTTGTAACCGATATGAAGAAGACGTTTAACATGATGCTGCGTAGATCAATCTTGCTGGCACTCTGTTATTGATCCGCCATCTTTATTATTGGCGCAATGAACATTAAATATATGCATTTAAAAAGCAATCAATTACAGAATCATTTTCACAAGTTATTTTAAGGTGAGTTGTTCTGTATGTAAGTATGTATGATGTTCTGTGAGATGAATGTGTGTGTGAAAGTCTGAAGCAGAAAATGTCTGTCTTTTTTATTTTATGTTCTATTTTATTGTGTTCTTTTTAGGGTGTCTCAAAAGGACAAAAATGAACCCTTAAAGGATCACTTCGTTATCTGTCTGTCCGTTTGTCAAGATCTTTTTCTCTGGGACGCCTGGAGTTAACAAGTTGTTATTATTATGATATATTCAGGTCAGCAATGTCTTGGAGCTGTGGAAAAATCAAAGTTCTAAATCAACGCGAGCCGTTTATGTGAAATATTTGAGGAATCGTAAGGGAATCAAAACCTTAAAGGATAGTTTCCTTTGAATCATGACATTTGCCAAGAAGCAATGTTTAAAAGGAAAAATCTAAAATCTGTCAATTTCTACCTACATCGAAAAAAAAGATAACTAACTTATTTGCAGTTCGTAAACTAACCGTGACCAAATTGAAGTATGGGGACAACAGTTTACGAACGCCAAAGTTAATTTTGTCCCTTCGTTAGAGCAATTGTTAGTGCTTTCATTGTTTAGAACGTTAGTAATATAATTGTAACCTATTTATTTTAGTAAATGTAGTTTAAACGGAATCCTCTGTGCGCGTGTCAAACTCGCACTTGGCCGGAAAAAATTAATTTAGTTAGGAAAACAAACAAAATACACACAAGGGCATACATAATACTTATCATTAACAAATATAATAATAGCACTGCATGCATCTAAATTAAAGGTAAGCACAGCATTTTATTTAGATCTCAGTACACAATAATAATTAACATAATGGAATGGTGGATAACAATATATACAATGTATTGTGTTTGTAAAGTGATGTTCTTATAGTGTCGTCGTCCCTCCGAAGAGGTCAACGATTTATAGGTTAACTGCGTGAAGCTAGGTACCGGGCATTGTTGCATAACTCTATGTTCTATATCCCCAATTTTGGGAATAATTTCACTGTTTTGTTTTTAAACATATTGGAGTAAGATAGAACGACCGCTTATGTTTATTAAATATCAAATAATTCACGTATCAACGTTCTTCCCATAAATTACCCAATTGAAATGGAATGCCCTACATTTTGGGTAATTCCCCACAAATTGGCAACCCTGCTGCGCGCTCCTTGCCGTGCTCTATGCCTGCATTCTGATTGGGCGGGCAGCACTCGACAGCGCGCATGTGAGTGCGAGTGTATCTATATCGGTACTCAACTCGAGTGCGCACTTGAAGCCGAGTGTTTGTACTAGGTAGTTCATGTACGGCGTACGGCAGATAATGAGTAATCTGTGCGGCTTTAGATAGCAGCCAGATTTAATTGATGAACTAACTTCTGCCAGCGACTTCGCCCGTGGGAACATATTCCCGGGATAAAACGAAGATATCCTTTGTGCTATACCTGACTATAATTTATGTCTTTGCCAAATTTCATCCAGATCCGTCTAGCCGTTTGAGCGTGAAGAAGTAACGCACATACAAACACACACACACACACTCACTCTCACAAACTTTCGCCTTTATAACAATAGTGTGATGTGATAGTGTGATATTTACTAAGTCGTCAAATTATTGCCGCCATGTAGTGTGTTGTGTTGCTGGAGTTAGTAGAGTAATTGCGAGAACCGCAACTGACCGAGTTTAGCACCAAAAGTTGCTCCCTATTACTAAACCTACGCATGGCTTTCTGTTCTGTACATCTGTTACAAGCTTGCATCTTTCAGTATACATAGCTTAGTATGCGTGATGCAACTCATAAGCGTGCTGGCGACTGGCGACCATGATACAATACTACAATTAGACATCCAGCCTCTCTCCGAGACATCTCATCTACCTGCGTACTGCGTCAGCGTGGTGCCCCGTGCCCCCGTGCCATGGACATGACTTTATGTACTTCTGTAGATTGTGGACGAGCTCGTGGCTGTATAATAAAATATAAGTTAATTTCTCTCAAAAAGGTACAATTTCGGTGAATAGTATCTAGTTTACAGGCAGATACAAACCTTTGTGAGAGCTGGAGTCTAACTGGGTTCAAACAACCGCTCCATGTCAAATACTGGTATTTGCCTGCATACGGTTGGACTGGAAGCCGACCCCAAAATAGTTCGGAAAAGATTAGGTAGGCAGATACCACTATTTATGGGCATTTATTCAATTATCTCAACTAAAATTTACATAGTATTAAATACTTAATTAACAACAACTACCT
Organism: Orthosia gothica; assembly: GCA_949775005.1. Classification (NCBI taxonomy): domain Eukaryota; kingdom Metazoa; phylum Arthropoda; class Insecta; order Lepidoptera; family Noctuidae; genus Orthosia; species Orthosia gothica. The sequence goes on from OX459059.1 coordinate 19,833,230, forward strand.
ATATACAGGGTGGAATTTTGTAATGATTCCTTTATTTTTGAAAAGAAAAAAACGGCATACAAAGATTTTCGAAAATTCGCTTTCCACACCCGGGAATCTAACCGACTAAAATCTTAAAAAAATACACCCTGTACTTTTATTGCGTCGATCGATAAGCTCAATTATAAGGATGAAATCTCTGTAACAAACTTTATAAATGAAATGAAAGGAAAACCATGAAATCTAGACTTATAAATTCAATGGGTCAAGTAAAAGCACTTTTACTCAAAGATCCATCTGTATCCGTTTGTGAATAATTAATAATTATCTTTGATGTCATTTATCCATTAAAATGATGAATTACTATTTAGATAAGACTAGAATTCGTAAGGAGAATAAAAGACATGGCCAGATTCTGCCCTACGAATCAATTCAGAATACGTAATGTACAGCAGTTATTAATATGTGAAATTTACTTGTAAAATAAATTAAAATTAATGGCAACAATTACATTACTCTAGAACAGGCGACAAAAAAATCCAAAAATTAAGTATGTTATGTAGCAGTCAGCGGGTTTACTACGAGTAGGTACTTGGATGTGACATGTGAAATCAAACTCAAACTGTTCATTACTTTTATAATGTAAGAAAACTGTTCTAAACACTAGATACAATTTTACAACAATGTCTGTATATGACTTTGTGCACTCTATTTTAACCAAGCGTCTCAGGCGGCGGCCATCGACCGAATGTGTCCTCCAGCCACAGCTAGAAACACTCAACAAACTAACGAGTGTTTACCATAAAAAATTATCGCTTCCATGGCAGCCCTTGGGAATTATTAAGACATATAGGTATTTATATAAAACAAAAACCCTAACAAATAACCAAATTGCGTAATAAAATCATTCGCTTTTATTTAAAACAAGCTATTATTAGTTAAACATGATCAAAACCTAACAATCGTCCGTCCTGACATCGTGTGCGTCCCTGCACACGACTCCAGGTGGAAACCTAACAATCGGGTTCCTGGCTAGTCGTTCGAGCTTATACTTTAATAACTTTTACAAACTAACAACATACAAACATAGTAGTGTCAAAGTCATAGTCAAAACTTTTATCTTATGAACTTTAATAAACTTTAATTTACAGTTAAAAGTAATGATATTGATTCTACTGTCCATTCGGAAAGGTAGATTGTAATGGAGAAGAACGGACAAGAAACTCCATACTTACTCTTTTAAAAAAAAATGTTTTACAATATTTTGAGGACAATGCACCTCGAGCTTATTACAATATAATTTATTTATGATTCGTTTATCCTCGCAATGGAACGCCGTGGGGCTATGACACCAATGGAGAACAAACTTATCATTATTATTTATACAAACCAACAAAGTAGTGAACACAAAATAGCATTGTTGAACTTTTAGCAATAATACAATTCGAGACAGTATATACTTCTTACTATTAATTCTTAACTATCTCACGACACCAACAAGAGCCCACGATTTACGCTCAAGTCGATAGCCGAAAGGAAACTGTAAACCATCTCACGACACCAACAAGAGCCCACGATTTACGCTCAAGTCGATAGCCGAAAGGAAACTGTAAACCATCTCACGACACCAACAAGAGCCCACGATTTACGCTCAAGTCGATAGCCGAAAGGAAACTGTAAACCATCTCACGACACCAACAAGAGCCCACGATTTACGCTCAAGTCGATAGCCGAAAGGAAACTGTAAACCATCTCACGACACCAACAAGAGCCCACGATTTACGCTCAAGTCGATAGCCGAAAGGAAACTGTAAACCATCTCACGAAACCAACAAGAGCCCACGATTTACGCTCAAGTCAATAGCCGAAAGGAATTTTCTCTCAACCGGGCAGCAGGCATCCCTCACGCCATCAGTTCGGAGGTCCCTGACTCTCACCCAGCAGCATCTCTAGCGACACCAGCAAGAGCCCACGGTTTACGCTCAAGCCGATAGCCGAAAGCACTCTCTTAGCCAGGATGCCTTGCGTCCTGACCTGTAACAACAACAAATAATATTCTGTACATAACAGTTTCAAAATTTCGGGTCAACCCAACAAGAAGGGTATAATTAGTATAATAAAGGCTTCACATAACCATTGGTTTCCCAGGATCTAGAAACACATCTAATCACATCATTCTCTGTAGGTTAAGCTGTTAAGTAGGCATTCTGAACCCATACCAAAATGTATTTACTTTAAATCTTCGACAAAGAGTATTCTACCCAATATTTGACAGAATATTATTTAAAACTATTATTTGTTTTAAATCTCATTTTTTAACAGTTACTACTAGAAAGTTTTGGGGTATAATAAACTGGCATTCTTACGATTTCTTGCAAAAATCTCTTGCTACATAGGTGGTAAACGGTACAATAGGACCACTGCTTACATGAATCAACGGTTTCATACGCTCCACAACTACTGTTGTTTGGCGTCTGCTGTCTGTATTGATTGGTGCGGTATCATTGTTAAAACGTACCATTCCATGACTAGAATCTTGCTAGCATATTCCTGGTTCTTAAGCGTATTTTACTACTGACCTGACATTCTAATATAATTAAGTATAATTTTGCTTATAGATAATATATATTCTTATTCACCAAACTTGATATCAATTTAGTAAGATGGCGAAAATTTGTTCACCCATCTTGCTTTACTAAAATACAACTACTTGTTGTTTCATCATTTGGCATTTTTCTTTTGGTTATTTTATTAGAAATAGTTCTTATCTTTTGTAATAATACATGTTTCTATGATTCTTTCTATAAGCAAACAATTATGTAAAAACATGACCTACTACTATTGATCCTATGGTCAAAATTGCAATACCATAGGAATCGACAGTTTGTCATAAATTGTATATCAAGAGAACTTTAACATTTTTAAGTTTGTTATGCACAAATTAGGTTGACTGTACTTTTTGGACTATCTAAATCTAATATTTAAAGAGATTACTTTATTAGTCGTGGTGGCCCAATGGTTAAGACATCGTCTCTCGAGCTGGAACGTCGTGAGTTCCAATCCCGAAAAGTGTCGATGTTACTTCAGTCAGTCAGTTCCAAATACTTGAAGAGAATTGTTAGTCACATGACCTACCACTAAATTGACATTAACAATCTTTACATTGACAGCCATGTCGCACTATCCCAGATCCCTTCATAACCTTGGGGATATTATCGTGAGATACACCTAGCTCTCTAGTACAAAACAACTCACACTACTGTTTTATTTGTAGGTAATAATTATTATCCATATACCGATTAGAAACAGGTCCTATTACTTATTATCACCACACGTGCGTCTTTGTTGTATAATCGTTTAGCTGCAGCTTTTGTACCGCATCACTGCTGTTTGTTACTCTATTAACTATTTTACTGTAGCTCTTTTCTGATGCACAACCAATCTTATTACAACGTGTGCACTTCACAGCAGCTTAGTGCTGTGTGAAAAATGAGGCGCCTACTACTATCTTGTATTTCGCTTTGATAAATAAGACGTTATTTTACCTAATAAAACACCTCGTTACGCATTGCTCTCTGCTAATCATATTTTTTTAAGTTCTAGGCGTAATTTAGTTCGCACGGAAACGCGTTCAATAACTTCTCTTGCCATTCTTGCCTAATAAATAGAATAGCACCTACTTAAACTATTGTGCCACATCGTGGACAGCCCTTGTTATTTTTAGTTAGCAAAATTAATGGTGATACTTTCATCCCAACTGTATACCGAATCGCACGCATTCAACTTACGCACGAAAATATGTAAGCAAACGACTATTCGATGGTTTTTGGACGAAGAATCAAATTTGATAATATTTCTGTAGTGATTTTGCTGCGCTTTGGATCACGGGTGGCAAAGCTAGACCGTTCCTAAAGTTCTTAATGCTATCAAATAAAAAGAAGGACTACGTGACCTGTCAATCCATGTTTCGCGGTCGCGTGCCGCTGTCCTCGCCTCGCGCTTTCCTTTTCACGTGGCTCGTTGTCTCGTCTTCACACGGAGACGATGCGATGGCGGCTGACCACTCGTGGCTCGTTGCCACGACGCAACGCTTCCGCAGGTCTGCGGCGGCGCCAGCACAGTCGTCTCGGCGACGCGCTGACGTTGAGCTGCTGCATCAACGCCTGGCCGTCCGTAGCTCGTTGCCACGACGCGACGCTTGCGCAGGTCTTCGGTGGCGCCAGCACAGTCGTCTCGGCGACGCGCTGACGTTGAGCTGCTGCATCAACGCCTGGCCGTCCGTAGCTCGTTGCCACGACGCGACGTTTGCGCAGGTCTTCGGCGGCGCCAGCACAGTCGTCTCGGTGACGCGCTGACGTTGAGCTGCTGCATCAACGCCTGGCCGTCCGTAGCTCGTGGCCACGACGCGACGCTTCCGCAGGTTTTCGGCGGCGCCAGCACAGTCGTCTCGGCGACGCGCTGACGTTGAGCTGCTGCATCAACGCCTGGCCGTCCGTAGCTCGTAGCCACGATGCCATGTGTTGTGCAGGTCTTCGGCGGCGCGCACACGTTCACGCTCTCGCCGTACCTCGTTGTCTGCTTCTGGGCTTCATCGCCGCAGCTGAGTTCCGCGCCGCTTGGCAGAGTGGGCCGTAGCCCGGAGATTTCGGCATAGTCTGAAATCTCGTGGCAAAAAGAACTTTAGAGCCGTAGATTATTAAATTCTAAGCCTATTAAGAAGTATTTTTGGGAAGACAATTAATTAGCATCCGTCCAATCCTTTTTCAAGTCAATCACATGTATAAATGTGAACAGTTAAGCTTATGTAATTGTCTAGACATTACGTTAATCATATTATCATTAGTTAAGCATGATTATCATTTTCTTTGTTAAAGTTAATTCACGGTCAACATATTATATTAGACAAACAAGCTTTGACACTTAATTTGTCCTGTTCTAAAAATAAACAAAGGGACCTTGGTTCTAAGTGTAAACACTTGAGTCCCATGCGAAGAATGCGGTATCAAGTGTTTCGCTTGGGGTACCGGGTGACGCCCCGCTTGATAAGCACCATCAAAACCCAATCGGGCTAAATTCTGAGAGATCTATATAGACCAATTACGACACAGTTTTCTTTGTTGATTATTATTAGATAACCTTACAACGTCTCTGGCGTCTTATTGATAAAATGCTAAGTAATGACTAGGAATCGAACCCATGACACATAAACCGACAATTGTTTAAGGTGTGAACAAATTTAGATTTAAACGTGCTTACGCTGTAAAAACTTTTGATTATAAACTCACAAAACTAAACAGTAATAGGAAAAATGTGATAGACCAGCCAAACTTGATTTCAAAACATTAACGTTCAACATGATGATACATGATGCTGGCAAAATGCAAAAACAAGAATGCAATGGTACTTAATTGTTTAAGTCAATGTATCATCTTAAGAAGACTATGGTCTCACGGATCTGGTTATATTGTAAAGATCCGTGACTGACCAACATCAATAATTATGATCACATCAATCAAATTATAATTATAATTTGGGCGTGTACTTACGTTTTGGTTGTTCTTGTCACTTCTGAGATGTAGCAGTCAGCGGGTTTACTACGAGTAGGTACTTGGATGTGACATGTGAAATCAAACTCAAACTGTTCATTACTTTTATAATGTAAGAAAACTGTTCTAAACACTAGATACAATTTTACAACAATGTCTGTATATGACTTTGTGCACTCTATTTTAACCAAGCGTCTCAGGCGGCGGCCATCGACCGAATGTGTCCTCCAGCCACAGCTAGAAACACTCAACAAACTAACGAGTGTTTACCATAAAAAATTATCGCTTCCATGGCAGCCCTTGGGAATTATTAAGACATATAGGTATTTATATAAAACAAAAACCCTAACAAATAACCAAATTGCGTAATAAAATCATTCGCTTTTATTTAAAACAAGCTATTATTAGTTAAACATGATCAAAACCTAACAGTTAATTGTTTTTGTGCGGTTTCTGTGTAATGGATTTGCGTTTGGATACACGAATAAGACAAACACTGTTTCTGAAGTACGCCTGAAGGTAGATTAAAAAATAAAACAACTACAACTGCATGAATCGTATTGCTAAGATAATTACCTCTAAAATAAATGGTAAGGTTTTACGAATATCGCAGATACCATTTTTCAAGCTACCGCGCGTCACCATAATACTGAATGCATCGACAATATATTTTAGTGTGTATCCGAACGTCCTAGTCATTCTGACGTTTCTACGCGCGCGCACTGCACTGGTGCAGTCTAATCTGTGGTGCAGTCTTGCGTTGATCATATCACGTGTTCTTGTTTATTATTCTGTTGGATATTTTAGCTTAACCCCACGCCATCGTTTATCGACCTTTCGTTTACGCTTCTTCGTGAATATTTTTGCTGTGCTTACTGGACTTGTTTGTTTACCATTTGGATTCGAACGCTCACGAGTCACGATTTCATGATGTCAAGGTGCCTGAATTGTAGTGTGACCACTACTTGAATGCGAAGGCATATTGTAACATCTTAAACACCGCAGTTACAAAATACAGATAAAGACAGTTACTGTTACAGTTGTTATCTACAGTTCTATTTTAGTGTTTTATTGCATATCCAATTGTATATTTTTGCTAAGTCGCTATGAGGATGTATGATTTAAATAATAGTCTTAATATCCCAGTAATATAAGTAAACGACGTTTCTTCACTAGCCGACTGTCGAAGCGTAATTCTATAAAAATGCTAGGAACACCGACAGTGAGAGTGTTTCATACATATATATATTTTCTTTTTTCATAACATTCTAAAAGGCGCTCAATTACTCATCTGTTACTGTCATTGTCAACTGTAATTGTCAACTGTAATTGTCAACTGTAATTGTCAACTGTCATTGTCCAATGTCACTGTCAACTATCACACGTGCCACAACGACATCATTGCTATTCAAAATGATTAGGCATTTTTTTTGTTTCGTTTTTAGAGTGTCTCTCGCTTCTTCTATGATCATAAAACTTAAACTATTGTAAAGCCTTACCTCTAAGCTTTAATACGACGTACTGTATGTCAATGTACATGCATATTTTTTGTTAGGGCACAGCTCTATACAAATTCCGGCATTTGTCCTTTGTGTATCCAAGAAAATGGAGCCCATTTCGAGCAACTAATTAGTTATTTTACCATTTTTGGTAAATAATTAAAATAATTGTCCATATTTTGTTCATTTGGGAAAAAACTCTTTCAACTGGTGCGTTACTACCAGGCAGACACATAATAAAAATGGAAAAGTTTGTTAAATGAAGGTTGTTAGTACGGAAGTGCTGAAATAATTCGACCAAACGATTTTCAGTAGATACATTCTCGGCATTTCAGCCAGAGATTTTTTCACCTGTCGCATAGTTGGCAATAAATGTAAACTCATCAAAGACTATCTTGGCTGCTGCTAATAAACCCTTGTGTTATCAGTAAACTCTGCTGCTCACACGCGTTGACGCAGCACCGCGCGGGCGTCATCTGCCTCCCCGTGCGGTGCGTCGGGCCACGCATTTCGAGCGGAAAAAATAAATTTTGAACTATCGTTGGGTCTGCTTGCAAAACTGGGACTATGTTGGCTTCGCTGGGGAGACCGGGACAGACTGCCTGAAACCGGGACTGTCCCGGCCAGACCGGGACGTATGGTTACGTTAGTCATAGGGCATCATAAAATTTGTCCACATCGCTTACAAATGAAAAGTGCCCAGAACGCTGGCAGTATTGCCACTTTGGATGGCAATGCTGATTCTCTGGCCAAGGAAAAGCTCAGCCCTCTGGTCACGTGAAGAGTCGACTAATCAAAGTCAAAGTCAAAACGTTTATTGCGAACTAAGTGTATCATATTGGTGTTATATTATGTTAGTACTTATGACTTAGCAGCGAAATACTCGAAGAGCACTCGGACCCCATGAATGGACCTAATGTTTCAACCCCAAACGGATCAAATATATAACTTCCAATAAGGTTGTTGTATTTGCGCCGTTTGAGGTTTTCTGCACCAGCAGCAGCTGCCCCAGCACAGCCCGCCGTGCTAAGAAGATGGAATGGCGCAAGGGTGTCGACACATGTTGCATCCCACACCAAAGGCCTACCCACTTTCCAAGGCATTATAGTCATCCCGTCTGTTCTCTTCCCATCGTCACGCGCCATTGGGTTCTAAAACAGCTGGCACCCCTTGGCTGGTAAGCAGATTGATTGTTTGTGGACAAATCCCACCTCCCTCCGCATGTAGGTGCTACCCGCCTTGCGGCATACGGACCGTGGAGACACACTCTGGCACTTGCGTGACTGCGTATGTCTTAACAGCTTGCTCTACCGGTGGGTTGTAAACTCCACACATTCTTTTTTCCTATCCCTTTCTAGCTATTTCACTTCTCCCCATTCTGGGGCGTGCTACACCACATCATGTGACTTCGCGCACGAGCAGCCCTCTTGGTATACCTTCATATAACCACAGTTCATATCCATCCTAGATTTATTAGAATTGCCGTACCGTTTTGATTGTGGCCAGTCGCATATGTCTTGCGTGAGGGTGCGTGGCCCGGCCGACTCCGTTGCGTGTCACGTGTGGCGCGCCAGGAACAGGCAGTCTATCGCAGTTGCAGTGAAACGCGCCGGTTTCTCCGCGCGGAGAAACTAGCGCACACAGCACCGCAAGCCGCCGCTCCTCCGCGCCGAAGTGCCGCCACAATACATACCCGCGCTGGGAGCGTTCGCACGCTGATCATAACACCGCGATTAAATAATCAAAACCACCGCACTATTATGTGCTGCTGCCCGACACCACACGCCGCACATAAACACATTGGCCGGGCGCAAGCGGGGGTAGTAGGGGGGGGCGGGGCCTGCCATTGTCTGTGTTATCTGCCATCAGTTGAGCACTGCGGGCAAGCCGACGCTCTCAGGGCTCGACACGACACTCACAAGCACGCAACTAGGCAGCTCAGACCAAGTCAATGCTTGTAAGCCGGCTTGAAGTGTCATTCTATCAGCGATGGCGATGGTCAAAATACCAACATGTGTGAGATTGATCACATGACACTTCGATAGCGCTTGGCATACCCATTTATTAACATTTTTCTTGAATCAATTCATTCTCTATGGAGATGCTTTCGTTGTAAAATATCACTTCTTTGATGCCTCTGAGGTGCTTACCGGCTCTGTAACCTCGCAGGGTTCAGTGCAGCTGCACAAAGATAAAAGCTCCCCCGGCGCTCGCCCCAAGCCGCCGCTCTGACCTCTACTAGTGGAGCAATTTACTCAATATGTGCACTAAGTCGTGACCTAACAATCTCTAGCGAGGTCTAACTGTGCCGGACGAAAGCTGCGCGAGACCCACCGCGAGATTAAAACTACGACATGGCCCGCGGAGGACGTAGTGCTGACGCCCATTCGAACTCCACTGTGCGCTGGCTCTGTGGTCACGATCAGACATGGCGGCTCTCGTCTCACGGACGAGACGCCTGTGACACACGCTGACAGCCGGCTCGAACCGACGCTCGTGTCGAAACTGCCATTTGTTTGAATTAATTTCAGAAAGTCCGTGCTGTTAGAAAGTTAAAATTGCAGTAATTTACAGCTATTATAATTACGACTTACGACTGTTGTTCATTATGAGTTCGCTGATATGTATGGTTATCTGCGAGTGATGTCATAGCCGCGTGCATAACCTGCTGGTTCACCTTAACGAGAGTCTAGGTCTCAACATAACTTGCTGGTTCACCTTTACGAGAGTCTAGCTCTCAACATAACTTGCTGGTTCACCTTTACGAGAGTCTAGCTCTCAACATAACTTGCTGGTTCACCTTTACGAGAGTCTAGTTCTCAACATAACTTGCTGGTTCACCTTTACGAGAGTCTAGCTCTCAACATAACTTGCTGGTTCACCTTTACGAGAGTCTAGTTCTCAACATAACTTGCTGGTTCACCTTTACGAGAGTCTAGTTCTCAACATAACTTGCTGGTTCACCTTTACGAGAGTCTAGCTCTCAACATAACTTGCTGGTTCACCTTTACGAGAGTCTAGCTCTCAAGATAACTTGCTGGTTCACCTTTACGAGAGTCTAGCTCTCAACATAACCTGCTGGTTCACCTTTACGAGAGTCTAGCTCTCAACATAATCTGCTGGTTCACCTTTACGAGAGTCTAGCTCTCAACATAACCTGCTGGTTCACCTTTACGAGAGTCTAGCTCTCAACATAACTTGCTGGTTCACCTTTACGAGAGTCTAGCTCTCAACATAACCTGCTGGATCACCTTTACGAGAGTCTAGATCTCAACATAACTTGCTGGTTCACCTTTACGAGAGTCTAGCTCTCAACATAACCTGCTGGTTCACCTTTACGAGAGTCTAGCTATCAACATAACCTGCTGGTTCACCTTTACGAGAGTCTAGCTCTCAACATAACTTGCTGGTTCACCTTTACGAGAGTCTAGCTCTCAACATAACCTGCTGGTTCACCTTTACGAGAGTCTAGATCTCAACATAACTTGCTGGTTCACCTTTACGAGAGTCTAGCTCTCAACATAACCTGCTGGTTCACCTTTACGAGAGTCTAGCTCTCAACATAACTTGCTGGTTCACCTTTACGAGAGTCTAGCTCTCAACATAACCTGCTGGTTCACCTTTACGAGAGTCTAGCTCTCAACATAACCTGCTGGTTCACCTTTACGAGCTCTCAACATTATCATACTTCTTTGCCAAATGTGTGTGTGTTCAAAGTGTCTTCAATTCTGTTTATGTGCACATTCTTAGATAAACTGCAATGGAAGTTATATATAAATGTAATTATAAAAAAATATATAAATTATCAAATCAAATCATTTATATTTGCTCAAACATGAGTATCATACATAAATAACAAATTGTCAGCATGAAGAGGTGTTAGGATACAGAATGATAGAACGTCATGTTTACCTTGGAAAATGGCATGCAAATATTAATAAAGAATACAAATCAAAATACTTAATAGAATGTCATATTTAGTAAAAATTAAAAATAAAATAAATGTTGTGTAAATGTCAAAAAAATAATACAAGTCAAAATTATGCTTATAGAATGTCAGAGAAAAAAAAAAAAAAAGATATTAAAATAATAAATCAATTCAAAATAATCATTCTAGAATTTCAATAAGAATTATTAAAAAATGTCATGATATTATCAGTATTATATTATCAGTCATAATATTTAATGTGTAAAATGAAAATGTCGTGAAAAATCGTGCAGATTTCAATAGATAATACAAATCAAGGATGTGATAGGTACTAGAATGTCAGAATATAACAAAATAATAAAATAAAAAAACAAGATATTAAAACAATATGTCAAAACAAAATAATCATTCCAGAATTTCAGAATACAATTTTATAAGAATAACAATACCATAATCAATAACAATAACATAAACATTCAAAAGGAGTCCGTCAAAAAGTCATTTATATTATAATAACACTTGTCTGTTAATAAATTTCGAATCTTATTTTTAAATAGATTTGTTGTCATAGCTTTATATGACTGTGGTATTTTGTTATATATTTTCGGGGCCATACAAAAAAAAGCTTTTCCCCATGAGGGCAGTTTTTGCCGAGTGCAAACAAAGTTGACTATTGTCACGTCTGTTGCGTGGAAAAGTGTCAGATAGTCGTGGAGAGTGTTGGGGGTTTGCCTTTACAAACGATGCAACTTCAAAAATATATAAAGAGGGTAAAGACAATAACTTGTATTTTTTAAACAATGGTCTGCAGCTTTCTGTCGATTGTATCTTAAACATAGCCCGAATACACCTCCTTTGAGCTTTAAACGCTATTTCTCTGTCCGTAGAGTTACCACAAAATATTATACCATAGCGCAGAAGTGATGACACCAATCCATGATAAGCTGTCACCAAAGCGTCTGGGTTAAGTTCTGAATACAGTTTGTACATGACATACGCGGACGAGCTCAGTTTTTTGCTTATATATTCAATATGCGCTTTCCAGTTCAATTTTGCGTCTATCATTACACCAAGAAATTTTGCGTCGTCGACTTTATTTAATACTGTGCCATTGTAGACTGCTTCAATGTCAGTATCAGCATGTATCCGTTGACTAAAATGCATTATTGTCGTCTTATCTAAATTAATTTTAAGATTATTCTTAACTAACCATGCTATTATTGATGTCAAAGTTTCATTAATGTCATATTTATCAACGTCCTTATTATTACATGTTATAGTCAATGTGCTGTCATCTGCGAATAGGGTCATGGGGTAGTCAATAGCATCAGGCAGGTCATTGATATATAGGATAAATAATAGTGCTGCAAGCACGCTCCCTTGTGGGACACCGTAAATAGGCGTTCGTTCGCCAGATACGTAAATTTCCTCTCTTTTTGTCTTAATATTTAGTTTTGTTATTTCCGTGTACTGTTTTCTGTTAATTAAGTAAGACTCTATAAGGTTAAGTATATTTCCTCTTATGCCATATGTCTCTAGTTTCTGCAGTAGAATGTTATGCATATTGAAACGAGCTGTGCACAGAGGTTTCAGACGCCCGTCGAGATAAAAGTAATCATTATTATATTCCAGAATATAACCAAATCCGTTCAGCAGTTTTCGCGTGATGGAGTAAGTGGTGTAACGAACATCCAATTATAAAAAGTTACAAAATTTAAACTGTCACATTTATAATATTAAGTTACTAAGTATAATTAGAATTTGAGGATCATTTACACTTACACTTAAACACTTACATGTTTTCGAATGCGAGAGTTAGTGTATATACTTGTGACGTAAATGCATTATAGTACGTTAGTACACCAGCATTGTCTAGTGTTAGGATCAATTCTTCCTGCAAGCATTCCTGCTTGGGCAACACTTAAGATAGGAACCGAATCACAATTGAGTTGTGCCATTTGGATTAGAGACTCGATCCAGATCGAGTTATTTGTACATCGCGGCATCGTCTTTATTACAGCATAGTGAGCGATATGTGAGATGTGGTGCGAGTGTTATCTCCGCGGAGATCCCCGCGCGGGCGGCTGCCGGCTAGCGCAGGCGGCGACACACTTTCTAACGAGCATCTATTCCGCGCCGTCCCACAGTGCTGTGGCCGCACTCGCTGAAATACAGACAATACGATATGTGAGACGCTGCAACGTGATTATGCATAACGAATGTCTTATTTAAGTGATCATAAAACTTTTGGAACGGTGTTAGGAGGCGGCCAAGTGGCGCTGAGCGAGTCATGCGGCTGTTGCATCACCGTTGAATCGTCTGAAGAATTCTCTCTGGTCAACCTTGTATCTTCAATCTGTGGCATCTGTGAGACGCGGTAAGTCGGTAACGCTAGTCTTTGTGTTACGGGTTCACCGGCTGATGCAGGCTTACATTTGGGAATAATAACAGTTACGGGTAAATGGGTAATATTCGACCTACCCGCTGGTTCTGTACCGGCTGGTTCAGCAGGGTTTGAATGTGAAGTTATTATGCGACTTGCTGTATGTGGATACTATCTTCGATCGTCGACAACTACAAACACGTCTCACGATTGTACTCTGTGATATGGGTATGGCGTTCAGTCGATAGGCTCGTCGCACGCCTCTTTCTTATTCGAATGTAGCAAAGTACCCTCATAACCTAAACGGTATAGATGAATACAATCAGGATAGTTTAGAAACCGTGCGCGAGATGATCGCGCCACATGCCGCGCACTAGAATATTCATCAGTTGGTCCGGCGGTGGCGGCGCCCGCGCTTTCTCTCGCGTAGAGCACCCATCTCACCTCTCTAAGCCTTGCTTCCTCTCACGCCTGCCCTTTGGCATCACCACGTGACGGCACAAGCCGGCCCCTCGTGTGGTGCTCACTGCCGACCAGTCGCAAGTCAGTGGCTTCACTCACGCTAAAATATTGTTAGTAAGGCCTATTCAGTTGCCAGGGTGATCGTCCCGACGCGTTGCCGTCGCCTGTGCCGAGGATACCGCTTGTTGACCGGTCTCTAATGTATGCTAATATTTTACAGTTGTGTCAAGAATATTCTGATATTGGGAACCCACAGGGTGCCAGAGGCTATTCACCTTGCATCACCAGATATAAAAACATTCTTGAGTTCTGGCAGCAAATCGTTTACAATGCTAGATCAATTCATTCGTGGTTAGTTCAGACAACATTATTGTGGCCTAGAAGTAAGTCGAGTGTTGCCCAGCTGTGATCCGAACTTGAGAACTTTTTTTCTGAGCTCGCAATTAATGACTTGAAATGATGGCCTAACCTTCTGTTCTAACTAGTATCACTCCTAGCTCTGCTGGTGTATGTTCTCATCTGAACCATACGATCTATTTGCCTACCTATTCATTACGTATAATGCCTCATGCACCTGTTGAGATAAATCCCTTAAGTAGGTCCTACTAAGAAGCTGTGTTGACCCTTGCTGATAACAATGCGTTGTGTGTTGACCCTAGACGATAAGAAACGATCGCATTTGATTAGCGATGGTGTAGATAAGGCTCGGTTGATATGGCACTGCCTGTGCCCGGTAGTGCGCATGCGTCGCTCTGACACACCCGACCGCGGCCGGTCACACAGTGACTGCAGTAACGAGAGATAAGTGTGACCAGTGACAGTGCTGTCTCATCCGATGTCTCGGTGCGAGGTAAGCAAGGCAAGATTTTGTGGTACCTACCAGCAGTGAACGGAATAGGAATGTCGTCACAAATAAATGATCGTGCGGTTGAATCCTGCTGTGGTGATGTGGCGCAGTTGTTGTGCTGTCAGCATTACCAACTGCTGCAGGAACACTGCGGTCGGTATGACGAGGAGCCGGGGTTGCACCGTTATATTTATTGTAGAACTGGTACCGTTCTACAATCAATATGTTATCTATACGTTCACTGTAATTTCTTAATTGATTCAGTAATCGCGTGTGCATGAAATAAGAAATCAATTAGCAGAACCTGCAATGTGATCCTGAACGAATGCGAAATAGCACCTGAGGCTCAAGACGAGTGACATTCTAGCAACGAAAGCGTCGTGATAGCGATTGGTAAAGTCAAATTGTATGGGATACTCTTTCGATACCGCCATCGCTGATAGTATGACACTTTAGAGGGAGGATGACCTCTGCAGGATCCGAAGACGAAGTAGAGACGAGTAGTAGCAATTGCCCTATTCTGTACAATATGAATATCTGCCGGGCGCGCGTGCCCTGAGGTGACGCGGCTTGTTGCACTCACTTCTTGGCAAGCTAGCAGTTTTACTCAAATATTCGAGTGATAATTATAAGATCATTTAGGTCACTAGTTCTCTTGACGAGTTAGCCGGTGCAAGGTGCCTTTTATATAATTATATAATATCTTTATTGAAAAAAGAGCAAATACATTTCACACTTATCATAATATTATCACAAGTAGGTACATTACGTTAAAAAGATCATGATGAACCCTAACGTCTAAACTAGGCCGGCTTTATATTCTCATTTCGACTATTTGATCTTTGATTAGTCAGTACAGATTAAGAACATCCATACTGTTAGTTAATTTTCACGTTTTAACGGCTGAACGGGTTTGGATGAAAATTAGCAGGACCCTATCCATAAAAATCACTGAGCTGTTTAGCTACTGATGAGCAAATCCTAAATTCAAATCCTCTGTAGATAATATAGAATGTTACGCATAGTGGCAGAGTTAAGACTCTTAGTCATTATTGCTTATTGCTGAGCGTTCCACTGCCACATGTGTAGGGGCCTTAGCAATGCCAGCCGAGGATACAAGCGCATGCCGTGATGTATGCTCGTCAACACCGTATTAATAGACCACGTGTGAGCACCGCGCATTCGCACTGTGCTCCTAGTGCAGACGCTATTTATCTGCGGTATTGCACTCGCCCGCTAGTCTAACTAGACAAGTGTCTCCAGTACATAACTACATAGACATACATTATGTGGGAGCTATCGCTCGTGGAACCGGCCACCGACTTCTGCGAACGATGCGGCGAGGCGAGGAAGGAATCTGTCCTGCGTCGACGTCTCAGGCAGAGGCGGACTTATGCCGTTTGAAGTCGGCGTGCGGTGCGTCTCCTGCACGAACACGAACAAACTGGACACGTTGTTAATGTTGTTATATTCGTGTGCATCGGGACACCAACGTGTGGCTCAGCGATCGTGTGACCACACATTCACATTGTACCTGGAGGAGGTATTAGTTATGCTTATGCAGGGAATCAATCTGAAATAATGTGTGTTTGTCATTGTCATAAATAGAGTATTGTAACGTTGTACTATAAGTATCAACGTAAATAGCTTCTCATAGGATAATAATCATCATAAGTGGGTACTTAAATCTAAGTAAGAATAAAACGTACATTTAAATTTATTGAAGGTGTCGTTCAGTTTCATTTCTTTCAAATACAACTCTCACACTTCACTATGGTGGGTTACAAATACAACTAAGTTTTCTGAAACTGCGAAACGTCTTTGCGCAAAATTCTTCGAAGTTTGTTCCTTAGTTTCAAAAGTGTTGTTGGTTGTATTGGTGCGACGATCAGTCAATACACATTCTGCCATGACTCGATGATGACAGCACCCTGCAATGCAGGAGCCCCGTCTATTCTGCCTGTCCTCCCGGTGTGAGTGGAGGCTCGCTGCCGCATGCCGTATAACGATGACGAGTCTTCAGCCCTGTCAGTCAGCGTGGTTCCGCATGCCGGCCGGCGCTAATTCCGTCGCAGCCACAGTCCGCACCTGAGCCGTGCGTGTTGGGCTTTCATTGTCAACGCAAATGCCGCTGTAACGCATGCACGAGCTGCCAGCCGCACTGCAATGTGACTTTATCTAACTAATTAATGAGCCCCTTGTTTACGTGCGAAGTATTGTAAAGGTCGTTTCAGACAGATCACTTAGCAGAACGTTCATTCGCGTAAATGTTTATTGTCCTAAATATGTTATAATTTTCTGCGTTTCCGTTGTCGCCGAAATGAACGGCCACGGCCTATAACTTGTAAGTCGCGGCCATAACCACTAGACCACAATTAATTGCTATTATATATTAATTGGTATTAATTATTTAAACTATTTGTATATTGCCACTATTATTACACTGGTAATAAACACCAAAGTTTTAGAGACCGTGCGTACATTTTTTATTATGTCGTGATTTATTGTCTCTTTACGAGTATAAAATATATCATCACGGGCGATATTATTTCTTAAACATTACTTCGTATTGATAGATAGGCATTACTCGTTTTCAATTAAATATTTGTACTGTTGATCATTATCGTGGGATCGTAGGAACTTATACGCACTACTTAGTGTAGGTACGACATACATGAATGACATCTACGTTCGAACTATGGTATGGATAACACTCTTATGTAATACTAATAGACTCAATGTATTAGCCGAGTTCCGGAGGAGAGCGTCCATCGGCTGCAATTTCGTGCGAGCGCTGCGGTGTGCCCAACTGCAGGTATCCATTAGTTGACAGTCTTGTGGAAAACCATGCAAGCGATGAAAGCTCAACAGAAGTTAACATCGGACAAGCCACCGCGTGTGGCGCCCGTCAGTCTGTCAGCAACGTCGAGGAGCGGTCACACACGCAGTATCCACTTATGATGTTGTCAAAGAGTGTGTGTGTGCGACATTGTCCACGTCCCCCCGCACTCGCCGAGCGTGCGGATGCATGGGAGGCGGCATTCAAATAAACCATTGATTGAACCGCTAATACAACACGCTTATTTCCGGTTAGAAGGTTGTGCGAGTCATTGGAGAATGGGGTCACGCGGGAGGAGAGGAGAGAGGCACTAAAACTTGTTGCGCAGTGTGTTTCTGTGGCGTGCGCTATAAGTCGCAAAGGATCGAACAACACCAGTTGGACATGTTTGGTGCTAAGTATTGTAGTTCGAGTAAGACCTTCCCCACGCGTGACGGCACGAGTGCACGTTCACTCCTCATACTGAGCGGTACAGTTGACAGCGCCCGTGACCACGCACTATCTGTGCCGCTAACTGTACAGCGCCGCGCAGCCTCCACGAGGCGAGCCTATAATCGGTCCGCAGCGTCTGTGAGCCTCCAACAGCTTCAGAAAAACACTGACGAGTGTCTGTTCACACTGTCTCCTGAAAAAAACGAGGACCAGTTGTATTCGATACTGCTGAACCACTCCCATTCTTGGCGAGCCATGCTCGTCTTCTCTGTATGAGAAGAGGCCTTTCCCCTGCAGTGGGACAGTAACGAGCTGGTATTATTTTATACTGGAATTTCTTCAACACTATATAATTGGGTAATTGTAATGACAGCTGTATGTATACCTGTAATAAATTCGTTACCTTGGTGCAATGGTTCCGGTCCTTCCTGCTTTGTTAGCTCAATACAAATTGGATGTAGCACAGTTTGTACAGCAGTTATCAGCCGTGTGATCTATGCATGTGTGTGGACACTCCAGCTTGTGTGTACAGCAGTTATCAGCCGTGTGATCTATGCATGTGTGTGGACACTCCAGCTTGTGTGTACAGCAGTTATCAGCCGTGTGATCTATGCACGTGTGTGGACACTCCAGCTTGTGTGTCATATTCTGCATCGGAGTACCGCACTCGCATCGGATATCAGACGGGTCGTACATACATAAACTCACGCCTTTTTCCCATGGGGGCAGAAACTACAGAACTAAAAATAAATAAAAAATATATAATAAAACCGCATTATGCAAAATTATGTTTGCAGTGGCCTCCTCGGGTGCTTTCTATAACATAGGCCACTGCAGATCGAGTCCTGCAGCCTAATTGTGTAAGTAAATACGGCAAAGGAAACAAACTGTTTCTTTCCCAAAAACGACTTTTCGCAATACAAAAATCCGTTTTTGGGAAAGAAACAGATTGTTTCCTTTGCTGAATTCACTTACACAATTAGGCTGCTGGTGGCAGGTGTTCCTGGGGTTTCAAGAAGTTAGGAGGTGGTAGATGGCATCCTTAGTCAGATGTCCAGGGGTCAGCGCTCAGAAGTCAAGGCACGCCACACTGACGCGTTCTGCCTCATTGACTCGCCGCAGCACATTCACGTATGTACATATCTACTAAACACGTACGTAGTCGTAGGTAAACGGTGCGCGGTTGGCAGGCGTTGACGCAGCGCGGGCGCGGGCCGGAAATATTGCTCCTCGCTGCAGAGCTCCCGTATCAGAGCTAGCTTCATTAGGACCTATGTCAGCAGCAGTCTTGCAAGTCTGTATGTCGGTAGTCCCGCCGGGCGCTGAGTACACACAGCGGGTCATGAAGCACACTGTGCTGCCTACTTTCTATCAATATACTGGACAGTATGTGGGCCGGTCGCCTCGCACGCCGTATAGTAAGCGCATTGCGACAGTTGCGCCGGCCGTCAACATCTGCACTCGAATGCAATCCCAAACAATGTCTGGTAAAGCACGTTATCAGCAGTGACACTCCCGCTGCATTCTGACAGCATAGCTGTGCTGTGTCACAGTATTGGTGTAGGTCCAATCAACAAATGTTTATTTACGAGACGAGAAAATACAATGTTCACAAAGAAAGATCTTATAGCCTAAACGTCACTGTTTTCTGCCGCAAGCAAACGTGCACATTATTTTTGCTTATGTCATATTTATAGTGGATGTACGGGTAATCGTTCCTATTGCCATAGAAACAACTGTTTTGTACTAACTAAACTGTATAAAATTCATTTGGTGTGTCATGTGCCGATACCGATGGTTCACGGGTGTCGTGTAACCTGAGCTGAGGCTCTCCACAAGCGAGCGACATTCTATCAACGAAAGGGCCGCGATAGCTATTGTTCACGGGTGTCGTGTAACCTGAGCTGAGGCTCTCCACAAGCGAGCGACATTCTATCAACGAAAGGGCCGCGATAGCTATTGTTCACGGGTGTCGTGTAACCTGAGCTGAGGCTCTCCACAAGCGAGCGACATTCTATCAACGAAAGGGCCGCGATAGCTATTGTTCACGGGTGTCGTGTAACCTGAGCTGAGGCTCTCCACAAGCGAGCGACATTCTATCAACGAAAGGGCCGCGATAGCTATTGTTCACGGGTGTCGTGTAACCTGAGCTGAGGCTCTCCACAAGCGAGCGACATTCTATCAACGAAAGGGCCGCGATAGCTATTGTTCACGGGTGTCGTGTAACCTGAGCTGAGGCTCTCCACAAGCGAGCGACATTCTATCAACGAAAGGGCCGCGATAGCTATTGTTCACGGGTGTCGTGTAACCTGAGCTGAGGCTCTCCACAAGCGAGCGACATTCTATCAACGAAAGGGCCGCGATAGCTATTGTTCACGGGTGTCGTGTAACCTGAGCTGAGGCTCTCCACAAGCGAGCGACATTCTATCAACGAAAGGGCCGCGATAGCTATTGTTCACGGGTGTCGTGTAACCTGAGCTGAGGCTCTCCACAAGCGAGCGACATTCTATCAACGAAAGGGCCGCGATAGCTATTGTTCACGGGTGTCGTGTAACCTGAGCTGAGGCTCTCCACAAGCGAGCGACATTCTATCAACGAAAGGGCCGCGATAGCTATTGTTCACGGGTGTCGTGTAACCTGAGCTGAGGCTCTCCACAAGCGAGCGACATTCTATCAACGAAAGGGCCGCGATAGCTATTGTTCACGGGTGTCGTGTAACCTGAGCTGAGGCTCTCCACAAGCGAGCGACATTCTATCAACGAAAGGGCCGCGATAGCTATTGTTCACGGGTGTCGTGTAACCTGAGCTGAGGCTCTCCACAAGCGAGCGACATTCTATCAACGAAAGGGCCGCGATAGCTATTGTTCACGGGTGTCGTGTAACCTGAGCTGAGGCTCTCCACAAGCGAGCGACATTCTATCAACGAAAGGGCCGCGATAGCTATTGTTCACGGGTGTCGTGTAACCTGAGCTGAGGCTCTCCACAAGCGAGCGACATTCTATCAACGAAAGGGCCGCGATAGCTATTGTTCACGGGTGTCGTGTAACCTGAGCTGAGGCTCTCCACAAGCGAGCGACATTCTATCAACGAAAGGGCCGCGATAGCTATTGTAAAGAATTTTCAAGCGCGATCGAAATGTCACGTGATCAATCCCTTACAATTATTTTTATAAAGTCGTATAAAACATTACAGCATTACACACTTGCACAAATGTAAAAAATACTTTTATTTTAAGGCCCTGCCATGGTAGACGTGTGAGACATATGAAATTGCTTTTGATTTGCCATAACATTTTCGAATGCAGGTGCGAACTTTGCGCGCCGCGCCCCGCGACCCGCAACACAATCTTGAACTGCGCGGCTAATCTAGCTGGCTCCTTTACCTATGTGTCTACTAAGTAGAATCTAATTTATACTTCTGGACCTTCTGGACCGTCAAAATATAATTATCGCGAGCCATATACTATTCATTTCGAAGGACCGTCAGCGGGCCGGATTAAATGCTTACGCGGGTCGGAGATGGCCCGCGGGCCGTACTTCGCCCATCACTGGTCTCGCCCATAGATTTAGATTTTTTTTTGTTACGTAAAAAGATATATGCTATATCTATGGTCTAGATACTATAGCGTAACCACAGCGCGACACGTTTTTAATGTCACAAATGTTTTTAATCGAAGCAACAACCGAAGGATGTGAGAGCATTGCAGGGGAGCTTTCAATTAATGGGGGTTCTATCTGCTCATGATGTCTCATAATGATAAGATCAACTAGTAAATTATATTGTGATCCATCCGAGTAGCCACCATGATAGGGCGGTGCCGCGGCCAGGCGAGTGTCGTCACTGTGTAGTCTACTGTACTATGTATGTCTGTGTGTCCCTGGTAGTTGCAGGCGATGCGCGGGTGGTGCGTGCGCTGGAGTTGGGGTGGGTCAAAGTACGCGCGCCTACGCTGGCTGGCGGCGCTGCTGTGCTGGGGCATGCTGGCAGGGTTGGCCCTGACGCGCCTGGCGCCGCGGCCGCCCCCGGTGCCCCCAGCGCTTCCTGCGCGCTTACTGCTGCAGTCGGAGCCGGCCGCCAGCACGCCCGCGCCGCCTGGCACAG
Organism: Orthosia gothica; assembly: GCA_949775005.1. Taxonomy (NCBI): domain Eukaryota; kingdom Metazoa; phylum Arthropoda; class Insecta; order Lepidoptera; family Noctuidae; genus Orthosia; species Orthosia gothica. The sequence goes on from OX459059.1 coordinate 19,855,246, forward strand.
CACCCCCGTACGTGCTGCCGCACATAGACCCGCGCGTGCTCACTGAGAATGAGATGCGCGCGGACGCCGAGCGGCGTCTGCCCTCGCTGCCGCTTTCCTATTGGCACAAGCACCGCAACGACCAGAACAAGTTCCTCAACAAGAAGGACTGCGCGCCCTTGCCGTCCATCTACGACCTGGAGTTCCACAACACGTACTGGCAGACGATGCGCTCGTCCGAGGGCGTGTTCCACATGTTCGGCGCGTACCTGGACACGCGCAACATTTCGCGCATGGAGCCCACCGTGCGCATCCTGGCCGTGCACGACCGCATCCAGCCTAAGTTGACCACGCATTGCCAACTGTGGTTCGAGGAGCGCCCAGCGCCCGTGGTGGTGCGCGTGCTGGAGTACGAGTACATGTGGGACGAGGGGTGGGGCAACTATCGCAACCACGTGCTGCAGCCGTACCTACTGGCGTGCGTGCTGCCCGCAGAGGTCCGCACCCTCGTGCCTGCCAGCGTGTCGCTGGTGGAGGGCGCCTGTGACCGCGCCACCAACAACCTGCGCGTACACTATGCGCGCCGGCAGCCGCCCGCACAGCGCAAGGACTTCGCCGTGTGCGTCAAGGGGCTAGACTTCCTGTACCAGGACCTGTCCGTGCGCCTGGTGGAGTGGATCGAGCTGGTGCGCCTGCTAGGCGCCGACAAGATCTTCTTCTACGAGTTGGAGGTGCACCCCAACATCACCAAGGTGCTGGACTACTACGTGGCGCAGGGCGTAGTCACCGTGACGCCCGTCACGCTACCGGGCGGCCAGCCCAACCTGCCGGGCCTGCAGCACATGTACCTGAAGAAGAAGCTCTACCACAAACGGCAGATGGAACTGATCCCGTACAACGACTGTCTGTACCGGCACATGTACGAGTACCGTTGGCTGGCGTTGCTGGACATCGACGAGGTGATCGTGCCACTGCAGGACGCCGACTGGGCTGGGCTCATGGCGCGCGTGCAGCCGCTCGCGGTCCCAGCGCTGGGTAAGCCGCCACGCTCGTCGTACCACGCCTCCAACCTGTACTTCCTGGACAAGCTGGGGCACGGCTTGGAGGACGGCGTGCCGCACTACATGCACATGCTGCAGCATGTCACGCGCACCAAGAACTTCACCAAGCCGCTTGCGTACGTCAAGGTGAGCACACCACCACAATATATTGATAAGATGCGGGCTGGCCATCGCCATATCTGCATAAGTAAGAAGTATGTAAGGCCGAAAAGCAAGTCATTCTGAAAACGCTCATTGAGCTAAAAACTAGCTCAGTGGGCTTAGTGCGAGTTATTACTCACGCTCGATCTGATTAACGTAAACATCGATTTGTATTGAAACTGAATCAGCGCCGCCGTTTGCTGAGGATAAGAAGAAACTTCCTTTTTTGTATTGAATGCAAATAGACATAAGAGATCGTTTACGTTATCACGATCGAGTACGTTGAAAAACTCGGCATAAGCCAACAGAACGCGTTGCGGCTTCTTTCAAACGGCCAGATCGCGAATTCCGCGTTTTAGCAATTTAGAAATAGGCCACAACACGTTGTTGCAGTGAAGAAATGCCAGAACGCGTTCTGAGTATTAACTGATGCAACCACGAGACACAAGAAAGTTATTATTATCGACACTGAAAACCATAAAAACGACATCTATGACGATAAATATGCAAATTTTCGTCGGCGCCCTGTCGTCCGTCGCCCTCAGATCATATATTTATTTGATCTGAGCCGTCGCCTAGAATATTCGCGTTGTGTTGTGTTGCATCAGATAATCCTCAGAACACGTTCTGGCTTGTCTTATTTACTTATTTATACTTCATGGACAAAAGGTACAAAGCCGGACCTAATGCCTTTTAACGTATAGCTATTATTGTAAGAATTATTCCATTGTAACCACTTTGAGTAATTAACCCTACCTCTCAAACTAGGGCAACCTGTATCTGGAGAGACAGTAAGGCGTTCTGAGTTATTTTTTCGCTCAATTAGCGTTTTTGGGTCTTTGAGCCACATGTTACACTTCATATTATGCCTGAAAGCGGTGGGCCGTGGGGTAGGTTGTAGGAGTCAGTTGTCGAGTGTAGTGAAAATTTCATCAATCAATCATCACTAAACATCGATTTTACTATACTTCAGCACTAGCACTAGCTATTCGTGGGAACAAAATGAGGCTAAATAATTTACTCGGAGACGGCGGTGATGCTCGCCACACACCACGTTAATTGTTCTCATGGGGCGAAAGCAAGCTGCGGAGTGTCGCTTAGCTACGCTGAATGTGCAGGGAGGGATGATAGATAAGATGGATGAAGTATGTGAAATAGTGAAGGACAAAAGGATAGATGTGTTATGTGTGAATGAGACAAAAAGAAAGGGAGTGGATATGTCTAAACACGGGTCCCTGACCGCTATCTGGTCCGGTGTTCAAGAGACACAGAGGGCCTGTCAGGGTGTGGGGGTTATCCTCTCAGAGTGGATGATGAGGTGTGTCAAAGATTACGCTTGTGTGAGCCCTAAGATTCTTTGGGTGAGAATTAAGGTGGGCCTACACCCTATTTTTATTTTGTGCGTGTATGCACCCGATATGGGATGCTCACTTTCTGAGAGAGAAGAATTCTGGGGAAGTCTAGGAGATATAGTGAATGAATGTAGGTCTAACGAGAAGATTGTTATGCTCGGCGACTTTAATAGTTGGGTTGGTGTGAAGACGAATGGGTTCGAAAGAGTATTAGGGGCATTCGGGGATAATAGAGTGAATGAGAATGGGAGGAATTTACTAGAAGTATGTGTAGAGATGGGCCTGTGTGTAATGAACACTATGTTTGATCATAGAAAGATCCATAGGTATATGTGGGAACGGCAAGACAGTAGAAGTATGATTGATTTTGTTATTGTAGATGAAAGATTGAAAAGCAAAGTTGCAGATACAAGAGCCTATCGGGGTGCTAATGTGGGGACTGATCACTATCCGGTTATGTGTCGGGTGGCTGGTCTGTTCAAGCATTGGCGTCATCGAGTTCAAGTTCCTGTGACCGCGTTAGAAAGAATAAAAGTAGAAAGATTACAAGAACTAAAAGTAAAGGAGGAATATAAGAAGCAAGTAAAACAGAAGACGGATAAGATATTTGATGATATGAATGATTTCAGTTTAGAGGATGTAACGTTGTCTTATTACCAATGAGGTAATATAATAATGGACAATGTTGTGGTTTAAAAGAAGATGTAGTGACTTAAATTGAAAAGAGTATGTTAAGATGGTTTGGCCATGTTGAGAGGATGAATGAAAGGCGACTAACGAAAGGTATTTACAAGGCAGACGTGAATGGAAACGCCGGGAGGGGACGCCCTAGAAAGACATACATAGACCTTATAGGTGATGTTCTTCAGAAAGGCCAAGTGCGCAGTACCCATAACCGGCGTGTGTGTATGACTAGATGTATGAATGTTTGTGAAGCAAAAGAAGTATGTAAGGATCGTAGCAGGTGGCGTTCTGTAGTTTCTGCCTACCCCCATGGCAAAAAGGCGTGAGTTTATGTATATATGTTTGTTCAGCACTACTACGAGTAGCACAATGTAGTACTACTAGCGCTATCTATAGGCAGTTTTGAATACAGATGTTATTAGATTCGTGATATTTCTTGTTAATTGATAGTAATGATGATGCATAGATATTTAATAATACTCGATGCGTGTATTGAGTTGTGTGGTTTAGTAACGTCACGTTCATGTCACTCATTGTCCACGTGTGTTGCAGTCGTTCCACGAGACGGACCGCGTGCTGTCGCTGCAAAACCACTTCCCGATAGCGTGCCTGGGCGGCGATTGCGTGCGCAACTCCTTCCCGATTGACACGAAGCTCGCGCGCCTGCAGCACTACCGCGCCGACTGCGCGAGTGAACTCGAGTCCTGCAAGGAGCTCAAGGCCGAGACCGTGCGCGATGAGGCACTGTGGCGCTGGCGTGAGCCGCTCGTGTCCCGCGTGGACGCCACTCTGCGTGCGCTCTCCTTCCTGCCGCCGCTGCCGCCGCAGCCGCACCGGTGACCCCGACACCGGTCCCCACTCTCTACGCTTAGTCTTAAGTATTAAATGCTGGTATTAATCTTTTTTTTATAGTTGTTTCGATTCCCCTTATGCAGCTGCGCGTAACATCTCCACCCGCAGATCAGCAACTATTTGATCACTCCGAGAGTAAATGTTGGAACTTGTCTTCTGGGCGCGCGATCTTCGTTTTTTTTTGTCAGGTTCCTCTTAAGTATGTCCCTTGATGTTGGGCGTTTCGGAGCGTTTGCAAAACCATTTTTTGCGATAGCCCAGTATAGCTGTGATAAGTGCGCTTGCACCTAATAATGCGATGTAGAAGGGTATAGTCGTATGGTATATGATATCTGATTGCAGCTGGTTGGGTTGTATCGGCTGGCTCGTCATGACTTGGTTCTGTATGCTGTGTAGTCCTCCTAAGTCGATTGAATTAAGATGAACTTGGGTTAATGCAGCATCCGGTGTCTCCGTGTCGTAGGGAATGTTCATTAATTTCAAAGGTTGCCCTTGTATTACGTCGTTGTCGTTGATTATAGTTAATTCCTTTTTGCGGAGATAACAGTTGATAGGTATAGTAGCGACGTAGCTTCCCTGTAGCAAATTGAAGTCTTCTCTTCCACAGACTGATTGTACTTTCGTTGGATTTGGGAACGATAGGGCGTAATGCTGATCATCTAGTTTTTCCATCGCTTCTTTTTCCAGAAATACTGTACTGAATTGACAAGAGCTTTTGAGGGCTCGATTCGTGATAAGTTCTTGTATGCAGTCAGTTTTTGTTCGTATTTGATGGGTTATTTCCTTTTCACAGAGATACCAGTTACTAAACTTCGAGCATTCTGCTTCTATGTACACGAAAGAGTCTCCATTAGTTGCTATAAAGGGATAGGTAGGGATAAGGGCTTGACGGTTTTTGTTGGATACTATAGATAACTTATATAAATCATAAACGATTTTAGAATTTATAGGAAATATGAAAATTATAACTATCTGGTTTTCATTGAAATATGATCCGGGCTGGATAATGTCGTAATATTCTCTGAGCTCCGGACTTAGTATCTCGTCCTAACGGTATATTTTTCTAACTTATTTACCATAGATGTAAGTGTGTCTACATCTGTCATAGAATGAACAATACTTGATGCGTGTATAAACACTAACATATTTTCTATTCTAACTAATTCTAATCTTAAGTCTTCTACATTTTCACTTATAAATAGATATGAGCTGACCAAACTTTGCATAGGCTATTAAGTTACCTTTTTTGTATGAGTTTTATTTAACAATAACTCTAAGGTATTATTGATTTTACTTTGCTTTTCGACTAATTGTGTTAGAACGCGATGATGTTGTTGATGTTATTATTCTATTGACGAATTCCTTAATGATAAGTTGTAAGTTATCTGACATTATTATTATTATTGACATTGATATTTATTTAATTTTGACATTGTATTATTATCTTTATTTCCATTAATTATTTAAATGTTTTATCAATTGTTAATGATTTGCTTGATTTTCAGTCTTAAGTTGTGTTGTGTTTCGTTGTAATTTTGTTTTAATATGTTGATTATTCTTTTTATGATAATTATTAATTATGGGAAACAGTGTAAACCTTTAAGGTAGATTTTTGAGGAACTATATATTTATAAATAAGATCTCATGTAAAAATATACCAAAAATCACACTAATAAATTAATTTTGTTTTTTTTTTTGAATTTTGAACGCTAATATGCTTAGCTTTCAAGTTTTATCTCCGATGACTGGGTCTCGCAAAGTACCAGCAATAGTAGAATCAAGTTAGGTACCTTAGGGCTCTTTTTAATCTGTTTTTTGCTACGGGCCCACGTTGCTTAGACGTATAAACGTGTATGGGTAAATCGGCCAGAATAGTATCTTGAGTATACCGCGGTGCAGTTGTCTGACGGCTTGCAGAAGGGTTCGTAATGAATACCTGTTGCTGAGGGACATATTCTATTTCGGTTTCGCGGTTCTTGTTTATATTTTCTATAAACGCATAACGATTTGATAAGGAAGTTTCGTTAATAATATTATAGACTTCCTTCATTTGCGCCCTATGATTATGAACGTACTTCTTTGTAATGATTGTTGGGTAAAATCTATGTCTAGAATATCGCGTGGGTCAAAGTGTCCAGTTAATAAATCGAAAGGTCTGCATCTAGTAAAGCTATGTATTGAAGAATTATAACCAATTATAGCATAAGGCATAAGATTTACGATAGGCTCATCTTTGTGTTTTAACTTTAATAATATTCTTATATGTTCAAGGAGAGTTGAATGGAAGCGTTCAATGTTACCGTTATCGTTAGGCGAATGCGGTAAAACTCTAATGGTGGTTTATCTCATGAAGGCGTGTGAATTCTAGGAACAGTTGATTAGTGAATTCCGTTCCGTTGTCAGTCACTAACGTTAAGGGAACCCCATGCTTGCGGCAGTATTTAGCGAACGCGCAACGGAAACTAGACTTAATACACTTGAACCTTTCACTGAAATGATGTCGATCCTATTCGCAGTTGATAGTACTCGATTTTCTTGTGTGCGTGTGTCGGTGCGGCAGTTGCAAAAATTATTAAACGAGTTTATACATAACTAAAATATGCGGGTGGTTAACGTTCCGTATAAACCGCTGCCTCGTACCCTCGGCTGCGGGCTGGTGTGTCATGCATCCTTGATACCTGCTTTCGGTTAGGGTTGGGAGGCCTATGGGTTAAAAGGAATATGTTGCTAAATATTTTAATTTTAAACGGTTAATATTATTGATGGAACACACTTACCTTGTATCCTGCTGCCAATATCCTTATTTCACTTAATTTCACCTCTCTGAAAACCTTCTTTAAACGTGACGTACCTACATACTGATCGCAATATTTCTCAAACTACCCGAGTATAAAAACAACTTTTCAATATTAAACGTTACTTGCGATCCATCTATTTCGCTCAGCTGGTCATGACATAATGGTTCATATATACCAAATTATTATACATACCTATATATCGTATAAAACACACTAACATATATCTATTTAACTGTATTGTAACCTCGTAAAAGCTGATTCACATCCGTACACTTCAACGTAAGGTTCAGTTGAAAACCAGCGTCAGGCAACTCCCAGTTGTCTGGCATTTTGCTGAACTGGACCTTTTTGGCGCAACCGCGGGGCACACTATGTATGTAATTGTTTTTTTAAATTAAGTTTCCTTTTATTTGTACCTACATTGTGTGTATCTGTGTGTGCCAAATAAACTGGTTTTCTTTCTTTCTTCTTTCTAATATTGTAATAATGATTGAAGTACACTAATGCCCGTGCCATCTCGGAGATGGTATACTTGTCCGTATTTGGCAAAAACATCTATAAATGTAACATACTTTTCATTGTGAATAAATCCATATGGGCTATTTCGAATGGTTTTGTTTCCGGGGGTACAATATTAAACTGAGGTCTAATAGGTCTCCGGTCATATTTAGCTTGCCCGCAAATAATGCATTCGTTGATGAATTTGGTTATTTGGTCTTTCATTTTAGGCCAGTAATACTTTTTTGAGAGGGCTAAATAACATTCGGTAATTAGTTTTGCCGTCATGGTAGTGTTGAATTTTCTAACGAATTCTTTAACGTTTTCTAATTCTATCTTAGCTAGTACTAAGTTCATAGACGGACTCTTAAATTTGTCCTGTATGATTGGTATGATGGAATACATGGCAAAAAGTGGATTTGTAAGGATACCGGTTTTTACTTTCGGGTTTACATACTCTTTGATGGCATTGACAACATCTTGTTCTAACTTAGATGATGATATCTGGACTGCTACGCACGTGTGAGTTTCGAATGGCTTAGTAACTACTGGTTTGCGTTTGACATATTCTACTATCGTAAAGCATAATTGTCTATGAAATCTGTAAAGGGGTTCGTCTGTGATTGGGACTTCCAGTAAGGGGTTTTCCTGACTGGTGTGTACGGTGGCAGTGGATGAGTTCGCAGGCATCGGGTTTTCTGATGGGTTAGGAATCAAAGAACATGATTCATCTATTAAAGTGTTAGTATCTTCGTTGTGAATCTCCACCCGATATAAGGCATCGGCATTCGTATTAGATTTACCTTTCTTAAAGATAACGGTGAAATCATATTCACTAAGTTTCAGCCTCCATCTAGTCAATCGTGAATTAGGTTCTTTGAGGTTCATCATCCACTGTAGAGGTTTATGGTCTGTCAGTACTTTAAATTTACGACCAAACAAGTACGGTCTGAAATACTTGGTGGCCCAAACTATGGCAAGGAGTTCTTTTTTTATGTTGCTTTAGTTAAGCTCACTTTCATTCAGGGTTCGGGATGCAAAACACACAGGTTTGTCGGAACCTACGGGTCCTTGAGATAAAATGGCACCAATAGCAACGTTCGAAGCATCTGTCATCAGTATGAATTTTATTCCTTATCGAAATTGGAATACTGTAGTATAGAATCTTTTGTTAAGAGATTCTTGCACTTTTCAAAGCTGCTTATGTACTCGGAGTTTAATAAAACTTTTCTACCCTTTTTTAAACACGCTGTGAGAGGTTTCGTAATTTTTGCAAAGTCTGGGATAAATTTACGATAATAACCGACAAGGCTTTTGGGGTCTTTGGAATGGGGTATTTTTCTATTGCATAAATTTTATCCGGATTAGGTTTTATTCCTTCGCTACTTATTATGTGTCCGAGATAACCAGTTTCATGCTTTAAGAATTCGGATTTATCCATTTGGATCTTAAAGTGCGATTCCCGAAGTCTATTGAAAACTTTTTCAAGATTGGTCATATGCTCTTGTAGTGATGTGGAAAAAACGATGATGTCATCAATATAGACCAGGCATATGTCATTTTGGAGACCTCTGAGGACATTGTCCATAACCCTTTGAAATGTAGACGGTGAATTTTTAAGTCCCATGGGCATTCGAAGAAACTCGAAATGTCCATGTTCGATATTAAAACCTGTTTTCTGAACATCCTGAGGTGCCATCTCGACTTGGTAGAAGCCACTAGCCAGATCAGTGGTGAAGTATTGGCACCTACCTAGTTTGTCAAGAACATCGCTAATGTTTGGGATAGGGTATTTGTCGTTAATAGTTTTTTAATTGAGCTTCCTAAAGTCAACTACTAAACGCCATTTTTGCTTGCCCGAGGCGTCCATTTTCTTGGGGACCACCCAAATGGGTGAACTCCATGCTGAATCTGAAGGCTTTATTATTCCCTGATCTAACATTTTTGAAATATGTTCCCTAACCTCCTGACGATGAATGAATGGGTACTTATCTGTAACTTTTTTGTAAACCGGGACCTCATCTGTAGTCTTAATACGATGTTTTATCAGGTTGGTAAATGTTAGCGGTTCGCCTTCTACGTAAAAACACGTCAGCATATTTTGAGCAAAGAGTTATAAGGTTGAGTTTCTCTTCCTCGTTTAAATGATCTTTCGTAATCGCGATGTCACTTCTTGAACTCGCGTGGTGCAATATTCGGTGCCCGTGCACTCGATATTGAATAAACTTGCGTGCACTGGTCGGTCAAGTGATATAATATCATTCGGGCTCGTATTTTCTATCTCTAAGTAGCCGCGATTATTGTCGACAATAGTAAGGCACTCGCGTACTATACAGTTGCACCGTTTGAAGTGTCGATCGGTATTCTCACAAATTGCGTGAAATTGTGTGTGAATTTGCGTGTACATTGGTAACTTTAAACGGGTCGTAATTTAAGGGAAAATTTGGGAAATATTTTTATACAGCTTCTGGACTTATAAACGACAACCAGTCGTTTATAAGTCCAGAAGCTGTCGCACCGGTGTCAATTAGTAATTTTATAGGTGTTTCTGATATTAGTAGGTATGGCAACTGACGTTGAGTTTGGAGATTTAATTCTATTTTAGCTTTTTTGATTTCTGTTCCTCCTGAAAATCCTGACTTTTCTGGCATGGACCTGAGGCCTGAGGTTCAGTTGAACCTGTAATATTTTCTTGAATATTTACATCGTTCAAAGTGGGATCCGGGTTGCACTCTAATGTAGCGAACGGGCTATAATCATAATAAGTGTCATCGTAATTAAAACAGTTCGGCTCGTAATAGAATTCCGTCGGGTAATATGAGTCGTGGTATGACGTGCACTCATTAATGTTCATTTCACGATTTTTAAATAATTAGTTGGTTGCGGGTTACCTGAATTCCGACAATTATTGCCAGATAACAGGGGTGTAGGTGTGAAATGCTGTACACGACTCATAGGTTTAGGACCTTGATTTTGATTTTGGACCGGAATGTTTCTGGGTGGCAAACGAAACATGTTACTTTGAACGTTATATGTTTGAGGTAGCGCACGGAATATTTGCTGTGTTTGATTAGGCATGCGATGTTGGGGCTGCTGATTAATAAAGTTGGAGTTGAACCTAAATGGTTGTGGTGGTGGTAGTTGGTTGGGTCTAATTCCTATGGGATTGGGCCAGTTAGGAATTGGTACTGCGAAATTGTTATGACGTAGAGGAACTGGGTTGGTATTTGCGTGGGGTGTTACAGGGTTTGAATTCTTTTGTGTAGTGGGTTTTGAAAATTCACTACGTTCCTATAAATATATAACGTTAAGTTCTTCCTGTACATATTCAAGGGCCTTTTCGATAGTATCGGGACGCACGCATCTAATGCGGGATCCTAATGATTCCTTTAAACCTTTTACAAAAGCCTGCATAGTAGGGCGCACGGATGGCGCAGTGGTTGAGTGATTGACTGCTGCGCTGCGTGTCGTGGGTTCGAATCACGCATGGAACAAACATTTGTATGACCTACAGATAGTTGCTCCGGCTCTGGGTGTTGTGTATGTGAGTTTATATGTTTGTAAACGCACCCACGATACAGGAAGAAATTCCTAGTATGGGACAATGTAAAAAAAAAAGCCTTTTTTATACAGTGTACGTTTCGCTTCCACTATGGTAGTAATTGACTCGTGTAATGTTACATACGTCATCATTGTTCTGAACAAAGTTTGGCATTCCTCGTAGAATTCCTGAGGTGTCTGATTTCCCTGCGTAGCTAAAGAAAGGACTTTATACAAAGCTGTTTTATCTCGTTGATCTGAAAAGTTATTGACTAAGGCTCAAGGAACAATTCAAGTGTACTCACAATTTTTTCATCTCTGGTTCTCTCGTGAATCGAAGTCTGGATTCTCCTGCCGGAACTACAGCTGGACCGTAGATTCGGATATTCGGCACCGGAGCTCGATAGCCACCCAGGCGATTCGCGTACGCGGATTTCGATATTAGAGATCCCTAAAGCTTGAAAACCGGCCCGCGAATATCCTACCGACTGCGCCAATTACGTTAGCTGCAATCGGAGGATTAAAAAAAAAACGAAAATGAATTAACTTAATTTATTTTTAAATAAAAGAATTACTTTAATTATCGCTAAAATTAGCCTAAGTGCCTATTCGAAGTAAGAATATGGAATAGAATTATTCAGAGTTAGATTATTTGGCTAAACTAGGTCCGTGCGCCACAAAGTGCTATCTCAGCTCGCCGTTCCGTCGTTCGTTAAATTTGCGGCGTATGGTTTTATAATAAAAGTGTTGAGTGCTGAGTTGGCGATTCCCCTAATGCAGCTGCGCGTAACAATCTCTATTCATCCGTTTTTTTCGCAGTCCAACATTACAATATCTTTATTTGCGTATAAACATATCGACACCGGAAATTGCAATCGTCGTAAATGACATTTTGCCGAAAATGAGTTATACTGGATGGCCAAAAAGTCGTGGCTCAAACGCAACTAGGTGTTAGATGGGGCCACCAGCTGCCGGGAGGTCCTTAAGGTCAACCCCTGCAGAGTTATAATTTATTTTGTGTTTAATTTATTTTGTATTGTTCACAATCGTTTTTTTATTTTTTCGTCCTCCGATGGGGTCACCATCTAACCCCTAGTTGCGTTTGATCCACGACTTTTTGGATAGCCTGTATATGTCAGATCCAGGTCTATAGGATCGTGTTTTGACCTACTTAGTGACATTCATTTAGAGTCCTTAAAATATACCCATTAACAAAAATGCAATGCAAAAAGAAACTTACCGAATACCTGAAAGGTCTTACCTACGAACAGACTGAACTTCTTCTGTACATTGCATCCTAATAAAAAGCCTATGAATTACAATATAACATACATTACTCATAACATAGACAAGCGCACACACGCTCTCACACCCCAACACACAGCAGAACACTAGACAACACCACATACACCCTCTTACACATCAGTCACGTACATTCCCATCTCACACAAATAAGAGGTCCTGCATGCAAACACTACACAAATTTTCCTCATTTTTGTATACTTTTTTCATTCCTTAATATCTAAGTAAAGTAAATACAGTATTTTGTGAAATAGACTATGTACATGATACCAATTAAATCATGTTAATGGCTACTATGTATGTATAACACTCGAGGGGTTTGGCACTGATAGTCGAGTACTGGCTCTGCCTAGTTCGGCTACAGATGACTACACCACTTAATCTCGACCTAAATTACCTTATTAAAATATTTTGTAAATGATGTCTAAGTTTCTTTAAATAAAATTATAATAAATTCAGGTGTCATATTTATAGTGGCGGGCGCAGAATTTGGGATACGGGTAAACGAGAGAAATATCTCCTGTAACTTCTACACAGTTTTAATTCGTTGCAGAGTCAATAACTATCACTATGGTACTAAGTACTACTCTGGACTTAAAAGGAAACACTGAGTAGTTCCTAGGCAAGTATGTGTCATGTCACCGCCATGTCCGAACCGAACGATCACTGTCGCTCTCCACGAACCATATCGACACCAAACGCAACACTAGACTCCACCCAGTAGTCCAGTACCAAACAGAGGTACTTGTTCTCTCAGAGGTCTCTCAGGAGCCCTAACCAACGGTAGCTTGGACCCTGTTCCCGATACCGGTGGGCTACTATTTTTGTATTTTTAAATGTTTTTTTATTTTATTTTTTATAGAATAATATTTAAAAATGTAAAAATATGTATATAAAATAAATGAATGGAATAATAATAAATTAATTATAATAATAGACACAGCGATCATTATACCGATAGTCGTGTCAGCTAATGGCTTAATAGCCACGAGCCTCGACCAACACCTTAGGAGGCTCTCGTTAGGCGGCTGGGACAAGGGCCTGTTCCCGATACCGGTGGTTCGGTGGACCTCTATTTTCTATATTTTTTAATGTTTTTGTTTTATAATTTAGTTTATAAAAACATTTAAAAATGTACAAGATAAGAAATTTAATGAATAAAGGACATAATAATAATAATGTCAGCCAATGGCTTAATAGCCACGAGCCTCGACCAACACCTTAGGAGGCTCTCTTTAGGCGGCTGGGTCAAGGGCCTGATTATTGATATTTATTTATTTATTATATGCTTTATTGTACACCTTAAAATAACATTATAAAAAGAAACTTAAAATTAATACAAATACAATGGGCGGCCTTATCGCTTTCCGCGATCTCTTCCAGGCAACCTGGTGTGATATGTAAATGAAAAGGTTATGAATTAGAATAGTACTTTTAATAAGTAGTAAAAAGACATGCTTCACAAGAGAACGTTTTTCTAGGACAGACGTCGAACAGTACAAAAACAATAGAGTTTAAAAAAGGGTAACCCAACCAAAAGTAATAGGTTCATATAAAGAGTCTTCTTGACTCAACTTTGTAAATTGGTTGGTTTACCTACACTATATATTTCTAACACTGACCCAGAAAGCAGTATTGCTGGACACGGCTCGTATTGTTAGGAGGTTCCTCTCTCTGGAGCCCTGACCGCCGGTAGCTTGGACCCTGTTCCCGATACCGGTGGGCTTCTATCTTTTATATTTTTAAATGTTTATTGTTGTATGTTTTATAAAAATATTAAAAAATGTAGATAATAAGAAATAATTTGAATAAAGGACATAATAATAATGGGTTCAGTCATATGTGGACACAGCGATCATTATACCGATAGTCGTGTCAGCCAATGGCTTAATAGCCACGAGCCTCGACCAACACCTTAGATAATAAAAAAGAATTTGAATAAAGGACAGAATAATAATAATGTTTATTGGTTCAAATTAATTATGTTAACATTATGAACACTGTCACTTAAACTAGGTTATGGTACCTGTGCTATAAGCAACAGTAAAAGTTCGTGGTTGATCTATTTTTCTTAAAAAAAAAAAAATTGTGTAACAATCCGTTAGTATTTAGTATCATAAATTAGTTAATTAGGTATGACATAATTAACTTTACAGTAAACAATAAAAAAATAAAAAATAAAAGTAACTAAAAGTAGAATATTTGGATGAGACGTGTGTGTGTATGTGTGCGTGTGTATCGGTGTGTGTGTGTGTGTGTGTGTGTGTGTGTGTGTGTGTGTTGAAGGTTACCCAGGAATACTTAGTTGGTTTTTAACTACTTTTTTTAAATTTGAAATTCCGTATTTTCTTCTAGGACACATTCTTAGGGTTCCGTAGCCAAATGGCAAAAAACGGAACCCTTATAGATTCGTCATGTCTGGCTGTCTGTCTGTTCGTCCGTATGTCACAGCCACTTTTTTCCGAAACTGTAAGAACTATGCTGTTGAAACTTGGTAAGTAGATGTATTCTGTGAACCGCATTAAGATTTTCACACAAAAATAGAAAAAAAAAACAATAAATTTTGGGGGTGCCCATACCCATTGAAACCGAAACTAATTTTTTTTTTTGTTCAAACCCATACGTGTATCTATGGATAGGTCTTCAAAAATGATATTGAGGTTTCAAATATCATTTTTTTCTAAACTAAATAGTTTGCGCGAAAGACACTTTCAAGGTGGTAAAATGTGTGTCCCCCCTCCTGTAACTTCTAAAATAAGAGAATGATAAAACTAAAAAAAATATATGATGTACATTACCATGTAAACTTCCACCGAAAATTGGTTTGAACGAGATCTAGTAAGTAGTTTTTTTTTAATAAGTTATAAATCTTAAACCGCAATTTACCAAGTACGGAACCCTTCGTGCGCGAGTCCGACTCGCACTTGGCCGGTTTTTAATTTTACTAATTATATTGTAAATATAGGGAGCTATTATATAAAGAAATCTTTTTGCAAAAAATGTCTTGCGTGGGATGGTTTTGAATACAATATCTTTTCTTCTTCTATTATCTATTTATGAGATGTTATTCAGTAAATGGGTGTGTGCATAAGATTGTGTAATAAAAATAATTGATGCACAGTGAAGACATCAAATTCCCTGTAAAGTCTTGCAGTAGGATGTAGCCTTGGTTTGGATATAATTACATTGATTGCCGGTCTTTGTGCTCTTTCAAGCTTGAGAAGAAATGTCTTGTGAGACCCTGACAGAAATGCAGTATCCCAACACTGACTGACAAAGTGAATAAACATGTAAATCCTCTTTATGGCGTAGCTTTTTAAAAATGGGCATTTCCGAATTCTATTTGTGTTCTTTTCTGTATGAGAAGAGGCCGTGGCCCTGCAGTGGGACAGTAACGGGCTGGTATTATATTATATTGTAATTTCTGCAACACTATCTTTCTTGGTGGTCTGAGAACACTATAGAATTGGGTAATTGTAATGAGTGCTGTTTGTATGCCTGTAATAAAATCATTACCTTCGTGCAATCGTTCCGACATGGTTTTGGTCCTTCTTGCTTTGTTAGCTCAATACAAATTGGATGTGGCACAGTTTGTACAGCAGTTATCAGCCGTGTGATCTATGCATGTGTGTGGACACTCCAGCTTGTGTGTCTCTCAAATCTAATAAGACTTACATTCTAAAATAATCAAATAGTACAAGAATAATTGTCGTAAGTAAACAATGGTGATTACTCAAAGAAAATCAAATTAATAAGTCAACAATTGTTTTGAACTTAACCATCGATTACAATTATCTAAATATATATGTTGCCTAAGATAAATTGATGTCTACACTGAGTACTCAATAAATTATGTTCTGATTTATTAGGCAATAGTTGAAAATAAAATCACTTAAATTAGTAATAAGAGAAACAAATCTTTATTGAAACCGCATTATGCAAAAATTGTTTGCAGCGGCCGCCCATCTGTGGACGTCCGTCGACGTCCAGGTGGCAGGTGTTCTTGGGGTTTCAAGAAGTTAGGTTTGTGTAGGTGATATCCTTAGTCAGATGCTCAGGGGTCAGGGCTCAGAGGTCAAGGCACGCCACACTGACGCGTTCTGCCTCATTGACTCGCCGCAGCACATTCACGTATGTACATATCTACCAAACACGTACGTAGTCGTAGGTAACCGGTGCGGGCGCGGGGCGGAAATATTTAACGTAGTTTTATAGCGTGGTGTGTATTACACCGATTACACGCATGAGTGAGCCCTGCCTGCCGAGCATGGTGCCCCTCGCTGCAGAGCTCCCGTATCAGAGATAGCTACATTAGGACCTTTGTGAAGCAGTCTTGCAAGTCTGTATGTCGGTTGTCCCGCCGGGCGCTGAGTACACACAGCGGGTCATGAAAATTTTATTCTTATATCTATATTTCTATCTATATTTCTATTCTTATTCTATACTTTCTATCAATATACTTAAACAGTATGTGGGCCGGTCGCCTCGCACGCCATCTAGTGAGGGCACTGCGACAGATGCGCCGGCCGTCAACATCTGCACTCGAATGCACTCCCGAACATTGTCTGATAGAGCTCGCTATGAGCAGTGACACTCCCGCTGCATTCTGACAGCATAGCTGTGCTGTGTCACAGTTTTGGTGTTAGTCCAATAAACAAATGTTTATTTACGAGACGAGAAAATAAATCGTTCACAAAGGAAGATCTTATAGCCTAAACGTCACTGTTTTCTGCTGCGGCAGAAAACAGTGACGTTTAAGCAAGCGTGCACATTATTTTTGTTTATGTCATATTTATCGTGGAAGCACAAAATAGTAAGTAAAAGGGCCACTCCCGCCGTTTACAAAATTGACAGCTAAACTTGACAGATTCACTAGGGTTGCTACTATATTCATTCCGA
Source organism: Orthosia gothica (assembly GCA_949775005.1). Classification (NCBI taxonomy): domain Eukaryota; kingdom Metazoa; phylum Arthropoda; class Insecta; order Lepidoptera; family Noctuidae; genus Orthosia; species Orthosia gothica. The sequence continues at coordinate 19,872,352 of OX459059.1, forward strand.
ATAAAAAGCTCGACAAAAATATAAATGTGAAGAAACAGGTACCTAATAAAAAAAAAAAACAAAGATGATCATAAACAAGAAGAAAATTATGCTGTGACGTCGGAGGAAACATATTTGTAAGCTGTATGACTTGAACCTTATTTTTATGATACGTTCCCAATTTCGTCTATGGGCTTAAAATAATTTATTATAATCGTAGATAATGAATTTCTAATTTGACATCTTAAAAGATTTAATGACCTTTATAACTTAAAAATTATTGACAGAAAGAATTAAAAACAAAAAAGTAAACTCGGACTGCAACAAATAATAAAGGTAACCCATCCAATGCAACCAACCTCGTTACAGTACTTAATGTATGAATGACGTGACAAACGCCCGCACAAAGCACTCATGACAGCCGCGACTGAGCTCGGTCCAATATTGCTCAATATTCCCGTAAAACCGCAATGTCAAAGTGTGTGTGCAAAATGATACTTTGTTCGTAGTGGCCCCTCTGTCTGCGGCGCGCCACCGCTTACTTACTTTGTGGTGGAAGTATGGGTAAACCAACATCCTATTGCCATATAAACAACAAAAACATATAAAATTCATTTGGTGTGTCATGTGCCGATACCGATGGTTCACGGGTGTCGTGTAACCTGAGCTGAGGCTCTCCACAAGCGAGCGACATTCTATCAACGAAAGGGCCGCGATAGCTATTGTTCACGGGTGTCGTGTAACCTGAGCTGAGGCTCTCCACAAGCGAGCGACATTCTATCAACGAAAGGGCCGCGATAGCTATTGTTCACGGGTGTCGTGTAACCTGAGCTGAGGCTCTCCACAAGCGAGCGACATTCTATCAACGAAAGGGCCGCGATAGCTATTGTTCACGGGTGTCGTGTAACCTGAGCTGAGGCTCTCCACAAGCGAGCGACATTCTATCAACGAAAGGGCCGCGATAGCTATTGTTCACGGGTGTCGTGTAACCTGAGCTGAGGCTCTCCACAAGCGAGCGACATTCTATCAACGAAAGGGCCGCGATAGCTATTGTTCACGGGTGTCGTGTAACCTGAGCTGAGGCTCTCCACAAGCGAGCGACATTCTATCAACGAAAGGGCCGCGATAGCTATTGTTCACGGGTGTCGTGTAACCTGAGCTGAGGCTCTCCACAAGCGAGCGACATTCTATCAACGAAAGGGCCGCGATAGCTATTGTTCACGGGTGTCGTGTAACCTGAGCTGAGGCTCTCCACAAGCGAGCGACATTCTATCAACGAAAGGGCCGCGATAGCTATTGTTCACGGGTGTCGTGTAACCTGAGCTGAGGCTCTCCACAAGCGAGCGACATTCTATCAACGAAAGGGCCGCGATAGCTATTGTTCACGGGTGTCGTGTAACCTGAGCTGAGGCTCTCCACAAGCGAGCGACATTCTATCAACGAAAGGGCCGCGATAGCTATTGTTCACGGGTGTCGTGTAACCTGAGCTGAGGCTCTCCACAAGCGAGCGACATTCTATCAACGAAAGGGCCGCGATAGCTATTGTTCACGGGTGTCGTGTAACCTGAGCTGAGGCTCTCCACAAGCGAGCGACATTCTATCAACGAAAGGGCCGCGATAGCTATTGTTCACGGGTGTCGTGTAACCTGAGCTGAGGCTCTCCACAAGCGAGCGACATTCTATCAACGAAAGGGCCGCGATAGCTATTGTTCACGGGTGTCGTGTAACCTGAGCTGAGGCTCTCCACAAGCGAGCGACATTCTATCAACGAAAGGGCCGCGATAGCTATTGTTCACGGGTGTCGTGTAACCTGAGCTGAGGCTCTCCACAAGCGAGCGACATTCTATCAACGAAAGGGCCGCGATAGCTATTGTTCACGGGTGTCGTGTAACCTGAGCTGAGGCTCTCCACAAGCGAGCGACATTCTATCAACGAAAGGGCCGCGATAGCTATTGTTCACGGGTGTCGTGTAACCTGAGCTGAGGCTCTCCACAAGCGAGCGACATTCTATCAACGAAAGGGCCGCGATAGCTATTGTTCACGGGTGTCGTGTAACCTGAGCTGAGGCTCTCCACAAGCGAGCGACATTCTATCAACGAAAGGGCCGCGATAGCTATTGTTCACGGGTGTCGTGTAACCTGAGCTGAGGCTCTCCACAAGCGAGCGACATTCTATCAACGAAAGGGCCGCGATAGCTATTGTTCACGGGTGTCGTGTAACCTGAGCTGAGGCTCTCCACAAGCGAGCGACATTCTATCAACGAAAGGGCCGCGATAGCTATTGTTCACGGGTGTCGTGTAACCTGAGCTGAGGCTCTCCACAAGCGAGCGACATTATCAACGAAAGGGCCGCGATAGCTATTGTTCACGGGTGTCGTGTAACCTGAGCTGAGGCTCTCCACAAGCGAGCGACATTCTATCAACGAAAGGGCCGCGATAGCTATTGTTCACGGGTGTCGTGTAACCTGAGCTGAGGCTCTCCACAAGCGAGCGACATTATCAACGAAAGGGCCGCGATAGCTATTGTTCACGGGTGTCGTGTAACCTGAGCTGAGGCTCTCCACAAGCGAGCGACATTCTATCAACGAAAGGGCCGCGATAGCTATTGTTCACGGGTGTCGTGTAACCTGAGCTGAGGCTCTCCACAAGCGAGCGACATTATCAACGAAAGGGCCGCGATAGCTATTGTTCACGGGTGTCGTGTAACCTGAGCTGAGGCTCTCCACAAGCGAGCGACATTCTATCAACGAAAGGGCCGCGATAGCTATTGTAAGGAATTTTCAAGCGCGATCGAAATGTCACGTGATCAATCCCTTACATTTTGGCATTTAGACCATCGCCATCGCAGACATCGAATCACACTTGTCTAGAGCATCTGAATGGTTGAAGGGCGCAGTGACTTGTCACGTTCGCAAAAACTGAGAGCGCCGGTGTGCAGGTGTGCGGGAATGGCGGAGCGGTCCAAAGACCTTATACGTATTTCTTACTACTAGACTGTGCACCAAAAATGTTTGTTTAGCTAAAATGAAATCTATTATCATACGCCTAGGTTAGCTATTTCCTTATAAGCGGTAGCTAAGCAAAAGCGGTCCTGGCGAGAGGGTTCCCGCTTGTTGAGATGTGTGTTTAGGCAGGAAAATGAAAATTCTAGACTGGAGCTGTAAAATTACGTATGTATTCCAAAAGAACAAAGGTAACACAAAAAACATGTAGGTAGACAAAAAACGAATTCACCGTCACAAGAAGCGCCTGATGAGTCTTCATTGCAATCAGTTGCATATTTGAATATTATTAAATCTCTTTGAGGATTGTTGTGGCAATCGTTTTGGATAGAAAACTAAATCCAAACATGCCCCCGGGCGTTGAAAGGCCATCTTTCAACCAGAATCATCATTTACGGGCAGTGGGCATATCTTGCTGCATGCTCGCCGGATGGTTCCACTCGCAGTTCTAATTTCGGCCACACGACTGATTCCATCACGTCCTGGGAAGACTGCTGAGATCCGGCCTAATCGCCATTTCAATGGTGGTATATTGTCTTCCTTTACTATGACAAGGCGATCAGTTTCTAATACCGCCTTTGAAGACCTCCATTTGGTCCGCTGCTGTAATTCAGAGATATACTCTTTATTCCACCTCGACCAGAAGTGTTGACGTAATGCCTCTATTCTCTCATATCGCTTCAAGTGAGTAACAGAAACAGCTTCGTACGATGGCACGGGCAATGATGTGAGCGTGCGTCCTATCAGGAAGTGTCCCGGTGTCAGCGGCAGAAGGTCATTAGGGTCCGATGACAAAGGCGTGAGTGGGCGCGAGTTCAGGAGTGCTTCGATTTGAACCAGTGCTGTATATAGTTCCTCATAAGTTAAATGCCAATTGCCCATTACTCTCTTTAAATGAAACTTTACTGATTTGATACCTGCCTCCCAAAGGCCACCGAAATGTGGAGCGTAGGGAGGAATAAAAATGAAGTTAATCCCTTCAGAAGCCATGTCACCGGACAACGAACTGCTGTTAGCTTTCAAAAATTTGCCGATTTCATTATAAGCGCCTACAAACGAGGTTCCGTTGTCGGAATATATATGCGTAGGCTTGCCTCTGCGAGACATAAAACGACGAAGAGCTGACAAATAATTTTGACTGGTTAAGTCACCCACCAACTCAATGTGAACTGCCTTCGTCGTAAAACAAACGAAAAGTACAATGTAAACCTTTACAAGTCTACAACCGCGACCTTGTCGAGACGCTGACAGTATAGGTCCAGCGTAATCAACCCCAACACATTCGAATGGATGACCACCGGACGCCACCCGTCGTTCAGGTAAGTTTCCCATAATGGGATTAATTGGTTTAGCTGTAATGCGGCTGCACATTACACAACGATGGTAACACCATTTAGCCAGGTTGCGACCACCTATTGGCCAGTAAGTATCTCTTATACATGCTAAAAGTAATTGTGGTCCTGCATGCATTAGAATTTTATGTTTATATTCAAATAATAGTTTAGAAAATCGATGAGTGGACTGTATGACTAACGGATGTTTTTTCTCATATGAAAATAAAGAATTTTGTAAGCGACCACCTACACGAATTAGTTTATTTTTGTCTAAAAATACATTAAGTTTAGTCAGTGGACTTCCTTTTGGTAAGCACTGATTTTTTAATAATAGTTCATATTCGGGAAATGATTCAATTTGAGATAGTTTCACTATTAAGTTTAACGCATTTTGTAACTCATCTTCACTAAGGTATGAAGTGATGGGTGGTTGCTTTTTACAAACATTAATAAATCGTAACGTATATGCTACTGTGCTTTTAAGCCGAGAAAGGTTTGAAAACCGATTAAAATCAATTAAAGGTATCGGTTTCTTAGAAGTAGTAAATAAAGAAACCTCAGTTTTAGTTTCTGGTAGCAATTCCACTGCATTGGATGGAAAGGCAGGCCATTCGCTTGTATCCTGTTTTAAAAAAATAGGTCCCGACCACCACAAATTATGACTCTGCATTTGACTTACATCAGTCCCTCGAGATACAAGATCAGCGGGGTTGAGATGTGTGGGAACATGTCTCCAGGTACAATTATTAGCATTAGTTTTTTCAACTATTTCTGCCACACGATTGCGTACGAATGGTTGCAACTTACTAGGCAACATTTTCAACCAACCCAGCACTATTGTAGAATCACTCCAAAATGTACTACTTTTTATTGGCGCGCCAAGTGACTCAACAACCTTTTTATATAGCCTCACTCCAAGCAAGGCGGCGCAAAGTTCGAGCCGAGGAATTGTAGTTGGCTTGATAGGAGCCACTCTACTCTTTGCTGTAAGCAAACGCACCATAATTTCATTATTATTATTAATACTCCTTACATAGATGCATGCACCATAAGCGGTTTGTGATGCATCACCAAATATGTGTAATTCTATCACTTTCCAAGAATCACAAAAAACTAAACGTGGGATGCGTAAACTATTTAAAATAAATAATTTATCAACAATGTCTTTCCATGTATTAGCGACATCTGATGGTAAACAGTCATCCCATGATAATTTGTGTAACCAAAGTTTTTGCATTATTACTTTCATACGAATGATGCAAGGAGCTAATAGACCTAGAGGGTCGAATATTTGGGATATTACTGACAGAACTTCACGCTTTGTTACATTATTCGAAGTTGACATGTTACTAATTAAAAAACAGAGCTCATCGGAGTCTGTTAGCCAGTTAAGACCCAATGTTTTACTTGGCTCATTTGAACCAATATTTAAATTTAATGATGAACTAGTGACTTGATCTGATATAAGCTGGATATTGTTGGATTTCCACTTCCTAAGTGGCATACCAGCGCCAGCCAACTCGGCAGTGACTTTCTGACGGATATTTATGACGTCTGATTTTGTATCCCCACCTGTGAGCAAATCGTCGACATAAAAATCATGCATTATAATACCAGCAATCTTGTCATCCTTACAATCTAAGCCAACTTGTTTTAAACACCGAGTTGCTAAAAACGGTGCACTTGCGGTTCCATAAGTCACAGTGTTTAATTCATAGGTTTTAATAGACTCTAAAGGATTCTCACGCCAAATTATTTTTTGTAAGTGTCTGTCATCAGGGTGTACGATCACTTGCCGATACATTTTTTCTACATCAGCAGACAGAACGTATTTATGTTTTCTGAATCTAATAAGTAAAGACATTAAGTCGTCTTGAACAACTGGACCTACCATTTGTAAGTTATTAGATGAAACACCTGAAGTTGTGAGACTACTGGCATTAAACACTACTCTTAACTTTGTAGTTATGCTGTGTTCGCGTAGAACACCGTGATGTGGAATAAAATATGAAAGTGTTTTTGAATTAATGGAACACTCGGACATGTGTCCTAACGAAATGTACTCTTTCATAAAATCACAATAAAGAGCTTTTAAAGCTGGCTGACTTTTAAATCTACGTTCAATTGAAAAGAGACAATGTTTTGCTCTAGCCAGTGAGTCACCTAGAATATGGTGTGATTGTTTGAATGGTATCCTAACACAAAAACGACCATCTGCCATTCGAGTGGTGTTTTGTACAAAATGTTCTTCACACTTGGCTTCTTCATCAGAATATGAAGATGACTGATTGGGGACTTCTTCCAATTCCCAGAAACGCGATAAAAGGTTTTGAATGTCATCTTCTGAAGTGCAATTGTGAGAAGAACGGAAATTCAGTTGTGCAATGTTAACTTTAAGAACTGATGGTGACCGTGAAACTTGAATACTATTAATTAACGGACCCGAAACTAGCCAACCTAGCCTAGATTCAAATAATATTGGTTTGCCTTCACCTAAGTTAATTTTTTGCCGCCCCAGTAGGTCCCAGAAAACATCTGCCCCTATTATAAGATCCACTGCCGATGGCGTGTGGAAATGAGGATCAGCTAAAGAAATATCGCTAGGTATATTTAAATTATTAATGGCTAATTTATGACACGGTACTTCATCCGTTATGTTTGGTAAAATAAAACAATAAAGATTAGTAGTAAAGTTTTCACTTAATGATTTTACAGAAACACTGCACATTTTACTAATATTAGTTTTAGAATTGTTAATGCCTTGTATAGATTCATTAACCTGTACGGTAGGTAAATTCAATAAATCACATAGCTTATCTGTCATTATACAAGAAGTACTGCCAGTATCCAGTATAGCCCGAGCAAGATGTTCACGGTTATTTTTGTCATAAACCTTTATTAATGCAGTAGCCAAAAGAACTTGAGATAGAGATTTACTTTTATTTTTAAGATAAGTTGCAGCACGTGCAGATAGTGTCACGTGTGCATTGGGTTTCTTTTCAGTTGAGTTAATATTTACAGCAACAGTGCTATCAGTTTGCGATGTAGAAGTATTAGGCAAAGATTTTTGTGATGCACCTGCTACATGTACCAGAGTATTGTGCTTACGCTTACATATCTTGCAACCATAGGATTTGCAATGATTTGCGTAGTGACCAGCACGAAAACAATTGAAACATACCTTGTATTGAGGTAAAAACTCTAGCCGTTTTTCGTTACTGAGACCAAGAAACTGTGGACAGTTGAGTAAATTATGTTTATCACTACAATGCGGGCATGATACCGGTGAAGAACTGGTATTAATTTTATTTTTCTGTGGTGGTGTTTCACTATTTACCGATATCATTGTTTTATGCTTGTTAGATTTAGGAGAATTATAATGACTAGCCTGATTGCGAGACAAATCTAGTGTTTCAAGCAAAACTGCACGATTTCTCAAGAATTCCAGAAAGGTTTCTAATGTGATTGTTTTATCTTTATCTATATGACCCTTTTGTTCTTCCCACTGTCTGTAAGTTCTTGAATCTAACTTGTGGGTAACTATATAAATTATCAAAGTATCCCAAAACTTAACTGGCTCATTTAAAGATTCTAAAGCACGTAGGTTTTTGTTTAAAGTATCAATTATGTTTTTTATAATATCTGAGGATTCTTTATTAACCACTTCAATGTTAAATAAGGCTGCCACATGATTTTGAATGAGAAGCCGCTTATTATCAAACCTTTCACATAATAAATTCCACGCAATGGAATAATTATTAGCCGAAAATTCAATAGCCCGTATGACTAAGGCGGCTGTCCCTTCCAAGGAAGCTCGGAGGTAGTGAAACTTATTTATTTCATCAATTTGGTCATCCAAATGTATTAAGCTTGAAAACGTATCATGGAACTCTAACCACTTGTCGTACGTTCCGTCAAACTTAGGTAGTTGAATGGTGGGTAGCCTAACCAGCCTATTATTACTAACGCGAGAAAACTTATCTTCATTAACAATTTCATTGCGTCTGGCTAATAATTCCTGTGCCTTTGCAACAACTTTGAAATATGAAGTTTCAAATTCATTACGTTCTGATAACTGTGTATCCATATCCTCAGCTATGCATTCCAACCTTAACTGAACGTCGTCATATTGCGAATAAACAAGTTCAATCTTACCGAGGCGTAACTGCAGTTCGTTCATCTGGGTTTGCGTTAAAGAATCCTTCTTAAAATCCTCTAAGTAATTGGAAAATACCGTTAATCGACCTTTATAACTTGCTCGTTTTTTAATGAGCTCCTTTTCCTCCTTATCAGTCATTCTTTGGGAAGCAGGTAACCAAACTGAAATGTAACAAGTTTAAATTTTATAAATATAACATTGGTATCGTTAAATACTAGAGGACATATACCTAAAGTGTATACTAAAACGCTAAGCGAACAATAAACAATAAAATTACTGCTTTTAACTTATTATTTGTTCAAATGTGAAAATTGAAAACTAAATCAACCTATTGGTGACTATACAGACATCATAAAATATTATACCATTTAACATATGCTTACTAGACTATGGACAATAATGTGAGTATCGGTTTTATTATTCACCTAAGATTTATGACTTTACTAAAATAAAGTTTAGGTGAAACGGAATACAATACAATGTAGGTATTAGTTGACAAAGTAAGATTTCTTATGATATTTATTGCAAGATAACAAAGGAAACTGCTTAGATTAATGGTTAACAATAATTGAAACCTAGTTTTCTGCTTGATTACCTTTAATACAATAGATTTACTGCAAATTATAACGATAATTTCGTAACTTGAAAAGAAATCATACATGTGCAAATGAACAAAGAGATTAGATAACAATGTTCTACTAACCTTTACAATTCCATAAAAACGATTAATACTACCTGAATATGAGTAATGGGTTCTGAAATAAACATAAATAGGAACACTGCACTGTACTGCACTATGCTGCGCCGTGACCCTTTTGACCCTATCCTGCAGCTACTCACAAACTCCAAACGGCAGTATTTTCCGTGAAATTTTATATTTCCTGGATTAATCCTTATTCCTGGATCGCTCATCCGGTTCGATATGGACCAAAATTATGTTGAGATGTGTGTTTAGGCAGGAAAATGAAAATTCTAGACTGGAGCTGTAAAATTACGTATGTATTCCAAAAGAACAAAGGTAACACAAAAAACATGTAGGTAGACAAAAAACGAATTCACCGTCACAAGAAGCGCCTGATGAGTCTTCATTGCAATCAGTTGCATATTTGAATATTATTAAATCTCTTTGAGGATTGTTGTGGCAATCGTTTTGGATAGAAAACTAAATCCAAACACCGCTGGTAGTGTGTCCTTGTCTGACATCTTGCTAGCTCAACTAATCATTGGATTTGGTAGAAATGGTAGAAAATTTTATATTTTTCATTTTTATGTTATACCAAAACGAACGAATAAAAATATATATTTAAATACGTTTCAAATTCTGTGAAACTTTGAAACGTAGGTATTTAAATATTTTTACAGTTCCTATAATTAATCAATTCATTGTATTAAAAAAAAAAACATTAATACTGAGTAAGAGTAGTACTTTTAAATGTTTGAGTCTGGTAATACTAAATGTAGGACCACCAGGTTTGCGGCGTTTTTGGCGGGTTTGGTTCGAGTAAAATTCAGCGGCTGTTAATATTATTCGCAAATTGATTCCTAGTGGAATAAAATTGGTGTAGTTTTGTTCCTCAACTGTCTACTCAACTGGACAATATGTGAAATCATTGAGATCCTTTGGGGTATTTCAAAGCATCGTCTGAAGACTGCAGGTTCATCTAACGCCTCTCCTTCATGAGCTTGAGAGTAAGATCAGAGAGTTTTTTTTCCTATCTATACGATGGGTCTTGAAGAATAAGACTTATGCAGACTTGGAATTTGAGAATTATCGAGCCCTCCCCGAATACACCATCGTAAACTGCTCAATTCCTCTTCGAGTTCGGTCATCTTATCGTCGTCGGTCCGGAGTCCGGAGTGTGCGCGTGTTGTACGTTGCCAGGTCCTGTCGTCGGTATTTGTTGGGGTAGCCCGATCTCGTCCGGGATTCTGTGCACCCCTTGCCATACCGTAACCTAGACCGCTACCGTAGTCGAGGTTAGGCAGGCTGCCGGGCACTAGGGGCTAAGTTTTATTTGTGCTATTCATGGGGAAAGCTTTGCAGGCGGGTTGGCGATCCCAGTATGGTTGTTACATATGCACAGAGAACGCTGCATATCATTCTCTGGTTTGTCCCTTAGTCGCCTCTTACGACACCAATGTATAAACATGGGATGTTGCAATTCTTTACGCCCGACACCATACGGTAAGTGACGTAGATTCCAAAAAATATACACTTTTTTTTTTTTCAATGGATTTGGTAGGTTTAGGTAGCGTAGTTAGTTAGCATAAATACATATATTGGGATACTTACACTATTGTTTTTACAATCAATTTGTCCCGTGTTATGTTTGGTCATGGTCACCTCATTAGAAAGAGACACACTACCAACGGGAGCCCTCTCGCTCGGACCGGTTTTTGCGACATAGTGCACAGTCTAGTAGTAAGAAGTATAAGGTCTTTGGAGCGGTCCCTGCGCTCCCTGGCGGCGGCGGCGCGGCGGCGCAAGCGCACCCGGCCGTCGACCCACCCGCGCTGTCTGTGCACCTCGACCATGTCTCCATTAAGCGACTAATAGATCATTCCCACCAATGTATGTACGTATATAGAAAGGTTTTAATTATATTTTTGTTGATGCGGTCGAAACAATGTTAAATAATAACAGCCGCACGTCCTTCAAGGTTACTCTAGCCGAGGTCACGAGGCAGATGGGTGACCATTCGTAACACACCGAGACTCCTCCTTGCCTCGACAAGTACGTGTCGTCGGCAACAAGGTCGTTACTTACGGTAGTCAGAAGTCATTAAATCTAACAGCAGTCTTGCCAAGGGCTATCGCATCACCCCGTTACTGGGTTGTGGAGGTCAGATAGGCAGCCGCTTTAGGTAAAATATGTGTACTGCGCTGAATCCGGTTGGAGCAGGAGCCGATGGCAAGTGAGGTTGACTGATATTTAGAGGGGTTTCAATTAGATTACATTTGTACCTACAAGCATTGTTAAATCATCAACGGTTCATTAGCTATCGATCATTTAGTGTTTATCAAGCAAGCAACCTATTTGTCTATCACCACTAGTATCCCCTCTCGCCCGCGTAGAACTTTTCGATTTTTGAACCACTTGTTTTATGCAAAGTAAACAGGAAGCACGTATCTCCATGTCACCTATTTGCATGGTAAAGTAAAGTAAAAATAATTGTGTGATGCATCACACACGTCACGTCTCAGAATGTTGAGTTACGAGTACACTAACCGACCTCAACAACATTTAATTCTTGTCGATTTCTTAAATGATTTCGTTTCGCAAGAAATTGTTATTTATCTATCTATTATTTCCTGGAACATGAGATTATTTGTCATTCATAAATACGTAGCAGCAGGTCGAGTTCTGATCTTCGTAGACACTGACACTACCGAGCCACCTTCCTGGTCTGTCACCGGCATTCACTCACCAGCCTCTTCTGACAAACTCCTTTTTCGGATGTAAGAGCGAATTTATGGGCTATTCTCTGAGTACCCGCCGATCTCCGAGGCCCCGCCGGAGCCTCGGAAAAGGTTCTCCGGGACCGGTGCCGCCCCGATCCTGGTGAGCCGAACTGAACATGAATTTCACACATACAGTACATTTATTACCCGACTGCCGAAGGAGGGTAATGTGTTTATCAGTCTATGTATGTATGTATGTATGTATGTAAGTATGTATGTATGTATGTATGTATGTATGTTTGTTCCTATGTGGCGTTCCAGAGACCAAACGCGTTGGCCGATTTTGATGATTCGTACGTCAATCGATGCGTCTTAACCCTGCGAGTGTCATAGGCTACATTAAAATTGGATAATAGAAAAATGGCGGATTTTGGGTGCTATATTGTGAGGGCCCAAATTTTTTTTTTCTTTCAAACTTATCGTGTGGGGTATCAAAATAAAGGGTTTTAAGAGGTGATTTAAAAAATATATAACACTTATATGTTTAAATGTATCTAATTCGAAAAAACGAACTAAAATGTTATAAATAAAAAAACTTAATTAAAAAAATCAAAAAACCCGACTGCTTCAAAAGCGAACTAAAAAGAAGAATTGAAGTCGCTAGCGAGGTTAAATTTTTAGGTATTCTTATAGACCAACTCTTAAATTGGAAACCAGAGCTAAAGGCAATTGATGCATCGATATCTTCTGCGTGTTACGCCCTGAGAGCGCTGAGGAATGAAATTAGTTTAGAACAGCTGAAAATGGTATATTTTGCATTAGTGGAGTCCAGAATTAGATATAGCATACTTCTTTGGGGTAACAGCTACGATTATAATTGCAAAAGGGCTTTCATACTACAAAAACGCGCAATTCGTACTATGATCCGCATTTCTCAAAGAGAAAGTTGCCGTCCACATTTTGTAAACTTGGGCATACTTACAGTACCAGGTATATATGTTCATGTACTTCTAAGTAATATGGCCAAAAACATGCATGAATATGAAATAGGGGAGGAGCGGTTGATAAGGGAAGCCACCCGTAGACTGGATTTAAAAAATAACATGACCAATCATAACCTCAGAATTGTGAAGCATAGTCCACGTTACCAATCTGTAAAATTATTCAACAAGTTGCCTTTAGACATAAAAAGTTTAGTTTATAATAGCTCTTTTAAAATAAAATTAAAGAATTTCCTATTGAGTAAGTGTCTATATGCTGTAGAAGAATTATAATATTGACATGTCTTATTATTTGTCTAAATGTATTTTTGTTTTAGATGTATTGTATTGTTTCTTATTTTTTTTTTTTTTTTTTTGACATGCTAATTCTATTTAATTGTAATTGTAAATTTTGTTTATTGGGTTTAAAGACATTTTGTTTATTATTTAAAATTGGATTATTATTATTATTTTTTATTTTTTTATTCGATGACATGTAATTTTTTATATTTTTATTAAGTAATTTTTTATTTCTTGACATCTTAAAGGTAATTTTATTTATTGAAATTTGTGTTTGTTTTTAAATATGTTTTGTTGTTTTTGTTTTTAAGATATTTTCAGTCTCAGTTTTCTGAATGATTGAATCATTTATTTATCTCGTTTAACGTTTTCTTTTTTTTTGTGTTCTATATTTTTTATTATTAATATTATTTTGAAATGTGTAAATTCAGATACAAATGATTGTTCATGAATAAATGACTATGACTATGACTGACTATGACTAGTCGGGTTTTTTGATTTTTTTTTTTTCTATTGTTTTCAACTTGTACGATCGACCTATAAAAGTGCGTAAATGTGTGTTTGAAAGTAAATTATTATTAAGATCACATCACATCACATCATCAGCCTATTAATGTTCCCACTGCTGGGACACAGGCCTCCTCTCTGTGAGAGGGAATGGGCCGTAATCCCCCACGCGGGCCCAGTACGGGTTGGTGGATGTCACACGTCTTCGAATTTTTGGTTCTAGGACATGCCGGTTTCCTCACGATGTTTTCCTTCACCGTTTTCAGTGCAGTAGTGATGAAATAATTTACACAAAATAAAGCGACTGCCTGGGCTCGAACCCACGACCTACAACTTGTAAGTCGCGGCCGATACCACTGGGCCACCACTGCTCTTTATTAAGATAAATGTAGTTTATTTTAAATTATGTACAATGTCGAATCATAGTTTTAATAGAGGTAATTACAGTTTAAATAAAATGTATCAAAAATATATTTTACAATTTATAACAACAATAATTATTTTAAATTCGAAGCAAAGCCGGGTGAGAAAGTTTGCAAAAATTTTACCTGAGCGGGCACCTACCAATCTATATCTATAAAAGCGAAAGGTGACTGACAGACTGACTGACTGACTGACTTACTGATCAATCAACGCACAGCCAAAACTGCTAAGCCTAGAAGCATGAAATTCGGCAGAAAGGTTCCTCAAATGAAGTAAGTGTGCACTAAGAAAGGCTTTTTGGAAATTCCACCCCTAAGGGGGTAAAAAGGGGGTTGAAAGTTTGTATGGAAAATCTAATTCCTTCGACCAAAATTCTTGAAACTTAGCACAAATATTATTCTAAGTAAATGATAAAGATTGACATTATTAGTTTTTTGAAACTACCCCCAAATAATGATTTAGGGGTTGTTGAAATTTGTATGAAAAATCTGATTTCTTGGGTCAATAAATTTGAAACTTGCCACAAATACTAACCTAAATGAATAATAAAGGTTGCTATTTTTTTTTTTTGAAACTACCCCCAAAAGACAATTGAGGGGTGTTAAAGTTTTTTTTACTTCAGTTAATAAACTTGAAACTTGACATAAATACTAATTTAAATAAATAATAAAGACTTTCGTTGTTAGTTTTTCGAAACTACCCCCAAATGATGATTTAGGGGATGTGAATTTTTTTGAAGAATCTGATTTCTTGGGTGAATAAACATGAAACTTGACATAAATACCATCCTTAATAAACAATAAAGTTTGTGATTATTAGTTTTTTGCAACTACCCCCAAAAGACGATTTAGGAGGTATTACAGTGTTTTTGAAGAATCTTATTACTTCAGATAATAAACTTGAAACTTGACATTAATACTAATCTAAATAAACAATAAAGACTTTCATTGTTAGTTTTTCGTTACTACCCCCAAAAGATGATTTAGGGGATGTTATTTTTTTTAAAGAATTTGATTTCTTGGGTGAATAAACATGAAACTTGTCATAAATACCATCCTAAATAAACACTATTTCGGGGTGGTAAAGATTTTTGATTACTTTTACTGCACATAGCTTCTTTTTATGACGTTGGGGAGCACTTAAGAGGGCTGTACGGTTCGTACACTTGCAGAGTTGTTGTTGTCGAGGTTGAAGCACGAAGAGAAAAGATCACTCAGTTTTCGTTAGATTTATTACGTATTTTTGTGTTTACAAGTAATACTGTTGACGATTCCTTTCTCTAATGTTAGTCACCGCGTAGCAGTTATCGTACTCATTGATTTAAAGTGTTTCATGTGTATTTATAATATTATTGGAATGACGCACGTATGGTGCACGGCACCGCGTCAGCAAAATATGTACAGTTTTAGACTGTACATCTTGGCAACCCAAAAAGAAGAAACCAACGAGAAGAGAAAGGAAAAGTCATCACAAAGTTAGTTAAGTAATTAATCAATCAAATAGAAAGGCGATGTTCCTGTTCCCAGGTTGAGGCTCCCGCCGCAAGTCCTTTGTTGTTTGTGCTGCGACGGTTTCATGCTGCTGGCACTCTGTTTTGCGGAAAACTTGAAGTTCAATATCTTCAGGTTGACTCGAAGTTTTGTTCTTAGCGTTGTGTGTGCAATAGTGTGGACAACGATTTCTCCCAACCACGACAAGTACGACTATGATGGCGATCGCCAGCAAAGAGTAACTTATGGCATATTGATGAATGTCGTGACTTGTTAGTGTTGGTAGTGAAGCTTCATTTTGCCGTTGAGTTGCAATTTTCTGATCAATTGTTACAATTTCCTGATCCGTAGCCTTTGACTGAAGGATATTTGGAGCATAACGATATGTTAAGTTCACTATCTTGTTAATAGATGTATCAAATGTTGGAGCTGTAAACTCATAATCCATCTTCATATGACTGCTGTATCGGCGTTGAGCGTAGATGGTTAAGTCGTTGGATTGCAGTACGCATCCCTGAGATAATGTCACTATGCTCGATAATGCAATGGTTTGTGATGTGACGTCGTTGCTACATATGATTCGTAATGCACACGTTTCGCAGCAAATCGCCAGCCAGCTGTTTTGAGTTTGTAACTCTATCCAAGTGTCTTTGCATGACGCGCGTTCGACGTCACAAGGTTCATTGTTTTGATGCGATAGCAGTTTTGCCTCACAAGGAGCGTTTTTGCTGTGTAGGTCAAATGATGGCAGGTTTTTCTTGCATAAGAAATTCTGCGATTTTTGTTGCATGCAGTGTTTCAAGTCATCTTTGGACATAGACACGTAAATGTTCTTCTTGAAGTTGACAGCGATGTACTCGTTTGATAACTGCACATATGTAGTTTCCTTAGCATTGTTAACCGGTAAAGGTATCGCTTGGTATATTACGAAATCTTCGTTAGCTACAAGTGGAATATGTGCTTCGAAAAGAAAGTAATTTTCAGTAACTCGTGCTTTCACATTGATCAGCTTGTAGATATCTTTAATGTTTTCTTTGTAGTTCTCAACTGGTAGCGATAAAGATTTCGGAAGGCTTCCGGATATTTCCGTTAATTTTTGAATCAGACGCACCGGACTTATCAGATGGACATCTACATGACCTTGGTAGACGTTAGTTAGAGTATTAAACAGCATCTCCTGGAACGTCCTCAAGCTGTTGATCAATAGGTACGTCGTTAACGAAGCAGAGTTGAGGTAGGTAGTAGCCGAAAGTATTTCCATTTCCGTTTCGATGGATGCTATATTTTTATTGGTCTGATTGATAAAGTTATCAATGGAGTTGAATTGACGCTGAATATTGTCTTCAGTTTGTTTCAATACTTGATTCTCAAGCTCCACAATCGTTGTTTGATTTTTTAATAACTCAAGTAAGTAGTTCTCATTGGTTTGCAGAGATTGAATATCGTTTTGATATTTCTTAGCGAATTGTTGGTCCAATATCCCAAACAGACTGTTAGCTATGTAGCCGACTCCGTCGATTAGACCCCGTTTCTTCCTGTTGCTCAGGTGTTTGTGGGGATTTATAAGTATAGAGTTGTAGTAGTTTAGAAGTTCTAGTTCATGATTTAATTGTTCCATGGTTGATCTGCAGTGTTGTAGATTCGTTTTTTGGCATAAGTTGTGAATATTCTCGAAGTAAGTTTGAGTACGACGAGTCCCATCCCAATAGTTTGTTAGGTTGTAGTACATCATTAGTATCCATTCATCGTGCACTACTTGCATTTTGCCGACGGTGTCATAGTATATGGGCCGCTCGCGTTCCAGACTTGTAATCTGAGTGGTCGCCGCCGGCGCTCCGCGCGTGCCATCGGTGGCGGTATAAGATCCCGTTACAAATGTAAACAATGATAACATTGTTATTAGTAACGTTGAGATAAGATTCTTTGACTTCTTCCGCCGTTCGTTTTTCGATTTCTGTGGAGGCTTATTTTTCATTTCGTTTTCTTTGGTTTCCTCAGTTTCAGAGTTCAATGGTAATGGCGACAGTTTTGTTATTGGGCGCTTTATGATTCCTGCTTGAGTTTTAACAGTAGTTACTCGAACATATCCATCAGATCCTGGATGTGTTTCCAGAATCCGACCTAGGGCCCATTTTCCCGGCGGTAGATTGTTTTCTTTCACCAGTACTACATCGCCTTCTTTAACGTTTCTAGAAGGCTTGTTCCACTTACTACGTGTTTGTAGAGTGGTAAGGTAATCGTTTGACCAGCTTTTCCAATATTGTTGAAACATATGCTCGGTAAGCTGCCATCTACGGCGTAAATCAATGTTTTTTACGTCACTGTAATCCGAGAGTGGCATGGACAATATTGGGCTTCCTGTAAGGAAATGTCCAGGCGTTAGGCAGTTGTAGAACTCTTCTGGATCTTCAGTTAGCGGGCACAGAGGTCTTGAATTCATGCAGGCTTCTATTTTTGCTAAAATCGTTATGAACTCCTCGTACGTTAGTTTTTGGTCCCCCAGTACTCGTCGCAGATGGTGCTTCATAGACTTGACGGCAGCTTCCCACAGACCGCCAGCAGTTGGCCAGGCGGGGGCGTTGAAATGCCACTCCACCTCCAATTTGGCCAGTTCGTTGAAAACATCTGGTTTCAGTAGTTGTTTGAACTCTTCGAATTCCTGACGAAGCACCTTTGCAGCGCCGATAAAGTTGGTACCACAGTCAGAGTACATGTGTTTCGGGGTGCCGCGTCTTGCACATAGTCTTTGGAAGGCCGCCATAAACGTTTCTGTGCTAAGGTCTGATACGAGTTCAATATGAACAGCTTTCGTCGCCATACATATAAATATGGCTATGTATCCCTTTGAAGTTTTTACGCCTCTACCCTTGTTGTGTTTAACATCCACATGACCGGTAAAGTCTACTCCTGTGTGCGTGAAAGGGCGGCACGGAGTGATCCTTTGCGGTGGTAGGTCACCCATCAGTTGATAGCTATCTGTCTTGTTGAAGCGATGGCAGCGTACACATCTTCGAAGTTGGTTCTTGACAGCCCGGTTGCCGCCAACGATCCAGTAACGCTGTCTAATATAAGTCAGCGTTAGCCGAGCTCCTCCATGTAATGTGGCTGAATGTGCTTGTTCTATAAGAAGTTGTGTAAATCTTCCTTTATGTGGTACGATTATTGGATTCTTCATATCCCCAGTTAATCTTGAGTGTTTAAGACGACCTCCGACACAGATGATGCCCGCTTTGTTTACATAAGGATTCAATTTGCAAATTGCGCTTTTCTTTGATACTGTTTCGTTGTTAACGATTTGTTTGTATTCAGAATTGAACTGCAATCGCTGCGCTTGAATTATGATACTAATGCGCGCTGCGCTTAGTTCACTTGTTGTTAGGTACGTAGTTTCCGATTTCGTCCTATTGCGCACATTTGTAATGAAGCGTAATATCCATGCGATGACCCTGTTTGCTTGTGTCAATGAGCTGCATTTGCTCAGTAAATTGATAATTATATTATGATCGATATTTTCTTGCGTGATTTTAGCGTGGTTTAAGCCGCCAAAATTCGTTTGGAAAGTGCAAGGCATATCTGCCGGCGGATCTTGTTTTGTTAAGAACTCTGGGCCTTGCCACCACAGGTTGAAGTTTACTAGTTTGCTTGGCAAAAGACCTCTTGAGGCGCAGTCTGCTGGATTTTGCTCTGATTTGACATAATGCCACTGAGCTGCAGGAATGACGTTTTTGATCTTTGTAACTCTGTTGGCTACGTAAGTTTCCCATCTTGATGTTTCGCCTTGAATCCACGCGAGGACCACTTGAGAATCCGACCAAGCCCGTGTTGATATGTTATATCCACAGAATGTTTCCTTGGTTTTCTCCATCAAGTCAGCTAGTAGCTGAGCACCACACAGTTCCAGTCTTGGTAGTGTTGTTTTCTGAGTCAGTGGAGCCACCCTTGTTCGAGCAGCAAGTAGAGTTACGATGGGTTGGCCATGTTCGTTGAACGCCTTGCTGTAAATAACGCAAGCGTACGCCTTTACACTTGCGTCGCAGAAGCCTAGCAATTCGACACATTGTTGTGTGTCGCCAATCCATCTATTTATCGTTATTTTATTAATGAACGGCAGTTCTGTTTTTAGGTTCAGCCACTCAGATTCAATGTTGCTGGGCACTATGTCATCCCAGCTAAGTTTACTCATCCAGACTTTCTGGAATAGTAGTTTGGCCTTGACCGTTACTGGGGAGAGCCAACCCAATGGGTCGTAAAATCTTGATATGGCTGAGAGTAAAGATCTCTTTGTTAGTTGTTTGGAGTTTTCCACAGGCCAGTTAAAGTGGAAGTTGTCGCTGTTTGGATTCCAACCGAGGCCTAACGTTTTGCTTGATTCTTCCCCTTTAAAATCAAACATGGTTTGAGTTGAAATTTGATCCTTGCGTAAGTCTTCCAGTATAGCGCGGTCATTGGCTGTCCACTTCCGTAAATTCATACCTCCTCCTTTTAACAGTTGGATCAAGGAGTTTTGCAGTTTTTTCGCTTCTGTGAGGTTGTTATGGCCGCTAATGACGTCATCTACGTAGCATTCTTCTATGAGTGTCTTGGCAGCTGCCGGATGTTTGTGACCGTCGTCAATGGCTAGTTGCTTCAATGTTCGCATAGCTAGCCATGGTGCGCATTTGGTCCCGTAGGTTACTGTGCAGAGCTGGTAATCGCGAAGATGTTGATCTCGTGAGTCCCGCCATACAATTCTCTGTAGATGTTGTTGTTCTTTTGAAATCCAAATGCAGCGGTACATCTTTTCAATGTCAGCCGTAAATGCGTATTTATACGTTCGCCATTTCAGTATAAGGGCCTGAATGTCCTTTTGTAAGTTGGCGCCTTTTTCCATGACGTTGTTCAGGCTGACGCCAGTCGTAGTTTTTTGAGAGGCGTTAAATACGACCCTCAACTTTGTTGTTGTCGAGTTTTCTCTCAAGACCCCGTGGTGCGGTAAGAAGTAGACGTCAGTAGGTATCTGAGGTGCTAATTTCATGTGACCCAGATCCGCGTACTCTTCCATGAATTTTTTGTACATGGAGGAAAGCTTTTCGTTCTTCTCTAGCCGTTTTTCCAACTGTAGAAACTGCGAAACCGCAATTGTTCTAGACTTGCCTAGTTTCTCTTTGTAGTCTGGAACTAGAGGCATTTTGACGATGTACTTTCCGTCAAATGATCTTCTTACAGTTTCGTTATAAAATTGTTCACACTGGTCATCTTTGGGGATATCTTTAGTTTTTTGAATTTCTTCATTCTCCCAAAATTTTGTTAAATCCTCTAAGTTGACTACAGTAACGTGGCAGTTAAACGTTTGTTTCATCTTTCCGCATAAAATCCACCCAATTTGCGTTTGTTGTGCAACTGGGGAGCTGTTATTGCCTTTCAATACACCTCCTAGGATAATTTCGGAGTATACGTCGGCTCCTAGTAATAGGTCGATTTGCCGAGATACGTTGAAGTCAGGATCTGCAAGTTTCAAGTTTTTCAAGTGACTCCATGCACCTTTCTCGAACGTTTTCATAGGCAGGTTGTTTGTTAGCTTCGTCATAATAAGTGCTTGAGTTTCAAAGTTATAATCGGAGTGAATCGATTGACAGGTAAGTTTCAGTTTTCCCCTGCATTCTCTGGAAACAGAGCCGATTCCCGATACTGATGCGTTGATCCCGCGCCGAGGAAGACGTAATATTTGTGCAGCGTTTTCTGTTATCAAGTTCACCTGTGAGCCTTGATCGAGCAACGCACGTAGTGTTACATAAATCCCATCTGCAGATTTTATTCTCAGCTGGACCGTAGTCAGTAGAACCTCCATGTTGTCTTTAGACAAATGGTTAGATGTTGGTTGTTGAGATGAAGGGCGTTGTTCAACATTGTTTTTTCTAGTCGCTGACGTTATGGTTTGGTTGTCCGGATTGTGCAATAGTGTGTTGTGTTTCAAGTTACATTCTTTGCACATTTTCGTGGATTTGCACTCGTCATTTCCGTGGCTGAATAAACAGTTTTTGCACAGCTGCAGTTTCGACACGGTGTCATTTCGCTTGCCAAAGTCCATTTGTAGGAATTTGTCACATTGGCGCAGAACGTGACTTCCGTTGCAGAATGGGCATTTACCGTAAATAGCATGATAGTTGTTTGTTTTATTTTGATTGAAGTTATAGTTATGTTTCTTCATCTGGGTTTGCTTGTTGAATGTTTTCCAGTTGGATGATTTTTCTGTGGCTGTAGGGTTCGCCCTTTTAGCTGATTTCATCGTTTCGTATGCCATGAACTGTGTTTCGAGGAAATACAGGAAGTCGTGGAGGTTCTGTAGTTCTCTGTGATCTTGAAGTTCTTTCATGTAGTCACTCAAAGTACTGGAGTCCAGTTTTTGTGACATGATGTGCACAATGATCGGGTCCCAAGTTGAAGTATCAATACCGATGTTAGAGATGCCGTTCAGGCATTCGGTAATGACGTCATGCATCTTCTTCAAATTGTATGAGTCTGCATGTTGTATGATCGGCAGATTTAGCATGTTGTTCATAAATGAAGTAAACTGGAGGCGACGATTGTCGTAGCGCTGAATTAATATATCCCAGCATGAGTTATAGTTTTCAGTGCTAATGGTCAGATGCTGCACTAAGCGTTCAGCTTCTCCTCGCAGCTTGGTCTTTAAGTGTTGCATTTTCTGCGCGTTGTTGATCATAGGGTTTTTGTGAATAGCTTCCAGAAATAGGTCTTTGAAGGAGATCCACTGACTGTAGTTGCCGGAGAACTCAGGGATTTCGATCTTAGGTGTCGATTTCTGGTAGTGGACGGTGGACCAGATTTTGGCATGGATTTTCCTCTTTAGCTCATCATATTGTTGTTCAATGTCCGTGAACATTTTGTAGTAATGTTCGTTGGATCCTTTCAGTTGAAAGTCTATTTCCCAATGAAGTTTATCGATGGGTTCCCATTTCGATTTCAAGGTTGCGAAGTGGTCTTCCAGTTCCCATCTTTCCGATATAGTGATTAAGTCAATCTTGGAGATGACACGGTGAATCGCGTTGAAATTGCATTCTTGCTTGTTAAGCAAGAGTTGTATGTTGCTGTCGTCATCTTCTGAAGTCCCACCTAGGTCGAACTTCACGTTTTGTTTGCTCAAAGTCGTCAGTTTGCTGGTTATGTCTGTTTTAGTTGATAAGAACATTTCTTTAGTTTTTTCGTAGACGTCGTCCTTGAAATATGCTATGTTCTTATCTTCTAGTTCGAGCAACAGTTGGGCATGCCTGCCTTCGAAGTCTTGCCATTGGTTTTCTAGCGACGACAAGCGTTTCTTCAGGTATTCCACAGATTTTCGTGATGATGAATCCTTGCGATAGTTGACACATAATGCTTTGATGTTATCGAAGCACGTTGACTGCAATTCTAGCATATCCATGTTGATGCTTGCTGACACGTCGTTGACTGTGGCAGGAGAGCGTTGCGTTGTATTGCGAAGGCTACTGCGTTGCTTGTAGTCTTCTCCGTTTCAAATCTTGAAATCGTTGACTTACTTGATTTGAAATGGTCAGTGGAACTCAGCACCCTTGCACCTCTGTCACGATATTATGCGACTTCTCAATCTAGCTGGGGCGACCCGCTTCTGGGAGACCAGCTAAACCGATTCGCTACCGTAAAGAGACACAGTGGCACCAATATCCGGCTCGAAGGACCAAAAAATGTACGGTTCGTACACTTGCAGAGTTGTTGTTGTCGAGGTTGAAGCACGAAGAGAAAAGATCACTCAGTTTTCGTTAGATTTATTACGTATTTTTGTGTTTACAAGTAATACTGTTGACGATTCCTTTCTCTAATGTTAGTCACCGCGTAGCAGTTATCGTACTCATTGATTTAAAGTGTTTCATGTGTATTTATAATATTATTGGAATGACGCACGTATGGTGCACGGCACCGCGTCAGCAAAATATGTACAGTTTTAGACTGTACAAGGGCTTTTTGGAAATTCAACTTTTTAAAGGGTTGAAAGGGAGACATTTATTTGTATAAAATCTTATTCCTTTCGCAAAATAATAAAGGATGGCGTCATTAGTTTTTCGGATT